>JAUPFV010000002.1:59393956-60133956 GCA_036936605.1 Limnanthes douglasii subsp. nivea | reverse complement strand
TTATCTCAATAAGATTATCATAGAATTTTCATGGGTAGCACCAACTCCACGCAGATCTTCATCATCATAGCTAATCTCGGGATACGACTGCCAGTAAATATAACCTAAGCTTTGAAATGGAAGCTGAATTTCTAAGTTGGAGACATACTTTTTTTGTCAACAGTCTGTATTTCTATAAAGTGAATCTCCCCCCTGCAATGATCATCAATACACGCTGGTTACGATACGAGGATTAAAAAATTATCAAAATATATGAAATACAATGATTCTAGCTTAAGGCATCACTATCATTATTAGTAAAGCTTCCACAAAAAAGGCCTCACGCGATGGTGCAACACAACCGATCATCTAGAGCGTGTCGACCGATGTAGTAGCTTTGGGCTTACAGAAAACCCCAAACTAATTATAGGTAAATATGATGTGTGTGAGATTCACTCCGGCTTGCGTTGTTAAAGCTCCACCTTGGAAAGTTTCATATACATCTTGGTTAGATGATGGAGCAAAATATTTATGCCATGAAGCACAATCATTAGATCAAAATTATCACTAGATGCATTGTCCTCTTTGGCCATTTGTGCCAACTCTTTTATTTTAATGCCTTATACATCTTATACCCTCATTTCGTTGAGTTTGTAAGAGGTTCATGTTTAGGAGAGCTGGTACATTCGCATGTTTCGGGATTTTATTTCTTATAGTTTTAGTAATGAGTCTAAGTTGATCTCTCGATATTTTGCATGGAACAACATCATGAGTATTTTCTCAGCCTTGTGAACTGCATATATGGCTCCTTACGAAAATATTTCTTCAAAGTTGGCCTCAAGTTCAGCACATTAAACCATCAACATATCTTCTGACTTCTCATTTTGGGAGAATATCTCTTCTAGCTTTACTTGCAACTCTTCCTTCTTAAATTGAGCTACGGTCTGTTCGGCTTCCCAAACCTCTTGCACCATGGCTAATTTGTAATTGAAAATATATAAAATTTTGATGGCATAAGGATATATATTTGGCATGAACGAGGAAAAATATATGAAGAAACCTCCAAAACAAAAAAATAACATGTACTATTAGGTGATAAATTTAAATATACAATGCAATTTTGAAATAAAAAAGGCCTTCGAAGACACTTGTTCTTTAAGAAAACTTACAACCTCACTATTTGACTAAAGTTCATCCCTCAATGCCCCTTAAATCATCAATTTATTTTGAAGCTCATCCTTCATCTTCTTTAACATCTAATTATGCTTGAAAACTCATATTTAGCTATGTACTATTTTAAAACGACACACCAAAAGGTTGTATAATTGGTCAAATATCGAACACGAGGATGCATGATTCTTGCATGCTTGATGTAACATAGTCAAATAATTCAAAATAATCTACAAAAAACATTAAAAAAATATCACAAAATATTCCATAACAATATGAAGAAATAAGTTTACCTTTATACCCAAGTTCAAGTGCCTTTTGGCCAAATCGACAAGAGACATGTGGATTGGAAATATATTTGAAATATACCTCTTCTGATGCTCATTTCCATATCTACTCTCTACCACCTTCAAGTTGGCTCATTCGATAAATTCTATCTTCATCTCAGCATGCTTCTAACCAACCTTAGCGGTAGGAGAACGTCTGGCCAAACCACTGTTTGTAGATGAACCATTTTCTCTTTTATATTTAGAGGCAACAAAAACTTATAAGTATTTATGGTGCAAGTCTCTTCATCATATGATTTTTGTGTATAACTGATTCATGTAGACCGAGTATTCTGAATCTGAAATTGGTAGTAGACTTATCATCTTGGCTCCCTCTATTTTTTTCTAGATTCGGAGCCCGCAACAACTCCAACATAAGATTTTTCCCCAGCATTTTCGAAAGTCCTCGGTGCACTCTTTTTAACATAAGGAGTTATCAGTGCAATAGCAACCTCTGAGATGTTTTCTTTATCAATCCATATTAGATCGTTTTAATGGCAAACAACTTGGTCATGCTTTAGCATACTAGCAGTAACATTCTCAGGTACAAGACGCGATCTATACGAGTAACGCCATTGTGTAGCTTCCCTCATTAACCTAGCATATATGTATTTGGTAATTACCTCAAGAAATTTTGTTCATGAACTTTTGATATTACTTATAACAAATCTAGTTAAAGCTCCAAATCATGTCCACTAAAGTATCACAATAAAAATATGCAAAAAATAACGGAATTTTTAAAAGTTCATAACCGATAATTAGGAAGTTCTTCAAGGATCTTGGCCCATCACCGATGTTGGAATAAAATTACGAAATGGGACTTCGCCCAAAAATTAAATTCATCACCAAGATGTTCATAACACTAAAGTTATTATATACCTTTTGGAATATAATGATGGTTGATATTAATACTCTCTAGGAATTCCGTACAAATTAACTAGAAAAATCTGGGTATCTTAATTTTTTTAATAGATCTCATCTTAAAAGAGACTGGATACCAATCTCTTGAGTACACGTAAAAATCATAACCTTACATGTAAGAGCATATAAATAATTCAAGCCTCTACATTTTATGGAACCGCCCAATCCTCAATCTTTCTAATCTGATCGACCACATCAATACCATCGTAACTGTCACGCGTTACACTTTGGGGTTTGACACGACTTAACAAAAATTTTATATACATTATTTTGGATGACATTTTAAAATTCATCGGTACTTTATAAGTATGAAATTTTACATGCATGGTTGTAGTGACGGTAAAGACAATCTCATGATCCACATTGCTAGAAGAACAAAATATTTATGTAATTTTTTCTCTTCATCCGCCTTATTCTTTTACTTTTTCTCTAAAAAAACTTGAGCCAATTCATTCATCCAAATGATTGGGTGATGAAAGATTGAATGATGCGCTCGTGCTTGGATTCTAACTATCAAAATCATCACTTTATGGTGAAATATAAGTTTCATGCTTATATTTCTTGTTAGGAAAAAATTTAAAATCAAGATTATTAGACTAGATTATTAAACGAACTAAAAACTAGAAGTAAACTCTAAAATTTAGTGATTAATAGTATGAGAGACAAAGTCAAGTTTCGTGTGAAAAAAGGAGATGAATATAGGTAATATCATGTGACTGAATACTAACCATTGAATTTATTTAAAAGAAATGACTTGGATCAATGTTACATATTAAAACAAATAGAGGGATAGATATGAAAGAATGCAAACCGGCCACATGCATAGAGTTAAAATCAACACATATGTTTCTGCCACAAGTCAACATGTCAACTCACTCTGCAACGACACTTTGAATTAATTTTTTTTCATCTTTTATTTTTAAAAAACTGCAGTTTCGAACATGTAATATTTCACAAACACATAACTTATATATATATATATATAAAACAACGGCTTTCAGCCCTACAACAATGTTTTGAGGTTAAGCTTCAACTCTATTAGGTTTAGAAAATATAATATTTATGTTAACCAAACATTAACCTCTAAAATTAATTATCTACTGCATCAAACATATTTGTTAGTTATTCTTTTATTTTAAGAAAGGACTAGAGGGATACTCTCATATACCGAGAAGCTATTCAAAGCAGTTTTAAGCTAATTTGATTTTTTTTACTCAACAAGATGTTCTAATGGTTCTAGCCGCCTGCTACATGTTAGTTATACTATTTTTACCTTTGGTCAAATATATGTTTTTTTCTTTAAAAGAGGTTTTGACTGGAAAATGGCATTTAATGAGGCGAGAACATGGTCAAGAATAACACTAATGTATCTCAAGACTTTTATTAGTTTGGATAATAATAATCTATGGTACAATTTGACTTCCAACGAAAAGATATGACCATTCGACTTTGGACAACATCTGCATGATCAAGATTAATGCAAGACAAAGATAGAGGTTGTTCTAAATATTACACAAATTATAGTCCGAGCTTGACACTCTCATAAAGACTTAGAGGGATACTGATAAACGTGAAATTTATTTAATAAAATTACCCGATCTGGCTAGAAGGTTAAACCACTTGGTTTATACGTTGGTGGTTAAGTAAAAGAAGAAGAATACAGTTCATAGTGCAACAACACGTTTATCATATGAGAAGAGTTAATATAAAATCCTTAGTATGTATATTCCATCTTTTTGCTTATCACATTATAAATTGTGTTCCTATAATACAAAATCACTCAACGTGTTAATGATCTCCTGAATAACAAATTCAATATTATAGTTAAATATAGGATAGAAGTAACTCATTAATAAAGTTATTTGCTGATGAACTATTTTTCTATTTTGTTGGCTTTCCTATTTAACTCGGCTTCTTAGTTTGAATGAAACATTGTGTTTTGTTACTAACTGAATTGGATTTTCTATATAAAATCTATCATGTTTTAAAGGTTTATCTGGAATCTGTAAACTGAAGAAGGATAATAAGGCTTCACTAGTACTAGAATGGCAAGTTGTTGTATTCTCTAGAGTATAACACATGGTTAATGGAGAGAGAAGTGAGTTATAAGAGACAAACACTGAGAGAAAACTCTAGGCCATATTTATTTATAATCCGTGAGCAATTTTTAACAAAGAGAGTTATTCTTGTAACCTCATTGATAATAAATTTGAGTATATGTTTTCCGTGGACATAAGATTTCTTCACGATGCGAATCACATAAAAAAAATTATTGTCTTCTTGGTTTTCTTTATGTTTAATTCTTTTGTTGATGTCATTGAACATACTGCAAAGTTCATCTTAGAGGAAAAATTTCCAAAAACATGGTGCCATGAGTGTAGAGCAATAAAGAAGAGACATAGAATGATTAAAGATCTGAAGGTTGTCGAGAAAGAACTTACCTTGAAACCAACAAAACCATAAGATATGAGTTCCATAATGCTAAACCTAGAGAAATTCAATGGGCATAACGACTTTAACCTCTAAAAATAAAGGTTAAAGCTTATCAAGTACATAAGGGATTAACTGAGTCCATGTATGAAAAATCTATAGAGATTCATGTTGTAGTACTGTCTAAATCTCATAATGCCATCATATTAATCTTGGAAGGTGAAGTGTTGCATGAGGTATTTGAAGAGACTACAACGCTAGAGATATAAAATCGATTAAAAGAGATTTATATGAATAAGTTTTTTAAAAATAAATTATATCTCAAGAAGTAACTTTATATGTTGCCAATGGATGGTAGCAAAGAGATCTGAAGACATCTAGACTATTTTTTATAGAATCATTCACGACTTCAATGCAATTAAGGTCAAGATGGAGGACGAGGAGCATAAAGTCATCCTCCTAAGTTCTATGTCAAAGCTGTACGCGCACTTTATGAATATCATGCTCTACGGAAAATAGTCCTTTATAATGGCCAAAGTAAAGAGTGCCTTGATATAAAAAAATCTTCAAAGGTAGGTCGTTCTGAAGAGTAATTGTGATGGTCACGGTCTGAGTGCGAGGGGAAGGTCGAGAAATAGAGATTCAAGCAAGAATAAAGGAAACTATTGGTCAAAGTCCAAAGGTGTTGGGACGTGTTCTAAATTGAGATGTTGGATATACAAGAAGAAAGGTCATATGAGTATGAACTATCGAAATAAAGAAAATTCTAACAATAATTCGAAGGTTGAAGCCAAACATGTGGCACGTGTATCAGATGAGTATTAGTACACTGGTGGTTAATGGTTGTTTATTCCTGTAGGTACACCGATAAATAAGTTTTGGATTTACGCATGATTCCACATGACTTCTAGTAAACATAGATTTGAAAACCTGAAATTGTTTGAAGGTGGAAGGGTCAACCTAAAGAATGATGAATCATGTGTTGTAAAATGGATAGGAGCTGATCGACTCAAGTTGTTTACATACCTTAAAGATAGTTATTAACAACATGAGGTACATACCCAAACTTATATAAAAAATATTATGTTTATTGGGATATTAGCTGATGAAAGTTTTACATATAGGGATGTAGATGACAAACTTATGGTCTTGCAATGCTCACTAGTTTTTATGATAACCTATATGACTAATGAACTTGTAATTTTTGAAGGATCTATAGTGATATGGGTGTCTACAGTGTAGAAATGTTTCAACAAGGTTATGTCATATTTGACTAGGAAATTTGAGTGAAAATATCCTACGTGAAATTAATAAACATGTGTCATTGGATAATATCACATTTCATGAGTTAGGCTTTTATGAAAGCTCTGTATTGGGTAAAATAAATATGGTCAAGTTTATGCCTAGCAACCCTAGATACAATAGTATTTTTGAGTATTCATTCAGATATCAGGGGTCCAAAATGATAACCTCTTATATGTAGTGTAAGGTGTTCATGTTGCTGATAAATGAGTATTCCAGGAAAATATGGGAACCTCATACATTTGCTTTTAAGAAATATAATAATTTGGTCAAGAATCAAACCGAAAAAGTCTTGAAGAATTTATAGACTGATAATGGCTTGGAATATGTGAACACAAATTTCACTAGCTATTGTTCAAATTTTAGCATTGCTAGACACAGAACCGTGAGAACTTCCTAACAAAATGGGATTTCTGAGAGAATGAACCGATTCTTGCTATAAAAGGCTTGGTGTTTGTTATATAGAGCTAAAATGGTCTAAAGGTTCTAGAGAGAAGCCGATAAATACGACTGTCCATATAGTCAACATTGATAAGGTCAGATTATGTTGGAGGGCCAAAGTAGTAAAGTCGATCGAATTTTTCTTAGAGGGGTAGTTTAAACCTAAAAGCTAAATTCAATGAATATACAATATGCTTAATGCTCAGCAAGATACCTAGTACATTTGCTTATGAGTCTGTGGGCTCGTGAGATTAACTCAAATCTATGACCGAACTCAATTGGACCATGGATCCATAAAGAATATAAATAGTTCAACGAACAACATTAAATGGGTGTGACTTTTTTCCCTCTCTATTAAATACAAGAAACTCTTTTCTCTATCTACTTCTTATTAATTATTTAATACCACACAGATCTAGTCACTTCCAAAACTACCCTTAGATCAGATTTTATCATCACCAGATTGGCGATCACAGTGAGAGCAAAAGGTTCCTGAATAGCTCCATTCAAAACCATACTTGCAGATCGTACTTCAGAATTCTTTGAGGCATGGATCTCAACAAACAAGAAGTCCCCTTATTGATAATGAGGTGATAAAACGTGATAATGAACATGCTACTATATCTCATGTCAATCATCATACATAAAAAATACAGTTCATACAAGAAGAGCGTGATCGGTTGAGGGATGAGATTGAAGCTTTGAGGGCCCAAAGACAGACTGAAAAAGAATTGAAAGAAACGTTTATTGCGGGATGTGTTGTTGAACATAAGCCTAGTAACAACCATAAACAAGATGAAAATGATCAGTCCCCAAAGGCTCATGCAGGTTAAAAAAAATAACATCGAATTAAACAATTGATGAACATATCACAATGCTGGAAACTCAACCATAGAATGTGACTCAGGTTATTCTTCTTCCACATCAAGTAGTGACCCTGGCCGTTAGAATAAGAAAGAGAGGTTAACTAAAAAGCATTATAAGAAAAGGGATAGAAAGAGTAAGGGAAAAAGAAGAAATATCAAGGGAAATTAAATGAATCGACAGATTACGGTATTGATCATTTGTTAAGTGATGAATCTGTTATCCAATTTGAACCGGGTATCTTTTCCACTCATGATGAGGATCATATGTTTAACCGAAGTCACAATTGGAGGCAGTCACCATTATCTTCAAAGATTCTTTTTGAACATCTACCTAGGCGGTTTGATAGCTCTAAAATAGAGAAATATGATGGAAGCAAAGATCCTCATTAATCACCTTGAACAATTTTAAAAAAATTATGATAAATTTTGTTGATTATGATAAACTATTATGTCGGGCCTTCTCGCAGACTTTCAAGAGGAGTGCATTAAAATGGTATAATAGTTTATCACATGGATCTATTAAAAACTTTGACATGTTTAGGATTGGTTTTAGGGAGGTAGTTTGTGGGAAGTAAAGAGCTTAAAGGGAACGATGACAGTATTATTTGATGAGTCCGGAAATATTTGTCACTCACTGTATAAACCGAACAGGAGCAATCCGGACAATAACCAACCACTGAACCATCCAGACAGGACAAAAGTATAAAAACATTAAACACTTTCTGACTAAGCTAGTAACTAATCTGCTTAATAAACTAATGGGTTTTTGAACTCGACTCGATTTCATAAGATTGACCCGAATGCTCATAAGGCCAATAATTAAAAGTATAAATACCCAACCAATTTCATTAATGAGGGTAAGGAACATATAATACAGCCAAACAGCGTAAATCTCTCACTACAAAACACTTAAACATTTAATACCCTTGAAACATCACAAAATATCTGACCAAATTACTCTCAGTCGAAAATAATCCCCACCAAATTGGCGACCACAGTGGGAGGAGAAGGTGCCTGAATCTAGCATTCGAAACCAGCAAGAAAACCCAGTTCTGATGAATTCGGATGAGCAGGCAGTGCCACCAACTTTGGCAGAAGTGGTGGGAGAAAATTATGAATATACAATCGAAGAGCGAGATAGGTTGAAAGCTGAGATAGAAGCCTTGAGGGCTTCTAAATAGATAGAGATGGGCTTGAAAAAAAATCAAAAGTGTCGGCTGTTCACTACACTGACAATCCAAGGGAGCATGACCCATCAGCAAAGACCCATCAGAGTGCTAAAAAGACTCATGCTAGCTCAAAGAAGTCTCACCGGTCTAAACTAGTGGAGAGCTCAGATTCAGAATCCTCCAGTAGCTTCTTGGATGAAGATGAAGTTGATGAGTCCTTGTTATCCAGTAATGATGAAGGCAGGTCTAAAAAGAAACAAAAGTTAGTAAAACAATATTCACGAAAGAGGGACAGGCATGCAAGGTTGAAAAGGCATCTAGGTAAAGGGTCATCTCATAGCCACAACCATGGCCGGAGACAAATAGACTAGCTGTTGATGGATCATTTCGCTTTCCATGATGAACCAGGTATCTTTGCAACTCCCAATAAAGATACTGTGTTCAGTCGTGGCCGAAATTGGAGACAATCTCCATTGTCTTCCAAGATACTGTCCGGAAACCTTCAAAAGAGGTTTGACAGTACAAAGATGGAAAAATACGATGGGAGCAAAGATCCAGATAATCATCTGGAGCAGTTTAAAAACTTTATGATGAACTTTGACGATGATGATAAGTTTCTTTGTAGAGAATTCTCTCAATCGTTTACGGGAAGTGCTCTGAAATGGTATAATAGCCTACCTTAGGGTTGCATTCGGAATTTTGATACCTTTTGGGTGGCCTTCCGAAGGCAGTTTGTTGGAAGTAAGGAGGTTAAGGGCAATGAAGACACTATTATCCATTGTGCCCAAGAACTAAATGAATCATTGAATATATATATATATATATATATATGTCGCTTTGTGAACACCAAGAATGGATTAACTGATTGCTTTGAACAAGTAGCAATAACTTCTCTAAGACAGATTATGAACCCTAGGAATTTGGCCGATTCGGTAACTAGGGAAAAAGGCCATGAAATGGGGCGGTTTACTGAGTCAAGTGGGAAAGCAAATTAGTGTGGATGAAACAAAGAAGACTAGCATGCACATGCTAGTGAGATCGACCCCAGCTGCACCAAACCAGAACCAGAATCAGTCCGAGTTCAAGGCTAAGGAAACCGGACAGGGTCCAGTAGGGCCAAGGCTCAATCTCACCCAGCACCAGCTCAGAGCCAACAATTCAGAAATAAACGGGGGCCTTGGGTCCAACCGGATTGGTTTGCCGAATTGAAATAAAATGTGGCAACCATCTATGACAAAACAAAAGACGAAGTAAATTTTAGGAAGCCGACTGCGCTTCAATCTCCCAGGGAAAGTCGTAATACTTGTTTCTGTCAATATCATCATGATATTGTCCATAACACATAAGATTGCATCGCTTTGAAACAAGAGGTGAAAATTTTGATTGAAAGAGGAAAATTGGGTGCTTACGTTAACAGAAGAAGTGGGAATAGGCCTGATAATGCTCATCTGACCAGCCCAACAAATAATGCAGGGACGTTGGCTTCGGACGGGGTTATAGTAATTATTAAAAGATTCGATGTGGAGTCAGAGTATCTGGATCCTGATCCAACCCGAAATAAGGTGGGCGTCATCACAGAACACACCAAGTCGGTTCCCGGGCTCATAAGCTTTTTTGAGTCACTTACCATATTTAGGGGGGACACCATGACTGCACCAACTACTTCTTCAAGAAAGAGGCATGTTCACGCCTTGGCAACTCAGTTTGATGGAGGCATGACCTCCTATCAATCGTAAATTCCTTTTCCCTTCATTGTTTTTGATGAAGATGATTTGAGAGACATAGCTGGTCCCCATGAAGATGCTGTGGTGATAATAGCATCCATTGGGGGCAATGACATTAGAAGAATTTTGGTGGACACTAGCAGGTCATCCAATATCCTCTTTTTAACTTCCTACAAACAAATCAAGAGTCCAGCAGTAATTCAACGTTCGAACATATCTATTGTGGGTTTCACCGGAAGCTCTGTGGACGTGATCAGGGAGTTTGAGGAGGAGGTTTTGTTGGGAAAGGGACCTTTTAAGAAGATGGTCAGAGTACTTTTTGTTGTAGTGGATTGTCCCACATGCTACAATGCCATTTTGGGAATGTCTTAGCTCTCCAGAATGCATGTTGTGGCTTCAACAGTTCACCAATGTTTAAAATACGCGGTGCAAGGACAAGTAGGAGTTGTCCGGAGTAGCCAGAAGATAGCAAGGGAATGTTATGCAACAACACTGGCCCCTAGAACTTTGGGGGCAGTTCGGATAAGTGAAGATTAGTAGTTGGAGGGACCCTCTGGGGGAGAAGGTGAAATTGATGACCGCAGAGAGACCCCTGGTGTTTTAATACCAATTGAAGAGGTTGAAACTCACTCTCTGGATGAAGGAAGAAGTGTCAAGATCGGATCTAAGATGACATCAGAACTAAAGAGCAAAGTGTTATCTTTTCTAACAGACCACCAACATGTTTTTGCTTGGTGGAATGCTGATGTAACCGGAGTCCATGCAGATGTTATATCACACCAGCTATCCATCCCAAGAGATGTAGCACCCGTTGTACAAAAGAGAAGATCTTTTTCTAAGGAGAAAGATGATGTCCTAGTTCAAGAGATTGACCGGCTTACTAAGATGGGGCACATAAATGAATCTTAGTATCCTTTATGGACAGCCAATTCAGTATTAGTAAAAAAGAAAAACGGGAAGTAGTATATGTGCATCGACTTTACTGACCTTAATAGGGCTTGCCCAAAAGACCTATATCCAGTCCCCTGATTGATCAGTTAGTGGACTCCACATCAAGGAACAAGTTGTTGTCCTTCATGGATGCCTTCTCCGGGTATAATCAGATTCAAGTGGATCCAAAGGACCAAGATCACACTACTTTTGTTACTGATAGGGGCCTTCATTTTTACAAGGTGAGGCCTTTTAGGTTAAAGAATGCTCGGGCTACTTATCAGAGGTTGGTGAAAAAAACATTCACTGATCAGATTGGAAGAAATATGGAAGTCTACATTGATGACATGATGGTAAAGAGTATGGAAGAATAATTACACTTGGCAGATCTGCAAGAGACTTTTGAAAACTTGGTAAAAGTTAATTTAAAGTTGAATCCAGAAAAATGTGTTTTCGGAGTGCAGTCCGAGAAGTTTTTGGGGTATGTGATAAGTGAGAAAGGGGTACAGCCTGATCCAGATCAACTTGATGCTTTACTGCAGATGGATCCTCCTCAGAATATTAAAGAAGTACAAAGATTGACAGGGAGGTTAGCTGCCATAAACCGTTTTATCTCAAGGTCTTCAGATAGATGTGCTCCGTTTTTCCAAACTTCAGAGGGTGTCAAAGAATTTAACTGGTCTCCATAGTGCGAACAGGCCTTTGATGAAATAAAAAATCATTTATCCTCCCCTAAAACCTTGTTTAATTTTGTTGATGGATAAACGTTATATATATATTTAGCAGTCTCCGAATGTGCCATAAGTGCGGTGCTAGTAAGAGATGTGGACAACTATCCTCGTCCGGTGTACTACATTAGCAATAGCCTGATGGATGCTGAAAAAAGATATTTAAATCTTGAAAAGCTAGCACTGGCACTAGTAATTGCTGCTAGAAGTATGAGGCCCTATTTTCAGTCTCATTCTATTTTCGTCCGTACATCTTTTCCCTTGAAAAATATTCTTCAGAAGGTGGACATATTAAGTAGAATGACCAAATTGTCAGTAGAATTGGGAGACTATGACATTAATTTTGCCCCTCGAACTGCAATCAAGGCTCAGTCTGTTGCTGATTTCCTAGTTGAGTTCCATTCGGACAGGAGTACTAAACAAGCTACAAGTGAAAAGACTAAGAAGCTATTGTTTGTTCGGACTGGTGGTGGATCAAGTACCATGGGTTGTGGTGCTGGGATATGTTTAACCTCTCTGTACGGTAACAAGCTATATCAGGCTATATGTTTTGCTTTCAGGACCTCTAACAATGAGTCTGAATATGAAAATGCTATAGCTGGTTTGAAGTTAGCCCTGATTTGTGGGGCCAAAAGGGTCAGGTTAATGAGTGATTCTTGGTGTGAATAATAATCGCCTGAGGGTAAGCTAGTAATTTCAGTTGGTGTTTTAAGGAAGTATGTGGGTGTTTAAGTGTTTAGAGTAGAGAGTAGAGAGATAATTAAGCAGCTTGGTAGCAGTTAGTTTTCATTACCCATAGTTAATGCAGGTGGTTGGGTATTTATAGTGTGATGTTTGGGCCCTTATGGGCTTTCGAGTCATGTTTAATGGACCCGGGTCATGTTCAAAGACCCATGAGCTCTAAGTAGGAGAGCAAGTAGCTTAGTCAAAAAGTGTTTAGGTTTTTTAGTACTTTTGTCATAGTTCGAACTGTCCTATGGTCATTGTGTTCAAAGTGATCTGTCCGGTCCATGTGATCTGTCCGATCTGTCCGGTCCGGAGGCTTTGGACTGATCTGTCCGTGTCCGGGGAGCATGCTGAACTCGGACTCATCAGGAGCCCCTTTTTTAGGTGTTTGAGCAAGTAATTTTGTCAGAGACCTGAAAAACAGTCTGACGTCAGAAGTAGTTTTTAATCCGGACAGGTCTATGAGTTTACCCTGACAGATAAAGCTTCACGAATTCAAAACGGTTTTTGCCAAAGTTCGTGGGACACGTGTCACACTCTGATTGGTTGCTTTAGCCGTTTTTTCACCTTGAATTTCGAACCCATCTTCTTCGAAAAGCAACCTCTTTAATTACACATGGTGACATCAACACCGTCTTTTAATCATTGCCAAACTTTTCGAATTCTCCTAGGAATCAACTGCTTTTTCAGATTTACTATAAATTCAGACTCACTTTCTACTGTTTTACTATCTCTTTCATATTTACTCTGCATATTTACTTAGAGCTTTCTCTCTCTAAAGCAAAGATTTTCTTGGTAGTTTATGTTTATAGCAAGGACTGCATTGATCAAAGGCGGGTGGCTCAACCTTTCTGAGTTGGCAAAAGGCACAAAAAGTCGAGAAGGAAAGACGAATCGCAGCAGGGTTACCTACCTCGCCTGTCGAAAGACCAATCTCCTCTGCTACAAAGTCAGATTGAGGCTCGTCCTCTTCTAAAGGTACTAAGCCCAAAAAACTATTTCAATCCACTCTCTCCCTCATAGTCTCTGGTTCCTCAGTTCAGGAGTCAGTGCCTACTGTCGAGCCAGGAGTTACAGTCACAAGTTTTAGGAAACCTTCGCCTTTTCTCGCAATGGGATCAGACACAGAGCACTCTCCGGAGAAACTGGTAGTTAAGAGGACAAGCCGGCTGGTTAAGGGGCAAGCCTCCAAGAACACTCCCTCATAATCGGGGGAAAAAATAGCAGTTCTGGGTCTGGAGTGCCTATCAGAGCTCCCCGGGAAAGACTACCCGGTCCGGAGGCTAGCAATCCAGCACTCCAAAGAGAGACTTCTGTCTTAGAGCCCCAGCCTGAGACTAGAAGTCAAGAAAACACAGAAAACCAGCAGTCCGGAAGCCATGCTGAGCTAAGTTTAAATTCTCCCCGGGCCACTGATATTCCTCCTACGATCATGGAGGAAAGAATGGAGGACTCTGTTGAAGAGATCCCTTTTGAGTCTGAGCCATCCGGTCAGACTAGTAACACTGCTGCTGCCAAAAAAGATAAGGGCAAAGAAAAACTATGCCTGAGGCATCCGGAGCTGCCAGAGTGTCTCGAAGGGAAGGTAGGGCCCTGTTTTCACAAGGTCGAACTTAAATATCTCTTGGCCTTACAGAAGACCAAGTATGCTTTCATCCACACGGCTGAACTAGGTCGAATGCGCACAAAATGGGGGATCCCAAAAAATGTGAAGATAAGGATTCCCATAGATCCTGAAACTCCTATGGATTGCAAGCTGAATGAAATAGTCATCTTCACGGAGCTATTTAATTGGGGACTCAGATTCCCACTGGACCCAGAGATTGTCAGATATTTTCATCTGGTCAAACTCTGTCCGAGCCAGCTGAGCCCCAACGGCTGGTATACTCTGATGCCATGCATCATGGTATCAAGGCTGTCCGTGATCCCTCTTCCTATGGAAGAATTTGCAGCTGTGGCCAATCTTTGCAAACATCACCAATTCCCCTTCTACCACTTCAATATGGGGAATGATCTCAAAGCTGTTGATGATCTGTTGGAGTCTAAGAGCAAATGGAGGAGCCAGTTTTTGTTTGTCAGTGGCGCTTGGGAAAACGGACAGAAGATCAAGTCCTGAGTGAACCCAACCTCCTCAGAAGCAGGTGGAGGAGTGACCGTAAGTTTTCCACTTTAAATCTTTGTCTACTTCTTCCTTCTCGTAGTTGATTTAAATTAATTGATCTTTCGTTTGTCTTTAACAGAACTGCCTAAGGAGTTCGGTGATTACTTGAAGGCCGGACAGGTCACTTGTGGCAAAATCAATGCCTGGGCCGCAGAGAACTGGAGGAACCGATTCCACAATGCCTTCACTAGTGGAAATCTGGCAAGGTCTCATCTGTGGAACACCACAGGTCGGAGAGACCTGACTTGGGAAGAGCTCACCACCCAACCTTCTCCGGACACAGTGCTCAAGAGGTCCCATGAAGGAGATGGGACAATCTTCTTGCCAGGTCGGGCCAAAGCCCCAAGCAAAATGAAGGGCAAGAAGAAAGGCAAAAAGGTGGTGAGCAATGCTAATCCTGCTGATGCTGAGAAGGATGCTCCAACAGACCCGGAGGGGCTGGCTCATAGCCAAATTGATGCTGCTCTTTTGCAGGTAGTGGAGCAAGAGACCGAAAGGCAGGAAGCAGACCTCCTAAAATCTCCAAGGGCTTCCAAGAGGAATCGCAAGCAGGGGAGTGAAGGGGCAGACTGGGCAGCCAAGAAGAAAAAGACTGCTAAGGGAGATGAGCTTGCCCTCCGGGATCCGGAGCCTTCTTTCCAGGCTAACCCAACACATGCTGAAGAGATCCCAAGGGACTTTCATACTGATGAAGTTGAGGGATGAGAGCTTAACATTGACGAAGTAGACATCACCGGTCTTGGTGAACTTGGCGAATACTTCCTTAACCTCCCCAGAGACGACTTCGCAGGGCCCTACGTTCCTCCGAGCAGCTCTAACACTGTCAACTTCAATGGTAAGACTTTCATTGTCTCTAGTGAAAAGGACACCATAGCCCACTCCTTGCTAAGCAATGTGCAGTCGGTACTTACACTGGAGAGACAAGTTCGGAGTCAAGCAGACACCATCAAAGACCTTAAGTCTGAGAAGGAAAAGCTGTCCGAAGACCTTCGCACTTCTATTGCCAATGCTGACATGCTAAAGGAAGCAAATGAGGAATTGAAGAAGAATCAGGAGGAAAGCAACACAAAAGTTGCTACTCTAGAGGAAACCATCAAAGGCCTCCGGGAGAAGCTGTCCTGGGTGGAGAAAGACCTTACTGCCTCAAAAGAAGAGACCAATGCAAAGGACAAGATCATCACCAACCTAACTACTGATAAGATTACCCTTAAGAATGCAATGTCCAAGGCTGCCGAAGAGAAAAATACGTTGCTAAGGGATAAAGAGGCTACGATCCAAGCCAAAATCAATGCTTATGCCAACCAGATGATTAAAAGCGAAGAGCTATTGCTTGAGAAGGTGAGGTCTGACATGGTTCTACTTTTCCATGAAAAAATTCCGGACAGGAACCTAGGGGACTTATGGCTTTATGTTGATCCCGACGAGCTCCCATACCACACGATGGCTGAAGGTGACAGGTATGACTACTCTAGTGGCTCCTCGGTTGATGAAGAACACACTGGGGAGAGCCCAGACAAAGAGAAGGGCGATCCCAAAGGCAAGAAGATAGACGAAGGGAAAAGCGACTTTAAGGTCAAGAATGCAGATGAAGGTGAGCCATCTTCAAAGGCTCAACCTTAACTTAAGATCTCCTTTGTTTATTTTTTATTCAGACTAAAGTCCTTGGAAGGCCAAGGCACTTTTTTGTAATGGTGTCCGGTGCTCGACCGGACAGGTTTTTTGTATTGTATCTTGACTATTTAAAAGTCCTTGGAAGGCCAAGGCAAGTTTAAGTTATTTCATTCAATGAATATCTCTGTTTTGTACAACCATCATCTTCTTTCATTGTTCATTTTAATTTTGATAGCCTGAGTTTAAGTAGCCTTTAGTTGTTGCATTGTGAGAGTGTTTAAATTCTCCGGCTAGAGTTTAAATAGCCCTTAGATATTTCAGTCCGGATAGTATGATAAGAGACAAAACTTTAAAAACACTTAGAAATTTTTTAAGAAGGCATCAAATTTTATTTAACAGCCCGGACACCTCATTAAAACCTCTCCGCGCCACCAAGGAGGAAAGAGTATGCCCCCAAATATTTACATGGATGTTTAAACAAGTAAATATTTACACAAGTGCTATTCCAAGTACATCCGGAGATGCTCAATATTCCAAGGATGAGTTAAAACTCTGCCATCTTTGTCTTCCAACCAATAAGTTCCAGGCTTAATTCTTTCAACAGCCATATACGGACCCTCCCAAGTTGGGGCCAGCTTTCCGAAGAGCTTTTCTTTAGTGTGTAAGAAGAACTTCCTTAATACTTTGTCCCCTGGTTGGAAATCTCTTCTTTTGACTTTGGAAGCAAACCTGCTCCTCATCAAGCATTGATAGTGTGCAACTATAAGGTGAGCTTTAACTCGTCTTTCTTCTATCAAATCAAGTTGACCTCTGATTGCCATCTCATTAGCATGTTCGGAGAAGTTATGAACACGAAAAGAGGGGAGAGTTGCTTCTATGGGAGCTACTGCATCCATCCCATAGACCAAGGCAAAAGGTGATTCTTGTGTTGCAGCCCCAGGTGTTGTCCGGTAGGCCCACAAGACCTCTTGTAAATAACTAGGCCACTTCCCAGCAGCCCCTTCCAGATTCTTCTTTAAACCGGACAATATAGTTCTATTAGCCACTTCAACCTGCCCATGTGCTTGTGGGTGGAAAGGTGAAGAAAAACAATGCTGTATACCCCTTGAGGCACAGAAGCTCCCCATTTCTCTATTATCGAACTGTGGCCCATTGTCTGTTGTTATTTTCTGTGGGACACTGAATCTGCAACATATGTTGGGTATAATGAATTTTATTACAGCTTTTGATGTTGTCCCTGCTAGAGGGGCTGCTTCTATCCACTTCGAGAAGTAGTCAATGGCCACAATTATAGTTTTGCGCCCTTCGGACGCCACAGGGAGAGGCCCTACTAAATCCAATCCCCATCGAGCAAAAGGAATAGGCTCAGAAATTGATTCTAAAGGAATGGTTGGTACATGAATTTCATTGATGTACCTCTGGCATGGGTCACACCTCCTCACCAATTCCTTAGCATCTTTCATGATTGATGGCCAATAATAACCGGAGAGTAAAACCCTTCTCGTCAAAGCTCTAAACCCACAATGGGCTGACCCCTCACCATCGTGCAATTCGGAGAGGACCATTTGTGATTCTTCATCCCCCAAATAGCGCAGGAGAGGTTTACTGTAAGACTTTTTGTATAACACCTCTCTCAATATGATGAAACCACGAGCCTTGTGTTTTAATGTTCTGGCTAGTGACTTATCCGGAGGCACAACACCATCGAAGAGATATTGTATAAGAGGAAACCTCCAGTCTTGAGGTTGTTTCACTTGTATTTCAAAAATTTCCTCTTCTTTACCCTTACAAAGTTGGATGGAGGGGCTTTCAAGCACATGAATCCATGGGTATGACTCCGTATAGGCTATGGTTGCTAGTGAGTCTGCTAGCTCATTTTCTTCCCGGGGAATGTGTTCATAGACAAAACTTTTAAACTTAAGCGCTTCATTTTTGAGGAGGAGTAAATATTTCACAAGTTGCTCCTTCTTAGCCTCAGACTGGCCTAGAGCATGGTGGATAATCAGTTGGGAGTCGCTTAGCAGCTTGACCCTCTTAGCCCCACAAATGTAGGCCAATTTTAGCCCAGCTATAGCTGCTTCGTATTCAGACTCGTTATTAGATGCCCTGAAAGCAAAACAAATAGCCTGGTACATTTTGTCTCCATATGGGGAAGTTAAGCATACCCCTGCACCACATCCCATTGTGCTAGATCCACCATCTGTTCGGACGACCCATACTTTTTTATCTTTTATATCAGTAGCTTGCTCCGAATCCCTGTCGGAGTAGAATTCGACCAGAAAATCAGCCACAGCTTGGGCCTTGACTGCTGTTCGGGGAGCAAAGTCTATGTCAAAGTCCCCCAACTCTAATGACCACTTAGTCATTCTGCTCGAAATATCTTCTTTTTGAAGGACATTCTTTAGGGGAAAGGAGGTCCGAACGATGATAGGATGAGCTTGGAAATAAGGCCTCATCTTCCTTGCAGCTATTACCAGGGCTAATGCCAATTTTTCCAGTTTTAAGTAACGCTTCTCTGCATCTATCAAGCTTTTGCTGATGTAGTACACTGGATGGGGATGACTACCGACCTCTCTTACCAGCACAGCACTGATGGCACAACTTGAAACTGCCAAGTATACAAAGAGAGTCTCCCCATCGACTGGCTTGAACAAAGTTTTGGGGGAGGACATGTGTTTCTTGATCTCGTTGAAAGCCTCATCACACTGCGGGGTCCAATCAAAGCCCTTTGAACCCTTCAAAGTTTGAAAGAAAGGAGCACATCTGTCCGAAGACCTTGAGATAAGTCTGTTTAAGGCAGCTAATCTCCCCGTCAACCGCTGTACTTCTTTGATGTTTCGAGGAGGCTCCATTTGAAACAGAGCATTAAGCTGGTCCGGATCAGGTTGCATTCCATGCTCACTTATGATATAGCCCAGAAACTTCCCGGACTGCACTCCGAACACACACTTTTCAGGGTTTAACTTCAAATTTACTTTCACCAAGTTGGCAAAAGTTTCTTGGAGATCGGACAAGTGCAACTGCTCATCCACACTCTTCACCATCATATCGTCAATGTATACTTCCATATTTCTTCCAATTTGATCAGCAAACGCCTTGTTGACTAATCTCTGATAAGTAGCCCCATCATTTTTCAAACCAAATGGCATCACCTTGTAGCAATGAAGCCCTCTATCAGTTACAAATGTGGTATGCTCTTGATCCTTTGGATCCACTTGAATCTGATTGTATCCGGAGAAAGCATCCATAAAGGAAAGCAGCTTGTTCCCAGAGGTGGAGTCTACTAACTGATCAATCCGGGGAACCGGATACAAGTCTTTTGGGCAAGCTCTATTAAGGTCTTTGAAGTCAATGCACATGCACCACTTGCCATTCTTCTTTTTTACCAAGACAGGATTGGCAGTCCACAAAGGGTATTGAGACTCCTTGATGTGCCCCATCTTTGTGAGCCTCTCAACCTCTTGCACAATGACATCAGCCTTTTCTTTGGAAAAAAACTCTTCTTTTTTGAACCACTGGAACTACATCTCTCCGGACGGATAGGTGGTGTGATATCACTTCTGATGGAACTCCAGTAACATCAGCATTGCACCAAGCGAAAACGTGCTGATGGTTCTTCAAAAACTTTAACATTTGATCTTTCAAAATAGGTGGCATTTTAGACCCTATCTTGACACTTTTCCCATCTTCCAACCGGTGTATTTCTACCTCTTCAACTGGTATCAACACTCCGGGGGTCTCTCTGGGGTCATCAATTTCACCCTCACCCCCAGAAAGGGCCTCAAACTGCTATTGTTCATCAATACGGACTGCCCCCAGCGTTCGAGGAGCCAAGGCAGTGGCATAACATTCTCTTGCAATCTTTTGGCTGCTCCAGACAACTCCAACCTGCCCCTGAACAGCATACTTCAAGCATTGGTGGACTGTTGAAGCCACTGCATGCATCCTAGAGAACCAAGACCTCCCTAGAATACCATTATAGCAAGTGGGACAATCCACCACAATAAAGAGTATTCTGACCATTTTCTTGAAAGGGCCCTTGCCCAATAACACCTCCTCTTCGAACTCCCCGATCACATCCGCTGAGCTTCCTGTGAAGCCCACGATTGACCTGTCCGAATTCTAATTACAGCCGGATTTTTCATTTTCTTGTAAGTGGTTAGGAAAAGGATATTGGCTGAGCTTCCAGTATCCACCAGGATTTGTCTTATGTCATTGCCCCCTATAGATGCTCCTATGACAACAACATCCTCATGAGGGCCAGCAATGTTTCTTAAATCATCTTCATCAAACACAATGAAGGGAAATGAGTTTGGTGACTGATAAGATGTCATGCCTCCTTCTAGCTGGGAGGCCAAAGTATGAACATGCCTCTTCCTCGAAGAAGCAGCAGGAGTTGTCATAGTGTCCCCTCCGAAAATTGTAAGCGACTTGAAAAACTAAATGAGCCCGGAGACCGATCTAGAACATTCCTCTATAGCACCCACTCTGTTCCGAGTTGGATCGGGAGCGGCATTACTTGGACCAACCCGATGAGTGTTGTCAGGCCTGTTGCCTCCTCTTCTTTTAACGTAAGCTCCCAGCTTCCCCCTTTCAATCAAGTTATGAACTTCTTATTTCAATGCTATGCAATCATCAGTGGTATGACCAATATCATTATGATATTGGCAAAAAGAGTTGTTGCGATGCTCTTTGGGAGACTACAGTGTTGCTGGTCTCCGGTAATGCACCTCATCCTTTGTTTTATCAAAGATAGTGGCCACGCTTTCTTTTAACTCTGCGAACCACTTCGGTTGGACCCATGGCCCTCTCTTGTTTCTGGATTGTTGACTTTGAGCAGGAGCAGCTGGCTGAGACTGAGCTTTTGCCCTACCATGCCCCTGTCCGGTTTCTCTTGCTTTGTTCCCGGACTGATTCTGATTGGGATTTGGTGTCACCAGGGTAGACCTCACCTGCCTGTGCACCCTGGTTTTCTTTGTTTCATCGACGTTTATCTGTTTGCCAACCTGATTCAGTAACCCTCCCCAGGTCATGGCTTTCTTCCTAGTTACTGAATCAGCTAGATTGCCTGGATTCAAAACTTGCCCTAGGGATGCTATCGCCACCTGTTCGAAGCAATCAGCCAACCCATTCTTGGTGTTCAGAAAATGAATTATATATTCTTTCAAGGATTCATTTGGTTCCTGGGCACAATGGATTATTGTGTCTCCATTGCCCTTCAGCTCTTTACTCCCTACGAACTGCATTCGAAAGGCCACCCAAAACGTATCGAAATCTTTAATACAACCCTGAGGCAGGCTGTTGTACCATTTCAGAGTACTCCCCGTAAAGTATTGGGAGAATGCCCTACAAAGCAGTTTATCACCATCGTCAAAGTTCATCATGAAGTTTTTAAATTGCTCCAGATGGTTGTCCGGATCAGTACTGCCATCGTACTTCTCTATTTTGGTACCGTCAAACCTCTTGGGGAGGTTTCCGGACAGAATTTTAGAAGACAATGGAGATTGCCTCCAATTCCTTCCACGACTGAACACAATATCCTCATTGGGAGTTGCAAAGATACCTGGTTCATCGTGGAAGGCAAAGGGATCCATCAGCATCTTGTCCACATGCCTCCGGTTATGAGATGACCCCTTGCCAATATGCTTCTTCATTCTTCCATGTCTATCTCTTTTTCTTGAATATTTTTTGATTTGCTTTTGCTTTTTTCTGGTTCGACCCTCATCGCTGCTAGAGGACAAGGATTTTTCAACTCCATCACTGTCCGAAGAGCTATCAGAAGATTCTGAGCTTGAGTCAGAACTCTCCACAGGCTTGGACCGGTGAGACTTTTTAGAACTGGCATGAGTCTTTTTGGTGCTCACATGAGTCTTCGAAGACTCATGCTCTCTGGGGTTATCAGTGTGATGAGCAACCGACGCTTTGGATTTTTCTTTCACGCCCATCTTGGCCTTCTCAGCCCTTAGAGCTTCTATTTCAAACTTTAGCCTGTCATGCTCTTCGACAATGTATTCATCGTTCTCTTCCACCACTTCGAGCAAAGCCGGTGGAAGCTCTGGATTGTCCGGATTCATACGGACAGAGTTTCTTGGCAGGTTTTGAATGCTTGATTCAGGCACCTTTCTCCTCCCACTGTAGTCGCCAATTTGGTGTGAATAATAATCGCGTGAGGGTAGGCTAGTAATTTCAGTTGGTGTTTTAAGGAAGTATGTGGGTGTTTAAGTGTTTAGAGTAGAGAGTAGAGAGATAATTAAGCAGCTTGGTAGCAGTTAATTTTCATTACCCATAGTTAATGCAGGTGGTTGGGTATTTATAGTGTGATGTTTGGGCCCTTATGGGCTTTCGGGTCATGTTTAATGGACCTGGGTCATGTTCAAAGACCCATGAGCTCTAAGTAGGAGAGCAAGTAGCTTAGTCAAGAAGTGTTTAGGTTTTTTTAGTACTTTTGTCATAGTTCGAACTGTCCTATGGTCATTGTGTTCAAAGTGATCTGTCCGGTCCATGTGATATGTCCGATCTGTTCGGTCCGGAGGCTTTGGACTGATCTGTCCGTGTCCGGGGAGCATGCTGAACTCGGACTCATCAATTCTCAGCTTCTTATCCATCATGCCCAAGGTCAATCCGAGGCCAAGAATGAGTAGTTAATTAAATATTTGTTCATTCTTAAAGAGGTGGCAGTTAACTTCAAAGAAATCAGCTATGATCACATACCCAGAACAGAGAATACACTAGCAGACTCTTTGGAAACCATAGCATACTCTGAGTCTTACCCATGGATTCATATGCAGGAGTGCCCATCCATTCAACTCAATCAGGGCAAGGAAGAGGAGGAAAGTTTAAATATACAAGCGGGTCTTTCTAAAGACTGGAGGTATCCTCTTCTTCAATACATTTCAGATGGCATTTTGCCTCCGGAAAAAACAGTAGCAAGAAAAATGAAGTATAGAGCTCGTGGTTTCTTAATCATAAGAGACATCCTTTACAAGAAATCTTTTAGTAGACCTCTCTTGCAATATTTGGGGATTGAAGAGTCCCAAATAGTGTTGTCTGAACTGCATGATGGTGAAGGGTCAGCACACTATGGTTACAGAGCTTTAAATCGAAGAGTCTTGTTGGCCGGATACTACTGGCCCTTTATAATGGAATATGCTAAGGAGTGGGTAAAGAAGTGTGATCCATGCCAAAGATATGGTAATGAAATTCAATTCCCAGCTGTCCCTTTACAGTCGATTTTTGAGCCAATACCTTTTGCTCGTTGGGGGCTGAATCTGGTGGGACCTCTACCTATGGCGTCCGGAGGGTGCAGAACTATCATAATAGCTATTAATTATTTTTCTAAGTGGATAGAAGCTGCCCCCTTGGCAGGAACTACTTCAAAAGTTGTTATGAAATTTATTTGATCTAATATTTGCTGCAGATTTGGGACTCCGCATAAAATAACCACAGACAATAGGCCAAAATTTAATTACAGGGATAATGGAGAATTTATGTGCCTATATAGGAATTCAACATTGCTCTCCTTCTCCTTTCCACCCACAGGAGAATGGTCAGGTTGAAGTGGCGAACACGACCATTATGTCCGGTCTTAAAAAGAATTTAGAAGGGACTGCTGGAAATTGGCCAAGCTATTTGTAAGAAGTGCTATGGGCCTACCAGACTACTCCTGGAGCTGCTACGCAGGAATCCCTGTTTGCCTTGGTATATGGTATGGATGCAATTGCTCCTATAGAGGCAACTCTTCCATCATATAGAGTCCACAATTTTTTCGAACATGCTAATAAAATGGCAATCAGAAGTCAACTAGACTTGATAGAAGAGAAGAGGGTTAAGGCTCATCTTAGAGCCACCCATTATCAAGGATTGATGAGAAGCAGGTTTGCTTCCAAAGTCAGAAGAAAGGATTTTCAACCAGGGGATAAAGTATTGAGAAAAGTCTTCCTACATACTAAAGAGAAGCAGTTCGCCAAGCTAGCTCCAAATTGGGAAGGACCCTATGTGGTCGTCGAAAAGCTTAAACCTGGGACATACAGGCTTCAAAATAAAGATGGAAGGATCTTAAATCACCCTTGGAACATTGAACACCTCCGGTTGTATCTAGAATGAAAGTTATGTAAATATTTAATTATTTAAAATCCATGTAAATATTAGGGGGCACAGTCTTTCCTACCCTGGTGGCGCGGGGAGGTTTTAATGAGGAGTCCGAGATTTTTACTAAAATTTGGTGCATTCTTAAAAAAATTCGGAGTGGTGTGGTTGATAGTCTCTTTAAGGCCTTCTAAGTATCATTGACAGATCAGATTGATCTGGTGGAATGATGACCATTTAAACATTTGTCATCGGAGAATTTAAACACTCTCACCTTAAAATACTTGTAAAATAACTAAGGTCTATTTAAACACCAGCCATCAATTGGGCAAACATAAAACAAGGCAATAATTTTGCAAAGTAAAACTGCCCGGCTAACACCAGGGGATGCTATTAAAACATATAGAATGCCTTGGCCATCAAAGGACTTTGAAGTTTAAAAAGAAAAAGCTTGTCCGGGCACAAGCCGGACATGGTTAAAAAAATGCCTTGGCCATCTAAGGACTTTAGTTTGACATAAGGATAAGGAAAAAGATAGTTAAAATTTTAGGGCTGGATTCCCTTTGATGTTCCTGCCTCATCTTGTTTCTTCATGGGGTCTTTGGGTTCATCATTAGAGCTCTCCCCGGTCCCTTCTTCCTCATCAATAGTATCATCAATACCATTGGAATAGTTTTTCTTATCACCATCCACCATTGTGTGGAATGGGATATCTTCATATTCGACATACTACCACAAACTGCCAAGCGTCTTCTTCGGGAAGGTTCAATGAAAAAGCAAGACCATGTCAGATTTGACTTCGGCATACCTCTCTTCTTGGGAATCTATCACCTTGTTGGTGTATGCATCGATTTTGGCCTGGATTGTCTTCTCTTGCTCCTTTATTAGATCTTCTTTCTCCTTGGTGACTTTGGACACAACATCTTCAAGAGAAGTCTTATCACCGGACAGGGTTTGGATAATCTTATCCTTGGCCTTCACCTCCTCCTTCGAAGTGGAGAGATCCTTCTCCAAGCCAGAAAACTTGGTTTGGAGTTCTGTGTTAACCTTCTCCAAAGTGGTCAGCTTGGCGGCCAAGTCTTCTTTCCCATTTTTCAACTCCTCGATCTCCTTCCTCAATGCTTCAACACTTTGATTGGCGTTAAGGAGATCATTAGACAATCTCTCTTTGTCTACATTAAGTGTGTTGATAAGGGCCGATTGGCTTCACACTTGCCGCTCCAGGTTGAGCACCGACTAAATATTGCTCAGCAAGGAGTGAGTCACCGTATCATTCTCCACTGAAACACTGAAAGACTTACCATTAAAAGTAACCATGTTGAGGAGCTTGGGGGGAGGTAGAGGCCAGCAAAGTTGTCCTTCTCAAGGTCATCAAAGTAGAGACCAATATTTTGGAAGCCACTAATATCCACTCCATCAATGTTGAGATACCCTCCGGTACCCTCTCCGGCATGAAGACCACTTGGAATTTGCTCTGCCAATGTGGGGTCTGTTAGGTCAACCGGAGGAAGAGACTCCGAAGTCCGGAGAGCGACTTCATCTCCTGAGGATATTTTCTTCTTCTTGGAAGCTCTAACTTCACCATCTGCTCCCCATTTTTGGTCCTTCTTAGGGGCATTTGAAAGATCTGGAGGTCCGCCTGCCTCCTTGATACTCTCATCTTCAACTACTTGAAGTAGAGTAGCATCGATTTCCTATTCGGCCTGCACTTCCCTGTTTGCTGGAGCAATCTCTTCTAAACCACATTGAGCAACCTCAGTTGCATCTTGTTTCTTCTTGCCCTTTTTTCCCTTCATCTTACTTGGGCCTTTACTCTGGCATGCAAGGACAGCTTGCCATCCTTATCCTTTTTCCTGTGGAGGATGACAGTCGGAGGAGGTAAAGTGGTCAATTCCTCCCAAGAAAGGTCTCTCCGGCCAGTTGTGTTCCAGAGATGGGACCTCACTAAATTGACGGCGGTGAAGCAACTGTGGAATCGATGGCATACGTAGTTTTCCCCTCCTCCAAGTAGTCAGAGAACGCCTTCGGCGGGACTACCCAAAGAAAACAAAGAGCAGTTTAGAAGCATATTTTTTATAAGGAAAGAAAGACAAACATGATTAAATATTTACATGAGCTCTTCAATCTGCTGGTGAGAAAACTGGGGTTGACACCATCCTTCATTTTCCTCCCATTTTCCCAAGCCCAGTTATGAACAAGAATTAGGTTTTCCAATTCTTCTCTGATTCATGCAAATCATCCACCACTTTGAAGTTATCTCCCATGTTGTAATGGTAGAAAGGTATGACGTGGTTCTTGCAGAGGCTGGCCACAGTAGGAAATTTCTCCATCGGAAGCGGTATTCCGGAGAGCCTAGAGGCTATAATGCAGGCCATGAGGGTGTACCAAGCATTGGGACTCAGCTGGCTTAGACAGAGCTTTATCAGATGAAATTATATGACAATCTCTGGGTCTAATGGAAATCTGAGCCCCTAGTTGAACAGCTCCGTATAGATGACTATCTCACTCAGCCTGCAGTCCATTGGGGTCTCCAGGGTGACTAGTATCCTCACCTTGACGGACTCAGGGATCCCCCATTTCGTCCGGATCCGGCCTAACTCAGCACTATGAGTGTAGACATAGTTGATGTTCTGCATGGCCAGCAGATACTTTACGTTCACCTTGTGGAAGCAGGGTCCCACTTTGCCCTCCAGGCACTCCGACAGGTCCGGATACAACTTCTCTTTACCCTTTCCTTTTTTGTCGTTGGGAGCTTCCCCTGTCTGTCCGGAGATGTCGGTCTCAAATGGGGTTTCTTCTATGCTGTCCTCCATCACCTCTTCCATCACTATGGAAGGTTTGTCAATTGTTCTTGGTGGGGGAGTGCTGGTGGCAGGCTCTGTGAGTTGTTCGGAAGGTAGAGTATCACCCTCTCCTAAGGGTCTGGTGTCCGGCTGGGGCTGTGGTCCGGAGGGTTCATTTTGAGAGCTGGTTCCAGTGGCCTCCGGACCGGAGGATTTATCCTTTGGGACTCTGATAGATGCCCCTGGTCTTGTAACTTTGTCCTTGGCCCCAGACTTAGGAGGACCTGATTTTGGGGACTTAGACTGTGAAACAACAGCTTGACATTTTACTAAGCGGTCTGTTCGGCGAAGGGTAACCTTTTCTGGGGATTTCTTAGCATCAGACCCCATAGCTATAAATACAGAAGGTCTCCTTGTGCTTTATACAGCTTTTTCCCGTTCAACAGTGGGTTATGACTCCTGAACTGAGGAGCTTGAAGTAATGGGTGATAGGCTTGGTTGAAACAAACGTCTGGGTTTGGAGCTTGTAGCAGAAGATGAACCTCGTTCAGTTTCTGAACTTGGTGTGTCTGGCTTATCGTTTGGGGAAACTGGAAGACCCGCTGCGATTCGCCTCTCTCGCTCAACCTTTTGCTCATTTTCTAACTTTAAAAGATTAAGCCACCCGCTTTTTACCAATGCGTTTCTTGCCGTGAACATAAACCTACACCAAAAGAATTTTGAGAAGAGAAGTGAAAGCTTTGAGATGAAGAAATGAGAGAGTGATGAAGATGGTAAAACAGTGAAAAGAATTAATTTATACTAGTAAGACAAAAAGAGTTACCAAATACCTAGGAGAATACGAAAAGACAAAAGTAATGATTGAAGGTGGCGCTGACATCATGGGCATTAAATGAAGAGGTTGTTTTTTAGGATTAGTGGGAGCGCCGTTCTAGGAGGAAAATGGTTGGTGAGGCAATTCAAAAGATGACACGTGTCCCACGATCCATAGCAAAACTTGTGAACTTCTGGGAAGTATTCGGTCCGGAAAAATCATGAGCTAAACACTTAAATAGTCTGGAAAATGTTGCAAGTGCCTAAGAGGATTTTTTAGGTCTTGCCAAAAAGGCCTTCGACAAAACCTAAAAAAAGGGCTACTGGTGAGTTCGGAAATATTTGCCACTCACTGTATAAACCGGACAGGGGCAATCCGGACAATAACCACCCACTAAACCATCCGGACAAGACAAAAGTATTAAAACATTAAACACTTTCTGACTAAGCTAGTAACTAATCAGCTTAATAAACTAATGGGTTTTTGAACTCGACCCGATTTCATAAGATTGACCCAAAAGCCCATAAGGCCCATAATTAAAAGTATAAATACCCAACCACTTTCATTAATGAGGGTAAGGAACATTTAATACAACTAAACAGCTTAAATCTCTCACTACAAAACACTTAAACATTGAATACCCTTGAAACATCACAAAACATCTAACCAAATTACCCTCAGTCGAAAATAATCCACACCATTATTCTTTATGCACAAGAACCAAATGCATCATTAAATGACTACATCAGCGTCTTTGTGAACACAAATAATAAATTGACTGATTGTTAATGCCGGGTGATTTAGCTGATTCAGTAAACCAGAAAAAACGATGACCTGGGCGAATTATTGATTCAGATCAGAAATCAAATCACGGTGGAGGAAACTAAAAAGTCTACAGTACTAGGCTAGAATAGATCTTTTCCTAAAATTTCTATCCCACAAGCCAGTACTCAGTCCCACGCTACAGTCAATTACCGGCCTAAGGATTCCGCACAAGGCTCACATCAGCCTAGAGAAACTCAAATCAATCAGAGCCAATAGTCTAGACCTAGGATTAGTCAATGGGTCCAACCTAAATAGTTTTCCGAATTAGGAGAAAATGTAACCACCATTTATGACATAACCAAGAACACTATGCATTTCCGAAGCCTAAAACCAATGTAGTATCCTAGAGAAAATTTAAACATTTGCTTTTGTAGATACCATAATGATGGGGGCCATGATACCCAAGATTGCATTGCCCTAAAATAAAAAGTGCAGACCTTGATTCAAAGGGGGGAGTTGTCTGATTATGTTAAAAAAACAAGGGGAAACATGCAACCTAATACATGTGCGCAACCTAGTGCAAGTACAACACATGTTACATCACCAAGTGGTCAAAGAAAAATTATTGAGACATCAAAAGAAGAGGATTCTATGGTAATTATGGAGCGATTTGATGTAAATTTGGAATACTTAGACCCCCATCTGGATCAGAACCAAGTTGGGGTGATAGTTGAAAAATAGCAACAATGTCCGATCTGTGAAACTACTTTGAATCTTTCACCATTTTTGGAGGATATACTATGACAACACCCTCAAGATGCTCCAGAAAAAGAGATATGAACAGTCTAACCACTCAATTAGAAGGGAAAATGTCAACACATCTCGATCAGAGCCACGTTCCTTTTATTGTCTTTGATGAACATGACCTAAGAGAAATTGCGGACCCGCATAAAGATGTTGCGTTAATAGGAGCATCAATTGAAGGTAATGAGATACGATGAATTTTGATTGATACATGCATTTTGGAAAATATTTTATTTTTATCAACCTATAAGAAAATGAAGAACCCTTCAGTCATCTAACTTTTGATTAGAACCATATTAGGCTTTACTAGCAACTTGACTGATGTAATTGGAGAATCTGAAGAAGAGTACTTGTTAGGAAAAGGACCATTCAAGAAGTTGGTAAGGGTTTTGTTTGTAGTAGTTGATTGTTTGATGTCTTACAACTCTATATTTGGTAGCTTTTGGCTATGTATGATGCATGCAATAGCATCCACGATTCACCAATGTTTGAAATATTTCGTGGGAGGTCAGATATGCATCGTCCGAAGTAGACGAAGGGTGGTAAGGGAATATTATGTTATTGCTCTTGCTCCAAAATCGTTGGAAACAATGAAAGTTGGAAAATAATAGCAATTATTGGAGTCTTCTGCCAGATCCAATGAGTTAGATGATTCAAAGGGGCTCCTAGTGATGTGATCCCAATTGAAGAAATTGAAATTCATTACTTGGCAGAAGGGAAAATCATCAGGGTCGGATATAAATTACCCTTAAGTTATTATCTTTTTTATATAATAACCTACATGTGTTTTCTTGGTGCAACGAGGATTAACTGGAGTACCAACAAGTGTAATCAACCACAAAATGTCTGTTAGATCTAATGTGGGACCAGTTGTGCAAATAAGGAGTGCTTTTTTGATGGGAAAGCCAACTCTTATAAACAGGCCAACGAAAGAATGCAATAATAGGTTTTGTAAGTATCACAATGAGATTAGGCATGGCAGTGCAGATTGTATTGCATTAAAGAAGGAGATATAGATTTTGATAGAAATTGGCAAGTTAACAGCTTTCTTTAAAGGTTAAAGCAGTGGGGAGAAGCCTCCAAGCACGTCAGCACAACAAATTTTTAATATAAATTCGAAGCAGGAGAATACATTGATGATCCTGGATTCAAAGTTTGATAAGTTTCATGTAGCATCAGAATATCTAGATTCAGACCTGGATCGTTTGATATTGTTAGTGGTGGATGAACCAGTTGTTCATAGACGAGTTCGAAGCATGTGTGAATATTTTGAATCTCTAGCAAATGTAAGGGAGACACTATGGCTGGTAATACAAACAGTTCTAGGAAAAGACATGTAGTAAGTCTGGGTACCTAATGATAAACTAGAATATATATTCATTTATATGAAAAAATGGAAATTCCTTTTATCTTATTTGACGAAAATGATCTAAGGGGAATATGAGGACCCCATGAAGATGCAGTAGTAATAGCAGCAAACATTGGTGAGGTTGAAATTTGAAGTATTTTGATAGATACAGGAAGTTCAACAAATGTATTGTTCAAATTCACGTATGATAGGATGTGTAATCCACCTAAGATTATTTGATTTGATCGTACCATAATTGAGTTTACATGAGTGACTGCTCAAGTGATCAGGGAATTCAAAGGGGAAGTATGTTTGGGAAAATGCCCCTTTGAAAAGGAGGTCTAAGTCTTGTTTATGGTGGTAAAATTCCCAACCAGCTATAATGATATCTTTGGGAGATCTTGGTTATCAAGAAAGTATGTTGTTGTCTCCACTGTCCATCGGTGTTTGAAATATGTTATTGGGGATCGTGTTGGGATGGTTCGAAGCAATCAACAAGTAGCAAGAGAGTGTTATGCAACAATTCTCGAAGACCCACATCTAATGACCAGATAACTGAATAACAATCAAGGGGTTAACCTCCAATGAAGATGAAGTGGATGATCTGAGGAAAACCTGGGGTTCTTTAGCAGTAGGCGAGAAACAGTATACATTTACTAATAGGAAATTTCTACAGATAAGATCATTATTGTCACATACTTTGTGGTATCAATTGTTGCAGTTTTTCTTTGATAATTTGGATGTTTTCTCTTGTAAAATAGAGGACATAGTAGGGGTTTCACTTGAGGTGATATGCCACAGGTTGGCCTTAAATCTGAAGGTCATGCCTATTATTCAGAAGAGGTGATCTTTCTTTGTGGAAAAGTCTGAGGCCATTGTGGCAGATGTGGATCGTTTATCTAGGGTCGGACATATTTGGGAGGCACAATATCCACTATGGACTGCTAATCCAGTGTTAGTTATAAAGAAGAACGAAAAATGACGAATGTGTGTTGAGTTTATAGATTTAAATTGTGCATGTCCCAAAGACCCATTTCGTGTTTCTCAAATAGATCAACTTCAGAAAATAAAATTCTCTCTTTTATGGATGCATTTGTTGGTTATAACCAAATTCAGATGGATCCAATTATAACCGGCCGATGATCACATTATTATAGAATTATTCCATTTGGTCCGAATAATACAAGGGCAACATACCAAATATTGGTGAATAAGGCATATACTTCTCAGATTGGGTGAAATGTGGAAGTTTACATTGATGATATGCTCGTTAAAAGTCTAACATATGGTGAACACTTAAAAGATTTGGAGGAAACTTTTTTTGCATTTAAGAGCCATTCAATTACAATTAAATCCAGAAAAATATATTTTTGGTGTAAGGTCATGTACATTTCTGGGATATATCATAAGTGAAAATAGAATAGAGGTTGATCCTGATCATTTTAAAGTTTTGGTATCAATCACATCACCTCGAACAATCAAAGAGGTGCAAATTTTGATAGGAAGGTTTACTGCTCTTAATAGGTTTATCTCTCAATTTTTTGACAAGTGTGCTACTTTTTTTCCAAGTCTTACGACGACCAAAAGAGTTTATGTGGACACTAGAGTGTTAAATAGGAGAGTAGTTGTTTTTATATATAATAGTGTCATATTTTTCTGTTAGCACTATTTTGATAAGAGAGGAAAGTTTAACTTCTAAGTAAATTTATTATGTGAGCAAAAGTTTGTTGGCATCAGAGAAAAGATTCCCAAGGCTTGAAAATTGGCCCTGGCTTTGGTAGTGGCTGCTAGAAATATGCACCCTTACTTTCAAGCTCACACACTGTAAGTATATCGAGGAGGTGGTTGTTGCTCCAAAATAGTTCAAGGTGACTGGCGATATGACATTATACAATTTTTTCTTTGAGGAACGTTGCCTCAAAATATTAAGTCAGCTGAGAGACTAAGGTAAAAGCTCATGGTTATACAATATTAAATACGGTGTTGTATAAGAAGTCTTCAAGTAGATCGTTATTATGATGTTTAGGTAAGGAGAAATCTTAAGAAATTTTATCTGAATTACAAGATGGGGAAGGTTCCGCTTATTGTGGATTTAAGTTTTTCTCACGAAGGGTTTTGTTGGTAGGCTCTTATTGGCATTCGACTATGAGTGATGCTAAGAATTTGGTACGATGCTGTGATACTTGTCAACGTGTTGCTAATTGTATTCATAAAATAACAATATCCCTTAATCTATATCCAAAGCGGTTCCCTTTGACGGATGGGGAATATATGGCCACTATCTATGGCTTCAGGAGGAAGTCAAACGATTATTATAATAGTAGACTATTTTTAGAAGGGGGAAGAAGCTGAACTAATATCCAGTACAAGATCCAAGGATGTTATCAAGTTTATTATGAATAATAATTGCTGTCGTTTTCGAGTTCCTCGAAATATTACTAAAGATAATAGTACTTAATTTAACAAAAGAGAAATGATTTTTTTTGTAATTCGAATGATATTATTCAATGTTTTTCGACAAATTTTCATCCGCAAGAAAACGATCAAGTGGAAGTAACTAATAGGTCTATTTTAGAAGGGTTAAAGTAAAAATTGATAGGTTTTGCTGGGAAATGGCCGAATTATTTGCAAGAAGTGATGTGGGCTTATAGAACAACTAGTAGAGAAGCTACTCAAGAAACTCTTTTTTTCTTAGTATGTCGAATGGATGTTTTGAGCCCTTGAGAATCAAATTTGCCTTCTTATAGAATACTTCATTATTCAGATGAGTCAAATGAAAAAGAAAGGAAGACAAATCTTGATTTGATCGAAGAAAAAAGGGTTAGATCGCATATGAATTCGACTCATTGTCAAACTTTAATAACGAGTCGTTGTAATTCGAAGGAAAAGCGGATAGATTTTAAGGTAGGTGATAAAGTCTTGAGAAAAATATATTTACACACAAAGGATAAATGACTAGAGAAGATGACTCCGAATCAGGAAGGTCCCTATGTGGTGGTAGAACGAGTCAAGCGGGGTACATACCACCTTCAAGATGAAAAAGGGGATACTTCTACAACACCCATGGATTATTGAGCACTTGAAATTATATTGGGACTAATTATTTCTTTTTAAAAACTTTTATGATAATATGATTTTATTGTTTATTTGTGTCAGTGGCATACTCTTTCCTCTCTTGTTGGCCCAGGAAGATTTTAACGAGGTGCCACATTTACATTCATAGATATCAATAAAATTATTTTTCTTGGCTAATGTTTATTTTAGATTAAAACACTTAAGTCATTTTAGGAATTACGCGTAGACTGGTCATCTTTGAAGTAGTTAACAAAAGACAATTTAAGTGATGGTAATATTCAAAGTGCTACACGTTCATTTTAAGAACTATTCGAAGTGATAGTAATATTCGAAGTGCTACACGTTCATTTTAAGCACTGTTTGAAGTGATAGTAATATTCGAAGTGCTACATGTCCATTTAAATCAATATTGTAAGTAATAATAAAATTCGAGGTGCTAACACTCGGTAAACGCACTATTTTAAGTGATGGTAATATTTGATGTGCTAAAGTTTATTACAAGAACTATTTCAAGTAATGATAATATTTGAGGTACGAACGTTAGTAAAAAGCATTAGAGAGTGAAGTTATTATTTGAAGTGCTAACGTCTTTTTAAAAGCACGTTTGATATGATAAATTATACAATGTGAGATATAAGGCAATGCGTATCTAGTAAATAAAATGAGGCATTGTTCCTTAGACAAATAAAAAGGAATATTTTAGCCAAACAAAAGGATAGTTCAAGTTTTAAGCGTTTAAACACTTACAAAAGATAACACAAAAAAACGAAATAAGTAATAACATAATGGCAAACATCACGAATGCTAGTGATTCAACAAAAAATAACTTCTGATACAAATACATCTTTTTAATCTTCTTTGTCTTCATTGAGGGAATTTTCTGAGCTTCTTTCTTGATCTGAGGCGTCTTCATCTTCCTCTAATTCAGTCTCTTCAGAGGTCTGATAAATTTCCTTTTGAAACACTACATGGAATTTGTGAAGTAAAGTGATCTTTGTTTGCTCTTGAGATTTTTTTATAGCAGCAAGGCTATCCAACCCGCTCGGAGTCTTTGCATTTTTTACAACAAGTCATTTTTCTTCCTCGAACTTTTCCTTCAATGACTCCAACTCTTCAAATGATTTCTTCTTGTCAACTTTACTCTTGTCAAGTAACTCTTCTAGAAAGGATTATTTTGTGTGTTCTTTAGCTATCTCATTTTCATGCTTTGTTTTGAGCTCATCCAGCTCAGTTTGATGTGAAGAGTTCAACTCTATTTTTTTCTTTTTCATTAATTACTTTCAAACGATATTTTATTTGGATGACTCTTTTGAGGAATTCTGATCTATTAGCTTTGAAGATTTGGAATTTATCGAGGATGTGTTGACAGAAAATATCTCTCAACTTTTTATTAGAATTGACCTCTTTCTTCCACCAAATGATATCTTTTTCCATACCCTCCAGTTTGCTTCGAGCAGATTTAACTTTTGCGCATAAAGTTTTTGTTGTATCTTCGAAGTTAGAGAACGGTTGTAGCACATGTAATACTTCTTCGGAGGAATCTCCAACATGAAGAGGAGGAAAATTTTCATACATAGCAACGACATATGATGATGAATATTTTGAAGGATTCAAACTTATAATTTGAGGAAAATTGGTTGCGATAATTTGATTACCAATTCGTGAAATTTGGTCTTGGATTTGTTGAACTTCACGGTCCATGTCCTTATAAAGGTCTTGAATTTTATCTTCACCAATAGCATTCTCGTTGATCAAGTTATCATATATTTGGGGACCTGTTTCCATAAATTCTTACATTTCATCTCTCTCTTCGGCATCTAGAGTTGGACTTGGGGGAGTTACATCGACGTTGTTCTCTACCCTTGTTGTTGGAGGGGTTTTCAAAGAACTTTTCTTCTTCTTTGAAGCATCAGTCTTTTTTTTATTTTTATTTTGAAGTTTAAGCCTCAGTTCCTTCTTTGATGGTGAGAAGATTAATTTCATTAGCTTTCCTTTTGGGCTTCAACTGTATTTTCTTCGGCTTCTGGTTTGTGGAAGAGTTGTCCTCTACTTTTTTTCTTTTTTCCCTTCTTCTTTGAGGGTAAGTGGCTTTATGACATATTTCGAACCGGAAATATGATTTGTACTAATCGTTTCACAACCTAATCTAGATTCGGGGGCTCTATTAATTTTTCTTCTGGAACGATAGAATCCAGAGAGATCCTCCATAGATGGATGTTGATAAATTCACAGGAATGAAGGCACTGTGGAATTCGTTATCACATGCTTTTTGCGCCCTCATAGATAGTTTGGAAATCTTTTGATGAGTTTTATATCGCCATAGAAATTGTACATATAACAACAATACATAACAGATTTGAAATATAAAATAGGAAAAACAAAGTAGATTGACTAACTTATTGGTATTTTTATATTCAAGATTGATCTTCGACGGGTTCTCTTTGGAAATTTCTTTTTTTTCCCAGGCTCTAGAGATAAAGAAAATTATTTGTTTCCAGAACTTGTCAGCTTTGAGGAGATCGTCAATTAGCGTGAAGGAATCTCCAAATGTGAGATAATAGAATGGTAGCGCCAGATTTTTGAAAAGGCCAACCATTGCGATGAAATATTTGATATAAATGGGAATTTGGCCAAGTATGGAAGCGTAATGCTGGATAAAAGTGTGAACAATAAGTCTGGGCTTGCTTGTGTCAGACATAAGTTGATGATTTCAAAATAGTCAACTATCATTAGGTCTAACTGGAATCAATGTCCCCAATTGATGATCTCAGGGTAGACCACAAGCTCATTTACTCCATAAGAGAGTGAAGTCTCTCTTACTTCTGTTAAGCAAATCACAACATTATGTGGAAGTCCACATTATCTTTTTAAAAGTTGTGCATCAGATTGATTGTAGTATTCATATTTTCAATGCAATAAGGAATTCGGGCAGGACCATTTTTTGGTTCATGCTTAAAGTTGCAGCAATGTTTTCGGGTAATTCGACTAGTTCTTTCTTCTTCCTAGTTTTTTTTCTTTAGAGCCAGGTTTTTTCAAAACGTTGTCCTCGGATTATGAAGCAACAACACTTTTTGTGTTTTCAACATTAGAATCGGTTTTTATCCTCAATTCTGGTTCAACATTGTCTTCAGAGGCTTCATCTTGCAGTTGAGTTGGGGCTCTGTCGCTAGTGGTACCTTGTGAAATGGAAGGTGCATTTTTTTGGTTATGCGTCTCCGAAATGAGTTGCTTGTGAATTTTTTTTGTCACAACCATCTTCTTCAGGAGATGAGAAGATGCAGGATTCTGTTAAGCATTGATGTCCTCGGAATCTTCTATGGCTACAAATGCACTTCTTCGAGGAGGTTGGTTCTGGAAAGAGTGAGTTTCTGATTGAATTTGAGGAGTTTCTTTGTGAGTGATTCGAAGAGGCTTAATATTATCAATAAAAGATATTTATGATGTTCTTTGAAAGATTTTCGTTGTATTTATTTGTGATTGAATCGAGGAGGAGTTGATGCGTTGCCAAAAAATGGCTATGAATGATTTCGAGGTGGTTTGGTGTTTAATTGTTAAGGGAATTGTGGTAAGCAAATGTTAAGAACTGTGTATGAAGGATTTTAATACCCAGAATAATGTTGGCCATGCATGAAATTTCTGTATATTATGGTATGAGTTGAAAGTTTTGGTGAATTATCTATTACACATGCTGCTTGATATTCAGCAGTCTTTTCACTAATATACAAATAATTGTAAAGACCAAAAATGGGGTTTTTAGTAGATTTCAACTTTTACATAAACTAAAATGAAAAAAGTATTCAAATTAGATTATAGAAAGTTGAAGGTGAACCGGAGAAGATGAGTTTCTAGATGAAGGTGATAGTGAAATAAAAAAAATTAGGTTGTTTTCTCTTTCTATCACTAGGAGTTGTATGTGAAGGGAAATGAGTAACATAATAATATTTATAGAGGATTGGGTGAAGGATAAAGTGGGAAAAAAGGGTGAAAGGTTGATAACGACTATTGGTTGAAAAGTAAACCAACAAATGGTTGCCTACTCTGAAGTAGAGTGACACATGCAAATTGTGAGAGGTGATAAAATGTTGCACGCGTAGTAGGATACTTCATGTGTTTCTAATTTTCATTAGAGAAATTATTGGAAAAACTACTTGTAAACTCAAAAACTATGTTTAAATTCAAAGAATTCTCAGAAAGATTGCCTAAAATTTGAGGCGTCCTTAAGTATAATGATGAGCAATTTTGATTCGAGGCAACCGTAAATATAGTGATAAATATTTTTTATTTGAGGAAACCTTAAATATAGTAATAAGAAGTTTTCATTCGAGGTGGCCTTAAGTATAGAAATAAGCAGTTTTAATTTAAGGTGGCTTAAAGAATAATGATGGGTGGTTTTCGTTCGAAACAGTTTATGAAGATTGACTGGTTTATAAGAATTTTAGTCCTTATTCAACATTATTCATAAGGACTTGGGGGGCTACTCATGAGTATATAAATTATTAGGGACTTAAGACAATTAGAATTTTTTTTGTTACAAGTAGTTTTATAAAGTTAGTTGGAGGAGCTTTATATTAACTCTAAATGTTAAGGGGCTAGAATATAATTTTCCTAATTGTATAACTACTTCTGTTACTCGCCTAACATTCCTATGAATAGGGTGAGATTTATGAATACAAGGATCAAACATTTCACTCTTGAATTGAGTTTGATTACTTGTTTCTCTCACTATAATTTAATCACTCACTTTCTCTCTCTAGAATTACTGATATAATCTGATTCTTACATTAGAAATTTATTTCACTAAACACTTATAAGACCTCAAGTCTTCGATTTCCACCCCTGTAGGTAAACCCATCATCATCTAACATGCCAATAGAAATAAGGTTACGTTTACCTTTGGGATATTTGAGTTTAAAGCACTCTACACTTCGACCGTCGTAAAGAAGTATTTCCCGTATAGCATGGTGTCCACGAAGTGTTCATACACCTTTGACAGAGAACTTAGAAGGATGATTTTTTTGTCTTCTTCTTTCACATTCACAACAATTGCATTGAAGTTGAATATGATCCGATTGTAATCATCGAGATGCCTCTGATCTCTCATCTACTATCCGTAGACATCATGTAATGTTTTTTATTCAGATTCTATATGTTTCCCAATGACTTTTCCATGTAAAATGTCTCCAGTCGATTCTATATCCCTAGCGTCGTAGGCTCTTCAGATACCTCTTATAGCACTTCATCTCCAAGGATCGGTATGAGGGGACTATAAGCTTTAGAAAATACCAAAACATCAACCTGGGTATATTTATCATTGATAGCAACAACCAATCCCTTATGTACTAGGTAAACCTTAACCTTAATTCTCTAGAGGTTAAAGTCATTCAATTCATTGATTTTTTAGGCTAAGCTTCATGGAACTCATCTTTCATGGCTTTCCAATTTATATACAAGATCTAATCCTCCAGCTTTGATATCAACGATTGATATACTCCTTTTACTATTGTTCCACGCTCACCGTACCACTTCTTGGGGAAACCACTATCATTTGGCCAATGCAAGAACTAATATACGATTAAACAAACCTACGGAAGAACGATCTAATTACTATGTTCAAGACGAGACAAAAATAGAAGAATGCGTAATAAAATCAAGCGCAAAAAATAATATTTAACATGGTTCCGATTATGACAAAATCCTACATTCACAGGTAATTGACCCTATATTTTTATAAACAAGTAGGTTACAAAAAGACTCTTCAAACACAAAAGACTCTTCAAACACAAAAGACTCAATCACTCTTTGGAACAACAAATAATGTGATTCACATAACTATATCTTGAGTGTTTATCTCTCACCACACTTATCTCTCAAAATACCTATAGTTTTTTCACTATTCTAGGAAATATGATGCTCACGTAATTGCACCACTACAGTTATGTCACACATTGCATGCCAATAACTTCTCTTATTTATAATTTTAAAGAAAACTTAATTCTTCAGCAAACGCTCCATATTAAAGTCCATTAATCAATAATTGAAATAACTCATAATCAAATAATATAAGAAGGCCAAAATATGAGATCTAATTAATATAGAAGACCTAACAAATAAATAAAAAAAAACGGTCTAAATATGGTGCTACAATCCAAGTCGCTTCAGATCGAGTGATGCTTCAGATCAACTTACTTTCAAGCATCTTGCTTTGGACCGTCTGCTCGGTCCAATACATATCTCATTCGTCATAATGGTCACCAGTCTTCGACAACTTGTCTCAACCCTTAGGATCAATAAACATCTCTGCAACAAAGCCACGAGTCAAGCTTCACCCATAGAGTTTGAACAGTTCTTTACTAATACATGTTACGAAAGATCCAGTTATGCATATGTAGTTGTACGAATTACTTTAGTTGACGAGTTACTTTTAGCCTAGACCTAGCAAATGAGATTCTTATTTCGATTGAAACAAGACATAGGTTTTAGTAGTAGGATAATAGAAAGTCTTTGTATTCTAGCATATGGTTCTTAAATAGGGAAGTGAGGTAGAAGAGATACATAGTATAGTAAGAACAAATTCTGACTCATATTCATTTATAATCTATGAGTGGTTTGTAACAAAAAAGAATAATCGAGTTTTGTTGTGTTTGATAAAATGTTCTTTGTAATTTCTTTAATTTTAATAGTATCTAAGATCCAAAAATATATGATTTTTTACCGTCCAAACAACGTAAAAATTTATGTACTATGTTTTTTTTTTAATGTTTCGTTGTTATTTTTATCCACTATGCTGAAAGTTCTTTTTGAATGAAGAAAACAATTATCAAGTTCTTTAGTATTATTCTAACAGTCGCATATGTTTAACTTGAATTGTCCTTATCAAATCTATAAACTAATAAAGTATAAATTCATGTTATCAAACTTTTTTTCCTATATCCCAATTACCTATTACAGATGTGAGACGTGGAGGGGAACTACTAATTACAAGTCATATTTGCCGATCAAATCGTTCTCTAGGCTCCAATTTTGGTTACTGTCATCTTAATTGTGTAGTTAAATCTCCCCATAATTCCTCTATAGATGATATAAGTGACATGCAATTGTTTAATTGCCGTAAGAAGTAATTAATTGTTGGTTGGCACAACTCATTGCCATACCTTAATGTTTCTTCTTCTTCAGATTACGTCGAGACAGCTTCAAGTCTGATTTGATTTGTTTAAACAAATACGCAAACAGGTATAATATTGTACGATTCACGCATGCTTTGGTTTATATTGTATTTTATATAAGCTTGAAATTCTCTACGAATTTCTAAAACACGGGTTTCAAATGATACACATCACCAAGAATAGAATTTTTTTATCTACGATAATTTATAAATATTATATATAACCCGTGCCCTTTTCTGTTGGACCATGTACGAAATAAATTGTTGTATATTTATATGATTTTATTTGGTCTTTATTGCATCATCTAACTTGAAACCTAGGGCAAAAAAATTCAAAAGAAAGGTGTGAATGTCCTAAATGTACACCACCAACCAAAAGTAAAATTGACTACGTTTATATATAAAACCAAAAGGTGGTCATATTTTACATTTTATTTTGTTACTAGTACTAACTTTTATAGCACTCTTAAATTACATAAAAAGAATTATTCTATTTTAGGTTTTTTTTTTGGCATATCCTAGAATATTATTAGCTCCATTCCTATAAAGTTTTTGTAGATACTTTCTACAATGACATTTGCTACAAACTTTTGAAAAAACAAAATATTAATTATTGAATATGAAATTTATATTTAAAATAGATTTAAATATAAGAAACATTTAGTGGTCATTGTATGAGGATAAGAAAATGATTTAAATTAAAGATGTGGGCATCAAAGTTAGGTGTGATTAAACCACATCGGGCTCTTGCTTTATGCATGTATATATAAGTGGAGGGTTTTAATTGATTTTGGACAACTCTATATTACTACTAAATAGTGACCGACACAAAGATATAGGATTAGGTATCTTGAAAGTGGGTAATCTAGCTAGAATATCATAATAGAAATCTTTTGGTAAATGTGATTATCTATGATGGTAATTTGATAAATTATACTATATTAAGGGAATTATAACAATTTAGTAATGGGTTTTCAATTATATAGAGATTATACATTTTTGGTGGTCCACCTTGTAATAAGAAGAACAAATGATCATGATTAGTGATGATTTGCATAAAGTGAAACATAATGTCTAATGGTGTACATAAGATTTGCATTGGATGACTAAGATATGGAAGCATTATAGGGAGGATTGAGTGGTATGTACCCTGAAGACTAAAAAGTTGCATTGGTCTATGGACATTTGATTAATTCTAAATTAGCCTTTTATTTTGTAATTTTAATTGATGATTTGGTGAGTGAGTGCGGTGATGAGTTTATCAGCTGACGTGGTTTATACATGGATGCTCGTCTAAAAGTTATGGAACCATTTTGAAATTATCTATGGTGGGAGGTAAAAAGGATTTGGTAAAAAAATTGTATGTTAATAGAAAATTAATGTATATCTAGGCTGTGGAAATTTTTCTCATAAATTGGTCACAAAAATATAAAGGATATATTGAAAAAGCATTCAAAATAACAAAAAAAAAACACAATAACCAAAAACCGAATATCAAAAATAATTTTGAAAGATAATAATAATAAGAAAAATATTAGGTTCAGAGTTTTAAAAACAAAGCTCATATGATACATGTTATCAAAATAACTAAGGAAACACAAATATTGTTGTCCACCATCTCTACAGAGACTCTAAATATCCAACCAACCAACGACAATTAAACTGAAATTATAGATAACACCTAACAAAAGAGGAACGACAATCACGCAAAAGATAAATAGGCCTAACGTCAATCGTGAAATAAATAAAAAAAGTATCGATTGGTCAAACACCAATTGAACGAAGCAGCAAGCTTTCACCTGCACAAAGAGAAACAACCATGTTTTACATATGTGATCCATTTAATGGGAAGTTATCAATGATCACGATAACCACCCATAACTATCTCCAATTATTAAGTAACCGCCCACTATTTAGATAATCACCCACTATTAAGTAACGAGTCACTTATCCTATCTAATAACTACTCTCATATAAGTTATATACACCATCTAAAAGTGAAAGGAGAGTTTGGAATCAACATTCAAAATGATCATATGATTATGCATACGAAAAAAAAATTAATCACTCAAATTGCAATGGCTGGAGGTACACATATCTGATCTCGTTTATCACTTTCGCTTTCATTATTGTATATTTATATTATTGTTAGAATATACATGAAGTAATCAAAATAGTTTTTACATTTGGTATCAAAGCCTGTAATTTCCTCTGTCTTGTTTGTTATATATGCGGTTATATGAACATTTATTCTTCATATTCAAAATACAGTATGTTTATTTGGTCATAATGCACGATTCTAGTATGATGTACATATTTTATGGTTCTAAGGGGTATAATATGTTATTTGTGCTTCATATTGGTGGAGGCATAAAAAGTATGATTAGCCTATGTTTGTTTGCTTTAATTTCTTAACATGTACAAAGATTATAATATTTAATTAAAAAAACTATGACCATAAGGATTGTATATGAACAAGGATCAAAGAAGGAAACATTTTTTTATATCAATAATGACATTCATGAATTAAAGGATGATAATTATAAGGTGTGGGAAGAAAGAGTTATTTTACAATTGGGGTAGATGGATATCGACTATGCTATTCGGAAAGATGAACCACCTAGAATAATTAAGTCTAGTACTTCTGATGCAGTTGATATTTATGAAAAGTGGGAACGATCTAATCGTCTCTTAATTATGTTCATAAAGACCAAAATTTGTGCAGCATTCGGTGTTCTGTCGATCAACATACTAATGTTAAAGATCTCCTAAAAGCCATTGATGAACAATTTGTAAATGCTGACAAGGTTCTTGCTAGCATCTTAATTATGAAACTTTCATCCTCAATGCACAATGGGTTTAAAGGTGTTCCTGATTATATCATGCGCATGAGGGATATTGCGACCCAACTTAAGAGTTTGGAAGTTACCATGTCTGAATATTTCATAGTACATTTCATTTTGTGCACTCTTCCTCCATAATATGGACCCTTTAAGATATCTTATAACGCACATAAGGATAAATGGTCAATTAATAAACTTATGACCATATGTGTTCAAGAGGAGGGGAGAGGCTTTCATCTGCCAAGGTATAAAGAAGGATTCTACGTGTTTCTTTTCTGAAAAGAAAGGACACATGAAGAAATAATGCATTAAGTTTAAAAGTTCTCTCGAAAATAAATTTAATTTTCTAGCGTTTGTTTATGAATCTAATATGGTTAATATTAATCATAATACATGATGGGTTGATTATGGTACTACAATCCATGTTTCGAATACCTTCAGGGCATTGAAACCCTAAGGAAGCTAATGGCGAGTGAACAATATATATATATATTCAGGCAGTCTGATAGGTTCACATGTGGAAGCTATTGGGACATGTATTTTAACTTTAAGTAGTAGTTTTAATTTGTACTAGGTTTCACTAGAAACTTGATTTCATTTACAAGACTTGTACCTTCAGGAATTTCCTCTAATTTTTTAGATTCTGGTTTTAATATTTTCATAAACTCAGAAGTTATTATTTATAGTATTTTTTCTGATAGTTTATATCGTCTTTCTTTGCAAAAAAATATCACTTATCTTTCTATGCATGTTAATATTAGGTTAAAAAGATGTATTATGAATTAGGATTATTCAGTTTTGTTGCACCAGAGATTGAATAGGAACATTGATAGAGTTAAGAGATTGGTAAAAGATAAGGTACTTGGTACTTTAGACTTTACTAATTTTGATACTTGTGTTGGTTGCCTTAACTTCTGAGGTAGCTGAATTGAATGCCAAGGTGAATGACTTAACCGATGAGCTTTTCGAACAAACTGAGATATCTTCCAAGGTAGAGATCTTGACCTCCGAGTCTGATAAATTAAAGAAGAAAGTAAAGGAGCTAACTGATGAGCTAGCCAAGACATCGAAGGTATCTGCCCGACTGAAGGAGGTCGAGGATGAACTTGCTAAAGAAAATAAAACCTCCGAGGACTCGGAGAGTTCGTCATCGGATTCGGTTTCCCTCGCAGGCAGTAAATAGAAATCTGCTTCCGAGTAGTATATGCTCTGGTTCCTTCATCAGAAGTTGTACGAATGGTTGTGGAGTTGTTGCCTCTGAGGGCCTGATGTTTGGTAAAGATTGTTGTCCGAAGGGCTTGGCCTGTGGAACAACTTTAGTTACCTCCAATCTAGAGGGTTTTGAAGATGATGGTGTTGACTGGGTTTTTGCTTGACGGGTCGTCCGGCGAGGAGTTATCCTCTCTGGTGATCTTTCTCTATCAGAGCCCATCGCTATAAACGGTGAGGGTTTTCTAACACTTGAGACATCCTTTTCTTTAGAAACATGGTGTTGAGACTCTTGTAGTGAAGAGCCAGAAGGGATGGATGAAAGGTTTGGTATGAATGGAAGTTTTCTATTTCTAGGGTTTCTTGAGGAAGATGACCCATGATCGATGTTCTGATTTGGCTGATTACTCTTATCACTTGGACAAACAAGGAGACCGGCTATAATACGGCTTTCTCTCTCTACTTTCCTTGCCTTCTCTAGTTCAGATAAGTTCAACCAACCTCCTTTAACTAAGGCGTTTCTGGCTGTGAACATATATGTCTCAAGAACAGTTTGAAGATGAACTAGGATTTCTCTTCCTAAGCAAGATTTGAGTGTGAAAGACAATAAAATAGTAAAAAGATATATATATATATATATATATATATATATATATATATATATAACAGTGAAAACGAATGTTACCAAGGAGAAGGTGAACAAAATTTTCGCAATGATTAAAGGTTGCGCAATGTGTGAAAAATCGGAACCTAGGTAATTTTTTAGACCTAATGAGTGCAACGATCTAGGGGAAAAACAGATGGGATGTCAAACCAGATATTGACACGTGTCCCACAATTCAAGAAAAAACTCTGGTGAATTTTTTAGCCGTTCCAAAGATACTTTACAAGGCCTAAAAAAGGGGCTACTGATGAGTTCAGATCTTACAGTCACAGCAAATCCATTAATCTGAAGGGCTAATTTGGACCATATCACACCACTAAAAATCTGAACATGACAAATGTATTAACTTTTGACTAAGCTATTTGCTAATCAACTTAAAACTAATGGGTCTTTGAATTCGATCCGGTTTCACAACCCAACCCGGCAAGCCTATGGGTCATTAATTAAGGTATAAATATTTCAACCACTCTCATTAATGAGGGTGATCATAATTTAATACTAGTAGGCTGCTTAATTATCTCATTACTCCTCACACTAAACACAAAATACCCTAAAATTTTAAAAATATTTTACCAAACTACCCTCATCCCAAAATAAACAAAACCAAGTTTAATCTTATATATCCTGTTGGTTAGAGACCATAACCATATTATACTCTTAAGGCCGAATATTTATAGTGTCATACTGATGAGCCATTCTTCTTGATCCTAAATCATTCCAACTAGTATCTACACTATGTATTATATGAGGTAATATACTTATATTTAACTACATTAAATACCTAGATTTACATTTACAATAATTAAATACTTTGAATTTTCAATGAATGAGATATTCCACTTCAATATATCCTTACATGTATCCTTTAAATAATGGGAGTCGTAGTTTGTTAGTTAATGGATATAAAGTTTTTTTTATAAATTAACAAAAAAGACTATATTTAATACAAAAGATAAATTATAATTATGTATATAATTTATAAATATAAAATGCAGTATAAGTACATATTAATACATAAATTCAATATACAACTCAACAAACTTATTTTGAACCTTTTCATAGTCAATTTTTTTATTAGCTCATAAAACATATGATTTGTGACTTTATGGAATATAATAACGACTTTCATAAAAAAGTGAGACAAATCCATTTTGTAATCAAATTCTATTGTAAGTTACAAATTCATTTCAATTCGCAAATAATATTAGCTAACTTTATCTATTTTATTTCATTTGAATTTTTGTAAATTATTTTTTATTTCTCAGAATATACAAGAATTCTCATAAAATACACAAAAACCAATACCAAATTTGTGTTATCCATATAAATTTTTAAATCATTATACATAAATGAATTTCAAATTAAAAAAAAATGAATGATAAAATATTAAAACCCTTTGACCATGAAAATTCATTAGATACTAAAATATTTTATCATTGCATGTTCATGGAAAATAAAAGTTTTGAAGGATATTAATATTAACCTGTGAGCTGCAATGATTATATTTGGTCTTTTTATGATTAAATGGAATTTTTTTCCCAAAAATAGCTTAAGATTGTGATATGTTAGAACTAGGTAAAAATATGAGACCAAGATTCATATCTCTTGAAGTAGTTAAGTATTCGATATTTTTATCATTAAGAAACTAATAGTAAAAGATCTTGCAATATCTTAACAAATAAAATATCTTAAATAACCAAAAATTAGTTTGAAAACATAATTCAGTTTGTTTTAGAATAACTTAAATATGAGATTAGTAAAAGAATTATTTTTTAATTTATGTATACTAGAAGAGTTACAAACAAATTTCATATCTTTATGGTCAAATAATGAGTAGTTTATAAGATATTTTTTGAAACCAAAAGAAGAAGGAATGAAGTTGAACTTAGCGAACTATTTTCGTTGTTTGTATGAGGTTACACATGGATTTTTGAAACTAACAAAACAAACTAGAATTACTATGATTACAAAAATTATGAGAGAAGGTTCATATGAATCTTCTCATCTAAATTTATATGCAAGAAAAAAAATTGTGTTAATAATATATAAAAATCAATCATCAATGTCAATGAAATATATGATGTATATAACAATAATAAGTTTAGAAATATGATCAAAATAATTTTAAGAATAATTTAGACATCTCACAGTTTATTATTAAAGACGTAAATAATCATAAATTATTAAATTAGGAGGTTGAAATCATTTTGAATATTACATCTCTCAATCTATTACACTTGAGTTTTTATTATAAAAAATCGATTTATAAAGTACAATATACCTAGAAAAACTTCATTATATTAACTAAAATCTCTTGATTAAGGCATGTTTGTGACTAAAGGTCATGAGTTCGAGTCCCTCTACATACGCTTTATCGGGTGAGTCTGTCACCTTGTGTGGTTTACCTTCTGACATCAGTTTGCAGGCTATCGCGTCAGACTGAGGATTTATCCTGTGCGCACTCACTGCATTTTGAGTAGCGGATGCGGGTTCCCTCGAGAACATATATATATATATATATATATATATATATATATATATATATATATAACTATATTTAAATTAAAAGAGGGGATAACACTAATATACTCGTACAATGGAGAGATAGTATTACAATTCTCATTCAAAATAGTAGAAATATGTTGTTTATTAGAATTAAAAAAAAATGTTTCTAAATATTTTAAATCTAAAACTTTAAAACAAAACATTAAAAACCATATAAGAAGATAAGCTAAAAGAAAATATTTGTATGGGAACAATTACACATTTTTATAAAAGTTATAGATGATATAACATTGAGTGCTAAAAAGATAACCTACAAATACACATGTTTTAGATCTATTATTAAACTTACTTATATTTTTAGTTAAAGTTGAAGTATAAACAAGGGAACAAAAAACTTTAACATGATTATAATGAGGTTGATTTATATATAATATTTCATACGACAATTTATTTTTAAACAAGTTATATGGTAATTTGTTTATTATATAAGCGACTACGAGATGACAAAAGAAACTAGATATGTTATAAAAAAATGAAATCTATTGGTATTATTAACACATAGAACATGTTAACAACTCTTCTGAACCATATAATTCAGTCGAAAGGTTACAACATTTACAGTTTTGGGGTATATATTTATTGAAATAATTTTTTTTTGGTAAAAACGTTGTTCCATTATCAATTTTATAATTTTAATGGTTGGAATAATTACTGACCGATATGTTATATATATATATATTCACTATTTTAAGGTAGTCTAATAATAGAAATAATTGATTTAATCATATTATATATAATTAATTGTATTGGACCTATAGGTGAGTAAGACGTTACGGGCCCAAGTATAGTAATCGAATTTAATTTGGACATGATAAAGGAGAGACCCCGAATCTCAACACTTAAGACTGGATTAATAACTTAGAGAGTAAATCGATTTGAGTGATTTACTAAGCCGTGGTCTTCGCTCACAAGATGGTAAAATGTTATGGACTTTATAACTTAGGATTTTAGGTTGTAAAGTTTATATAACAAAATGACTAGGGTTTTATTTTTCTTCTGCCAAAAATAAAACACAGAAAACACAGTCGCCCTTTTATTTGATTGGAAGATCCTCTAACCCCATTTGAACGTATTCAATAACAGATTATGGATATGAAGTGGAAAACAATAGGATTCTGAAAACATATCATGAAAAATGGCCATAAGCAAACTAATAAGTTCTTTTTTTGTATATTCTAATTAGGTAGATCGTATAAAAAGAATTTATATAATTTACGAGGTTTGATGAACAATTCATCAATTTGTATTAGAGCCAATAAAATCTTTTTTTGATTGAGTAGAATAATCGATTATATGTCTTGAATATATATGTTTTTTATTTCTGAAATTAATCCATGCCATTTGGATTATATGTTAAATTAAGCTTGTTGGAGCTTGGATTTAGGAAATTATATGAAAAACATATTGATTGGAATTTTTTGTGTGTGTTTTTATATAAAAGTATGAATAACTTGTTTTTTTTGCTAGTTTGTATTTTTTTTAATTGATTTAAGGTTTTTTGATGTCCAGATTATGTTTTGTAAAATTAGCATCAAATCAACCCTAATTTAACGAATCAATTAAAACTACTGGGGTAGTGGTTCATCGATGGTTTAACCCCCGATGTTAACGTTGATCGAAGGTTGTCTAGTGATCTTCACCATGGCCAACAAACTATTGACAGTGTGGATGAACACTGCAACTTGCGAGGTAATTCGCAACCCGTTGTTGTCACGATGACATGAGTAAATATGTTGTTGCCTTTGCAGATCGCCTAGTGACAACAACAGAAGTGTTGTGAATATTATATTTTCAAAAGATGAAAAGTATTGTGAACATTAATTTTCAAAAGGTGAATATTTTTTATAAAAAAACCACTATTCATCGAGAGGAGAAGTACCATGAACAATGTTTTTTGGAAGATGAATAGTGTATTTATGAAGGTAAATAGTGTTTTAAACACTATTCACCGACAATAGTTAAGCATCTAATGTTTTTGGAAGATAAATAGTTTTTTTTGAAGGTGAACATTGTTTTTCAAAAATACTATTCACCCAAAAAAATCAGCAAAGTGAATTTTTTTATAATAATAAAAATTGATTTTTTTTAAAATTAATTTAAATAATTTTCATTTTCCATAAATTTATATGTTTGGGCATGTTATTTGTTGTAAAATGGAGAATCACGAGTAATGATTCGATTATAGGTAGGTGAATTTTGGAGTGAATTTAATTGGCCTTCCAGAAGGTTAAATTAATGTCTTAGAGTATTATAGGCTTTGAATTGTTTTGAGATGAATCTAAATTCAGATATTATTGATCCTCCGAAAGGTTAACATTTGGGTTTAGATTGATAACTGACTGAAGAGAATTACTGAAAATGATCCTTGTGCCGGATTTAATTCTAAGTAGGTGAAATCGGACCTCCGCAAGGTTTCATCAGTACTTACGAAAATTAAATTCATCCACGTCATTTTTTTAATTTTTAAAGAGGTAAAATCGGTTAGATAAATATAGAACACATCGGCAGTACTCGAATAACAACAAGAGATCGTCTAAATCTAAAGACATACACATAACGTTATATATGTTAAAGAGAGAGTTCAAATGGGTTAGATAAATATAGAACACATCGGCAGAAACTCCATGATAAAAGATCATCTAACAAAGGCTGTGTTTGTCTAAGGTTTTCCAGGGACACATCATTAGCATAGGAGTAATCGATTTAGATGATTCTTAGTTTCACTGTGAGAATTTGTAATAAGATCTCATGTTATATTTTGCACATAAAATTTGAGGTATTATTAGAAAATTGGGTATTCAGTTGGAATTAAGTGCAAAATTGATATTAGATAAGTAATAGTGATACTTAGGATACTAAATGACTATAAAAATTAGTGCTGGGTACTTTTGTTTATATTTTCTTCAATAAAACATATGCATATATACGAGAAGTGGTTGTACCATTAAATACATAAAATAAAATTGTTAGATATGCTCACTTATAGTGAAACATATACTACTATTCTGATATGTCATTACCTCAAAGCATTAATTTTTACTAAAAACAATAATATATTTACAAAAAGATATGTTCACAAAATAAGTAAACGCTTAGTTTTCCCGTGAACTAACCTATTTTGCATGTGTTTTGTTTATTAATTTAAACTTTTTAACATCAAATTGCTTTATGTTCCAGTGTAATAAAAAAGAGTTGAGTTAATATTTAAAAAATATGTTTTATATAAGAACTCTTTTCCGCATAGTCTATTTTCTTATGATGAGTACTTTCTAGACTTAACGCGGACATAAGTGAAACCTTCAACATCAATGAAATAGATTTTGAAGGCAATAAATAAATAACAACAATAATTTTTTTCTTTTCCTTTTAGACAAGGAAAATAGGTGTTTAACATGATAAATAAAATGCATCAACAAGATATTTTTTTTTATAGCGTACAAATCAACATTTTGACCCATATACAAATTGCATGGTAATTTAAATTTAATTCCTTTTTTGTGGTTAAGAATTGAAAGCCTTGGATAATTGACATATTCATTTTACCGCCTTTTAAAAGTATTGCAATATTCAGTTTCACACAATGTCTATTTTTTTTGTACTTTTACATTGTAATTTTCATTTTATGCAAGATGTTTTAAGCTCTTAAATTCTATAAATATACTTAATATAAATTAAATAAGAATATAAATTTTAGTTATAAAATTAAAGAGACAAATAATTATTGTGTTATTATATTGCTCACAGACATTAAATATTAGAATTTTGATGCTTGAAAGTGTAAACAATTTCAATTAATAGATTCACATATGCATTTAGATTTTGGAGTGTATACTATTGTGCTAAAAGTAGTATATTTTTAGCCTAACAAATTTAAATTTTAAAATATTAAAATAATTACATATCCCCGTTTAGTAGTGAATGCATAAAATTAATCAACTTCGTGTAGAAATATATTGTGTGTAAAATTGGCATACATTTTATTACAACATTTTATCTAATCAATTTAAAACACACATAAAAATAAAAATAATTTTTTTTAAAAAAAGACAAAATATATAACACTCGGAATAAAAAAGACGAACCAAGATATAAAGGTAAAAATGGTAAAGATATCATAATTATAATGTCTCATTCATGTATATTTACAATTTTTGAGCTAGTGTAAAACGGGGTCCGTTTAAGAAAACGTAATCAGTAATAAATGATTGGTAACTGAATCGACATATATAAAGTACCATAAAATTATATTATACAAATACCAATAGGTAAATATGTATAGTAAATTAGAGTACTATTATCAAACACTTAAGTTACTGAGTTCTATGAGCGTAATAACGGATATAGCCCACAGGGGACGAGCTATTGAGTTCCATTAAGCCACTTGGACTATAAAAGTGATGTTGGAAGCTATATATATAGAAATCACCTAATAATGTGAGTGTTTTTAATAACTATAGTCGTCACAAAAAAAGAAGAAGATACATATGTTTTTTAATTCATACAAGGTTTCCAAATTTACTTCAATATATTAGATTTAAATCTTCATATCATCAAGATCTTGGAGACTTCTACATCCTTTGAGGAATACTCTTTAGTGCAAATTCTTGTGGATTTTTCGAAGATACATAATATCACAAATACTCAACATATAAATCAAAAGATGAATTCGGATAATCTGCAAACGTTATTTTGATTTAATTAATTTTTTTTAACATAATATATATAGGGGAATTTCACCTATAGTACCCACTCAACTATTCAATTGTCATCTAGTACCCAAGGTTTGATCTATTATCACTTAATACCTAACTCAACTACCTAATTACAACTTAATACCCTAACTACCCTCAATCCACTATATAAGCAGAATTTTCTGTTTTCTTCCTCTCTTTCTAGCTTTTAAAGATTTGAATTTGTTAACCGCTATAACCACCTAACCCTACAAACCACCGTGAACCACCAAGAAACTCAATTTGCAGGTGATCAGAGTGTTAGATGGTCTGTATATTTCTGTAAGTTCTGTATAAAAATCTATCTAACTATTGTTTTCTACGTACATGAGTTGATCACGCGTTATTCGATACTGTTGGAATCTCTGTTATTTTGAGTTTACGTGTTCCTTTTAGGTAATCGTAATTAACTACCGATTTCGAAGTTATTTGTTGGATTTCTGAGTTAGAATAGGTGTTATTCTACGATTTATGTTTTTAGTAAATCTTGTTCAAGCTTTTCTCTAGTTTTTTTGTTTTTCTTCCAGTGATCTGTGGTAATTTTGTTAATGTTTGTCGTTAATCCTTGTTTAACTAGTTATATACTTATTTTTAGTGTATTATATGTTGATTTTGAATGTGAAACATGTGTAGACTATGCATTTTAGTTTTCCAGGCATTCCCGACAAAAGATGCGAATTGTTCTATGATTTTTAGCGTAGAAGATGTGAATTGTGTGATGTATTCAACGAGGAAGATGTGAATTGTGTTACCAATTCTCAGGGTTTCATGAGAATTCCATACATCTCTCAAGATATCCAGCGAATTGCAATTATAAGAGTTGCAAATAACTCTCAGGAAATCCAAGAGTTGCAAACAACTATTAGGAGATCTAAGAGTTGCAAACAACTCTGAGGAAATTCAAGAGTTGAACAACTCTTAAGTACAATTGCGAACTGTTTACATATTTTCCACGAAGTATATAAGTACTTGATTAACAAACAACTCTCAGGGAGGATGCGAATTGGGTAACTCCAATGTTTTAGACATAAAACTACGAACAATTCACATTTTATATTTGTACACAACTCTCATGAGAGGATGCGAGTTTCTCAGTGCACGAACTAATAACTTGCACTGTATTGTTGGAATTAATAACTAATAGCTTGTTTAGTGCAGGATAAGGTATGTCTAAATCACGAGTTTGTATTTTTAAACATGGTCACCAAACCACAATTGTGCCTTTCACGAAGTTTGGAAGCTTTCAAAGTATCCAAGAGTATGTGGAGAGCACATGGGAGGAGCTGGTCACAGATGACTACCTAATTACTTACTCCTGCGGGGATCACAAGAATTTTTTCTTTAATAACCAAAAATATTTTGTTGGGTCAGTGTTATATCTTGATTTGGAACGTTTAAAACGGGTTAGTTTTCTCATAGAACAACACGTCTTCGATAAAGGTTCTTGTGATAAGCGTTCCGGTGATAAGAGTTCTGGTGATAAGAGTTCTAGTGATAAAGGTTCTGGTCTAAAGCGTAAAGAACGTAGCATAAGTTTGGGAGAACCATCTCTTAATCAACTAATTAGCAGGGAGAGTAATAACAGTTCAGTTAATTCTGATCAGAGAAAAAAACAACTTGCTACTGCTGGTTGGGCTGATGCTATTACAGGAGCGAGTCAAGCTTTCGAAGAAGGTGTTGCAGGTCTAAGGTTATCTTTGTGCAAGTTTTCTTTAGAGCGTGGTTTTTCTTTCAGATACCTGCACAATACAGCAAACAAGATCACTGCTGATTGTGAAAATAGATTCACAAGCGGATGCAAATAGAGACTTTATGCATCTATTGATTCCAGTACCGGCTTGATGACGATCAAGAACTATCTTCTGCACCATACTTGCAGTCCTGTTTTCTCCCAGAATCATAAGCGGCATAGGAATTTGACATCAGATTTGATTGCGAAGGAAATTCAATATTCTTTTCAGACATGCCATTCGTTGATAGTCAAAACCATACAATCGACTGTCAAATAAAATTACAGTCTTGACATCTCTTATCGTTTGTTATGGAATGCTTTAGAGAAGGCAAAAAGGTGAGTTTTCAGAGATAGTTCAAGTTCTTTTAGTTTACTAAGCGGGTACTTCAAACGGCTGAAGAGCCGCAATATTACTACACACCTCCTGTTGAAGTTATCAGCTGGAAACCGATTCAAGTGATGTTTTGTAGCATTCGGTTCATCCCTTTCGGGTTTCCATTCATGTCGTCCAATTTTGTTTGTCGATGGAACATTCTTATATGGAAAGTATAACGGTACCTTGCTTACAGCTGTAACAAAGGACGACAACAATGGTTAGTTTCATTTAACTATTTAATCCGAATGATTAGGATGTTTTGTTGGAAATTTGTAAACAATTCGCAGCCTATAGTTGCACACAACTCCCAAGATATCCTGAGATTGCAGAACAATTCTTTGGAAATACAATAATTGCAAACAACTCTCAGGGAATCCTTAGGTTTCTGAATAAATCTCAAGAGAGGATGCGAATTGGGCAATTACTTGATTTGCAAACAACTCTTAGGGGAGGATGCGAATTGGGAAATTATAGACATAAAACTGTGAACAATAACAATTCTTTGGAAATACAATAATTGCAAACAACTCTCAGGGAATCCTTAGGTTTCTGAACAAATCTCAAGAGAGGATGCGAATTGGGCAATTACTTGATTTGCAAACAACTCTTAGGGGAGGATGCGAATTGGGCAATTATAGACATAAAATTGTGAACAATTCGCAGCTTATGGTTGTACACAATTCGTAGCATATAGTTGCACGCAACTCCCAGGATATCCTAATATTTGGAAGAAACTCTTATGCACTCATGTGAATTTTTTACATTTTTGGCACGCTTGAAATCTATTATATTGTTCATTTGAGGTGCCTTTTTTCAGGACTATTCAATGTTGCTCTTGGTATAGTTAGGATTGAAGATTGTGACAATTGGATGTGGTTTTTGGAGTGTTTGAAAACTCATTTGTTGGAGCGCCAAATCACATTTATTTCAGACCATCATTCTGGTATCGTTAATGTTGTTTTTATCTTGTATCTAAACTGCTATCATGCGTACTGTTATTTTCATCTTATGCAGAATATGAAATCCAAATTGGAACACACTAATAGAGACTATAAGAAAATGATGTTGAATTTCTTATATCGTCTTGCTTATGCTCCAAGTTCAGATATTTTTAAGGATATACTAACAAATTTTCTATGTAAGGGTGGTAACAGAATGAGTGATTATCTTGCTAATTTATCCCCATATAAGTATGCGCAGGCTTACGTTAAAGGGAAACGATACGAGTCTATGGCTTTTACTACGGTCGATTCTTTTAACAATCAAATCAAAAAATATTGCGGCCTACCCATTGTTGAGTTTATTGACTTGATTAGAGTCTTGCATATGACTCAAGTTTCATGGAGATACGAAGACGTGTTAAGCTGGAGTACTAACTTGGTCCCCGAGTATGAGAAGAAGCTAAAGCAAAGTGTTGACATGTGCCGAACTTGGGTAGTACGTAAGTTTTCTACCGCTATGTTCGAAGTCTTTTCAAATCTTATGGATATTGTTAATCTATTGGATTTTAAATGTTCTTGCGGATCATGGCAACAAAAGTGTTTGCCATGTCCTCACGCTTTAGCGTAATACGGTATACCGACCAAGATCGTTTTACTATAATAGAGCTGTTCTTTACGGTTAAGAATTACAGGGAAAGTTACTCTTTCAGCATACGAGCTATAACTGATTTCAGTGAAGGGTCCAGCGCTAACGATCATTTGTTTGTTGAAATTTTGCCTCTTAACATTAAAAGACGCTCCAGAAGGCCTAAGAAAAAGTAAATCCCCTCTAAAGGAGTAACCTCAACCAAACTGTCGAAGTGTTGCCGTTGTTCGAAATCAGGCTATAACAGGAAGACTTATGATGTTCCAGTTTAAAGATAATTCTTGATTGTGGACAATTCTCGTTCGCCACATTATTTTGTAATACTGTTATTGTTGTGGACAATAAACTAAACATTTTTACAATTGTTTGTTCATTTACACATATTTATTTTGTTTGTATTATAGTAATGAAATGCTAGGTGTTTGGTTAATAAATCTATTTTTCCTAAGCAACTTTTGGGAACATAGTTTCAAGCAATTTGTATTAAACACCGCGAGTTGCAGGCAATTCGTATTCACTATTGAGAATTATGTGCAATATCTGGATATCACATTCCAAACATCTCTCAAGGATTCCCGAGATTTGTTTGCAACCATTTGGTGTTGCGAATTGTTTGATTTTCTAACTTATAGAGTTGCATAAAATATATGGGTATAATATTGTAACCAACTCGCATGTCATCCTGAGATTTGTTTGGAACTCCCACTCGGATGTGAATTGTCTGCATATCCGCTATCCGGGTATAATATTGCAATTAAACATCTCAGGTTTTCCTGAGAGTTGTTTGCAAATCCAACAGAATACGAATTGTTTGCATATCCAATACCTGGATTTAATCTTGCAAACAACTCCCAGGATTCCCTGAGAGTTGTTTGCAACTCCCAATAGGATGCGAATTGTTTGCATCTCCACTATTTGTAGGAATAATATTGCAAACAACATCTCAGGTTTTCACGAGAGTTGTTTGCAACTCCAACATGATGTGAATTTTTTGCATGTCCTCTAATATTTGCAAATAATTTGCATGGTCCCCTGAGAGTTGTTTGCAACTACTACAAATGGATTACAAAAAAAGGATTACAGGCTTCACGCACTAACAAGTTTCAAACAATCACTACAACCTTTAGTGTTTGTTAGTTGCATTCAAAAACAAAACAAAAGCCGGCACTATTGATGAGTCCGGAAATATTCACCACTCACCGTAGAAACTGGATAAGGGTAATCCGGACAATAATCACCCACTAAAGGATCCGGACAGGACAAAAGTATTAAATAAATAAACTAATGGGTTTTTGAACTCGACCCGATTCCATAAGTTTGACCCAAAAGCCCATATGGCCCATAATTAAGGGTATACATACCCAACCACTTTCATTAATGAGGGTAATGAACATTTAATACAACCAAGCAGCTCAAATCTCTCACTACAAAGCACTTAAACATTTAATACCCTTGAAACACCACAAAATATTTGACGAAACTACCCTTAGTCGAAAATAATCCACACCAACTATCAGTCATCACTAGAGGATTCTTCACCTTCGTTCTCCTCTTCATGCTGATAATCAACCTTTCTATTGTGCTCTTCCTCCTCGTTATCTACGTCCATTATGCTTATGTATTTGGTCCTCGATGGACCAACATCATTCTCCCTCTTCCGTTTCCTGTTTGGAACCTCTGCACTCTGAGTTGGAACCTCTGTTGGCTGAGGTGCAGCAACCAGGGGGAACCACTTCAACTGGTTCAGAGTCAGCAGAAAAGTAATCCTCGATATCAAACTCCACAACAGAGGTTGAGCTGTTTGGTGGTGTCGCCGGAGTGATTAATTCTGAGCTTATGTTGGTGGTTATAGAAGACCAGGAGTCACCTAGAGAACTAGAGGTGGTGGAAATTGACTGATGATTGGAAATTAAAGATGTAAAAAATGTTTAAAAATATAGAGTTTGTTTTTAAATTATCCTCTGGTTACTAGAGTTATTTATATGCATGGAGGGAGTCTGAGCTTATGAGGTGGTGTGGCTATATTAATCATTACATACCCGTCTTGTCCAATCAATAATTAATGGGCCGTGGTGATTAGATGGCTTTTTGCGTGCTCAATGCAGTTAATGTTTACCAAGGCAGACGCCATAGCATGTTCATATTCTTCAACCATGATTTCTAATTATTTAATTTATATCAGGACAAGATGCGAACTGTTTTAGTGGTAGTTTTCTGCTGATGATTGTATAGAAGTAGTTGCTTTGTGTACATTGGGAATTGTTTAATAATAATTTTGTTTTCTATATATATCAGGGCGTGATGCGAATTGTCCAAATACCCATTGTTCTTTAATTTCAGTTCAAAAATTTCATACATTGCACACTTTTGAAACAAAAAAACTCTATATAGACAAAAACAATTACAAGGAATATATGTACATAAAAAAATTACAATGTCATACAGAAAAAGATTACTACCACTACGAGTTGGTGTCACCATCATTTAGGAAAAAATAAAACATTTCCACTCTGAAGTCTCTTACCATTTCCTTATGGTAAGTCTCCTGCACGTATCCTCGTTGGATAATATCTCTAGCGTATTGACATACGAAAATACCACAGCCAAAGGTGCCTGGTTTTTGTTGTGCAATTTTCTGTTATTTCTCAGCTTCCATCCTGTTTTTGTAGCATGTATGTATTATTTATCTAGTAAATACTTAATCTGATTATAATAATTCGTGTAAGAAATCAGCACAAATACTTATACTGTGGATGTCAAACAATTCGCATCATATCCTGGGAATTATTTGGCAAACCAATCCAAAAGTGTTGCGAACAATTCTCATGATATGCTGCGAATTGTATGGAACTCCAACGTATTAGACTTTCAAACAAATCCCAGGACTTTTTTAGTTGCAAACAAATCTCTGGAAACCCTGAGATTTGTTTGAATTTAAAGACAACTGATTTGGGCACAACTCTTATGATATCATGAGCATTGTTTGCATTTAAAGACAACTGATTTGGGCACAGTTCGCATGATATCTTTAGCATTGTTTTTAAAATATGTTTAACAGTAATTGTACCAGTTAGGTGTTTTACCAACTGTATCGGTGTCTTTGTTGTGTGGTCATGTGCTTTGAGTGTAGGCAGCAGTGGGTTGTAGTTTTTTGTCGTCATGGTGTCTATATCAATAGTGAGCAACGTCCAATGTTTGACTTGGTCCTGCTTCTTGCTGCATATTTGAATGAGGATAAGGTTGTATTTTCCAGGCACATTACTAAAAACATCATCGACTAAATTTTTTATTTCGGGTCCCATTTCCATTTGATGTTGCATTCAAGCAAGAGTGCATTACAACGAGAACATGCGAGGTTTATGTAGTTTATAGCTAAACTTACCGTAGTCATGCCCGAAATTAGTATGTAGTCATATTTCACTTCTGGAACAGTTTTGCATGGAAATTTCCAATTTACTTCTTCGAGCATCTTTCAAATCCAAGCGTCCACAATCTATGAAACGAGTTGTTTATTTATGTCAAATATACGAGACTTGTTTGAAACATTCAAGAGAGTTGGTTGACAATTGAATACCTTTACGTCCAGTTCATTTTCAAAAGGTAGCCTCAGCACATCAGTCATTTGCACACTAATTCTGTAGGAAAACTTGGACGTTGGTAAATTCCATAATACTGGATCGATGGAGTCTTCTCTGGCTTTAATCATTAGTATATTGTGGTATTCATGGACATCGATCTGGTCATTTGTCCATGTTATCTTTGGCTAGTCGGTGAGAGTTACTTGTGGCGCTGGAGCTTCTGTTATAATTATCTCTTCCTCTTCCTCTGCCTCTGAATGCTGTGTTGGTGTCAGTAGATTAAAATTAGGTTGCTCTGTCTCTTTCCTTGACTTGAACATATAAAATAAAAAAAAATAAAAAAAAAGAGTGTGTCAGGCATCATAATATTAACTTCCCCAAACAATTCGCAGGCTAACATGTGAATTATTTGGGTTTCTAATTGAATATAATACCAAACAACTATGAGGATAACATAGGAATTGTTCGAGTTTCCAATTAAATAGAATACCAAACAACTCTCGGGATAACATGCGAATTGTTTGGGTTTCCAATTATTAAAATATTGAACAATTCTCAGGATATCCTGTTATTTGTTTATAACTCGTAATATACATCAACACAAGTCTCATGCTATGCTGCTAAATCATTTAAAATAGCCCTTACCACACGGTCGGTGACAACGAATGCTGTTGACTGCTTCGGCATAATCTCTGGATCGTGTCGACAAAAACCATCTATGTCCTCCTCCGAAATATTCTCCAAAGACCGTTGTATTACACCATCGAACTCAACATTATCAATTTCATTTTAAAATGTCTGTGAAACTTGAGTGTAAATACCATCAATAGACACATCAGGTAAACGTACTGTGCTATCATTCGACTCTGGAGCTCGGCTTTTTATGTTTTGCGGTTGATTCAGTACTGATACTATAATTTCACCCTGTCTTAAAAATTCTGACTTTGCGTAGGTCATTGTTGGTTTTTGAGGTACCTTGGTCTTTTAACGGTGCTTCTTCTTGGCTAAGTAGTTCCAACTTCTTACAGGGATTGACAGATTCAGACTCTTCTGGAGCTACGTCTTGTGTTAGCCTTTCTCTTTTTGCTAAGAATATGTGTTGTTGTTGTTCTTCTTCTTGATTCTCTTGTTCTTATTATTCTTGTAGGTGTTGTTATTGTTCTTGTTGTTGCTTACCTTGATTTTGTTGTTCTTCTTGTGGGTGTTGTCTGTCGGCCTGCTGTTTCATGCAAAATACAAAATTAAAAGGTGGAGAGGTTAAGCATACTGCAGTCTGAGTTGCAAACAAGTCGCATGATAACCTGAGAGTTGTTTGAGATCAGAATATCAAATAACTCGCATGGTAACATGTGATCTGTATGATACCCAAATCAATAGAATATAGAATAAGTCTCAGGATATCCTGAGAATTGTTTGGACTATACAATAGTCCTGAGATTTGTTTGAAAGTTATCCTAATGCGAGTTGTTTTAATATGTATACAATGAGAAAACCCATGTCTGTTTTAAATATATACGCTGATTTTGTTTGCATATGTATACAACAATAAACATTAGTAGACATACAATTTTATCACAACAATATATTAAGATATTTGAATCTTAATGTATTTTCGATCCACTTATCTTCATGGCTATTTGTGTCCGTACATCCAGATTCTTCCGCTGCCACTTCCTTCTCATGAGCTTCTACCTCCTTAGCTCTGTTTTTTGGCAGCCTACTTCCTCTGGCATGTGAGGTACGAGCTGTCGGTCATTCGCAAGAGACTCATGTATTTATTTCTCCTTTGGAGGACTCAAACCTGTCACTGCCTCCTGTGTAGGAGGAGACCGGACTGTCTGTCTCTCTGTGGTGTCCATCTCTGTGGATACCAACAATTCTTCATGTTTTTGTTCAGATGGCTCCTCTGCTTTTTTTTTTCTAAAACCACAATTTCCGCAGGACAAACATTTGTATCGTCCTTTTCGGGTACAACAAATGGTACCACTACGGGTGAATGGTTCCCATCATCATCCTTCTCTTCCGGCAGTACTCCGTCAGGATTTTCAGCATCCTCAATTTTCCCGTCCTGATTCGGGTCATTATCTTGATTTTCAGCTGGCACAAATGCCTGCTATTCAGTGGACACCGCTTCTACTGGCAATGCTGGTAGTCCAGGTCCCTTCTCCATTGCAGGGCTTCCAATCTGGAAAATTGGTTGAGAGAGAGCATTGCAGAGTTGTTGTGCTTCCAGCTCCGCTATCTTCAATTTTAATTCTTCCATCTGAAAAAGTAATAACAGACGTATTATAACATATTTCGTGTTGATTAAATCGTATAAATCTACGTTTACGTATAGCTCAATTTCATACTTACTTCTTTCGCCTGTTTGTCTATCTTCCGCTGGTACTTGTTCTTATCGGTATACGTCTTCAAACGCTTAGATGTACCTTCAGTTCCAGACTTCTTTGGAGTAGCCCCTCTGCGTTTGAGGACAAAATTACCGATCGTGTCACTCATACTAGTGGTGCCCTCGTCCTCGGCCTCCTGCTGGGATATCTCGATCGATGTTGGTGGAATCACTGGCTGAGGGACTGTTTGTGGTTGGAATCTGACTAATATCACCTGATTGGATTCTTTCTGTTTCTGTGATGCTCGTTTCCTTGTTTTTGGGGGTGCGATTTTCTTCCTTTTCTTTGGTCTTTCTTTGGTTGAAATCGGTTCAGTATCTGCATCTCCACTACCTACTACTCCTCCGTATGCTTTGCTTTCAGCCTCAGTAAGACATAGTGGACCTTCCAAAACCTACGAAGGGAGGAACATGAAAGTAAATAGTTGCACGCGGTTTGTTTAGAAAATATCAGGTTATAGCCCGATTGTTTTTTGCAAACAAATCGCATGATATCCTGATAGTTGTTTGGAACTTTATCAGCTTGGAGTTGCAAACAACTCTCAGGATATCCTGAGAGTTTTTCTTAACTCTATCATCTATTGGGTTGCTAATATCTCTTAGTTTTTCCTGAGGATTGTTTGCAAATTATAAGCTGCGAATTGTTTGATAACATATTTTAATAGAATATCAAACAACTCTCTAGATATCCTGATATTTGTTTGATACCCAAATTCAATAGAATATCGAACAACTCTCGTGGTAATCTGAGAGTTGTTTGGTACTATGACAGAAAAGAGTTGTCCGCAACTCTAATGTCTGATAGTTGTCTATATAACTATATAGATCATACCTCATCATCTTCCGGCAGAGGTATTCTTAAAACAGCGACACGGTCGATGATAGGCACTCAAATCCCCACCATTTAAAAAACCTTGGGATCAAGGTCGGCTTTACGACCTCTAGCCCGATTTTTTAGTGCTCCATGATGAAGGGTTGCATCAGGACAAGTATTATCATCAAGATTCTCAGTATATAACTAATATTCACTCTGAATAAATCAATTTTACGATTAGAAGGGCGACGCATCTGACGACTTTATCCGATTTTTTGATAACTAAGAACCTCCTGATAGGATTAAGAAGCTTCATTGATGCGGACCAGTGGTAATCGTTTATTCTGCTAAGGTCTTTAACAAAATAAAGCATACTCCAACCCATAATATCTCCAAATACTGAGTAGAATAGGGCTGAGCACAAAAACGGTATCAACAGTCGTGCAACATCTTCCAATTCATGCCCCCCCCCCCGCCTTCGCTGATGGCTCTTGCTATACCTGCCTGTAAAACCCACGACAACATGCTATGTTAGTAAAGTTCAGCATCCTACTTATAAGATGAAGTCTATTTACATGTAACCTTGAAATGGCGTTCGTGATGGTTTCAATATTCATCGGTCTTATCTTCTGGACGTTTGACCCATAAAGTATTTCTTCATCATCCTTGATTTGTTCTCCTCGTCATTTACGTATCTGCTGTGCAATGCTCCGGCTTTCGTTAACGATATTTCCCTTGTACTGTGATTCAACCCGAATATCACCTTTACATCGTCCGTCGTTAGTTTCACAAACTTTGACCCAAGTCGGAATGTGTCTTTATCGACGCAGAACCTCTCCACCCCACTGAATGTTCGAATAGAACTTCTTCTTCGGCATCTCTGCCACATTCTGGAGGTCGAACGTCATTTTCAAAAGCGTATAGAAGGGTGTGTTTCTTGCAGCTTCGATGTGGGCACGCGTAATACAGTAGTGTTTCAACAGTTTGAGAAGGGTCACCAATCCCGAACTGTAATAGCTTGGTTTTGTTGTCATACTTCCTGCACAAACACAAATGATCATATGCATGTGAATTGTTCCCACAAAGGGACTTTATCAGCTTATAGTTACACACAACTCGCATGACGGGCTGCAAATTGTGTAGAGCTCTATGAGCCTGTATTTGCAAACAACTTGCAATATGGCTTGCGAATTGTTGGTAAATATAAGATACGAACTATATGTTATATACATGCAACCAAGATGCCAATTGCTTTCAACTATAAACAGCGATGAAGCTGCGAATTGTTTGTATTCCTACGTGATAAAGATGTGAACTGTACTACAACACACATGCACAGGCCGTGAACTGTTCTATTTTTTATATGCACGTTGCAGGGATCTAGGAAATATAGAAACAACACCAAAATCAACAAACAACTACCTAATGCACATCTAACATACATCACAACTCTCATGAAAGTATTGACATTACATGCAACCTAACAAACCCATGGGTTCGACGATAAACCAAAAACTAGCATACCAACTACCATCACTAAATATTTGATTCTGGTAGATATAAGAAACGTCGATCGTCAAATAACCGAAACAAGTGGTTCGAAGTTATCAAAAACGCAAATTAAACATTTTCCATGAGAATGATGTACCTGGTTACTGTAACACACTATTTCTTTACCGGTCGACGACCACTTGACGACAACTTGTCGAACATATGTTGGTTACTCGCTTGACGGAGTACAAGACGGTGACCAGTCGAACGGTGAAGGTTAGAAGAACGACTGATTTTGGGTAGAAGGCTGGAAGGGTTTGTGGTTGGAGAGAGAGTATCTAGGAAGTCTAACGGTTTTCTGGTGGTTTCCAAAAAATTAGACGTGTTTGAGTTGGTTTAGGGTGCTGATAAGGGGGAAAAGTGGGTTTGAAGTGAAAAATGGGTATATATAGTTGGGGGGTAATTTTGTCCAAATTTTAAATGGAGGTACTAAGTGACACTATCCAAAATTTAGGTACTAGCAGGTAATTACATAGTTGAGTGGGTATTTACTAGTATTTTTATCATATATATATATATATATATATATATATATATATATATATATATATATATATATATATATATATATATGAGAATTGATGATTGAATCATTAATTGTTTAGTTATAACATAAATAATCAAATAAAATTAAAATAAATAAATTACCAATTCTTTTTAAAATATAATAAATCTAAAAAAAATCAATACATTCGTTGTTACTTATTAGGAGAAAAATAGTTATACAAAAAAAGTAATATTATATATATATATATAAACTTATATATTTATTATAACAAATTTTAATATCTATAAATTTAATGTCCTAAGGTGCATGTGAAGATGTAGAGAACAAGAATGAAGGCATTAAAATATATGTTCTAGTTGCATGAGAATACATGGAGAATAAGACACTATAGAGTTATCATTAACTTGTTTCGAATCAGAATATATAATAATATATATCTAAGGTTTATAATAAAAACATAAATATAGTAAACCACTATTCGCTACTAATAAAATAATATAGCTAATATTCTCTATTCGAATGCACGAAGCTACAATAATAAGTATTGCAAATGTTCAGAAGAGAAATGAAAGAAAAACACATAGTGTGTTTTATAAACATATCAACAATATGTATAGTGGAAGGAACAAATGGAATTGCGATGGTGTTGATCTATTTGTGGTTGCAAGTGACATTGCAATAGATCTTGTTATGTTTGGTTTGCTTATGAAATTTTATATTTCATGCAATCTTAATAATATTATGATTATCACAATTTAGCAGAATAAGATGAAAACGATAAATGCATATGTTAGTAAGCAACCGACGTAACTAGAAATTTCAAAGGTAGTCGAGGACATAACATGATCCTCATCTTCTGTAGAAGATCGAGAAATGACAACTTATATTTTTCTCTTATGAGAAATAAGTGAATCATGAAGAAAAATATAAAATTCAGTGGTCGACTTGTGGTCCATACGGTCACGAGAGAAATCTTTATTAGAGTAAAATGATAGCTCTAGCAAAGACATTTAGGAGAATAATACACTATGAAAATGGGTACCCTGAATATACTTGAGAAATAACAACAATCAATAAACTTTATTATGGAAATAATAAACTGACTAACCATATCAGCAACTTGAAAATGTATTTACGAGTCATAGTAAGATAAATAAACTGCATAAATAGTTCAATAAAAACTGAAATTATCCAGAAGTACCATCCGACGGAGTGTATCAAATATTATTTTAAAGAGAAGTATCAACATTTATGTCGTCAACAAGTTGAGCGGGCTCAAACAAATCAGTTATATATTTTATTTGAGATAAAAGATAAACTTTCGGAGAATAAGCAATCTCAATTACCAAAAATTAACATAGCATACCCAAGTCTTTCACAAAAATAAACGTGCCAATTCATGCTTAAAAAATTCAATACCATCTTAATTATGACTAGTAGTTATCATGTATCAATATCAAACATAATAAAATATGACTTTCTTTTTTATGTTTGACGGATAATTTCGGGTCGTGATGACTAGTAGGAAGCCAAACAAAGTAATCATCAAAGAACAATTCTCAAACCAAGCATGTGGTGCTTTTTTAAGACGGTAAAAATATTTATAAAACTTACAATCTGCACGAGGCTAATATCCATCTAAGATATTCTCTATCAACAAACAAAATTAGTTGCAATGAGAGTGAAAATAGTTATTATTTTTTATAAGATCAGATTTTTTTTCACAATCCATGCCAAAATCATAAGAATATCCTTTAGCAACAAACCAGACCTTTATCCAACAAATTTAGTTTTAATCTTGTTGATCGAACGATAGCCAATGATATGTTTTTCGGATGGCATCTAAACAATATTCCATGTACGAGTTTGTTGTAGAGAAGTAAATTCCTCAATCATAACAACCTGGAAAACTAAATAAAAAATTATTTTTTATAGGATTGATACTCATAAAAGTGATGAATAGTAGCCAACAAAAGAGACAAAGGAAGTATAATAAAAAGAGTACTAATTTTTTTGAGAGTTTAATAGACTTAGGAATACGGTAGACTGACGCAAAGGAGAATCATTCGCACTCGTTTTTGGATAATTGGATAGTTATAAGAGTAGAGATATGCGAATTAAATTCCTCATGAACCAAATTATCAGATAAAGCCTCATCAGGATTGGTATCAAAAGAATCAATATAAATAAGATATAACCGCGTCATATGATGTGAACTAGTAGAAATAAAAAATCAAAGAATATACCTAAAATACAACATGACACGAAACATAATGTTTTTAACTAACTGGATTAAAGCTATGATATCTCTTTTGACCAACACCATAACCTAAAAATAAATATAGTTAGAACTGAAGATGTAATTTATTATGTTCAATATATGGTTAAAGAACAAATCAAATACAACCATAGATGCACAACAAGGTATAATAAGTTGAATGACTATACAACGTTTAAAAAAGATAAACTTAGAATTACTTATTTCCCTTAAAACATACTATGAAGCTCAGTTTACAACAAGAATAAACAGGTTATTTTAATGAGATGGCGATGTTTCATTTTGACAATACCATTTTTTTGGAGTATACGTAGATGAGGTATGGTGCTAGTCCTATGAGACGAAAGTAACAAACAAAAAATGTTAAAAGTGTATCCAAACCACAATAACATTTGAAGAAAATGAGTATTAAGGGTTCACAAAAGCTCAAAATATTGTGAATATGGTAAGGAAATCAAACCTATATTTTATAAGATAAACCTAAGTATAACCAATAAACAAAACATAATACCTGGAAAATCCTCTGGTAGATAAAATAGAGGGAGCCCCCAAGGGGGTAGCCGAGTTGGTTGAGTATGGTGTGCTTGTGACCAAAGGTCATGAGTTCGAGTCCCTCTACATATGCTTTCTCGGCTGAGCCTGTCACCTTGTGTGGTTTACCTTCTGGCGTTGGTTTGCAAGCTATCGCGTCAGACTGAGGGTTTACCCTGTGTGCACTCATTGCACTTTGAGTAGCGGCTGCGGGTTCCCTCCGAAAAAAAAGAAAAAAAAGAGGGTCCTCACATAATATTTGAAACCTCCTTAGGTTCCCATACACCATAATATATAAGATTAAATAATGTAGTTAAATACTTATATAAAAACACACAAAAAACTAAATATTTAGCCAGTTTACAACCACTATAGTAAAAAATAACATAATTTTCCAAATGAACTAACACTCCTGTAAATACCAAAAACTATAAACGAGATGCAGAAACATGATCCAAATGAGAATACCAAAGATTAATATCAAAAGATGAAAGAATCATATGAAATACGACAAATACACACACGAGGCAACAACATATGACACTTTAAACTCATCTAAAACATATAGTCCCAATTTTTTAGGTTTATCCCAATGATCTTTCGAGATCGCGTATCCTAAAAATAACAATCAATATAAGTAAAAAGAACCGATAAACCGGAATCACATAATTGATCAACACATACGAGATTTAAAGTTAACTAGGAATATGAAATACATGTAAAAGTGAAAAATAAGATGTGCAAATATACCCAATTCTTATCAATGACATCAAAGTTTATCGGTCATAAAAAACAAAGATGAAGCATAATGTACACAAATAAATGAATCGGTATCACGAGACATGTGATGAGAAGTACATGTGTCTAAAAATCATACAAGAGACAATTTACCTAAATTATTAGACAAAAAAAACTTTTATGAGAAAAGACTCACATAACATGTAGTTATAGAGAAAAAAAACTATTAAATCTGCTCAAACATATGTGAGTAGAAAGATAGGGCAACAACTATATTTTTGTTAAGCTAACATGGACGATACATATATAAAGCAGTCTTTGGGGAGTGTTTTGTTGCGATGGTCGTTCCTGGTTTTTCATATTTATTTTTATTTTTTTAGACACTGAACCTTCCAATGACTATTATGATTGCAGAATACACATTTCTTCAAAAAGAAATCTTAGAATTGAGTATGTTTTGGTTGTCAAGAAGAGAAAATACAGCAAAAATAGTAGTTTCGTTAGATCCTTTATAGGCATTAGACTTAAGCCAGATATTTTATAATAATAGTTCATTAAGAAAGGAATCAACATATGACAGATGAGTACTATATAAAATTATCATATACAGTCTCTCAAATTATTCGGAAGAACCATAAAAAATTGTACAGTACGTTGTTCTTCTTTACGAGTAATATATGATTCAACTCTCACATGTTTTCAATTTTTGTGAGAGCAAAAAAATCTCAAATATTAGACATGATAAAATAAAACTCTTCGATACTCATATCATACTACTGATGCTCGTGAATATCTGATTCTAACTGATATTATTTGACAAAATTAGTGTGTGTATACAATCTAACCGGATGATCCCAAATTTCTTTACATGTCTCATATTTAGACAAGTGAAAACTAATCGCTTGGATAACACAATCGTTAATCCACATAATAATCTTCGAATTATTAGCCTCTTAATTACTGATCAAACTCACACAGTCAGTTATTTCGTCGTCTATAGGTTTATCACACGCAACTGTAGCATAGCTCCACATAGATTTTCATACAAAAAATCTTTATACCATAGCTTTATTACATGTAATTTTTTCCATCCAACTGAACACAAACCGATAATCAAAGCGTCATAACATAACCATTATAAAAACACTAATACAAAAATCTTCAAGTCCAAAAACTTCAAACCAACAAATTCAAAATCTCCGGATTAAAAAGTCATAATGTTTTCTTCAAACCCTTAAATCTCAATCAAACAAACCGGATAAAATTCTAATCAAACATATCCGAATAAAAATAAATTAATATTAATATTAAAATTAATATATATATATACATATATATATAAATTAATTATAGTTTTTAGTAGTTTTCTTTTTCCTTTTTTCTAAAAATATATAAACTAGATATATATAGCACCCAGCTCTATAAAAATATATAAATTATAAAGTATTAACCAAAGACGTACATGGATGTTAGAAAAAAGGAAAAAGAAAACTACTAAAAACTATAATTAATTTATAAATAAAATAAAAATAAAAATAAATAAAATAACATATCTTTAGCATTTATCAAAATAATATAACTAATGAAAGTGTCAATATGATCTTATTTTTCCAAAACTTTGTCTCCCTAAATACTCAAATTAAATTAATATAATAAAAATACATATTAATAATTTAAATTTTGGGGTGCGTATACTATCTTCGAACGTTTAGACGTTTCGAGAAATATAACCTAACACATTTGTACGATTGTCCTCTTTCATGAATGATCGTATAGAGACTCTGTATACGTGCAAAGTTGTAAGCAAGACTAATGGTGCCCATGTTTCAATTCATTTTATTTTCTCTATTTTGACTTTAAATCATGTCCATGTTCGATTGTAATATATAGTCTTACTTTTATGTATCATCTTAATATTTTAAAAATGTTATAATTGACTTTTATTGAAATTGAAAAGGACGATATATACATATAAAAGAGTATTAAGGCCTACATGACTTTACCATCATATATTAAAATAAGAAATAAGTTGAAAATAGACTAATTAGTGATGCACAGAGTCAGATACGTGTTTTAGAAATTTGTGGAAATATATAATTTATTTACTCGAGTTTCTTCGGTGATTCAATATTTGTTGCTGGTTCTTTTTGTGATCATATTTTTCATAGTTGTTTTTAATCCAAAACTAAAAATTAATTGCAATTTGGGCCTTACAAGGGATAAATCCAAAAAAACGATACAAATGAGAATTGAAGATCACTCTAAAACCAAAACTTGAATTATTGACGGTTCTAATACAACGAGGTTTTCATTCCTATATGAATTTAATCCTTCGATATCGTTATAGGTTTTTTTTTCGGTCGAGATAAATTAGTCTTTTGCAATCTTTATTATTATCATTTGCACGGAACTTAAACCAAGGATTATTTGACATAGATGTACCTATTGGGAGGAATTCTCTAGAATTAAAAAATGTCAAATCTTTCTTACACAATCTTCAACTCCAATGGGTGATCGTTAATGATTTTCTCTCCAAGATTCAAGGCTGTTCTTGGTTGGTGTGACCTGTGTAAGGTGGTCTTCACCTTTGATTTGCCTCTGTTTCTTCTGTATTCTATGAATACAAAGAGCGAATCTCATTCTATTGATGAAGAGTATCCCGTTCTTCATTCGGAAGCTAGCATTGCCAAAAAAAATATATCCGGAAAAGTCTTATGCAGACTCAGTCAAGTATCGGAAAGATTCATATATTGATGAGTTTATGCCAGAATCGGTAAAGGAGAATCAAGATCATGTCTCCATTCAATTCGGTAAAAAAACAAAGGATCTTCTCTTGTCGAAATCCAAAATAACTCTCATCGGTAAATTCAAGAACGGAATTCCAAAGAATGATGTAGTTGAACACTTCTTTTCGTCTTTAAAGTTCAATGGATGCTAAAACTGAAAGAAATGGGATTCTCATCACATTTTAATCGAATTTGATCGAAAAATTGATGTTATCAAGATTTGGCAAAAGTCCGTTTGGAGTCTTGAAGGTGCTGTCATGAGAATATTAAGGTGGTGGCCTAGTTTTAATGGTATAAAAGAGAGCCCAATGGCTCTGGTTTGGTGAGAATTCAGAATCTTCTTGAATTCATGTACAATGAAGGTCTTATTCATTGTATTTCTGAATCTCTGGGTTCAACATATAAGATTGAATGCCCATCTGTAAACAGAGCTTATGGGAATGCTGCTTTTGCCCTTATTGAACTGGATACCTCAACGATTCTTCACAGCAAACTTTGGGTTGGGTTCGGTTCTAACGATGGATGTTGGCTCAACTTAAGTTATAAAAATCTGCCATCATATTGTCAACACTGTAAACATATTGGGCATAGTTTCAAAGACTGTAATAAGAACACGAAAGATGGGATTGAAGGCAAAAAAGACATATCAGAAAAAGAACTTGTTAATATTAATTCTCTCAAGAACAATCAAGTTCTTATTCATGAGGAACAGACTCCTCAGGTTGAAATTGTGGATGAACAAACTCCTCATACAACCTTCAAAGTTAACCTGAGTACTAACATGAATGTTACTAAGCCTAAACCTAGAGAAATAGATGAAACTTTAAAGCAACTGAAACAGACTCAAGACTAGAAAGCTTTCGAAGGAAGAAGAGAGCTTCTTACAAGGTCTCCAAATCCAGCAAAGGGGGGGGGGGGGGGGGTAGTGGCCCTACATCTCCGATTAGAAATAGCAGAGAACATGATCTTCTCGATCCTGGTTTCAAATCTATCCTGAAAAAGAAGTTACAAAACGTTAAGAAACACAAAAAGCAAAGTAAATTTGTTGTTAGGTCCTTAAAATATACAGGGACCACAAATAGATACAAATCTCTATCTGATAATGATAAAGATGCTTAACTGTAATGTTCATGGCATCAGTAACACTCTAACAGTGAGCAGGCTGACTACTATTGTTAAGAAGGAGAACATTAAGATTCTTGCCATACAAGAACCTATGACTTCCTCTAATAAGATAAGTAACTTTGCTCATAAATTTGGTTTTGATAATTTCATGTCAAATTGTTCAAATAAAATTTGGATTGTTTGGTCTCTTGAGTATAATATTAATATCATTGTTAATACTGATCAATGTTTGCATTTGAAAGTTTCTTTTCCTAATATTGACATGCCTTTCTTTCTGTTTGTGGTCTATGCCAAAAGCCAGAGATACCAAAGGATTAGTCTCTGGGAAACTCTTAGAAAGGATGCTATTACTAATAACTGTTGGATCACTATGGGGGATTTTAACACTACTACGAGTTCTGAGGAGCAGTTGGGGTGCACCACTATTAACCAAAATGCTATGGAAGAATTCCTTGATATGATCAGAGATTGCAGTCTGGAAGATACTGGGTATATTGGGCATATGTATACTTGGAAAAGAGGTACCAAGGGGAAAAGGCTGGACAGGGCCTTGGTCAATAATGTCTGGGCCAAAAATTTCAACACTCAGGTTTATCACATGGTCAGAACTTCAACTGACCATACTCCCCTTCTTATTATTGCTAAACCTAATAATACTAATAATTTTCAGAGCAAAAGGAGCTTTAAATTTCTTAACTGCTGGATTAACCATGAGTCTTTTCTATTTATTATGGAAAAAACTGGAATCTTAAGTGTAACGGTGGTCCTAATGAAGTTTTCTGGTTTAAATTAAAAAGGCTCAAGAATTGTCTTAGGGAGTGGAATACTTACCAGTTTGGGAATGTCTTCGTTAAGTTGAATGAGGCTGAAAAGCATGTAGATGACATGGAAAAGGTCCATTTGCTGCAAAACAATAATGAATCTAAGTGTAATCTAAATAAAGCTATTAGTTTACATATTAAGGCTTTAAAGAATGAGGAGGACTTCTCGAAACAGAAGTGTTATACCTCGTGGCTTAAAGACAGTGATTGGAATACGAAAGTGTTCCATGCTTTTGCTGAAAAACGAAAAGGAAGAATGTTATTCATAGTATTAAATTTGATAACAATTGGTTAAATGATGCTGACAGCATTGGCAAATCTGCTGAGGATTACTGAAAGGAAGTGTTAACCTCAAATCCTTACAAGAATCTTCAGGATGAGAATTCTAGCTTGCATGACAATATGTTTGATCTTATCCCAAATCTTATAACTGATGATGAAAATATAATGATTCTTAATTTTGCTAGTGAGAATGAGATTTGGAATACCATCTATACCATGAGCAAGGACAATGTTGCTGGTATTGATGATTATAATATTATGTATAACATTAATTGTTGGTCCATTATCAAAAAATATTTCTGTGTTGCTATAAATCTTTACCTTAATTGGTATGAATTATTTCTGTCTGAGGTAATTTGGTTAGGTGTTTTGTGGTGTTTCAAAGGTATTTAATGTTTAAGTGGTTTGTAGTGAGAGATTTGAGCTGCATGGTTGTATTAAATATTCATTACCCTCATTAATGAAAGTGGTTGGGTATTTATACCCTTAATTATTGGGCCACATGGGCTTTCAGGTCATACTTATGGAATCGGGTCGTGTTAAAAAACCCATTAGTTTATTAAGCTCGTTAGCAATTAGCTTAGTCATAATGTGATTAGATTTTAATAATTTAGTCCTATTCGGATGGTTCAGTGGGTGGTTTTTGTCTGAATCGCCCCTGTCCAGTTTCTACAGTGTGTGGTGAGAAAATCCGGACTCATCATTAATGGGCACCATATTCCTTCTAGTATATTTGCCATTGGGATCTGTTTGATCCCCAAGACCAGTGATCCTGTTAGATAGAGCAACTATAGGCCTATCAGCATGTGCTCCATTCTAAACAGATTGGTTTCCAAGCTTCTAAATTCCAGGATTGCCAAAATTCTGCCAAAATTATTTCCAAAAATCAGTCAGCTTTTGTCGAAGACAGAAATATTCACGAAAATATCTTAATTTCTAGAGAACTACTTCATGATATAAAAAGAAAGCCAAAAAAGGGAACATGATTATTAAGTTAGACATGTCGAAGGCTTTCGACAGAATGTCTTTTTCTTTTATATTCAAAGTTCTAAGTGTTTTTTACAATTCAAAAGATGTTGTTACTTTAATTTCAAAAATGATCATGAATGTAAACATATCTATTTTGCTTAATGGTAGAAATTTTGGATATTTCAAGACTAAAAGAGGCTTGAGACAAGGTGATCCCCTGTCTCCAAGCCTCTTTATCATTGGAGAGGAGGTTTTATTTCGTGGTCTTAATCATCTTTTTCTTAGCAACAAGGATATGACTTATGCTACTAGAACTAATCTGAATATTCCTAGTATAGGTTTTGCGGATGATGTTTTAATTTTTACCAATGCTCCCAATTCTACTTTAACTAAGCTTAGTAGTTTTCTAGATAATTATCAGGCCATTTCTGGGCAAGCCATCAACATGGATAAGACCAAGGTGATTCCGTCTAGAAATATTTGCCAAAGCAAAGCTATAAGTCTAGCTATTCAAACTAGTTTTTCGGTTGAAAATATTCCCACTACTTACTTAGGGATTAACTTAAACAAAAACAATAAGTATTGTAATTTCAATCCTATTTTAGATAAGATAAATGCAAAGATTAATGAATGGGATTCTAAATCTTTATCTTTTAGTGGGAGGCTCTATTTAAAAAACTTATGTTCTCTTGCCTATTCCTATCTATTCTATTATACCTAATTGTGTTATCACCAAAATTGAGAAAATCTTCAATAAGTTTATGTGGAGAAGTAAGTTAAATGAGGCCAACATTCACTGTTCTGCTTGGAAAAAGCTTTGTACGCCTTTTGGTGAAGGGGGACTGATTATCAGAAGTCTCTCTGATATTCAGTTGGTTCTTTCCCAAAAGTTATGCTTCAATTTTGGGCAAAACAACAGTTTATGGTCTAATATCGTGAATGATATTTATAACTCTAATTGTCACCCTCTTGTTGCCAAGTCTACATGTTCTAATATTTGGAAAAGAATGGTTAGCATCAAGTTTCATGCTGAATCAAACTTGATGTGGATTTTGGGCAAAGGGAATATCGATTTTTGGAGGGACGATTGGCGTAATTCTAAGCCTATTATTGATAGTAGCAAGTTGAAGAATAAATGGTTTCTTGGGGCTAAAGTCAATACTTTTTGGAAAGATGAAAAGTGGGACATTCCTAATTGTAGGGATTCGATTTCTTCTAACAGGTTAGACCAGATCAGCCTTCTAAAAATTGATAATCTAAAGGAGGACAAGTTGATTTGGAAGCTCTCCTCTGACTAAAATTTCAATACTAAGGTAACTTGGGATTTCACTAGGCAAAAATATACTAAGTCTGGGATTTACCAAAAAAATTGGAATTCTATTACTCATAGGAAACTTTCATTTCTTTTATGGAGAATTATTAAAGGTTATATTCCTACTGATGCTATTTTAATGAAAAGGACTATTAGTTTTGATGAGTCCGGATTTTCTCACCACACACTTTAGAAACCGGACAGGGGAAATTCAGACAAAAACCACCCACTGAACCATTCGAATAAGACTAAAGTATTAAAAGCTAATCACATTATGACTAAGCTAATTGCTAACCAACTTAATAAACTAATGAGTTTTTTAACACGACCCGATTCCATAAGTATGACCCGAAAGCCCATGTGGCCCATAATTAAGGGTATAAATACCCAACCACTTTCATTAATGAGGGTAATGAACATTTAATACAACCAGGCAGCTCAAATCTCTCACTACAAACCACCTAAACGTTAAATACCTTTGAAACACCACAAACCACCTGACCAAATTACCCTCAGACAGAAATAATCCACACTAAGTTTTGCCTCGAAATCTCAAATGTGCCCTAATTTTGAAAATAGTGATCATGTTTTTATTTAGTGTGATTTTACTTGGTTTTTTGGGATCATTTCAGTAAAATCTTTAACATCAATATCAATAAGAATATGGTGTTTTCTCATGTTTTGAGAACCTGTTTTTGGTACTCAAAGTAGAAGACCCATATTACTCATATTATCTCAGCTTTAATTTGCTGGGTTATTTGGAAAAACCGAAACTCGGCTAAGTACAAAAACACAAAGTTAAATCAAAGTCAGGCTTTGAACTCTATCTACAAAATCATCTATGGTCTGGAAGTTTCAAACAAATTTTCTCCCAAACATTGGCTAAATACGGCCAATGATGGTAGTTTTATGGGTTGCTTCTCTCATCTTAAAAGCAGGAAGATTACTTACCTCAAATGGATGTTGCCTGCTCGAGGGAGACTCAAACTAAACTTTAACACTGCTTGCAATCACGTTGGAGACTCTAGTGGGGGGATCATCGTCAGAGACTCCAGTGGCAATATGATCGATGGGCTTGGAAAAAATTTCGGAAAACTTTATCCTATTGTTGCGGAATCGAGGGCTCTCATTGAGGCTTTGCTTGTCTGTTATGGCCAGGGGTGGAAGCAAATTGACATTGAGACTGACTGCTTGTCTCTTGTCAACATGATTGGAGAAGGGAAGTACCATTTTCACCTTTCTTCTATTTTAACTATTTTCCAATCGTTGATTGCTCCCAGTATGAACTTCAGGCATATTTCGCGCATCCAGAATCAGGCAGCTGATCGGGTCATGAAATCTTCCCTGAATAGCAAGAATGATCAAACATTCACCCTGTTGAATGCTCCATCGATCCTTCGTGCTATCATCACTCTTGAAAGTAATAACATGGGGTACATTTCTGCTGAAATCTAGCTTTGTTGTAGGTACTTGCTGGTTGAAAGGGGCGTGGAAAAGCTGAATGGGGGATTGCTTTTGATGGTGGTCTGGCACTGCATGTCGATCAGGCTGATTTGGGCGAGCTGTTTCGGAGCAATGAAGATCCTTTTTAATTTGGGAGTTTTGATTTGGGAGAGAGCTTTGGAGATTTGATCTACTTCCTGTGGACTCAGTCGTTTGAGGTTTTCCGATTTTTAGAGAGTGTTGTTGTACGGGTGGTGAGGGAGAAAGGGGTTTTCTATTCTCAATTTTAGGGTTTCCAATCATTTAGGGATTGCTTAGATTAAGTTTACGTAAGGTATTGGGCATGATTTCTTGAAGGGTTCTTATTTGAGCCTTGTAATTTTTGTTCGAATCTCAATTTAGTAATAAATGGCTTGTTGGCTAAAAAAACCAAGGATTGTTTTTTTCAACGAAATGTAATGTTTTAGAACTATAATTTTTTTAAATATGGATTTTTTTTATTGATTTTTTTTTTATATTAAAAAACATTATATTCTCTTCCTCAACTCCATAGAACTTTGCATTTCTGCTACAATTTCATTGTTTTCCGCTTTAATAAGATTCTCCGTGTTCTAGTTATTCGTTCATTTGTTTGACGTCATCTTTTCTAAAATCATATTATTGCATGAAAATAAGTGAGGTAATAAATCCGTTTAGGGATTTTGTTAGCCTTACCTTAATTGTTTATTCTGATTGAACTTAAGACTAGAATATAAAACATTTCAGAGTAAAATAATCAATTTACGAATGATTAGGAAACAATGGGATACATGGTTTGAAGATACATAACATATGAATTCTATTGAGGAATGTACTAGAGGAACCCTAAAATTTGAACTTTTAGGTAAATCAATCAACTAGTTGATATATGAATCTAATTGGTAAAGTGAGCCTTCTAATCTTATGTATCATAATCCAAGATTTTTCAATAGTGTGATAACCCTTAACTGATTATGAGCTTAATTTTGATTAAAATTAAGCTTCATTTTGTATTTTAATGTCCATTTCTCAATCCAATCTGCTGCATGGTTTTTAATATTTTTATACATGAGCTAAGGTCATATTTGATGTTATAAGTTTCTCGCAACAGGCTATAAGTGGTTTTAAGAACCAAGGGGCTTTACCCTTAAGCAACATATCAATAAGAACCAAAGAATCTGATTTTATATCCATGTTATTGGTTTTCTTTTGTTTACAAAGAAACAACCCATCTAATAGAGCCCTACTTTCTACTATAATAGGAGTTAGCTTACCATAAATTCTATCAAAGCCAACAACTATATATCCCTTCTTGTTTCTAATTAGACCACCTCCACTAACTTCTCCATTTAACCTACTTGATTCATATGTCTTCAGCTTGTATCTGATACCTAATGGAAGTTTCGAGTTTAAAGAGAGACATTTTATTTTTCTTAGTTAGGTGATTGAAGAAACCGATCGTAGGAGCAGTTTTTTGTGTCTTAATCCACTGAGACCTATTAAGAATATTTACATAGGCTAATCCTATAATAATATGTTTAATATAGTTTATAATAGAGCCAATTATAAAACTTTGCTTAACATGTTTATCCTTATTTCTAACACTTCATAAAACCCAACATATATCTAAGATTATACCAAATAATCCCGAAAAATATTTCCATACTCCCCAAGATCTATTACATTTCACAATTAAATGGTTGACAGTTTTAATACCATTGTAAATTGGTATTTATAAGTTAAAGAAAATTATATTTTTTGTAAGATTGAATCCACAAGATTTCAGTTGTTTAAAAGTATTCATTGATGAGTCCAGATTTTCTCACCACACACTGTAGAAACCGGACATGGGAAATTCAGACAAAAACCACCCACTGAACCATCCGAATAGGACTAAAGTATTAAAAGCTAATCACATTATGACTAAGCTAATTGCTAACCATCTTAATAAACTAATGAGTTTATTAACACGACCTGATTCCATAAGTATGACCCGAAAGCCCATGTGGCCCATAATTAAGGGTATAAATACCCAACCACTTTCATTAATAAGGGTAATGAACATTTAATACAACCAGGCACCTAAAATCTCTTACTACAAACCACTTAAACATTAAATACCTTTGAAACACCACAAAACACCTGACCAAATTACCCTCAGACAGAAATAATCCACAAAATATTGGCGACCACAGTGGGAGAAGAAGGTGCCTGCATCTAGCATCCGAAACCATCAAGAAAAACCAGTTCGGATGAATCCAGACGAGCAGGAAGTGCCACCAGCTTTGGCAGAAGTGGTAGGAGAAAACAATGAATATACGATCGAGGAGCGAGACAGACTAAAGGTTGAAATAGAAGCCTTAAGGGCTGCTAAAAGGGCGGAGATGGGTTTGAAAGAAAAGTCAATAGTGTCGGCAGTTAACCACACTGAAAATTCAAGAGAGCATGAGCCATGAAATACCCATGTGAGCACTAAAAAGACTCATGCTAGCTCAAAGAAGTCTCATCGGTCTAAACCGGTGGAGAGCTCAGATTCAGACTCAGAGTCTTCTAGTAGCTCCTCGAATGAAGATGGATTTGAACAATCCTTGTCATCCAGTAGTGATGAAGGCTGTTCTAAGAAGAAACAGAAGTTGGTCAAAAAATATTCAAGAAAAAGGGACATGCATGGAAGGTTGAAGAGACATTTGGGTAAAGGGTCGTCTCATAGTCACAACCATGGCCGGAGACATGTGGACCGCTTATTAATGGATCCCTTTGCCTTTCATGATGAACCAGGTATCTTTGCAACTCCCAAAGAGGATACTGTATTTAGTCGTGTCCGGAATTGGAGACAATATCCATTATCCTCCAAGATACTGTCCGGAAACCTTCCTAAGAGGTTTGACAGCACAAAGATGGAAAAATATGATGGCAGTAAAGATCCTGATAACCATCTGGAGCAATTCAAAAAAATTATGATGAACTTTGATGATGATAAGCTCTTCTGTCGAGCATTCTCCCAATCTTTTACGGGGAGTGCTCTAAAGTGGTACAATAGTCTGCCACAGGGCTGTATCAGAAATTTCGATACTTTTTGGGTGGCCTTTCGGAGGCAGTTTTTTGGAAGTAAAGAAGTGAAGGGCAATGGAGACACTATTATCCATTATTCCCAAGAAGCGAATGAATCTTTGAAGGAATACATAAGTCGCTTTGTGAACACCAAAAATGGATTAGCTGATTGCTTTGAACAAGTAGGAATAGCTTCTCCGAGGCAGGGTTTGAACCCTGGCAATTTGGATGATTCAGTAACCAGGAAAAAGGCCATGACGTGGGGAGGTTTACTGAATCAGGTCGGCAAACAGATTAATGTGGATGAAACAAAGAAAATCAGGGTGCACGGCAAGTGAGATCTGCCCCAACTGTACCAAATCAAACCCAGAATCAGTCCGGGTACAAGGCCAAGGAAACCCGACAGGTTCATAATAAGGCCGAGGCTCAATCCACCCAGCTGCACCAGCTCAGAGCCAACAATCTAGAAATAAGCGAGGACCTTGGGTTCAACCGGAGTGTTTGTTGAGCTGAAAGAAAATGTAGCCACCATTTACGACAAAACAAAAGACGAAGTACATTTCAGAAAACCGGCTGCATTACAATCTCCCAAGAAAGTCGTAATAATTGTTTTTGTCAGTATCATCATGATACCGGCCTTAGATCGCGTTGAAACAAGAAGTGCAGAATTTGATTGAGAGAGGGAAATTGGGGGCTTATGTTAAAAGAAGAAGTGGAAATATGCATGATAATGCTCATCGGACTGGCCCAAACAATGCAGGGACATCGGCTTCGGATGAGGCTATGGTGATAATTGAAAGGTTTGACGTAGAGTCCGAATATTTGGATCCTGATCCAACCCAAAATAAAGTGGGCATTATCACAGAGCACTGCAAGACGGTGTCTGGACTCATCAGTTTTTTTCGAGTCACTTACAATATTTGAGGCAGACACCATGACTGTACCAACTGCTTCTTCGAGAAAGAGGCATGTTCATACTTTAGCTACCCAGCTGGAAGGAGGCATGACTTCCTATCAGTCGCAAATCCCATTTCCCTTCATTGTTTTCGATGAAGATGACTTGAGGACCATAGCTAGGCCCCATGAAGATGCTGTTGTGATAGGAGCATCCATTGGGGGCAATTACATAAGACGAAGTTTGGTGGACACCGGCAGTTCGGCCAATATCCTCTTTTTAACTTCCTACAAACAAATGAAGAATCCAGCAGTAATCCAGCGTCCGACCAGGTCAATTGTGGGTTTCATTGGAAGCTCAGCAAATGTGATCTGGGAATTTGAGGAGGAGGTTTTATTGGGTAAGGGCCCTTTTAAGAAGATGGTTAGAATACATTTTCTTATGGTGGATAGTCCTACGTGTTACAATGCCATTTTGGGGAGATCTTGGCTCTCTAGGAAGCATGTTGTGGCTTAAAAAGTTCACTAATGTTTAAAATATGTTGTACAAGGACAAGTGGGAGTTTTCCGAAGTAGTCAGAAGGTAGCAAGGGAGTGTTATGCAACAACATTGGCCCCTCGAACTTTGGGGGCAGTCTGGATCAGTTAGGAATAGCAATTTGAGGGGCCCTCTGGGAGGGTGAAATTAATGACCCTAGAGAGACCCCTGTTGTTTTAATACCAATTGAACAAGTTGAAACTCACTCTCAGGCTGAAGGAAGAAGTGTCAAGATCGGATCCAAGATGACATTGGAATTAAAGAGTAAAGTGTTGGCTTTTTTGAAAGACCATCAACATGTTTTTGCTTGGTGCAATGCTGATGTAACCGGAGTACCAGCAAATATTATATCACACCAACTATCCATCCGGAGGGATATAACACTTGTTGTGCAAAAGAGGAGAGCTTTTTCTAAGGAAAAAGCTGATGTCATAGTTTAAGAGGTTGACCGACTTACTAAGATAGGGAATATAAAGAAATCTCAGTACCCTTTATGGACAGCCAATCCGATGTTAGTAAAGAAGAAAAATGGAAAGTGGCCTATGTGCATCGATTTCACAGATCTCAATAGAACTTGCCCAAAAGACCTATATTCAGTCCCCCGAATTGATCAATTGGTGGACTCCACATCTGGGAATAAGCTATTATCCTTTATGGATGCCTTCTCCGGCTATAATCAGATTCAAGTAGATCCGAAGGATCAAGAACACACTACATTTGTTACTGATAGGGGCCTCCATTGTTATAAGGTGATGCCGTTCGGGTTAAAAAATGTTGGGGCTACTTATCAGAGGTTAGTAAACAAGGCTTTTGTTGATCAGATTGGAAGAAACATGACAGTCTACATCGATGACATGATGGTTAAGAGTGTCTAAGAAGATCTACACTTGGTAGATCTTCAAGAGACTTTTACCAACTTGAAGAGGGTGAATTTAAAGCTCAATCCAGAAAAGTGTGTGTTCGGAGTAAAGTACGGAAAATGTTTAGGGTATGTGATAAGTGAGAAAAGGATACAGCCTGATCCAGACCAACTTAATGCTTTATTACAGATGGAGCCACCCCGGAATATTAAAGAAGTACAAAGATTGATAAGAGGTTAGCTGCTCTAAACCGTTTTATCTCAAGGTCTTCGGATAGGTGTGCCCCATTTTTTCAAACTTTAAAAGGTGCAAAAGAATTTAACTGGACTCCACAGTGCGACCTAGCGTTCAATGAAATTAAAAAGCACTTATCCTCCCCTAAAACTTTGTTTAAACCTGTTGATGGAGAGACACTCTATATATACTTGGCAGTTTCTAATTGTGCCCTAAGTGCAGTGCTAGTAAGGGAGGTGGATAATTATCCTCGTCCGGTGTACTATATCAGAAAAAGCTTGATTGATGCAGAAAAAAGATATTTAAAACTTGAAAAACTAGCACTGGCCTTAGTAATTGCTGCTAAGAAAATGAGGCCCTACTTTCAGTCTCATTCTATCATCTTCCGGACGTCTTTTCCCTTGAAAAACGTTCTTCAAAAGGCAGACATTTCAACCAGAATGACCAAGTGGTCGGTGGAGCTGGGAGACTATGATATTGATTTTGCCCCTCAAACAGTAGTCAAGGCCCAGACTGTTGCTGATTTCCTAGTTGAATTTCATTCGGACAGACACACTAAGCAAACAACAACTGAAAAAACTAAGAAAGTATGGGTTGTCCAAACTGATGGTGGATCGAGTACCATGGGTTGTGGTGCTAGGATATGTTTAACCTCTCCGTACGGCGACAAAATGTACCAGACTATATGCTTTGCTTTCAGGACTTCCAATAATGAGTCTGAATATGCAGCTGCTATAATTGGCTTGAAATTAGCTCTAATTTGTGGAGCCAAAAGGGTCAGGTTAATGAGCGATTCTCAGCTTCTTATCCATCATGCACAAGGTCAATCCGAGGCCAAAAATGAGCAACTGGTTAAATACTTATTTTTTCTTAAAGAAGTGGCACTTATTTCAAAAACATCACATATGAGCACATACCCCGAACAGAAAATACGATAGCAGACTCCTTGGCAACCATAGCCTATTCTGAGTCCTACCCATAGATTCATGTGCAAGAGTGCCCATCCATTCAACTCAGTCAGAACAAGGAAGAGGAAAGTTTAAATATACAAGTAAATCAACCTCAAGATTGGAGATTTCCTCTTTTTCAATACCTCTGAAATGGCATCTTGCCTCCGGAAAAAACAGTGGCAAGGAAAGTAAAGTATAAGGCTCGTGGTTTTGTCATCCTAAGAGACGTTTTTTATAAAAAAAATCCTTTATTAGACCTCTCTTACGATGTTTGGGGGTCGAAGAGTCCCAAATAGTGCTCTCCCAATTGCACGATGGCGAGGGATCAGCACACTGTGGATACAAAGCTCTAACCAGAAGATTCTTGTTAGCTGGGTACTATTGGCCCTCCATAATGCAAGATGGCAAGGAATTGATGAAGAAGTGTGATCCATGCCAAAGATACAGTAATGAAATTTATATCACAATTGTCCCTTTAAAGTTGATTTCTGAGCCAATACCTTTTGCTCGTTGGAGGTTGGATTTGGTGGGACCTCTACCCATGGAATCTGGAGGATGCAGAACTATAATAGTTGTTATTGATTACTTCTCAAAGTGGATCGAATGAGCCCCATTGGCAAGAACTACTTCGAAAGCTGTTATAAAGTTCATCCTATCTAATATTTGTTGCAGATTTGGTGTTCCACAAAAGATAACTACAGATAATGGGCCACAGTTCGATAACAAGGATATGGAAGAGTTTTTGTGCTTCTAGAGGCATTCAACACTGCTTCTCTTCTCCTGTCCACCCACGGGAAAATGTTCAAGTTGAAGTAGCTAACAGGACCATCCTGTCCGGTCTGAAAAAGAATCTAGAAGGGGTTGCTGGAAAATGGCCACGTTATCTACACGAAGTACTATGGGCCTACCGGACTACTCCAGGGGCTGCAACACAAGAATCCCCATTTTCCTTGGTATATGGCATGGATGCAATAGCTCCTATAGAGGCCACTCTCTTTTCATTTCGAATCCACAATTTTTCCGAACAAGCTAACGAAGTGGCAATCAGAAGACAACTTGACTTAATAGAAGAAAGAAGAGTTAAGGCTCACCTCAGAGCCACACACTATCAGGGTTTGATGAGAAGCAGGTTTGCTTCCAAAGTGAAAATGAGGGATTTTAAACCAGGAGATAAAGTGTTAAAGAAAGTCTTCCTGCATACCAAGGAGAAGCAGTTCGGCAAGCTAGCTCCAACTTGTGAAGGACCTTATGTGGTCACTGAAAAATTTAAGCTTGGGACATACAGGCTTCAAGATAAAGATGGAAGAATTTTGAATCACCCTTGGAATATTGAACACCTCCGGTTGTATTTAGAATGAAAACTATGTAAATATTTACTTGTTTAAAGTCCATGTAAATATTAGGGGGCATACTCTTTCCTACCCTAGTGGTGCGGGGAGGTTTTAATAAGGTGTCCAGGCTTTTTAATGAAATTCGATGCCTTCTTGGCCATCGAAGTTGGGAAACCATAAAACAATGTAAGAGTTGTGTAAGATAAAGTTGCCTATTAAAATATGTAAAATACCTTAGCCATCCAAGGACTTTAGTTCAAACACAAAAATTGAAAGATAGTTGACACTTTAAGGCTGAGCTTTCTTAGATGGCCCAGCCTCACTTGGTTTCTTCTTAGGATCATTGGTTTCCTCATCTGGACTCTCTCTGGTCCTTTCATCTTTATCAGATGTATCATCCCAACCACTGGAATATTTTTTCTTATCACCATCCACCATCGTGTGAAATGGGATGTCATCATACTCCACAAATCTCCACAGATCTCCTAGTGTCCTCTTCGGAAATTTCTGATGGAAGAGCAAGACCATGTTTGATTTGACTTCAGCATACCTTTCCTTTTGGGAGTCTACCACCTTGTTAGTGTATGCTTCAATCCTGGCTTGGGTGGTCTTCTCCTGCTCCTTTAACAAGTCATGTTTTTCTTGTTTAGCCTTAGACACAACATCCTTGAGCAAAGTTTTGTCACTGGTCAGGTTTTTTGATGACGTTCTCTTTGGCCTTCACCTCCTCTTTTGAAGTGGAAAGATTCTTCTCCAAGTCAGAATACTTGGATTGAAGGTCTTTAATAACTCCCTCCGAAGTGGCCAGCTTGGTGGCCAAATCTTCTTTCCCCCTCTTTAACTCCTCGTTCTCTCTCTTTAATGCCTCAACGTTCTTGTTGGCAGTAAGGAGGTTGGTAGACAAACTATCTTTATCAGAGGTGAGTGTGTTGATGATGGCTGATTGATTTCGCACCTGCTTCTCCAATTTGAGCACCGGCTTAATATTGCTCAACAAGGAATCGGTCACCACATCCTTCTCTCCTAAAACAGAAAAATATTTACCGTTCAAAGTTACAATGTTCGAAGAACTTGGGGGAGGTAAGGGCCAGCGAAGTCATCCTTCTCAAGGTCTTCAAAGTAAAGGCCAATACCTTGAAGCCCACTGATGTCTACTCCATCGATGTTGATGTCCCTTCCGGCGCCTTCTCCACTGTGAAAGTCACTTGGGATTTCCTCTGCTTGAGTTGGGTCTGTTGGGTCGACCGGAGGAAGAGACTCCGGAGGCCGGAGAGCAACTTCATCTCCCTTGGAGGTATTCTTCTTCTTAGCTTCCATATCTTCACCTTCTGTTCCCCGTTTTAGATCTTTCGTGGGAGCTTTTGGGGGCTTTGGAGATCCAACTTCCTCTTTGGTACTCTCGTTTTCTACCACTTAAAGCAAAGCAACATCAATCCTTCCTTGGTCCTGCCCCTTTTGGTTTGTTGGGACAATCTCCTCAACACCACCTGGGTTGATCTCAACTACGTCTGGTTTAGCCTTTCCTTTCTTGCCCTTCATTTTTCTTGGGGCTTTAGCTCTGCCCGGCAAGGCTAGCTTTCCATACTTTGCATCTTTCTTCTAAAGAATGACCTCCGGAGGTGGAAGAGTGGTTAATTCCTCCCAAGACAAGTCTCTCCGGCCAGTTGTGTTCCAGAGATGCGATCTTACCAAGTTGCCCCGGTAAAAAATTTGTGGAAGCGATTTCCCCAATTTTCAGCAGCCCAAGCATTCAGCTTGGCACAAGTAGTCTGCCCTTCGTCCAAATAGTCAGTAAACTCCTTCGGCAGCACTACCCAAAAAAGGAGAAGATAAATTAGACAAATAAACTTGTTATAATAAAAGGTAGATAGACGTGATGAAATGTTTACTTGTGCTTTTCCATCTACTGGTAAACATGCTTGGGTTGACATCAACTTTGATCTTCCTCCCATTTTCCCAAGCACCACTGATAAACAAAAATTGAGTCTTCCAGTTTCTCTCTGATTCAAGCAAGTCATCTACCACTTTAAAGTTATCACCCATATTGTAATGGTAGAAAGGGATAACATGATTTCTGCAAAGGCTGGCAACAGCAGCAAATTGCTCCATCGGAAGCGGGATTCTAGAGAGCATGGAAGCCATGATATAGGACATGAGGGTGAACCAAGCATTGGGGATTAGGTGGCTTGGACAAAGCTTTATCAGATGGAAATATCTTACGATCTCTGGGTCCAAGGGAAGTCTAAGCCCCCAGTTGAATAACTCCGTGTAGAAAACTATCTCACTGAGTCTGCAATCCATTGGCATCTCCGGATCGACCGGTATCCTCACTTTAATGGATTATGGGATCCCCCACTTCATCCGGATCTGACCTAGTTCAGCTGTGTGAATGAAATCATAATTGATATACTGCATGGCTAGTAGATACTTTACACTAACTTTGTGGAAGCAAGGTCCCACTCTGCCTTCAAGGCACTCTGGCAGGTCCGGGTGTTTTAAACATAGCTTCTATTTTCCCTTGCTTTTCTTGACAATGGCAGCCTCACTTGTCTGTCCGGAGACATCAGTCTCAAAAGGAGCTTCTTCAACATTGTCTTCCATTACGTCTTCAATTACCATGGAAGGTTTGTCGGTTGTTTTTGGGAGAGAAGTGCTGGTGGTTGGCTCAGTAAGCTGTCCAGATTGCTGAGCATCATTTTCCTTTTGTGGTCTGGAGTCCGGCTGGGGCTCAGATCCGGAGGCCTCATTTCGAAGGCTTGAACTAGTAGCCTCCGGACCAGACAATTTGACCTTTGGAACCTTGATGGGTGCTTCTGACCCTGTAATTTTGTCTTTGGCCCCAGATTTAGAGGGCACTGATTTTGGAGATCTATATTATGGAGCAACAGCCTGGCCTTTTACTAAGCGGTCTCTTCGTCGAAGCGTTAGCTTTTCTGGGGAGATGTCAGCGTCCAATCCCATGGCTATGAATGGGGAGGGTCTGTTGGTACTTGTAACTGCTTGCTCTCGTTTGAAAATAGGCTCTGACTCCTGGACCAATGAGCCTGAGATGATCGGTGAAAGACTAGGTTAAAATAACCTTCTAGGTTTAGAGCTTATGGCAGAAGACGAACCTCGATCAGGCTCTGAACTTGGTGTTTCAGATTTGTCAATAGGAGAAACTGAGAGGCCTGCAGCAATGCGCCTTTCTCGTTCGACTCTTTGTGCTTTCTCTAACTCTGAAAGATTGAGCCACCCACCTTTTACAAGTGCGTTTCTTGATGTAAACATAAACTTACACCAAAAAGGGTTTTTAAAAAAGAGAGATAAAAGCTTTGGAGAATAGGAGTGAAAAGATGATGAAGATAATAAAACAGTGAAAAATGAGTTAATTTATACTAAAGAAACAAAAGATACCCTGAAACCTAGGAGAATACGAAAAGATGGAAGTAATGATTAAAGACGGCGCTGACGACACAAGCATTAATTAAAGAAGTTACTTTTTGAAATGAGTGGGAGCGCCATTCTAGGAGAAAAACAGCTCGTGAGGCAAATCAGAGAGGGACACGTGTCCCACAATTCATGGTAAAACCTTTGAGTTTCTGAGAGTTTTGTCAGTCCTGATAAATCATTTACACAAATCAAAATCAATCCGGATGTTGTCACGGGTGCTCAAGAGAAATTTTTTAGGTCTGGCCAAAGGCCTTTGAACATAACCTAAAAAAGGGGCTACTGATGAGTCCAGATTTTCTCATCACACACTGTAGAAACCGGACAGGGGCAATTCGGACAAAAAACCACCCACTGAACCATCCGAATAGGACTAAAGTATTAAAAGCTAATCACATTATGACTAAGCTAATTTCTAACCAGCTTAATAAACTAATGAGTTTTTGAACACGACCCGATTCCATAAGTATGACCCGAAAGCCCATGTGGCCCATAATTAAGGGTATAAATACCCAACCACTTTCATTAATGAGGGTAATGAACATTTAATACAACCAGACAGCTTAAATCTCTCACTACAAATCACTTAAACGTTAAATACCTTTAAAATACCACAAAACACCTGACCAAATTACCTTCAGAAAGAAATAATCCACACCATTCATAATATAAAGGAACACATTTTCGGGGTACTATTGTTCCAAATCTTCTTCGAAATATTGGACTTATTACCTTTAAGCCTCATTTTTGTTCCAAGTGTTATTGGTTCTAAGATCTCCACAAACTGATAATGAACTTTTAATTGCATCATCCCTAGATTTCTTAATATAAATTTTCTGAATTCTCTAGATATTTGAAGACAAAACCGAGGTTTCCAACTTTTTCATTATCCATCCATCATCATTCTAGAATGAATTGATATTCCATTTTTAGTGCAAGTTATTGTTTTCTCTATTTGATAGGATAATGAAAGGGAGAGGGTGACACTATTTCTCTCTCCATAAATTAATATCTCACTTACCAACCTTCCAATATATATTATTCAACTAAGTATCTAATCTTCACAAATCTTTTCAATGTTTTAAAATTCTTGCTATAATATTTAACTTGTAAAGGATGTAAATTATGGTAATATATAGAGTGCATGTACCTTAACCAAAAACACTTATGTTCTTCAAACCTGAACCAAATTTACAAAAGAAGGTATTCTGTAAATCTTTTAGTCTCTTTAAGTTTAGATAACCTTTCTTATAGAGTTTGTGTAGGTGAATCCATCTTGTTCAATTAATAGATTTATTGGCTTCAGTAGAGCCCCCATAGGAATCTATTGCATAATCTTTCAATTTTATCTATTACAGCTTTAGGTAATAGACTACTTTGAATACTATAAAGAGGGATGGACATTTATATATACTGAATTAATATTAGTCTGCCATCAAATGATATTTTTTTACCTTTTCATTCAAGAATCCTACTTGTAATCTTAGTTATCAAATAATCATAATTACCAAACTTATTACATAAATGGATAGCAATACCAAGATAAGTAAGAGAAATGTTACCAATCTTAAAACCAAAATGATTTCCTAACATTCAAGTCATTTTCTGAGATATTATTGAAGATGTTATGACCTTAGTTTAATCTTTGTTGATGATTTGACCATATTTTTCTGGATAATACTGTAACCATTGACCCAACATGTTGATGTTTGAAGATGGTCGATTTTTACCGTGATAAAAATGCTAAACAAATGAAATTTTAGTTTTGAATCTCAATTCACTTTTTATTCCAAAGAGTTTTTTAAGTCCACGAATTAAGTATCTTCTATTATATTAGAAAGTCTAGAGGATATAGGATCCTCCTCCATAATACTTTTTTAAGACTTAAAATATCCATAAAGTTCCTCATTTAAAGTAATAGAAAACCAAACAGATTCGACACTCTTAGGAATTTTATCTAAGAATGTATTGCCAAAGCTAAATAGTTCCATAATCTTTAACATAAATTTGAAAAAAATCATATCAAAGGCTTTAGACATATCCACTTTTATCATAACATTGCCCTTTTAATTTTTTTTGTTTAATTCATGAGAAAGCTCTTGAACAAGTAAGATATTTTCGTGGATAGTCTTACCATTGATGAGTCCTCCTTCCTCTTCAGATATTATCTTGGGGAGAATAAACGATAGTCTGTCATTTATGATCTTCTATATGTTTCTATTAAGGAAGGTACATAAACTAGTTAGTCTGAATTCATTCCAGGTTTGAAGGGCATTTACCTTAGCAAATGACAAATGACTGTAGCATATATACATTGAGGAGTTGCTTGACCCGGGAAAAAGGAAACAATAGAAGCACATAGGTTTTTATAAATTATATCCCAACAAGATTGTAAAAACTTAACATTATATCCATCAATTCCAACAGCTCTCGTGGGATTTAAAGCTTTGATTATGTCATGAATCTTAGCTTTTTTAGGTAATTTGATCAACATTTTGTTATCATCTTCAGTGATTAGTTTATGGATACTATCATGAAGCTCCTCTGCTTTATTTTGATAGGGCTGACCTGTTAAGATAGATTTAAAATGAGACTCAACTGATTTTACCTATGGTATTTTTTATGAGTCCGGAAATATTCACCACTCACGGTAGAAACCGGACAGGGGAAATCCGGACAATAATCACCCACTAAACCATACGGACAGGACAAAAGTATTAAAACACTAAGCACCTTTTGACTAAGCTAATTGCTAATCTGCTTAATAAACTAATGGGTTTTTGAACTCGACCAGATTCCATAAGTTTGACCCAAAAGCCCATATGGCCCATAATTAAGGGTATAAATACCCAACCACTTTCATTAATGAGGGTAATGAACATTTAATACAACCAGGCTGCTTAAATCCCTCACTACAAAACACTTAAATATTTAATACCCTTGAAACACCACAAAACATCTGACAAAATTACCCTCACTCGAAAATAATCCTCACCAAATTAGATAATTAATCCAAACATTTCCTTCTCGTATACCTTGAGGGCTGCTAAAAAGATGAAGTTAGGCTTGAAGAAAAATCAAAAGTACCAGCTCCTCACCATACTGACAATCCAAGGGAGCATGACCCATTAGCAAATACCCATTTGAGTACTAAAAAGACTCATGCCAACTCAAAGAAGTCTCACCGGTCTAAACTGGTGGAAAGCTCGGAGTCAGAATCCTCTAGTAGCTCTTCGAATGAAGATGGATTTGAAGAGGCCCTATCATCCAGCAGTGATGAAGGCAGGTCTAAGAAGAAGCAAAAGTTGGTAAAAAAATATTCAAGAAAGAGGGACAGGCATGGAAGGTTGAAAAGACATCTAGGTAAAGGGTCATCTCATTGCCACAGCCATGGCCGGAGACATATAAACTAGATGTTGATGGATCCTTTCACTTTCCATGATGAACCAGGTATCTTTGCAACTCCCAATGAAGATACTGTGTTTAGTCGTGGCCGGAATTGGAGACAATCTCCATTGTCTTCCAAGATACTATCGGTAAACCTTCCAAAGAGGTTTGACAGTACTAAGATGGAAAAATATGATGGGAGCAAAGATCCATATAATTATCTGGAGCAGTTTAAAAACGTTATGATGAATTTTGACAATGATGATAAGTTTTTTTGTAGAGCATTCTCTCAATCTTTTACGGGGAGTGCTCTAAAGTGGTATAATAGCCTGCCACAGGGCTGCATCAGAAATTTTGATACCTTTTGGGTGGCCTTCCGAAGGTAGTTTGTTGGAAGTAAGGAGGTGAAGGGCAATGGAGACACTATTATCCATTATGCCCAAGAGCCAAACGAATCATTGAAAGAATATATAAGTCGGGTTGTGAACACCAAGAATGGATTAGCTGATTGCTTTGAACAAGTAACAATAGCTTCTCTAAGACAGGGTCTGAACCCTGGCAATCTGGACGATTTGGTAACCAGGAAGAAGGCCATGACGTGAGGCGGTTTACTGAATCAGGTGGGAAAGCAAATCAATGTGGATGAAACGAAGAAGACTAGGGTGCACAGGCAAGTGAGATCGGCCCCAGCTGCACCAAACCAGAACCAGAATCAATCCGGGTACAAGGCTAAGAAAGCCAGACAGGGTCCCAACAGGGCCAAGGCTCAATCTCACCCAGCCCCAGCTCAGAGCCGGCAGTCCAGAAATAAGTGAGGGCCTTGGGTTCAGCCAGAGTAGTTTTCCAAATTGAAAGAAAATGTGGCAGCCATCTATGATAAAATAAAAGACGAAGTACATTTTAAGAAGCCGGTTGCGCTTCAATCTCCCAGGAAAAGTAGTAATACTTGTTTCTGTCAATATCACCATGATATTGGCCATAACACATAGGATTGCATCGCTTTGAAATAGAAGGTGCAAAATCTGATTGAAAGAGGAAATTTGGGAGCTTATGTTAAACGAAGAAGTGGGAATAGGCCTGATAATGCTCATCGGACCGGCCCAGCAAACAATGCAGGAACGTCGGCTCCGGACGGGGACATGGTGATTATTGAAAGATTCGATGTGGGATCAGAATATTTGGATCCTGATCCAGCCCGGAATAAGGTGGGGGTTATCACAGAACACACCAAGACGATGTCCGGGCTCATAAGCTTTTTTGAGTGACTTACCATTTTTGGGGGGGACACCATGACTGCACCAACTCCTTCTTCAAGGAAGAGGCATATTCACACTCTGGCTACCCAGTTGGAGGGAGACATGTCCTCCTATCAATCGCAAATTCCTTTTTCCTTCATTGTTTTTAATGAAGATGATTTGAGGGACATAGCTGGTCCCCATGAAGATGCTGAGCTAATAGGAGCATCCATTGGAGGCAATGACATTAGACGAATTTTGGTGGATACTGGCAGTTCAGCCAATATTCTTTTTCCAGATTTCCTATAAACAAATGAAGAATCCAGCAGTAATTCAACGTTCAAACAGGTCTATTGTGGGTTCCACTGGAAGCTCTGCTGACGTAGTTGGGGAGTTTAAGGAGGAGGTTTTGTTGGGCAAGGGCCCTTTTATGAAAATGGTCATAGTACTTTTTGTTGAGGTAGATTGTCCCACATGCTACAATGCCATTTTGGGAAGGTCTTGGCTCTCCAGGATGCATGTTGTGGCTTCGACAGTTCACCAGTGTTTAAAATATGCTGTGCAAGGACAAGTGGGAGTTGTCCGGAGTAGTCAGAACATAGCAAGGAAATGTTATGCAACAGCACTGGCCCTAGAACTTTGGGGGAAGTTCGGATCAGTGAAGATTAGCAGTTGGACGGGCCCTCTGGGGGAGAGGGTGAAATTGATGACCCCAGAGAGGCCCCTAGTATTTTAATACCGATTGAAGAGGTTGAAACTCACTCTTTGGCTGAAGGAAGAAGTGTCAAGATTGGTTCTAAGATGACATCAGAACTAAAAAGCAAAATGTTATCTTTTTTACCAAACCATCAACACGTTTTTGCCTAGTGTAATGCCGATGTAACTGGAGTGCCTGCAGATGTTATATCACACCAGCTATCCATCCGAAGAGATGTAGCACCCGTTATGCAGAAGAGAAGATCGTTTTATAAGGAGAAAGCTGATGTAATAGTTCAAGAGGTTGACCGGCTTACTAAGATGGGGAACATAAAGGAATATCAGTACCCTTTATAGACAGCCAATCCAGTGTTAGTAAAAAGGAAAAATGGGAAGTGGCGTATGTGCATCGACTTTACTGACCTTAATAGGGCTTGCCCAAAAGATATATATCCAGTCCATCGGATCGATCAGTTAGCAGACTCCACATCTGGCAACAAGTTATTGTCCTTCATGGATGCCTTCTCCGGTTATAATCAGATTCAAATGGATCTGAAGGACCAGGAACACACTACTTTTGTTACTGACAGGGGCCTCCATTGTTACAAGGTGATGACTTTTGGATTAAAGAATGATGGGGCTACTTATCAGAGGTTGGTGAATAAAACATTCGCTGATCAGATTGGAAGAAATATGGAAGTCTACATTGATGATATGATGGTAAAGAGTGTGGAAGAAGAATTACACTTAGCATATCTGCAAGAGACTTTTGCCAACTTGGTAAAAGTTAATTTAAAATTAAATCCAGAAAAATACGTTTTCAGAGTGTAGTCCGAGAAGTTTTTGGGGTATGTGATAAGTGAGAAAGGGATACAGCCTGATCCGGACCAACTTAATGCTTTATTGCAGATGGATCCTCCTCGGAATATTAAAGAAGTACAAAGGTTGGCAAGGAGGTTAGCTGCTCTAAACCGTTTTATCTCAAGGTCTTCGGATATGTGTGCCCCGTTTTTCCAAACTTTAAAAGGTGTCAAAGAATTCAACTGGTCTCCACAGTGTGACCATGCTTTTGATGAAATAAAGAAGCATTTATCTTCCTCCAAAACCCTATTTAAACCTATCGATGGAGTAACATTGTATTTATATTTAGCGGTATCCGAATGTACCATAAGTGCGGTGCTAGTAAGAGAGGTGGACAATTATCCTCGTCTGGTATACTACATCAACAAAAGCCTAATGGATGCTGAAAAAAGATATTTAAAACTCGAAAAACTAGCGCTAGCTTTGGTAATTGCTGCTAGGAAAATGAGGCCCTACTTAGTCTCATTATATTGTCGTCCGGACGTCTTTTTTCTTGAAAAATGTTCTTCAAGAGGCAGACATACCAAGTAGAATGACCAAATGGTCAATGAAATTGGGAGACTATGACATTCATTTTGCCCCTCGAACTGCAATCAAGGCTTAGTCTGTTGCTGATTTCCTAGTTGAGTTCCATTTGGATAGGAGTACTAAACAAGCTACAGGTGAAAAGACTAAGAAGGTATGGATTGTCCGGGCTGATGGTGGATCAAGTACCATTGGTTGTGGTGTTGGGATATGTTTAACCTCTCTGTATGGCGACAAGCTATACCAGGCTATATGTTTTGCTTTCAGGGCTTCTAACAATGAGTCCGAATATGAAGCTGCGATAGCTGGTTTGAAGTTAGCCCTGATTTGTGGAGCCAAAAGAGTTAGGTTAATGAGTGATTCTCAGCTTCTTATCCATCATGCCCAAGGTCAATCTAAGGGAAAAAGGAGCAGTTGATTGAGGTGGCAGTTAACTTCAAAGAGATCAGGTATGAGCACATACCCAGAACAGAGAACACACTAGTAGACTCCTTGGCAACCATAGCATACTCTGAATCCTTCTCATGGATTCATGCGCAGGAATGCCCATCCATTCAACTCAATCGGAACAAGGAAGAGGAGGAAAGTTTAAATATACAAGTGGGTCAGCCTAAAGACTAGAGATATCCTCTTCTTCAATACATTTCAGATGACATTTTTCCTCCGGAAAAAGCAGTTGCAAGAAAAATTAAGTATAGGGCTCTTGGTTTTTTAATCATAAGAGATGTCCTTTACAAGAAGTCTTTTAGTAGACCTCTCTTGCGTTGTTTGAGGGTTGAAGAATCTCAAATAGTGATGTCTGAACTGCATGATGGTGAAGGGTCAGCACACTGTGGTTATAGAGCTTTAACCCGAAGAGTTTTGTTGGTTGGATACCACTCGCCATCCATAATGAAAGATGCCAAGGAATTGGTAAAGAAGCGTGATCCATGCCAAAGATATGGTAATGAAATTCATATCCCAGTTGTCCCTTTGGAGTCGATTTCTGAGCCAATACCTTTTGCTCGTTGGGGGTTGGATCTGGTGGGACCTCTACCAATAGCGTACGGAGGGTGCAGAACTATTATTGTAGCCATTGATTATTTTTCAAAGTGGATAGAGGTTGTCCCCTTGGCTGGAACTACTTCAAAAGCTGTTATAAATTTTATTTTATCTAATATTTGTTGCAGATTTGGGGTTTCACAAAAGATAACCACAGACAATGGGCCACAATTCGATAACAAGGATATGGAGAGTTTCTGTGCCTCTAGGGTCATTCAACATTGCTTCTCCTCTCATTTCCACCCACAGGCGAATGGTCAGGTTGAAGTGGCGAACATGACCATTTTGTCCGGTCTTAATAAGAATTTATAAGGGACTGCTGGAAAGTGGCCAAGCTATCTACAAAAGGTACTATGGGCCTACCAGACTACTCATTGAGCTGCTACACAGGAATCCCCGTTTTCCTTGGTATATGGTATGGATGCAATTGCTCCTATAAAGGAAACTCTTCCATTATACAGAGTCCACAATTTTTCCGAACAAGCTTATGAAGTGGCAATCAGAATTCAACTAGACTTAATAGAAGCAAAAAGGGTCAAGGCTCATCTTAGAGCCACCCATTAACAAGGATTGATGAGAAACAGGTTTGCTTCCAGAGTCAGAAGAAGGGATTTTCAACCAGGGGATAAAGTATTGAGAAAAGTCTTCCTACATACTAAAGTGAAGCAGTTCGAAAAGCTAGCTCCAAATTGGGAAGGACCCTATATGGTCATTGAAAAACTTAAGTCTGGGACATACAGACTTCAAGATAAAGATATGAGAATCTTAAACCACCCCTGGAACATTGAACACCTCCGGTTGTATCTAGAATGACAGTTATGTAAATATTTACTTGTTTAAAGTCCATGTAAATATTAGGGGGCTTACTCTTTCCTACCCTGGTGGCGCGGGGAGGTTTTAATGAGGTGTCCGGGTTTTTTAATAGAATTTCATTCCTTCTTGAAAAATTCGGAGTGGTTTGATTTATAGTTTCTTTAAATCCTTCTAAGTATCGTTGACAGATCGGATTGATCCGGTGGAATGATGACCATTTAAACATTTGTCATCGGAGAATTTAAACACTATCACCTTAAAATACTTCTAAAATAACTAAGGGCTATTTAAACATCAGCCATCAAGATTGGGCAAACATAAAACAAGGCAAGAATTTTGCAAAGCAAAGTTACCCGGCTAAACACCGGAGGATGATATTAAAACATATAGAATTCCTTGGCCATCCAAGGACATTGAAGTTTAAAAAGAAAAGGCTTGTCCGGGCAAGAGCCGGACACAAGTACAAAAAATGCCTTGGCCATCCAAGGACTTTAGTCTGACATAAGGATAAAAGAAAAACAGAAGATAGTTAAAACTTTAGGGCTGGTTTCCCTTAGATGTTCCTGCTTCATCTTGTTTCTTCTTTGGATCTTTGGGTTCATCATTAGAGCTTTCTTTGGTCCCTTCTTCCTCATCAGTGGTATCATCATAACCACTGGAATAGTTGTGCTTACCATCATCTGCCATAGTATGGAATGGGAGATCTTCGTATTCCACATATTGCCATAGAGTACTGAGCGTCCTCTTCGGGAATATTCGATGAAAAAGAAAGACCATGTCAGATTTGACTTCGGCATACCTCTCTTCTTGGGAATCTATCACCTTGTTGGTGTATGCATCAATCTTGGCATGGATTGTCTTCTCCTGCTCCTTCATCAAGTCCTCTTTTTCCTTATTAATTTTGGACACAACATCTTCCAAGGAAGTTTTGTCACTGGACAGGGCTTGGATGACATTATCCTTGGCCTTCACCTCCTCCTTCGAAGCGGAGAGACCCTTCTCATAGCCAGAACACTTTGTTTGGAGTTCTGTGTTAACCATCTCCGAAGTGGCCAGCCTGGTGGCCAAGTCTTCTTTCCCCCTTTTCAACTCCTCGAGCTCCTTCCTCAATGCTTCGACACTCTGATTTCCGTTAAGGAGATCATTAGACAAGTTTTCCTTATCTGCATTGAGTGTGTTGATAAGGGTAGATTGGCTTCACACTTGCCTCTCCAGGTTGAGCACCGACTGAATATTGCTCAGCAAGGAGTGAGTCACCATGTCCTTCTCCTATGAAACACTGAAAGACTTACCATTGAAAGTAACCATGTTTGAAGAACTTGGGGGAAGGTAAGGGCAAGCAAAGTCATCTTTTTCAAGATCATCAAAGTAAAGACCAATATTTTGGAAGTCGCTGATGTCCACTCCATCAATGTTGATATCCCCTCCGGTACCCTCTCCGGCATGTAGACCACTTGGGATTTTATCTGCCAAAGTGGGGCATGTTAGGTCGACCGGAAGAAGAGACTCCGAAGGCCGGAGAGCGACTTCATCCCCCGAGGAGATTTTCTTCTTCTTGGCTGCCCTATCTTCACCATCTGCTCCCCACTTGCAGTCCTTCTTAGGAGCCTTTGGAAGATCTGGAGGTCCACCTGCCTCCTTAATACTCTCATCTTCAACCACTTGAAGTAGAGTAGCATCAATTCCCCCTTGGGCCTGCACTTCCTGACTTGCTGGGGCGATCTCCTCAACACCACCTTGAGCAACCTCTGTTGCAACTTGTTTCTTCTTGCCCTTCTTGCCCTTCATCTTACTTGGGGCTTTTACTCTGGCAGGCAAAGCCAGCTTGCCATCATTCTCCTCTGTTCTCTGGAGGATGACAGCCGGAGGAGGTAGAGTGGTTAGCTTCTTCCAAGTAAGGTCTATCCGGCCTGTTGTGTTCCAGAGGTGGGACCTCACTAAATTGCTAGAGGTGAAGCAGTTGTGGAAATGATTTCCCCATTTATCAGCAGTCCAAGCATTCAGCTTGGCACATGTATTTTGCCCCTCCTCCACATAGTCGGAGAACTCCTTCGGCAGCACTACCCAAAGAAAAAGAAGAGCATGTCAGAAACAGATTTTTTATAAAGAAAGAAAGACAAATATAATGAAATATTTACCTGAGATTTTCCATCTGTTGGTGAGCATGCTATGATTGACACCAACCTTGATTTTCCTCCCGTTTTCTAAATTGTGAGGTTTATTTTCGTTTGAGGGTAATTTTGTCTAGAGTTTTGTGGTATTTTGAAGGTATTTAATGTTTGGATAGAGTGTAGAGGGAGAATTGAGCTGCCTGGTTGTATTTAATTTTCATTACCCTCATTTAATGTAGGTGGTTGGGTATTTATACCCTTATTTTTAGGCCACATGGTCTTTCAGGTTATGTTTAATGGATTCGGGTCGAGTTTAAAGACCCACTAGTTTTTAAGTAAGCAAATAATCAGCTTAGTCATGAAGTGGTTAAGTTTTAATACTTTAGTTCTATTCGGACATTTCAATAAGTGGAGGTTGTCCGAATCGTCCCTGTCCGGTTAGGTGGATGATGTCCGAATTTCCCCTGTCCGGTTCTTATAAAGAGTTGTGACAATATCCGGACTCATCAGTAGCCCCTTTTTTAGGTGGTGTTCAAAGGCCTTTGGCAAGCCCTAAAAAATAGCCTGTAGTTGGTCACAGCCATGTCCGAACAGATTCTCGAATTGTGCAATAGCTTTATCCGAACTGAAAAAGTTCTCAGAAACTAAACGGTTTTTTGCCAGAAATCGTGGGACACGTGTCTCTCTCTGATTCGCCACATCAGCCGCTTTTTTCCCTAGAACGGCGCTCCCACTTACTTCGAAAAGAAACCTCTTCATTTAATGAGGATGAGACCAGCGTCGTTCTTAATCATTGCAACCCTTTCGAATTCTCCTAGGTATCAAAGCATCTTTTGTATATTTACTATAAATTAGTCCCTTTTCTACTGTTTTACCATCTTCATCATCTTTGCTCTACTAAACTTCAAAGCTTTCTCTCTAAAAAACAAACACTTTTTTCGGTGTGAGTTTATGTTCACAGCAAGAAACGCTTTAATAAAAGGTGGGTGGCTCAATTTGTCAGAGTTAGAAAAAGATCAAAAAGTTGAACGAGAAAGGCGCATTGCTGCAGACCTCCCTATTTCCCCCGTTGATAAACCAGAAACACCAAGCTCAGAGCCTGACCGGGGCTCTTCTTCAACTAAAAGCGTTAAACCTAGGAGGTTTTTCCAACCCAACCTTTCACCAATTGTTTCGGGCTCATCGGTTCAGGAATCAGAGCCTACTGTTGTACCAGGGTAGGTAGTCACCAGTTTTAAGAAACCTTCCCCATTCATTGCCATGGGATCGGATGTTGATGCCTCTCCAGAGAAGTTAGTAGATCGGATAAGAGGTCGCTTGGTAAACGGGCAAGCTCTAAAAGGTACACCTTCCAAATCGGGGGCTAAAGATAGCAATACGGGGTCAGAGGCACCCATTAAGATTCCTAAGGACAAGATGTCCGGCCCAGAGGCATCTAGTTCAAGTCTCCGAAAAGAAACCACTGCATCTGAGCCTCAACTGTAGTCCAGACTACAAGAAGCCAGTAAAGCCCAACAATCTGGAGGGCCTACTGAGCCAACCTCTAGCTCCCCTCACCCAAAAACAACTAAAAACCCCTCCATGATAATGGAAGAAGTGATGGAGGATTCTATTGAAGAACCTACCTTGGAGTCCGAAGTCCCCGGGAAAACAAGTGAGGTTGTTGCTGCCAAGAAGGACAAAGGCAAGGAGAAACTATGCTTAAGGCATCCGGATTTGCCGGAGTGTCTTGTGGGAAAAGTGGGACCTTGTTTCCACAAGGTAAGTGTTAAATATCTGATAGCTTTGCAAAAACTTAATTATGATTTCATCCACACAACCGAACTGGATCGGATGTGAACAAAATGGGGGATCGCGGAGAATGTCAAAATAAGGATTCCGGTGGATCCAGAGACACCGATGGACTGCAAGCTCAGTGAAATAGTTTTCTTCACTGAGCTATTCCACTGGGGACTAAGGTTTCCCTTAGACCCGGAGATAGTCAAATACTTTCACCTCATCAAACTTTTCCCAAGTCAATTGAGACCTAATGCATGGTACACTCTCATGGCCTGTATTATGGCCTCCAGGCTCTCCGGAATTCCTCTTCCAATGGAGCAGTTTGCAGTTATGGCCAGCCTCTGCAGAAACCACCATATTCCCTTCTACATGGGTGATAATTACAAAGCAGTGGACGATCTGCTCGAGTCGGAAAGAAATTGGAAGACTTATTTCTTGTTTGTGAGTGGCGTCTGGGAGAATGGGAGGAAGATTAAAGCCGGTGTCAACCCGAGCCTCCTTACCAGCAGATGGCGAAGCGATGGTAAGAATCCCATCTCACATTCCCATCTTTATTTTTCACAAATTTGTTTATCTGACTTGTTTTTCTTTTGTTTCTTGGCAGTGCTGCCTAAGGACTTCAGTGACTACTTGAAGGCTGGGCAGACCACTTCCACCAAGCTAAATGCTTGGGTTACAGAGAAGTGGGGGAATCGCTTTTACAATGCCTTTACCGAAGGTAATCTAACAAGGTCCTACCTTTGGAATACTACTGACCGAAGGGACTTATCCTGGGAGGAACTTACCACCCCACCCCCTCCGGAAGTAGTCCTCAAAAGAACACACGCGCCGGATGGGGCATTGTATCTTCCTGGTAGAGCCAAATCTCCAAGTAAGATGAAAGGAAAAAAAGGTAAAGGCAAGCAGAGTGCGGTTGAAGCCAATCCCAATGAAGTGGAGGAAACTGCTCCAACAAACCAAGAGGGGCCAGATGTTGCTCTTCTAGAAGTAGTTGAGCATGAAAGTACTAAGGAAGTGGCAGGATCTCCAAAACCTCCAAAGGTTCCTAAGAAAGATAGGAAACGGGGAGCAGAGGGCAAGGACGGGGAGGCCAAGAAGAAGAAGACCTCCAAGGGTGATGAGATTTCCCTCCGGCCTCCGGAGCCCCATCCCCCTGTTGACCCTACTGACCCAACTCAAGCAGAAGGCATCCCTAGTGACTTCCAAACCGGAGGGGGTGCAGGAGGGGATATCAGCATTGATGGTGTTGATATTAGTGGTTTTGAAGAAATTGGTCTTTACTTCGTAAACCTCCCTAAGGATGATTTTGCTGGACCTTACCTCCCCCTGAGCTCTTCGAACATCGTTACCTTCAATGGTAAGTCTTTCTCTGTCTCAAGTGAAAGAGATGTTATAACTCACTCTATATTAAGTAATATTCAGCCAGTGCTTAGTTTGGAGAAGCAAGTGCGAGGTCAGTCAACTATTATTAATGCCCTTAATTCTGACAAAGAGAAATTGTCTGGTGACCTCCTCGTTGCCAACCAAAATGCTGATGTTTTGAAGAGGGAAATGAGGAGTTAAAGAAGAACCAAGAGGATTGGGCCACAAAGGTAGCTACCTTAGAAGATACTATCAAAGAACTCTGAATAAAGCAATCCGAGTTGGAGAAAGATCTCTCTTCTTCGAAAGAGGAGGTGAAGGTTAGGGAAAAGGTCATTCATACTTTGACCAATGACAAGATCTCGCTCGAGGACTCGGTTTCTAAGCCTGCACAAGAAAAAACTGATTTGCTAAGGGAGCAAGAGGCAAAAATCCAAGCTAGGATTGATGCTTATACCAACCAAGTGATAGACATTCAGGAAGAAATGTACGCCAAGGTGAAGTCGGACATGGTCTTGCTCTTTCATGAGAAATTTCCGAACAGGAATCTGGAGATTTATAGACTTTTATAGAGTACGAAGATCTTCCCTTCCACATGATGGCTGATGGTGACAAGCATGATTACTCCAGTGCTGACTCATCCGATGAAGAAGAGAACACCGGGAAGAGTCCAGATGAGGAAAATGACGACCTCAAAAAGAAGAAAACTAGTGAGGCTGAGCCATCTTCAAAGGCTCAGTCTTAGAGTATCAATTATCTTTTCACTTTTGTTTTGATTGAACCAAAGTCCTTGGATGGCCAAGGCATTTTTTGTAACTGTGTCCGGTCCTTGACCGAATAAATCTTTTTTGTTTTGACAATTTAAAGTCCGTGGATGGCCAAGGCACTTCGTATGTTTTAATGGGTAGCTTTATTTTGCACAAATCTTGCATAGTTATTCAATTTTGGTGGCTGATGTTTAAACATCGCTTGGTTATTTCATAAATGTTTTAACGCGAGAGTGTTTAAATTCTCCGATGACAAATGATTAAGTAGTCATCACTCCTTAAATTTAATCTGACCTGTTCAAACAAAAACTTTACCGAAAATTATTAAGTGAAAACACTCCGGATTTTTAAGAAGGCATCAAATTTTATAAAAGAGCCCGGACACCTCATTAAAACCACCCCGCGCCACCAGGGTAGGAAAGAGTATGCCCCCAAGTATTTACATGAACTTTTAAACAAGTAAATATTTACATAGTTTCTATTCCAAGTAACACCGGAGGTGTTCAATATTCCAAGGGTGATCCAAAATCCTTCCATCTTTGTCTTGGAGCCGGTATGTCCCAGGCTTAAGCTTTTCAATGACCACATAGGGTCCTTCCCAAGTTGGAGCCAACTTACCGAACTGCTTCTCCTTAGTGTGTAGGAAAACGTTTCTCAACACCTTATCCCCCGGTTGAAAATCCCTTCTCTTAATTTTAGAAGCGAACCTGCTTCTCATCAAACCTTGATAGTGTACAGCTCTGTGAGCCTTAACTCTTCTTTCCTCTATTAAGTCAAGTTGGCCTCTGATAGCCACCTCGTTAGCGTGGTCGGAAAAATTATGAACTCGAAATGAAGGGAGAGTAGCTTCTATGGGAGCTATGGAATCCATTCCATATACTAAGGCAAATGGAGACTTTTTTGTTGCAGCCCCGGGAGTGGTCTGGTAAGCCCACAAAACTTCTTGCAAATAACTAGGCCATTTCCCAACAGCCCCTTCTAAATTCTTCTTCAGACCGGACAGTATTGTCCTGTTGGCCACTTCGACCTGACCATTTGCTTGTGGGTGGAAAGGGGAAGAGAAGCAATGTTGTATGCCTCTAGAGGCACATAAACTCTCCATTTCCTTGTTGTCGAACTGTGGTCCATTGTCTGTTGTTATCTTTTGTGGAATTCCAAACCTGCAGCAGATATTGGATAAAACGAATTTTATAACAGCTTTTGATGTTGTACCTGCCAACGGAGCTGCTTTAATCCACTTCGAAAAGTAATCAATAGCGACGATTATAGTTCTGCACCCTCCGGATGCCATGGGTAGAGGTCCTACTAAATCCAACCCCCATCGAGCAAAAGGTATTGGCTCAGTAATTGAGTCTAAAGGGATGGTTGGGATATGAATTTTATTGCTATATCTCTGGCATGGGTCATACCTCCTCACCAACTCCTTAGCATCTTGCATTATAGAGGGCCAATAATACCCAGCTAACAAAACTCTCCTTGTTATAGCCCTGTATCCACAGTCAGCTGATCCCTCACCATCATGTAATTCGGAGAGCACTATTTGAGATTCGTCGACCCCCAAACATCGTAAGGGGGTCTACTATAAGATTTCTTATAAAGAATATCTCTTAGGATGACAAAACCACAAGCCTTGTACTTTACTTTTCTTGCTATTGATTTATCCGGTGGCAAGATGCCATTTGAGAGATATTGAAGGAGAGAAAATCTCCAATCTTGAGGCTGTTTTATCTGTATATTGAAACTTTCTTCTTCCTTACCCAGACTGATTCGAATGGATGGGAACTCTAACACATGAATCCAAGGGTAAGACTCAGTATAGGCTATGGTTGCCAAGGAGTCTGCCAGTATATTTTCTGTTCGGGGTATGTGTTCATATATGATGCTTTTAAAATTAAGAGCTACTACTATAAGAAGAAGTAAGTATTTAGCCAACTGATCCTTTTTGGCTTCGGATTGACCTTGTGCATGATGGATAAGCACCTGAGAATCGCTCATTAACTTGACCTTTTTGGCTCCACGAATAAGAGTCAATTTCAAACCAGCTATAGCAGCTTCATATTCAGACTCATTATTAGAAGCCCTGAAAGCAAAACATATAGCTTGATACATTCTGTCACCGTACGGAGAGGTCAAACATACCCCTGCACCACATCCCATGGTACTTGATCCACCATCAGTCCGGATGACCCAGATTTTTTTGTCTTTCGCATCAGTTGTTTGCTTTGTATCCCTATCTGAATGGAATTCAACTAGGAAATCAGCCACAGCTTGGGCTTTGATTGCTGTCTGAGGGGCAAAATCAATATCGAAGTCCCCCAATTCCACTGACCACTTAGTCATTCTACTTGAAACGTCTGCCTTTTGAAGAACATTTTTTAAGGGAAAAGACGTCCGGAAAATAATGGGATGAGCCTGAAAATAAGGCCTCATCTTCCTCGCAGCAATCACCAGGGCTAATGCTAATTTTTTCAAGCTTCAGATACCGTTTTTCTGCATTTATCAAGCTCTTGCTGATGTTATTCACCGGACGAGGACAATTATCTACTTCCCTTACCAATACTGAATTTATGGCACAATCTGAAATGGCCAAATATACGAAGAGAGTTTCTCCATCAATGGGTTTAGACAAAGTCTTGGGGGAAGACAAGTGATTTTTAATCTCATCGAAGGCCTCATCATACTGTGGGGACCAATTGAAATCTTTTGCACCTTTTAAAGTTTGAAAAAATGGGGCGCACTTGTCCGAAGACCTTGAAATAAAACGGTTTAGTGCAATCAGCCTCCCAGTCAAACGTTGTACTTCTTTAATATTTCGAGGAGGCTCCATCTGCAGCAAAGCATTAAGTTGGTCTGGATCAGGTTGTATCCCTTGCTCACTTATCACATACCCCAAGAATTTGCCGGACTGTACTCCAAAGATACACTTTTCTGGGTTTAATTTCAAATTCACTTTCGCTAAGTTAGCAAAAGTTTCTTGGAGATCTTCCAAGTGTAGCTCTTCATCCACACTTTTCACCATCATATCATCGATGTATAATTCCATGTTTCTTCCAATTTGATCAGCAAAAGCCTTATTTACCAACCTCTGATAACTAGCCCCAACATTTTTTAACCCAAACGACATCACCTTGTAACAATGAAGGCCCATATCGGTAACAACGTAGTATGCTCCTGATCCTTCGGATCCACTTGAATCTGATTATACCCGGAGAAGGAATCCATAAAAGATAGCAACTTGTTCCCAGATGTGGAATCCACCAACTGATCAATCCGGGGAACTGGGTATAAATCCTTCGGGCAAGCCCTGTTGAGATCTGTGAAATCGATACACATACGCCACTTGCCATTTTTCTTTTTCACTAATACCGGATTGGTTGTCCATAAAGGGTACTGAGACTCCTTTATGTGCCCCATTTTAGTAAGCCGATCAACCTCTTGAACTATGACATCAACCTTTTCCTTAGAAAAAGCTCTTCTTTTTTGTATCACAGGTGCTATGTCCCTTCGGATGGACAGTTGGTGTGATATAATATCTGTTGGTACCCCGATAACATCAGCATTGCACCAAGCAAAAACATGCTGATGGTCTTTCAAGAACTTTAACATCTTACCCTTTAATTCTGATGTCATCTTGGAATCTATCTTGACATTTTTTCCTTCAGCCAATGAATGTGTTTCAACTTCTTCAATCGGTATTAAAACTCCAGGGGTCTCTCTAGGGTCATCAATCTCACCCTCTCCCCCAGATTGCCCCTCAAACTGCTATTCTTCGTTAATCCGAACTGTCCCCAATGTCCGGGGGGGCAGCACTGTTGCATAACACTCTCTTGCTACCTTTTGGCTGCTCTGAACAACTCCCATTTGTCCTTGCACAGCATATTTCAAACATTGGTGGACTGTTGAGGCCACCGCATGCATCCTAGAGAGCCAAGACCTCCCCATAATAGCATTATAACAAGTGGAACAATACACCACGACGAACAGTATTCTAACCATTTTCTTAAAAGGGCATTTGCCCAACAAAACTTCCTCCTCGAACTCCTCGATCACATCTGCTGAGCTTCCAATGTAGCCCACAATTGACCTGTTCGAACGCTGAATTACTGCTGGATTTTTTATCTTTTTGTAGGAAGTTAAAGAGAATATTGGCAGAACTTCCGGTGTCCACCAGAATCCGCCTTATGTCATTGCCCCCGATGGATGCTCCTATGACAACAGCATCTTCATGATGACCAGCTATATCCCTCAAGTCATCCTCATCAAAAACAATGAAGGGAAATGGAATCTGTGATTGATAGGAAGTCATGCCTCCCTCCAGTTGGGTGGCTAAAGTATGAGCATGCCTCTTTCTCGAAGAAGCGGTGGGTGCTGTCATGGTGTCTCCTCCGAAAATTGTGAGTGACTCAAAAAATTTGATAAGTCCGGACACCGACTTGCAATTTTCTGTGATAACACCCACTTTATTCCGGGTCGGATCAGGGTCCAAGTACTCTGACTCTACATCGAATCTCTCGACTATCACGATGGCCCCTTCCGGAGCCGATGTGCCTGCATTGTTTGGACCAACCCGATGAGTGTTATCAGGCCTATTGCCTCCTCTTCTTTTAACATATGCTCCCAACTTTCCTCTTTCAATTAAATTCTGGACTTCTTGCTTCAAAGCAATACAATCCTTGGTGGTATGGCCAGTATCATTATGATACTGACAGAAACAATTGTTACGGCTCTCCCTAGGAGATTGTAACGCAGTCGGCCTTCTATAATATACTTCGTCTTTTGTTTTGTCATAAATGGTGGCTACGTTTTCTTTTAATTCTGCAAACCACTCCGGTTGGACCCAAGGTCCTCGCTTATTTCTAGATTGTTGACTCTGTGCTGGAGCAGCTGGCTGAGACTGAGCTTTGGCTCTGTTATGACTCTGCCCGGCCTCCCTGGCCTTGTTCCCGGACTGGTGCAGCTGGATCAGATCTCACCTGCCTGTGCACCCTTGTTTTCTTTGTTTCATTAACATTAATCTGCTTTCCAACTTGATTCAACAGACCTCCCCATATCATGGCCTTCTTTCGGGTTACTGAATCAGCCAGGTTTCCAGAGTTTAATCCCTGCCTTAGAGAAGCTATTGTTACCTTTTTCAAAGCAATCAGCCAACCCATTTTTGGTGTTTACAAAGCGACTTATGTATTCTATTATAGAATCGTTCGGTTCTTGGGCACAATGGATGATTGTGTCTCCATTTCCCTTTACCTCCTTACTTCCAACAAACTGCCTCCGGAAGGTCACCCAAAAAGTATCGAAATTTCTGATGCACCCCTGCGGTAGGCTGTTATACCACTTCAGGGCACTCCCCGTAAAGGATTCGGAGAATGCTCCACAAAGAAACTTGTCGTCATCCTCAAAATTCATCATGAAATTTTTGAACTGTTCGAAGTGGTTGTCTAGGTCTTTACTGCCATCGTATTTTTTCATTTTTGTACTGTCAAACCTCTTAGGAAGGTTCCCGAACAGGATCTTGGAGGACAGTGGAGATTGTGTCCACTTCCGGCCACGACTGAATACGGTATCCTCATTAGGAGTTGCAAAGATACATGGTTCATCATGGAAGGAAAAAGGATCCATCACCATCCGATCTACGTGTCTCCGGCTATGAGACGATCCTTTGCTTATATGCCTCTTTAACTTTCCATGCCTATCCTTTTTTCTTGAATATTTTTTGACTAACTTTTGTTTCTTTTTCGAACGGCCTTCATCACTGCTGGATGACAGGGATTCTTTGAATCCATCTTTGCCCGAGGAGCTGTTGGAAGATTCTGGGTCTGAATCAGAGCTCTCCACCGGTTTAGACCGATGAGACTTTTTTGAGCTAGCATGAGTCTTCTTCGTGCTCATATGGGTTTTTGAGGGCTCATGCTCTCTAGGGTTATCAGTATGATGAGCAAGTGTCACCTTTGACTTTTCTTTTATGCCCATTTTTGCCCTTTCTGCCCTCAGAGCCTCTATTTCAACTCTTAATCTATCACGCTCCTTGATCGTGTATTCGTCATTTTCACCCACCACTTCTGCCAAAGTTGGTGGTATTTCTTGCGCGTCCGGATTCATCCGAACTGGTTTTTTCCGATGGTTTTGAATGCTAGATTCAGGCACCGTCGTACTCCCACTGTGGTCGCCAATTTGGTGAGGTTTATTTTCGTTTGAGGGTAATTTTATCCAGAGTTTTGTGGTATTTTGAAGGTATTTAATGTTTGGATAGAGTGTAGAGGGAGAATTGAGCTGCCTGGTTGTATTTAATTTTCATTACCCTTATTTAATGTAGGTGGTTGGGTATTTATACCCTTATTTTTGGGCCACATGGGCTTTCGGGTTGTGTTTAATAGATTCGGGTTGTGTTTAATAGATTCAGGTCGAGTTTAAAGACCTACTAGTTTTTAAGTAAGCAAATAATCAGCTTAGTCATGAAGTGGTTAAGTTTTAATACTTTAGTTCTGTTCGGACAGTTCAGTAAGTGGAGGTTGTCCGAATCATCCCTGTCCGGTTAGGTGGATGATGTCCGAATTTCCCCTGTCCGGTTCTCATAAAGAGTGGTGACAATATCTGGACTCATCACCCAAGACCCACTAATAAACATAAATTGGGTCTTCCAATTCTTCTCTGACTCGAGCAAGTCATATACCACCTTAAAGTTATCTCCCATGTTGTAGTGGTAGAAAGGGATGATATGATTCTTGCAGAGGCTGGCCACATCGGCAAACTGCTCCATAGGAAGTGGTATTCCGGAGAGCCTAGAAGCCATAATACAGGCCATAAGGGTGTACCAAGTGTTGGGACTCAACTGGCTTGGACAGAGTTTTATCAGATGAAAATATCTGACAATCTCTGGATCCAAAGGGAATCTGAGCCCCCAGTTAAACAGCTCCGTATAAATGACTCTCTCACTGAGCTTGCAGTCCATTGGGGTCTCCGGAGTAACCGGTATCCTCACCTTAACAGCCTTAGGGATCCTCCACTTGGTCCGGATCCGACCTAACTCAGCAGTATGAGTGTAGACATAGTTGATATTCTGCATGGCCAGCAGATACTTCACATTCACTTTGTGGAAGCAAGGTCCCACTTTGCCTTCCAGGCACTCCAGAAGATCCGGATGTTTCAGACAGAGTTTCTCTTTACCCTTGCCTTTTTTATCAGTGGCAACATCCCCTGTCTGCCCGGAGACGTCGGTCTCAAATGTAGCATCTTCTATATTGTCCTCCATCACCTCTTCCATCACCATGGAAGGTTTATCAGCCATTGTTGGTGGGGGAGTGCTGGTGGTTGGCTCAGTAAGTTGTCCGGACGGTTGAGCATCACCCTCGCTTAGGGGTCTGGTGTCCGGCAAGAGCTCGGTTCCGGAGGGCTCATTATGAGAGCCAATTCTAGTAGCCTCTGGACTAGAGGATTTGTCTTTTGGGACTCTGATAGGTGCCCCTGATCCAGTAGCTTTGTCCTTGGTCCCAGACTTAGAGGGCCCTGATTTGGGGGACTTAGATTGAGAGACAGCTGCCCGACCCTTTATTAAACGGCCTACCGGCGAAGAGTAACCTTTTCTAGGGATTTCTCAGTATCCGACCCCATAGCAATGAACGGAGATGGCCTCCTTGTGCTTGATACTGCTTTTTCCCGTACAACAGAGGGCTGTGACTCCTGAACCGATTAGCCTAATGGAATGGGCGAAAGGCTTGGTTGAAACAAACGCCTGGGTTTGGAACTTTTAGCAGAGGATGAACCTCGATCAGCCTCTGAAGACGGTGTTTCGGGCTTATCGTTTGGAGAAACTGGAAGACCCGTAGCGATACGTCTCTCTCGCTCAACCCTTTGTGTTTTTTCTAACTCTGAAATATTGAGCCAACCACCTTTCACCAATGCGTTTCTTGCCGTGAACATAAACCTACACAAGAAGAATTTTGAGAAGAAAAGTAAAAGCTCTGAAATGGAGAAATGACAAAGTGATGAAGATGGTAAAACAGTGAAAAGAAGTAATTTATACTAGTAAGGCAAAAACGTTACCAAATACCTAGGAGAAAACGAAAAGGAAAAAGTAATGATTGAAGGCGGCGCTGACGTCATAAGTATTAAATGAATAGGTTGCTTTTTTGGATTAGTGGGAGCGCTATTCTAGGAGAAAAACGGCTGGTGAGGCGAATCAAAATATGACACGTGTCCCACGATCCATAGCAAAACTCTTGAACTTCTGAAAAGTATTCAGTACGGATAAATCTTGAGTTGAACACTTAAACAGTCCGGAGAATGTTGCTAGTGCCTAAGAGGATTTTTTGGTCTTGCCAAAAGCCTTCAACAACACCTAAAAAAGGGGCTACTCATGAGTCCGGAAATATTCACCACTTACTGTAGAAACCGGACAGGGGCAATCCAGACAATAATCACCCATTGAACCATCCGGACAAGACAAAAGTATTAAAACACTAAGCACCTTTTGACTAAGCTAATTGCTAATCTGCTTAATAAACTAATGGATTTTTGAACTCGACTCGATTCCATAAGTTTGACCTGAAAGCCAATATGGCCCATAATTAAGGGTATAAATACCCAACCACTTTCATTAATGAGGGTAATGAACATTTAAAACAACCAGGTTGCTTAAATCCCTTACTACAAAACACTTAAACATTTAATACCCTTGAAACACCACAAAACATCTGACAGAATTACCATGAGTCGAAAATAATCCTCACCAATTTTGATAATTAATCCAAACATTTCCTTCTAGTATACCTTGAATTTTGTTCCTCCTTATTCTTTTCTTAACATAATTATGATAAGTTGCAGTGTTTTTGTCTCCATCTTTTAGCCAATTTGCGTTGTTTTTCTTCTCCGAGTAGACCTCTTCTCTAGCTATAAGTTGAAAGTAAGTTGCTTAAGCCTTAACAAGCTTAACTTTACCTTCAATACTTTTTTATTCTTCATTACATATTTTTAGGAATTAAACCTCTTTTTCACCTTGCAAAACATCATCAAAGATATTACCAAAACATTCCCAATTCCCAGCCTTAAGTTTTTGTTTCAATCTTTTTAGTTTCTTCCTAGAAAACATACATAGGTGGCCCTTCAATTTATGCACTCCAGTTTTGTTCTAATATGCTTAGAAAATCCGGATGCATTATCCACATATTTTGAAATTTCAAAAATGCCTTAATTTTGTATAAACTATCTAATATTGAGATACAAATTAGTGTATGATCTGAACATGTTCTTGCCATATGCTTGACCTTTGTCTGTACAAAATATTCAGCCCAGGCAGTATTATATAAGAGCATGTCTAGCCTATTCCACTTTCTGTTGTTTGTCCACCTACTTAGATCCTTTATAATCAGCATCATTTAGATAACAATCTATTATAGTATTATTAAAGTCGTCAAGGCTCATCCAACATAAAAAAGATCAAGAAAGTTGTTACTGTGAGGTAGAGATTGCATTGAAGTCGCCCATAACTATCCATTCCTTAGAATTATATGATAAGTTTCTCAAGTTATTCCATAGGTCTATCATTTTCTCCCTGGTGCATTTTGCATAGACTATAGTTACAAGAAACTTCTCGTCCATTGAAGAGTGGCTTACTTTTACATGAAGAAATTGATCATGGCTCATGATGATGTCTGCATTTTGCATAGACTATAGTTACAAGAAACTTCTCGTCCATTGAGGAGTGGCAACTTTTACATGAAGAAATTGATCATGGCTCATGATGATGTCCACATTAAATTCTCCTTCGCCAATTATCTAATTTTATTGTTGATATTAGCAGTATAATCTGAAAATCCAAAAAATTTAGCAACCTTTTCAAATTTATCTACATAAATCAAAAAAAATTGTGTAGCAACAAAACTAATATGTTACATATATTTTGTTTAATTGAGTCTTCTTTTAATAGTTGAGTATTGTAATAGTTATTTAAAGTTACTAGTACAAAATTTGAAAAATATAAAAAAAAAAAAAAATATTATATATATATATAATATGGTTCAATTAGTAGGATATCAATAAATAAAATTTGACTAAATTAAAAAAAAAATTAAAAAAAAAGTTATGTAAAAGGACAGGTTTTAATATTTTTAAATATAATTTATTTACAATCTATAAAGGATAGGTTTTGTCTTTTTTGTATAATTTTAGCCTAGGTTAAAAAGTGTTTTTCTTATAATGGTTTCCATTCCATTTAATAAAACGGGTTTTTTCATGTTGTCAAAGTAAATATAGTATCACATGTGTTATTGATTTTAGACCTCTACGTGTCATCCAAAACCGTAACAAATGTTTTTGCAAGTTTAACCCTTCAATTTTATTATCCAATAATATCTTTGGATTTGCAATAGGGAAATGGTGCCCTAAGTACCTTTTATCCAAACATATTACAACCTAGTACCCAAAAATGGGTTAATGCCCACTTAATACCCATCTCATCTAACATATTCACTTATAATACTTTTTTTTAATACCATAATTACCCTCAACATAGTATATAAGGGTTAATTTGTGAAAAAGGGTCCATTTTGGCTTCAGCACCTTCTTTATTACTTTTGAATTTTGAATTTCAAATTTAGAATTTATTACCTCCTTTCTCTCTCCTCTCTCCTAACCTAACAAACAACCCATTTTTCAAAAGCGTCTGTTCATTTTTAAAAACCTAGGCTGATCACACCACCTCCGGCGACACTATCGAACCACCGGCTAAGAATCGTAACCACCGGCGAACCATATAAACACCTTCGGAGAGGCTTCCGATCACCGGCGATTTCTGGACACTTTTTCGGAAACTCTAACAGAGACAGTGGTGTAGCTCCGTCATCTGTGAAAAAGCTCAGCCTCCTAGCTCCGGTTTTGCCTCGTTTCTCAGCCTCCTAGACCACCGGTTTCCAACCTTCTAACCACTGTTATCGGAGCCCGACGTTACAGCTTTCAGGTTAGTATCGGACGTGAGTTTTCAGTTTCAAAATCGTTTTCCATTTTCGAAATCGATTCTAGTCTCTCATATAATGTACGTTAATGGCAGGAAACCTATTACTATCTGCTTCTGGTCGATTCAAAGCATCCATACCGGCTCCGATAACATTCCGGTGTATGTTACACTTTGCGATTTGTCGCCTGCAATTGTACGTTAGAGGTTGCTAGATCCCTGCATACACCCTGATATGTTGGATGTGTTGGGAGATATCCCCTAACTGCATACACCCTGATATGTTAGTTATGACAGGTTGCTATATTTGTTGAAAAATAGACCATGACTCCATATACCCTTATAGTTTAGGTACGTGATATTGCTAGATCTTTTTCAACCAAATCAACTTCCTGCATACACCCTGATATGTTAGTTATAATAGATTGCTAGATGTATTTGATAATAGACCATGACTCCATACACCCTGATATGTTAGCTATAATAGTTTGCTAGATGTATTTGATAATACACCATGACTCCATATACCCTGATAGTTTAGGTAGGACAGTTTGTTATATGTGTTCAAAACTAGACCACGTATCCATATTCCCTGATATGTTAGTTAGTGTATATTGCTAAATGTTTCCAACCATTTCCTCTGACTGCAAACACCCTGATATGTTAGCTATAATATGTTTCTAGATGTGTAGGAAAACAGACCAATAGTCCATATACCCTGATAGTTTAGTTATGACAGTTTGCTATATGTGTTGGAAGATAAACCACGATGCATATACCCTGATATGTTAGTTACTGGATATTGCTAGATATGTTCAACCATTCACTAATATCAATAACACATTCAGCTGTTCTACACCAACGTTAAACAAACTAACCAAAACTCCTACATTTCAGGGTACACAATGTCAAAACCAAAAGTTTGCATTTTCAAATTTGGTACGGAAACAGATATTGTTCCGTTGTCCGAATTCGAAAACTTCGAGTCTTTTCAACAGTACGTTGAGCAAACATGGCAAGGGCTTGTTAGAGGCAACTACAGCATTACGTACTCTTGCGGTGCTCAGAATAATTGTATGTTTAATAAGGAGACCGATTTTATTGGGTTGGAATGTTACCTTGATGTTGACCGTCTGAAGAGTGTTAGTTTTCTTATCGAAGAACATGTTGCTGATAAGGGCTCCGCCATTAAACGTAAACAACCTGTTCAATTGTTCGAAGAATCCTCTCATATCCAACGAACTAGCGGTGAAAGTAGTAGCTGTTTGGCCATTTCAACCCCCCAAAAGAGACATCTAACTAGAACGGGATGGGCAGAAGCTATCATCGGTGTTGGACAGTCTTTTCCAGATGGTGCTCAAGGTCTGAGGTTATCCTTATCCCGTTATGCATTAGAGAACGGTTTTGCGTATAGGTACATGCACAATACCTTTAGCAAGATCACAGTTTATTGTGTAAACAAAGATTCGGACGGCTGCAAATGGCGGCTTTATGCTTCTGTTGATTCTAAGACCGGTTTGATGACAATTAAAAGATTTGTCAGTACCCATACGTGCAGTCCCGTATTCACAAAGAAGAAAAGCAGGCATCTGTCGTCCGATTTACAGTCCACCATCAAGCAAGACTATGGCTTAGACATTTCATATCGTCTATCTTGGAATGCGTTGGAGAAGGCCCGTCGTGTTGTATTTGAAGATAGCAATACCTCTTTCGGATTGCTAAAACCATACTTCAAGAGACTAAAGAGTCGTGACATCACTACAGACTGTCATCTGGATTTGGCTCCCGGCAATGTTTTCCGTCGCTGTTTTATAGCGTTTGGGGCGTGTCTTCAGGGTTTCCATTCGTGCCGCCCTCTACTGTACGTTAACGGAACCCACCTAACAGGGAAGCATGGGGGCGTGTTGCTTTCAGCAGTGGCAAAAGATGGAAAAAACGGTCAGTACATGTTTCAATATACATTTACTCTGATTAATAGGTTAACATAGTTTGCGATTTACTTACACTGTCTGATAGATTAGGTTACATACCATGCTATTTTAGTTATAAGTGATTGCTAGCTTAGTTTATGAATTGTGATAGATTAGGTTACATACACTGTTCTATGTTTATTATTACCCAGGTGACCTTGATGTAGTTTGTTAATGTAGTGATGTTTTTAAGTTGTATCTTATTCGTTTCAGGTCTCTTCCCCGTAGCTTTTGGTATATTTGGTAGTGAAGACTCAGACAACTGGTTTTGGTTTTTGGAAATTTTAAAACCTCATCTGTTAGGGCGCCAAATAACTTTCATTTCAGACCGCCATGCTGGTATTATTAACGCTGTCGCCACTCTTTATCCTACTGACTACCACGCTTATTGTATCTTCCATCTGATCCAGAACTTGAATAAAGCTCTTGAACACACTAACAGAGTCTACAAGAACAATATGCTAGTGATGTTTAAGAGCTGTGCTTATGCCCCGACGGTGGAACTTTTTAATGAACGTTTTGGTCAGTTTGTGCGCCAAGGCGGTGAGCGTATTGGCAACTTTGTAAGAAATCTGCCACCAGAAAAATGGGCTCAGGCATATGTAAAAGGAAAACGGTACGGGGCAATGACATCAACCGCTGTTGAATCGTTCAATTCCCAGATTAAAAAGTTGTGTCATCTTCTTATGACTCAAATGTCTCGACGTTTAGGAGAGGGCCTGAGTTGGAACACACATTTGTGCCCCGAGTATGATAAGATGTTCAAAGAGAATGTACAATGCAGTCGGACATGGTTAGTTCGCAAGTCTTCTGCCGCTTATTTTGAGGTTTTATCAGACCCAGTCATGGTGGTCAACATACTTGATTTCAAATGCACATGCGGCTCTTGGAAGAAAGAATGTTTCCCATGCGCTCATGCGTTGGCTACAATTGCATCTCTAAACGAGGATCCTATGACGTTGGTTGAGCCATTTTTCACTACCCAATATTACCGGTCCAGCTATTCATTTAACATACCGGCTATAACAGAGTTTGGTGAATCCAGTACTGCAGATTGTGATGGAGAGCCCGTGGTGATGCCCCCAAACGTTAAAAGACAACCTGGGCGTCCGAGGAAAAAGCGTATTCCATCAAGAGGTGAAGTTTCCAGCAGCCAGTCCCGTTGTGGTCGATGTTCCAAATCGGGGCATAATAGGAGGTCATGTGATGCTCCGTTCTAAACATTATTTACCGATTTTTTTGTAACATTTTACATCTAAAAGATAAGCACTCCTTATCTTTCGACTTATGTTTTTTGTACACTTTTAACATTGACATGTACCATGTCTGTTTGTTTCATACTCTGATATCTATTAAGAACTACATTGATATATACGCTGTTATAATCTGATAGACAAACTATGTAACATTGATAGATCGTGGATTCTACATCCGCCAGATATATCAATTTATGTTTTTTGTTTTGCTGTACATCCATCTGATACCTTTCTTACATTTGTTCACGAGGTCCTTTACATCTTCCCTGCCTGATTCATCTCAAAGATAAGCACTACCAGGATGATTTTGACTTATGTTTTTTGTACACTTTTAACATTGACATGTACCATGTCTGTTTGTTTCATACTCTGATATCTATTAAGAACTACATTGCTATATACGCTGTTATAATCTGATAGACAAACTATGTAACATTGATAGATCGTGGATTCTACATCCGCCAGATATATCAATTTATGTTTTCTGTTTTGCTGTACATCCATCTGATACATTTCTTACATTTGTTCACGAGGTCCTTTACATCTTCCCTGCCTGATTCATCTCAAAGATAAGCACTACCAGGATCATTTTGACTTATGTTTTTGTACACTTTTAACATTGACATGTACCATGTCTGTTTGGCTCAGACTCTGATATCTATTCAGAGCTACATTGCTATATATGCTGTTATACTATGATAGACAAACTATGTAACATTGATAGATCATGGATTCTACATCCGACAGATACATCAATTTATGTTTTCTGTTTTGATGTACATCCATCTGATACCATTCTTACATTTGTTCACGAGGTCCGTTACATCTGCCCTGTCTGATACATCTCGTTATTTAATATCCAGATATATTGATGACATAAATATAACATAAACAGTGGTTGATAGATAAGGTAGCTTACATCTGATAGTTTGGGTCTACATAAACTGTTTTTTCAATTTTACCCTAACTCTGATATGTTAGTTTTCATATAATGCGATTCCATGAGATAACTGCTATTAAAACTTCTTCTGTCAACTGCAACATATCATATGTTACCAGTTTAAGCTAGAGAACGGAAAATGCAATCAAACGTAAACATTAACATAAAATCATTCACTACTACAGATCTTCCAAATACACCAACCCTGTCAAAAAATGAGACTACTGCACAGGGTTGGTGAAAGTTACAGTCCAAAAAAAGCATAAACAAACATTAAAAACAACAAAATAAAAACCAAAAGTACAATGAAACTACATCAACATGTTCAAACCTAGTCAGAATCGTCTTCATCAGATGCGTCCTCCTCTTCTTCTTCCTCTGCTTCCTCTTCTTCCAAATCTTCGTCTTCAGAAGCCTCGTCGTCTGCCTCATCTGAACCGTCATCGTCTTCTTTGTCCCACTTGCAACTGCTTCTACGTCTCTTCCTGGTTGGAAGTGTTTCTTCATCAGACTCATAGCTGTCGTTGAACGACCAGGAATCCCATGAACCATATGGGTCTTCTTGCTCCTCAGACCAAACGGACCAGTCATCTTCTTCATCATCGGAGTACTCCGACGTTGTGGTACGCTTGTACGCCTTGTTGTCTACGTAGTCGTCAGTTGACCACCCGTTGTCGTCGGAGTTAGGTGGTGAGAAAGGTGAGGAAGGTGCCATTTTCGAAGGTGGTTTGGTTTCAACTTATGGCAGAGTTTTGTGGTTTTTTTTTTGCTTTGCAGGGAAGTGTGAGAGGAATAGGTTCAAGTATCACCCTCTATTTATAGAAAAACACAATGCCCAAGGCTGAGTCCCATTTATCAACCATACTTACCTTCACAAATTTAATGGCACACGTCTATTTAATGCATATAATCATTCAAGTCCATCTACCTTTGTCTTTTCAACTTTCAATCTAACTAATAGGTTTAACACATTTACTTCTAATGAGTAATTGGTGTGGTTAAAAGTCCTTTCAAAAAATTAATTTTACTCATCTACCAATAACCATATCCTCCAGTCCATATATATATTTCGTGCATCACTAATATGTTATATGAGATTTACGAGTAATTTACACTGGTAGATAAATTATATTTAAAATTTAAAACCTAACTGGTCTAGATAATTAGTCTGACAGATATGTAAAAGTGTACTAAATGGTTCGTAACAAAAACATTTAACATGCGGACATTCATATATAGTAGATAATTATTCTGACAGATATGTAGTTCGTGCTACGATAGATACTTGATTATAACCCCGGTGGATAAACTGGTAGACATTGCTATGTACTTGGATATAAGTATGATAGATAGTTTATTAAATCTCTGATAAATAAGAAGGTAGACATTGCGATATAACTTACTATTACTCTTTCATATACAGAACATAAAAAATACTATCTACATCTGCCCAGGTATGAAATTGATTCATGCAACGAATGGGGGATATGCCAAGGTAGTTTATAAAAACATTGGCGTACATATCTACTTGGGTTTAAACCTGATTAAAAAAGAATTTCTTATAGATCTACATACACCACCTGTCTATTATTCCGATAGTTAAGCAAGTAGACATTGATAGATGTTTAGTTCAAGCCTGATAGGTAATAATAAAAACTTTGATAACGACTGGAAAACTACTCTGAAGGATACAACATATATAAATTAGTAGATTCAACACTGAATGATGTAACAGTGATGTGAAAATGTGTTTTTACACGTGAGTTTTCTACTACCAACAGAAATCATATTAGTTGTCTAATTCACCCATTGCTAATCTATCTGAATCATAAAAATGGGTACCAAAAAATAAATTACATACTACCAACGTTTGTTTGTGTTACTATCATTCATGAAATGCTTAAATATTTTAGCTCTTGTTTGTGCCGGCATTTCCTCTCCATATTGCCGCGGAACAAACCCTCTTGCAATGATGTCTTCTACGTACTTACAAACAAAGACACCGCAGTCAAGGTTGTCCTTCTTTTGCTGTGGGATATTTAACACGGTCTTTATTTTGTATCCACCTTTTACATAAGGTATGTATTTCTTCTTCATGCAATAGGTCAGCTGCAAAATCAAGTAATACATAGGTACTATGAGATTAACGAGCAGCAGTAATTGCTATGTATTACTATATACATTGATAGATATAGTATTCGAAATTTCTAGATAGACAACCAAAATAGGTTACTTGGAATTTAAATTCCTTATCAGAGCATCGGCTGTGTTTTTCGTCTAATCTGGAATGTGTTTGCTCCACGTTAACAGTGGGTTGTAGCTTCTGGCAGCCCCATTCTCCATGTCTATAACCAAGAGCGTCCAGTGGTTCACTCCGGCCGTGTTTACGGTACAGAGGGGAACAAATGCAACATATGTATCTGGTTTCATTGTTTCAAAAACGTTGTCCACAATGACAGACAAATCTCCTTTGAGAGCCAGTGTTCCCTGTAAAATTAAGTCATTAATATCGGAAGTACATGTCACCAATCTAAAACAAATAATTCCCTTGGAACTTACAGTTGCAATCCCGGTTATTTGAATGGCGGGGACAGGAAATGAATACTTATCATCAAACCCTTTCACAGGGACTTTCCAATCTGAATCCTTTAACAGCTTATATATCCAAGCATCTATTACCTATCAAATCACAATTATAAGCTCAAATCAGTTGAGCCACAATTACTGAAAAGAATAACCAACGGTTTAATTGGTTGACACATTGATAGATGCTTCATTTAATATTGCTAGGCGTACAGAGACACGTTGCTAGACTAACAAGTTTACTATGATAGATTCAACCTGAAACCTTATTACCTTGAAGTCAACTTGAGTTTCGTTAGGCAGTTCCATTATCTCTGACACACTAATGGAAAGCCTGTATGAGAACTCTGCTGTTGGCAAGTACCATACTTCTGGATCTTCTTGTTGTTCTACCTGTTTGAGGGTCAGCACCTTCTCGTACTCACTTACATCGATCAGTTCCGTTGTCTCTGTCGGGAACGGCCAATCTACGACTTCAGTCTGCTGTTGTTGAACCTGCGTCGGAGTAAGTAAGTTGAACCCAGGCATTTCATCAACGGGCACCTAAAATAAAGCATCATAGTAAACTGTTAACATTACTTTTTTAAGGTTTATTGATAATACAAAAGATCTACTTACGTCAACGTCTGTTTGTTCTTCCTCGATGGAGTCTAGTGTACGTCTCTTCTCGTTTGAATTTTCAACAGCTCTGTCAACTTCTGCGTAAAATGATTGAGTGCAGTCTACAAAGCTATCGTCAGCCAACGGTGTAACCGATCGGACAATCAGATCCTTAGATGCTGCTTTCTGTTGTTGTGGTGTTGCGTACGAAGATGGCTCAACCTGTGACACTTTTTCAATCTTCTCTGCGGATTGCTCTTCTCCGTTGAAAATTTGTATCACCTTTACTGGAGAGACAGCTTGCGATAGTTGTTCACACTTTGCTGATTTTCCACTCCCAGTGAATGTCAAGGTCTTTACATTAGAGTGTCGTGTGTCTTCACGCTGTGCTGTTACCACTTCCTAACAACATAACATTGGAAACCATACATTGCGAGATTAGCACAACTATCATTGATAGATGATATTCAAATAGAACTATGATATTTAAGCCTACCATACATGCGATTTGTTTGCAATGACTGGTCGGTATTCTATATATTTTTAATCAATCAGGCTACATACATATTGGGTTTTCGTTTTGTCAAACATGCATCAACTAATACTCATTGACACAATCATTCAAATCTTGTCTTACACTACACAGATACTGTAAAACCAACTTTTTCATACAAAACATAACCCAGATACTGTAAACGTTTTCCAACCTAGAGTTTAAAGCATTCCAAAACAAGCCAAAACATAATTACTGACAATTTATGAATCTTAAGTATTTTAACATTCACTTACATCGTCAGCCACATTCTCCACCACATTGTGAGAGACAGGTTCTGGACCCTTTAGTTCTGTGGCTGCGATCTCCATCAAGGCAGTTGCTACTACTATTTCATCTTCTCCTTTCTCCTCACCTTTCTCCGCATTCTGTCCTTGATCTACGGTTTCTGGAAACTCCTCCAACTGTTGTTTCATTGTTTTCGTTCCTTCGTTGGAACTTTTGTCCAACAAATCAATTCTGTCCACCATCAGCTGTTGTTGTTCAACCTCGTTGTTTCCAACTCCGGGTCCCTGTGCAGGTACCAAAACTTCATTTTGCGCACCGGCAGCATGAGTTAGGGGTGATAATTCTTCTGCCACCTCCCCTTTCCCATTACCAGCGTCACAACCAGTTGTTGTAGTCCCTTTCGGCTTCCTAGACACGTCAACAACAACAGCTTCCGTTGTAGTACTCTCTTCCATTGGTTCAACACGTGTTTCGGACTGAACACCCCCTCCATCAACTTCTTCCTTCTCCTCCTCCGATACGTCCCTTTCTTTTTCCTCAGCTTTGTCAAGCTCTTGTTGTTCTTCTGTTGTTTTCTCCCCATGAACATCCTCTTCTTCTGTTGCTTTTTCTGTGTCAGAAACTGTTTGGTTCCTCTTCGGGCCTTTTCCATGCCTCCGAGATCTGTAAACCAGTGTTTCCTTAACCACCTTCTCAGCAACGTTTGTATCCACGGGCTCAATATCGTCCTCATCAATACGGAAAAATGGCATTGATAAGATCAACAGCAGTTGGTCATCCTCACCATCCACTCTTTCACCTCCCACCTCCAGCTTGTGTTTAAGCTCCTCCAGATCCTTCTTCAACTTTTCCACCTGAATCAAACGAGCATACGAAATAGTTACATTATTTTAAAAATGATAGATACGACATATTATCGTTGATAGACAACTTATAGTTACGTTTGCTAAATCTATACATTTCATATGTTCATTTTAACCAACATATAGAGGTTATCTGTACTTAAAAAACATGGTAACACTAACCTCTTCGTTTCTTTCCTCAAGCGATGTTTTAAGCCGCTTGTTTTCAACTTTCAACCGGCGCAACCGGTTTCTTTTTTCAGCTTCTTGTTGTCACGCAGCACCGACTGCGACAGCACTCCAAAGCTTGGTATAATACTAGACCTACGTTTGTTTTTGTTTTTCAACCTCTCCCCTTTGCTTTTACCAACTATTTCCTTCCTCTCCACAATGAATTCCCCCAGTGTAACATCATCATCAACCTCAATCATCGAACGTCTTCTCTTCTTACTTCCAGCTCCGTCATCTACCTTCCTTCTTGTACTTCTGTGCGCAACAGATTTCTTTCTTTTCCTACTCCTCTGTTCGCTTGTTTCTCCAGCAGCTACGCACTACCTCCGCGAATCATTTACTCCATAAACAAAACATTCAGATGCTGAAAACACCAACTCACCGCCCACAACCTAACAAATACAGTATAATATATATTGAGCAGAAAAATATTAAAATCACTACTGAGATTCTCCACGTAGAATATTGCTGTCCACCCGACTATGTCGCCCGACACTGAAAAGAACAGTGTCGAGCATATGAAACGTATCAGGAGCCGAGCAACATCCTTCGCTTCATCCTCCCCTCCTTCACTGACTGCTTTCTCGATCGCTTCCTACAAAAATAAACAACATCATACCAAGCATACAGCAATAACAAATAAAGGCATCTGCCCTAATACGACATTGATAGATGTGATCCAATACATTGCTAGATGCATAAAACCAACCACCAACGTAATATACAGCTAACACCCTACAGCATAAACTAAAAACAACTACATTCTAACACACTCTATTTACCTTTATCAACGCATTGGAAACTGATTTGTCGTTTGTTGGCCCGCTCCTCCTCGTCCTTGGGCTCAAAAAATATTTCTTCATCAAAATCGAATCTAACTCAGCTCCATCAGCGTACCGAGCGATAAATGCGCCTGATTTGCTCATCGGCATCTCTTCGTTACCGTGTTTCAGGCCAAAGATCGCCTTAACATCTTTCTTCGTCAGCCTTACATGCTTTTGTCCAATCTTGAAAGCCTTCCATCTAACATCGTATAAACCACAAATCGCCTCGATCAAGTAGTGGAACTTTTTAAGCTTCAAAAACTTGTTCCTCAAGTCGTACGAGGTTTTGAGGAAGGTATAGAAAGGGGTTCCTCGAGCAGCCTCGATGTGTTCAGCTTTAATTATATCCCGTCTCAGTACGTTGATTATGCTAACCAACCCCGACCTGTAGAATACTCCTACTTTTGTCATTTTGACCTGTTAACGTTTACATAATAAGCTAGTTAGTAATACTATGGTAACTAAAACAATAAAACTAAGCACCCACTGCATTATGAAGATTGCTATAAGTGACCAGAATCATATACTACTCCCCCAGACGTGCTGTCTGACAGGTCAACTATTAACAGACCCCGATAGATAATGCAACCCACAGTGCTAGATGTCTAACAAACCTACGTAAACTCACAACGGTTAGAACAGAATCCCTATAGCTACGATAGCCGACGTTACACATTCACGATTAAAACATGCCACGTTCAAATCAATGTCGTCCGACAGGTAAACTATTAACAAATACCGATAGATAATGCAACCCATATTGCTAGATGTCTAACAAACCTACGTAAACTCAGAACGCTTAGATCAGCAGCCCTATAGCTACGATAGACGACGTTACACGTTCACGATTCAACCAGGCCGCATTCAAATCGATGGGACTACACAGTTAAACTATTAACATACACTGATAATAATGCAACCCAGATTGCTAGATGTATACCAAACCTACGTACACTCACAACGCTTAGATCAGCAGCCTTATAGCTACGAAAGACGACGTTACACGTTTACGATTCAACCAGGCCGCATTCAAATCGATGGCGACGGACAACACTACCAACACAACTATCACCTAACGTCGTCAGGCAGAGCAACAGTAAGAAATACCCTTACTGACTACCGGAGTATTAAACGTTAGACATCAGGGACTATCGATGTAAAACAACCCACTATTCTAACTACCGGAGTATTAAAGGTATTCCGGCGAAGTTTATACATCGACGCATATGACTCGAACAGAGAAGAAGGTAGACAGATACCTGGTTCGGTTCGAAGGCGTACGGAAGAACAGAGACAGTGGTCGACGGTTCCGTTCGACGAATACTTCGTTGCAGTTGGAGGCTCGTCGGTGGTTGCTTGATAGATCGGAACAGAGACAGTGGTTGCTTCGAAGGTTAGTTGTCGCCGGTGATAGTTGTCGCCGGTTACGTTTTGGTTTTAAAAAGTCTTTTGGGTTCCCTCTTGTGAAACGTGTTTCTCTCTCCTCAAATTTAGAAATGTGAAAGTGGGGAGAATTGGAACCTAAAAGTCTGATTAGAATGTGTAAAAAAAGTGGGTTTCAATCAAACAACCTCTTTTATACCCTAGACGGTATAATTGTCCCAAATATGGTTCTAGATATTTTATGAAACTAGTCCAAAAACGGGGACCATTTTGGTATTTCATAGTTGAGTGGGTATTTAGGGTTACTTTCCTCTTTGCAATATCAGCATTCACGTAGAACACCATCTGGGCGTAATAAATATTAAAAAAATATATACATTTTACTATTTATCTAACCTATTTATCTAACCTAGCCTATTATTATAAATATAACCACCTAGTTAAAACGATATAATCCGGCCCGCACCCACTTAGATAAAATTAAATAGTAAAAATTTCATACCTGGAAACTGAACTCGGGTTTCGGAAAACAAACTCAAGCTAAGACAATTAGAATTAAACGAAGTCAAGAGAGTATTCAAACCAAGACATTACTAAGAACTCTTCTTCTTCGACCCCGAATAAAAATCCTATACCATTTCATAAATTTCTTCAAACCCTCTGCCAAATCAGTTGTTGGTTTATACCCAATTTTGTTTTGCCCTAAACCAATATTAGCACCGGTGAACTCAATATCTCCATTTCTAGGTAATAGAGACACCTTTATCTTAACTTTCACCATCAAAATCTTCTCAAGACTGAACTTGATGAAGCCCAGACGATTTCAGGTTATGGACTTGCAGATTTGCAAGTTTTGAGTAAATTAACGAATCCGACTATGTTGCTATGGACGTAAGTAAGAGGACGTCGTTGATGTCTCCTTCTATACCCTGGAATTGGATTGATGGAGAAGATTCTAGTACCGGGTGAAATCATTGAGCCTGAAAATGCCATCCCCATGATGTTTGAGCGTGAGGGAGATGTAGGTTCCGACGTAACAGGGGACAAGAATGGTTTGGTCTGTATACTTCTTTGATTTTATTTGATTCTAAAAATCGTAGTTTGGGTATGTTTCCAGCAGTTCCATTGTACTTCAGTGGTCAGTATATATTCCTTTCATCCAAGAAGCGAGATTTAAATTTTCATCTCTTCATATTATTAGTAATAATGTTAAATGAAGTGAGTTATATTTCATATAAGTTTCATTAGGCTAATACTAATAGGATCGTTTTAATTATGTCATACGGACGAGACTTTGCTTACGTCATATAGACTGCTTTGGATTGGGTGGATTTATATTTTATATTATTGGATTGCGATGGGTAAATGGATTAGGTATATAGGTTAAATATTTACGTGGATGTTAAATATTTTATGCTTACTGCGTTTTACGTGGACGTTAATACCGCGAGTCCAAAAATACGATTGGACAACAAAATTGAAGGACTAAACTTTACACTAGGAACTTCCGACTTAAATGTTGGGTCTATAACATATTTTATGTCCTAAAACCTTAGGACGAAATACGTAAAGAGGGAGTTGAATCTTTTTCGTTTCTTCTAATTTTAACTAAACAAAAAGTAAATTATAGAGATCGGTTGTATTTACTCTATTTTAATGTCTTTAATTGTAAAAACATAAATGTCTGTTTTATAATGGATATTAGTGATTGTGATATAAATTTTATTATCGTAACATATGCGTGTATAAATCATAATAATTCATAATTTGTTGATTTTTTTTCTATGCCAACTTAAACTTACAATGCTTTATCGTTATTAAATACCGGAGGATTCATGTTTTATTAAACAATATTTTTATGTGACAAGTGTTGTTACCATATGATTATGTCAATTTGGTGATAAAATATTTGTCATTTTCTAGAATTGAAATGGATAAGCATTTGACAAGGTGGTGGGGGGTTTTCTAGAACCGAAGTTCAAGTTGATCCAATCCAATCCAGTCCACTTCTCTCCCAAGAAACTCCAAGAACCTAAAGATTTCTTAAGCTCTAAGAAATTTACTTTTAAGAAACTTTATTCAATTGCTGATATAGAGACTATTGGAAGAAGTGGTGGCATAGGCTGTGCTTGGGTATCGCGCTTGGGCTTGCAGGCACTGCCTGTTGAAGCATCGTGGTGTGGTTCTTCGAAAAGATGAATGACGCTGACTTCCCACCATTAAAAAGTAACACGATTGGGAGTATAAAGTCGAAAGATGAGGCTTCTACTGCAAAGTCTTATTCGGATGTAGTAAGGAAGAAGGTTCAGTCTTCAAATTTCAAACCAGTAGGTGTAATCAAAGAGGAGGATAACATCAAGATTACGTTTGATAGCAAGGTTAAGACTGACCTCTGCTTTAAATCAAGGAATACGTTGATAGCCAAATTCAATGATGGAATACCTAAGAGACAGGCATTCCAACTGTTTCTTGAATCTTTAAAGTTTAAAGGTGAGTATTCTTATGTTACAATCGATTCTAGGCAAATTTTGGTTGAGTTTGCAATGCTGGAGGATGCTGGGCGTTTGTGGGTTAGCAGATTCTGGAAAGTAGACGGCAAAATGATGAGAGTGATCAAGTGGTGCCCAGAAAGCAGTAGGAACTTTGAATGTCTAGAGGCTCTCATCTGGGTAAGGTTTGAAATGCTACCTGAGTTCATGTATGATACTTCAGTTGTTCAAGAACTAGCATCAACCATTGGAAAGGTGCATCATGTGGTTATTCCAGATAAAAACAGGGCAAAATGGAATGCTTGCTTTGCTTTACTTGAAGTTGATGTTTCTAAATCGCTAAAAAGAATGTTGAGTGTGGAATTTGGGGATGGACATGAGTATTCTATAAGGGTAAGCTACAAAAATATTCCTAGTTACTGTATGGGTTGTTGTCATATTGGACACAATCTTAGTGAATGTAAAAAGCACCAGGGTATGGTAGCCAAGAAACACAAGGAAGTTGATCTTGTTATTGCTCAAAAGAATGTTATACAGAGTTTACAAGATACAAACAAGACAGACAATCAACAACAAGCTGATACTTTGCCTACAAAGGTTAAACCTTTTACTCATGTCTATAGGAGAAAACTTAAGTCAATAATTACAAAGAAAGACAGACAATCTATGTCTTGTCCACCAACTAGTGTTGGGAGTCCTACAAAAGAGAGAACAGATTCGAGTACTGACCCTGACATCATAAGTGCACTTCAAAATCTCGAGGAGGAGGAGAACTTCATGGACAGAAACATGGTGATTTCTCCTAGAAGAGGTAGTGCTGGCAGTTTAAATTCCTCCCCAAAAGTAAGTTCTAATGATCCTGAAAGAGAATTTGAAACCATTATTGCAAGAAAGATTAAGTCTGCAAACAGAAATTCTAGAAGGCTGTCTATCAACTCTCTTAGGAAGAGAGAATTGGATACTAAAAAATATGCATCTGATAATGATTAAGTTCGTTAGCTGGAATGCAAGGGGAGTTCACAATAACCCTACACTGGCTAGGCTAAAGTTCATAATTAACAGTGAGAAGGTCAAACTGGTTACTATACAAGAACCAATGGCTAGGTTGGATAAGATTGAAGTGGTGGCAAAAAGAATTGGTTTTGAGCATTGGGTGTCTAATGTAACTAATAAAATATGGCTCTTTTGGTCCAATGATGTTGGGGTTTCAATTATTGATGATCAAGATCAGTTTTTGCATGCTGAGATTAGTTTCATTACATTTAAATGCTGTTTTACCTCAGTTTACGCAAAGAACACCAGATCTCAGAGAACAATTTTGTGGAGACAGATTAGTAATATTACATGTGACATACCTTGGATATTAGCAGGGGATTTCAACTCAACAAGATGCCCTGATGACCAACTAAACTGTGCATCATATGATGTGTCTAGTGCTGAGGATTTTGATAGCTTTATAAGAAGTTGCAACCTGGATGTACCTGCACACATTGGAACCCGTTATACTTGGAGTAATAGTAAAGTCTCGAAAAGGCTGGATTGGGTGCTCATAAATCAGCAGATGCTTAATAACTTAAGCATACAGGTTTGTCACATGGTCAGAACTTGTTCTGACCATGTTCCTCTTTTAATTTCTATTAACAATCAAAATGCATCTAATACCAAGAAAGGATCTTTTAAGTTTCTCAATGCATGGGCTAATCACCCAGACTTTTTGAATTGTGTAAGCCAGGATTGGTCAAAACAATGCATTGGAGAGGATAACATGGTTTTTTGGTATAAACTCAAAAGATTGAAAAAACATTTAAAACAGTAGAATATTACAATTTTTGGAAACATATTTAATAAAGTAAAAGAAGCTATTTTGGAAGTTGAAAACTGTGAGTTGTTACACCAACAGGCTAATGATAATGTGTCTAAATCTAAACTGTCAAAAGCCAATAGCATTCTCATACTTGCATTAAAGAATGAGGAATGCTACTGGAAACAAAAATGTTTCAACTCATGGCTTAGTGAAAGTGATGGAAACACAAAATTGTATCACAGTTTTGTAGCTAAGAAAAGAAAGAAAAGTATTATTACTGGAATTAAGGATAAAGAAGTCTGGCTTACTGATCAAAGTGAGATAGCTGTCTCTGCTGTTGAGTACTTCAAAAAGATCCTTTCAATTGAACCTGATGTTTTGAACATTGAAAATGATAGTGAGTCTATACTGAAAAACATCCCAAAGCTTGTTTTGGACAGTGACAATGCAGAAATTGCTAAGCCTACAAATGCAGAGGAAGTTAAAGCAGTCATATGGAGCATGAAGAAAGATAGTGCCCCTGGCACTGATGGGTTTAATGTTTTATTTCTTAAACATTGTTGGGATATTATTAGTACTGACTTATGTAGAGCTTTAAATGCATTTCTAGCTGGTAAAGCTATTCCTAAAGGTGTGTTTGCCACTGGGATTGTTCTAATCCCTAAAATGGCAAACCCAATAACTTGGAATAACTACAGGCCTCTGAGTATGTGTACTATATTAAATAGGTTGTTTTCTGGCCTCATCAATAGGAGAATATCCCTTATTCTACCTAGAATTATATCTAAAGGGCAAGCTGCTTTTGTTAAAGATAGACTAATACATGATAATATCTTGACATTAAAAGAAATGTTGCATAAAATAAAGAGGAAGCCTTCTAAAGGCAACATTATCATACAACTAGACATGTCTAAGGCCTTTGATAGGCTGTCTCACACATTTATTATTAAAATATTAAAAGGTTTTGGGTTTTCTGAGTGTATTGTCTCACTTATATATAGGCTCATTTCAAATGTGATGATATCTGTACTCCTAAATGGGACTTCTAATGGTTACTTTCCCCAGAAAACTGGCCTTAGACAAGGAGATCCTTTATCTCCTTGTCTGTTTATTCTAGCTGAAGAGGCTCTTTTAAGGGGCCTTGAGAATTTATATTTGCAAAATAACAAACTACAATTCTATGTTAAGTCTGGAAGTGTCTTACCATGTCTGGCTTTTGCAGATGATGTGATTATTTTCACTAACAGTGATCCTTCCACTATCAAGAGCATAAGCAACCTGTTAAACCAGTATCAAACGGAGTCAGGGCAACTGATAAATAGTGAGAAGACAAAGGTTATAACATCTTCAAGATGTTCAAACATAAACACAGCCAGAATCAATGCAACTTGGGAATTCAGGACTGAAAATGCTCCTTTCATGTATTTGGGCATTACAATAGCCTCAAACAACACAGGGAAGAATTATATTTCTCTTCTAAGTAAAATTTATAATAAGATTGCTGAATGGGATTTAAAGAACTTGTCTTTTAGTGGTAGGCTATCACTAATTAGACATGTTCTTTATCCCATTGTATTTTACTGGATGCAAAGTTGCATTATACCCAAGACAATACTGACCAAAATAGAGCTTTGCTTTAACAAGTTCCTTTGGAGGCCCAAAGTCAATGAAAAAGCCATACATTGGACTGCGTGGGGGAATCTATGCATGCCATTTATGGAAGGTGGGTTGAATATCAAACTTCTGTCTGATATTCAACTCACATTTGCTTACAAACTTTGGTACTTGTTTAGAAAAGGAGGCTCACTATGGTCTGACTTAATTACTAATACTTACTGCAAAGATAAACATCCCCTAAATGCTAAGTGTGGTATAAATGACTCCATTGTTTGGAAAGGCCTTTGTTCAATTAGAGAGAAGGCTGATTAGTTAATTCAATGGAAAATTGGCAGTGGTAATGCTGATTTCTGGAGAGACTCATGGATACAGTCTGGCCCTATTGTCACTGATCCAAGTTCTTGGTATCTTCCAGCTAAGATTAAAACTTTTTGGAAACAAAACAGTTGGGATCCATCTCTTGAATCATTTCTGTCTCATGAAAGATACCAACAAGTATGTGGTATTACACTTAATCATGAGCAGGATGACTGTATTGAGTGGAGTATCTCAAAAAATAAAAAGTTTTGCACAAAAACTACTTGGGAAAACATTAGAGCAAAAAACAATTGTTCTTCTATTTTTAAAAAAATCTGGCATAGTTTTATACCAGCTAAGTTCTCTTTCTTAACTTGGAAGATACTAAAGAACTTTGTACCTATTGACAGTGAGCTTAAAAAGAAACACTTAGCCATTGTGTCCAAGTGCCAGTTCTGCTGCAACTGTGAAGAGACATTGCATCTCTTCATCAGTTGCAGTTATGCCTGGCAAATATGGAATTACTATGGGAACCTGTTTAAAGTACCAGTAAGACGATTTATGACAATTAGGCATATGCTTCTAACATGGTTTAATTCAACTTACAGTAAATTCCATGTTAACCATATCATTCCACAATTGATTTTATGGACAATATGGTTCAATAGGAATCACTGTAAGTTTGGTAAACCAACTAATAATTTCTATAATGCAATATGCAGAATTAACAGATTGATTTTGGCTGTGGATATGAAGTTGAAAACTAAGCATTGGCGAAATGTTATTGATGCAGGAGTAACTATTGGTGCTATGTCTATAAGTATAAGGAAAATGTCTTACCGGATGTGGAAAGCTCCAACTGTGGGAAGATTAAAGATAAACGTCGATGCGGCTTGCTGCTACACTGGGGAATCTGCTGGAGGGCTAATGGTACGTGACGAACGAGGAAACTGCGTTGAAGGAGCTGGATTCCTTTTTGGAAAGCTCAGTCCTCTTCAAGCTGAAAGGAGAGCATTGGTTGAGGCACTGCTCCTTTGCAACAGAAGAGGCTGGAGCTGTGTTGACATTGAGTCTGACTGTTGGACTCTGGTCAGTAGACTCAATGCCAACACGTACGGAACAAACACAGATGAAGAGAAGCTTTGTCGATCTCTAATTCGCCCAGATATGAAGATCGACCACATTTCCAGAATGGAAAATTCTGTGGCCGATTTCATATCCAAGTGGACTCTTGACATAAAAGTGAGTCATTCATTCACAATCCAGGACATACCTAACCAGCTTCGAGCAATTGTTGTGCTTGAAAGCATGGGTGTGGGTTATATAGACCCAGGATAGGGTTTTGCGGGTTATGATTTGTGTTGGTGAGTTAAGGAAGAAGAAGCTACTGTTGAAACAAGAAATGTCAAATGGAAGCTTTGAAGGTTGATAAGCTAGGGTTGCTGTGTTAAAATGGCGGCATTTGATGAAAGAGAGAAGTGGAGTCTGTGTAGACTGAGCTAGGGTTCCAATGGGACTTCTGATTTGGGACTAGGGTTTGGTTCTGAATTGGGTGTTCCAATTGGGCCAAGTCTGATTATTTGAGTCTAAGCCATTTTGGGTCTTGTTCTTTTATTTTAGCCTATTTTGATTGGGCCCTGATTGTAGAACCTGGTTTTCGTTTATCAATATAATTTGCCAATTAAAAAAAAAAAAAAAAAAAAAAAACTTGTAAAAAAAATAGTTGTTTCTAAACCGTTGTTGAACGCATACGGATTTGGCCAAAAAACTACCCGTTTAAAACTAAAATAAATACTAGCTATTTAACCGCTACCGAAGCAGATACCGATCTGTCCAAATAGATACCTGTTTCTAGTGGATACAAAAATCTTAAATAGACGCGTATTCACCTAACCAAATGAGTATCCATCTTGTCATTACTGTACTCGTTTGATGTTTATAGGGTAAATGTTGGTCTGCAGAATTTAGTCCCGTTCCGCGATGACATGTTTACGCTGTGGAATTTAGTCTAATAACAAAATTTGATATTTGGTTTTTTGTCCATCACAATACCGTCCCGTTTAATTTTTAACCCGACGGGATATAACGGGATCAGTCTTATTATATCAAGAACTATCATCACGTTACACATGTTTACAAATTTCCCCTAAGAAGAATCGGTTTTGTATTCCCTCAATTACATTGCAGATAAAACGATCAGTTTTAGAGACCCCTCAATTGTCTCCGAGGGTTCAGAAAATTTGCATCTAGGGAGATATCCTCCCCTTAATTTGCATGTAGTATAGCTCAGTTGAAGACCACCCTTAAATTCTTCGGATTTTGAAAATTTTACATGTAAAAGATCAGGTTAAAATACATTTCTCAGATTGCATGTAAAGAAATCTATATAAAATATTCCCTCTATTTTGTAAAATACTTGCAAAAAATACAAAGTTGTCGTTGAAGGTTGCTTTAGGAGACCTTCCTGTTTTCAATATTAAGGTCAGTTTCAGAAATCTCTCAAATGTTCCTATAAGGTTAGAAAATTTGGAGGTAGATCGGTTGGTGTAAAATACTTCTTTTCAATTTCCATGATTTTGAAATATTCTATAAAATACTCACAAAATATGTAAAGATAAATTGAGAGGGTAGTTTTGGCCTACCCTCCCTTTTGGAAGACAATTTATAAAAGGTTAGGCTATATCTAAGATGATCCGGACTTAAAAAGATATGAAATTTTCAAACCACCCTTATTATTTTCAAAAATGTTAGTTATATAAAAATATAAAAGTGTAAGGAATGAAATCAAGATCAAATAAAATTGGACGGGTCTAAATAAACCTGCAGGAGAGGGTAATATATACATATGGGAAGATGCGAAACTCAGCTTCGTTAGTTAAGCTATTTGCCAGCTACACACATGTAATGCCTTGTGAGTGCGCTATCCGATAACTCTTCCCTGATCTTGGCTTCAAAAGAGCTTGGGCATCGAAGATGGTTAGCAAAACAAAAGTACTGGCATCTTATGACTTGGCATCTAAAGCCAGGAGATGAGCAATAGCCTTTGGAACGACAGGTAGATAGGTATGTCAAAGTTAAGGAGCTGAAGGTTCTTTTGAACCAAAGATCGGGGAAGAGTTTGTAACAGATAATAACGACTCACATTTGATACTGAGAAATTGAAGCCTAAAAGATAGCTACCGAATTGTTTTTCTCAATAGATCTGTTTCCAATCTTTTTAGATAATTTTTTATACCCTGCTCCTTTTCCTAAAAAAGATTATTTAAGAACATCAAATAAGATAAACAGAAGCATACATGCAGTCCCAGATTCAACCTCCGAAGAACATGTTTCATTGAAAATATTCATAGGACCCTGAGTTTACTTCTATGAGGAACTCTTTATAACTGTATAAAAATGATAATATAAAAAATCTTTACAAATATAATTACATATCCTTGACATCGTTCACAGAAACTAAAGGAACCAAGATGTCCCCTCGCTCACTTTATGTCACATATGTCTATAAAAAGGTGTTTGTCTAAATCTGTTTGTTGTATAATTTTTTTTCAAAACTAGTATACACAATGAAAAAAGCCTAGATAGAGCTCCATGGAGCCTACCACTTTAGCATAATTCATTTGTAAGTAAGAGTATAGTTTTAAAAGACGAACCAGATAGTTGAGCTGATTTCTGCACATTATCTTAATATCAGCTTCCAAATTTGCTATAAATGTCACTACAGATTGCCACAGTACTTGAGGAGATAGCCAGACATATCATTAACCATGATACTATTTTGTCCCTCTTCGTCACGATTCCACGAGTGTCCCTGAATTTCACAAACACCAAACTCTGGTCACAGTGGAATATCAAGCCTTGCAGTTCACTAGCCATCAAATGCAAGTAAAAGACACACTCCATAGTAATTTTTGTTTCTTGGTTAACTGTAATCCAATATGTTCAGCTAAATTGCGTTACACAGCAGGACGCTCTTCAAAAGATAAAGAATCATCACTGCATAATACAGCTGCTTAAATAGGCAGACACAAATATATTGTGTGTTTAATTTTCATGTAATAATAGAGAAAATGAATGAAAAGAAAAACGTTGGGAAAATACCAGAGGAAAAAACATACACAAGGATTTTCAGGTTGTACAATCTAACTCGTGGTAACAAGAAAATTAAAGATAGTTCTGGATTCGAACTTAGTAATTAAAGAATTTCTAATGCATGTCATCTACACAACTAAGTATGATTACGATTTAGCCAGAAATGACAATGCATGTACTTTACAGAACTAACTAAACTCTACTTATATGCTGGATAAAACTTCAGTCGAACCTATTTTTTTCTTAGATTAGTATAACTACAAGGGCTACAGAAAGTACATATGACACACCTAACAAGCAAGAACAAATAGACAGGATGCTGACTCTATAGGACTATACTTTTATACACAAAGTACTAAACAGGTCAACAGAGATAAGTCGAATATCTGCCGACTATTTTAATCGAGTCTGTGGCTCGGATAAGTGCCTACGCAAAAGACATTAAAACTCTTAACCTTGACTTCAAATCTATGCATCATCTAGACCCAGTTGAGCTTTACTATTTTTTTCTATAAAAACTTCCCAAATTCCCAGGAACTTCACAGTGTTATCTTTCGGGCAGAGTGCCCTACTGTTTGAGTTGTAATGAATACAGACAGAGTCCGGATTGGTCAGGTTGTTAATCCTGAACAGCTCCAGTTGACCCACATTTCTGCATGGAAAGTTAATTCAGACACGAGCACAAGGTTATACTTCGTGTCTAGAAATAATTTCTATGGATTAGATAGGTTGAATAAACCCCATTTCCTATGCCCACAAAAAGTTCTCACAGCTATAATACAAAAACCAATGGAAAAAAGTAATAAGAGTGTATAGTCCTCCCAACTAAGCTCTAAAATAGAAACTACCTTTCGGCACGAAACCGATCATAAATATGATACAAATCAATGTAACAACACTATTCAGCACAAAGCCAAATGGTTTATAAATACTAATAGATTTCATTCTTATTCCAGATACTAAATTTAGGCATAATTCAAAAGATAAATTTTGCTCTGAAACCAATAAACAGCAACAACACCACTTATTTTAATCCGAAATATCTTCATACTTAAAACGGAAAATAACAATATGTGATACTAAATGGTTATTGCTCAAACAGTTTAACAGTCAAAATGAAAACTTTGGACGGATAGTTTTGCTTTTAGTCGTACATAAATTTACCAGATATAACGCTGCATATGCTGTGAATAATTTTAAAGGAGATCAATGGTACTCACCTAAGGGCCATGGTAGCCGGAAAGATGTAACCGACAGATACAGCAGTAGTGGCACCAGTGAACTGAAAGGCGTCCCAAATACTAGGTACAAAAGTTGCTCCGGCAAATATAATACACATGAGAGTCGCAGTTATTGAGGCAAATCTCTTATTGTCATATGTAATCGCTTTGGCATACGGAAACAAAAGACCATCTAAGTTGAGGCGGAGGGAATAAAACACAATCGGGAACACAAGTATCAGGTGGAAGCCGTAGCTCACCCTAACTATATCATCAAGCAATGAACTATAAGGAATTCCGAGGTCACCGTCAAAGTTTGCAAGTACATCATCCAGTGTTTGATCCCCAAAAAGAAGGACTCCAAAAAAGCTTGTGGCAATGTAGACAACTGAACATAATATGAGTGAAGCCCGAACTATTGATTTCATCTGGGAGGGGTCTTTGAGTTCATTTTCAATCGGGTGAACTGCACGTTTATTTTAACCACGTAAACACTACAACGTTATTCAAGTATACATTATAAAACATTATATTAATAAATGACAGACCTATCTTTGAGATTATCGTTAGAAGAGAATACTGTTAAAGGACAAAAAAGACCAAAAAAGGTATATCCTGTTATATTTTAGCTTCTTTAAAGACTATAAAGAGTTACTCATCCAGACAACATTGTTGCTAATAAACATAAAACAAAACAAAACAACCCCTAAGTCCCTCACAAAACGTAAATAATTTATAAAACACAATATTCGATCAGTCAAAAATATCAAATATGTCGGAGAAATTCCAAAGCAAATATAGATCATCATAAATCACATAACATAAGGTTATTATCAAATGAGATTGCAAAGACTATATTATACACACAGAAAAAGAAAAAATAATTTCCAAATAACATTTTTATAGATCCAAGTTCTTCATATAAGACTAAAAGGAAACATTCAGTAATAGCTTTCTGTTGAGAGTATAGAAGTACTATCGGTACACGACTTACTGTTGTGGTGGCAGATGAAGGCGGTTACTAAAACGGGGACTGTTGTGAAAAGTTTCCAAAATGACGATTGGTCGACAACTTCAGGTAGCAAACGTGGCATTGCAGTGCTTCCATTTATCAATTTGACAGTTGCTACCCCTGCTATTATCACCACAAATACGATGGCCAGACCCACTGACAGCGCCGATGTGTATCTAAGAGAATCTAATATGGCCAGGACAATGAAAATAGAAAAGTCAGACAATTCCAAAATTCTTCAAATTTCAATCCTATAACACTGGATATAACTCAAAAGGCAAATGTTTTCTTCAAATAAACTCGACAATTAAAGGCAACTCCTACAAATATTATCAGGCTCAAGATAGTAGTACAGTGATAGTGCCTTCTAACATGTTGCCGTGAAGTTCTTAAAACCTCCCAAAATGCAGGATATATATTTTACTTGGTCAAAAAGTTAAACGATTAACTATAAATGCAATTTCCAACACAAACAACATTGGAAAGCGTGGATCTTTTCTATGAATAACCGATTTCAAACAAGGTATTATACATCACTGTTTAGCAAATTTAGCCTATGACAGTGTTTTTCTATTCGACTCAAATCGAAGAACTCACCAACACGTTTGAATGAAATGAGAGGTGCGAAAACAAAAAGTGTAGTGAGCAAGAGCAGACTCGATCGAGTTGTCCACCAATGTCCTCCAAACCATTCTTCCATGACACCAGAATGATGGATTCCGCCTAAGCCAGTCCCAGATAGCACATCACCTGTCAAACACCAAGTCCTCACCTAATCATCATCCACAATCAAACATCAAAAGATGGAATTTTATTCAATTCTCCAGTCAATCAGTATCCCACAAAGTAAATACCTCTTAATCAACCAAATCAAACATGAATATCGAGATACAAGAGTTTTCCTATGAAAAAAGGAAATATAAGATCGCTAAATCACAGACTTAATTGACTTAGCAAGTCAATTAGTACACTAAGTTAAGCATCGTGAAATCGAATTAATTAGAGCTGGGGATTTCGAGGTTACTACCTATGATGATCATGTAGACTATGAGCATCCCGAGGTTGTTGAGAACAATGCAGACCTGGAGTACCGAACGGAAAGGACTACCTAACGCGTCTGCAGCGGCGCCGGCGTACGAGGTTGATTTAGACGCACGCGTGAAACGGATGATCAGATCGATCGACGATTCAGTAAGCATAGAGACGAGCACGATCATGGCTATGCCGGGAACAAGCCCAAGTTGCTTCACTGTAGCTGGAAGAGCCATGATCCCAGCTCCGACGACGGTGGTGGACAGATTAAACACCGCGCCAAAAAACGACGCGCCGGATCCATCGCGCAGCTCGTAATTGGACGATTTTTTCGGAAGAAGTGGAGCTTGTTGAGTGCGACGGAATATCCGATCGCTTGACGGAAGTACCGTCATTCCGTGCGGGGGTATGGAGTGGGCGACGGCCGGCGTTAGATCGAAGGAAAGATCCGAGGATCCGAGAAAAGGGAGACAGGAAGAAAGGGTGAAAGTTGAAATGTAAACTGAAACGTTTTTTAATGACGTGGAATTTGACGTGGCGATATATGGTACAGAAGACCAATCAGGTGTTGACACTTGACTTGGAAGAGCAACACGTTTGAAAAGCGTGTACTTTTGTCAAAGAAAATGAACGGAAAACCTATCGCGCCAATTCTTTCGCTTTGTCCACCTCCTATTGACTATTGTCATATTACAAATATTTAGTGTCGGAACTCGAATCGAAAGAGGGAGTTTAAACAAATTTTATAAAAAGTGTGGTGGTTGCACGCGACTCAAAAGATGTAGAGATGTAAAATTTCAGGTGAGATAAGGACGGCACCGGCAATTTGTCACTGTGTATGTATTATTTTATCGAGTAACTATTTTGCTCTTACAATTTTTATATAAAGGATAATCAATTTTATAACAATATGTTAATGTACTAAAATTCTTTTAACAATTTCGTTTATTATTATATTTTTATTAAACTGAATATGATATAATTAATAAAATAAATAGGATTGATACAATTTTGAAATTAATTTTCTCTAAAAAAAACCAATTTTGAAAATATTTATGGACGGAAAACTCTTCTTCTTTTTTCATTTGTTCGAAGATATGGTCGTACATTAATAAGTAATATGATCATTTTTCTCATTTTTTTATGATGAAATAAACGTAGCACAACAGCAACATCAATATTTACCACTCAAGAAAATTTCAAGATCTACTTCATATCTTCAGTAAAATCAGCAAATCGATCTTCTACAAACAAGCAACACAAAATATCGAAAATCTCTTTTTCAAGCATTCTCAACTCATACTAGACTTTAAGACAACTAGAGAATTATTCATCAAATCATCCACAATATTCAACCTTTGATCCAACCCTCTATGTAAAAAAAATCAATCAACAAATTTTATCATCAATGCAGCAACAGTCACCAATACAACAAATGAAAAGTTTTTCTCATATTGTTAGAGTATCTCCTAAGGAATTTGTTAATTATAATGTCAAAATACATAATAAAGAAGACTATATCTTTGTAGCATTCAAGCAACAAGACAAACACACATTAGAATCGATGACCAAGCACACTTTAATTGGGAAATTATCGGCAGACAGGGCACCAATGCCTAACATCCAACAATTTTTTGGGACTCTGGGCTTCAAAGGAAAGTTAGTTTTGCCTTTTGGGATCCTCGTCACCTGATGATAGAATTGGATTTACAGAATAACATTAAAATAATCTGCATAATGAATCTTTAGACTATGGGAAAACATACAATACGTATCCTAAAGTGGACTCCTAACTTCCACATAAGAAGAGAGTCACCAGTCACCCAGTATGGATAACCTTCAGCAATCTACCACATTTTCCTAATACAATTCTGACACCATTAAAACCCTAGCCAAAACCATAGATAATCCTGTTGACACTTGGGCTCCCTTCAAGAATCATGCCATGTACAACTGTTGTAAGACATGGGTAGAATTTGACCTATCAAATACTATAATGGAAAGAATCTGGATTAGCTTTGGAAAGCCTGAAGGTTTTTGGATTAATGCCAAATATGGTGACAACCCAAGTTATTGTTTAGAATGTTCTCATATATGCCACAATAAACATATTTGTAGGAAATTAAAACAGTGAAGTCTAATCCAAGTTGAAGAACAACAAACTACTGAGCTCACAGCCAACAATAATCAACACAAACCTGCAGATGTTTGGATACCCAAAATGAAGTTTATTGTAGTTAGGGAACCAACTTCACTTCCTAAATAAAAAATTCCCAAAGTCAATCTACTGTAAAATAATAACTTCATTATTATTAAGGATTCAAGTGACCTTTAACAGTCCCTAAACACGCACAACTCACATAAATACTCTACTAAACCTTTACAAAGTTATGAATCACAACCAATAAACGCTCAAATTATAGTACCTAAACTTTATGAAGTTGGAATCATTCAGGAATTGCACTCTTTAGATATACCATTGACATCTAAATGATCAGAACTCATATAGTACAGACATATTTTCTCCCACGCCTCAACATTTGAGCAGTCTTCCCTTCTCACCTAAGGTCATAACAAAATAAGAGAAAAACTTTAATAAATATTTGAACAATAAATAAGAGAAATATACAAAGCCAACAACTTCATTAAGATCACAACATCCAAAGTAGTTCAAAACAAAAGGTTTTCCAGACCATATATTGGCTCCTCTAAATGAACATATCAATTATGTGTTGGAACGTAAGAGAGATTGGAAACAAAGCCACAAGAAGAAGGGTCAAATCAATTATAATATTAGAGAATATATAATTTATAGCAATACAAAAGTACCAATGATTTCAAATATTCATTTGAATAAGACTTGCTCAAATTCTAGGATTTCAGAATGTTATATCTAATACTTCAAATAAGATCTTGGTATTTTAGAAAAAGGATTTTGTTATTCAACCTCTTCTAGATTAAGATAATTTTGTTAATGTAAAGGTTACTCACTCAAATCTCGACAAGGATCTAATGGTATCTATAATCTATACAAAGTGTATAAGGAATCTTATAATACCTCTATAAAACAATCTAAAAGATGTATGAGACTCATAAACCAAATGGCTTGTAATGGAGGATTTTCGATCCATCACAAATCCATATGAGCAGCTATCTTTCTCTACTATCTGCTTGAGAAGCATAGACAAATTTAACAATACAATCAGTGATTGTAATCTAATTGATGTGGGATACTCAGGGTTCAAATACACATTGACTAATTTCCATAAATGAAAGAGATTTGATAGGGTGTTATACAACACAAACTGGTCTAACTATTTTACAAACACCTCAGTTACTCATACAGCTAGAATAAGGTCTGATCATTTCCCCTTTTGTATCAATATACGACAACATCCCTCAAATCAAGTCTTTATCCCAGTTTCAAAATATATGGCTTCTTCACACTATCTTATCCACTATAATGAACAATAATTAGAATGAAGTTATTCATGGTCCTCATATCCATGTATTTTGGTATAAACTTAAGAAATAAAGGCTTACCTAAAAATTTAGAATAAAGAAACTTTTGCAACATGTTCAATTCTATAGCACAATCGGAATAGGAGGTTAAATACTATGAAAACTATTTTAGAGAAACAAACTCTCAACAGAACAAGACCATGCATGCAAAAGCTCAAGCAATTCTCCTCTAGCTACTTTCCAGCAAGGAGGCTTACTGAGAACAAAAGTGCAGTATCAATTGGACAAAATATGGTGACAAAAGTATCGATGCCTACCATAACCATGTTAAGAAGAAAATGAGAATGAATAGCATAGTTAAGATCCTGGATAACAACATATGGATTTAAGATATTTAAGAATTAAGAGAGTCTGCAGTTATCCATTTCAAGACTCTGCTTACTGAAAAACACTCAGAGTACTGAAATTGCAAACATGTTATCTATTATTCCTATGATGGTCACAAATGATGACAAGAACAATCTGATGGTACTTTAACTGATCATGAAATATATAGTTTTGTCAAAGCCATGAATTCTTCAAGTGTTGTGGGCGTAGATGGTTTTAATACCAAACATCCCCAACAATATTAGGATATTATTGCTAAAGATCTATGTTCATCAGTCATAGGTTTCTTCAATGGGGAACAAGGTTCCTAATGGGATCTATGCCACATCAATTTGCCTAATTCCAAAGAAATAGGGTCTTAAATCATGGATTGACTATAGACTCATAAGTCTGTGTACACTCTTCCACAAGATCATATCTAGAATACACAATGACATGATCCGTGTTCTTATTCCTAAACTAATCTCTTAACAATATTGTGGTTATGTAATAGGCATAAATATTCAAGAAAATTTTCTCATTACCAAGGAAATAGCCTATGATCTTAACATGAAGTCTAGATGAGGCAATTTGATCATCAAATCAGACATGGCAAAAGCTTTCGATAAAGTTTCAATATATTTTATTATTCAACTACTAACTGGTTTTGGTTTTTATAACATGTTCATAAACTTGATCAAGAAAGTTATCAATGAAGTCAGGTTTTTAGTCATCATTAATGGTGAAGCTAGAGGTTACTTCAAAGCCACTAGTGGAGTCAGAGAAGGAATCCCATTTCTCAAATTATCTTCAGCTTGGCTAAAGAGTTCCTAATCAGAGGTCTTAAACAATTGTTACAAGACAATACTGATATGAGATACAAAACATCTAGTTCAATCATGGTTCCATGTTTGGATTTCGTTAATGCCATAATTATCTTTACTAATAGACCAACTACAAGCATCAATAACATCTATAAATTTCTTCTAAAGTATCAAGAACCATCTAGCAGCTAATCAACTAAGAAAAGTAAATTTTTATACCTTCATCAGCAATAACTCCTACCAGATTAAACTACATACAGCAACATATTAGCTTCAAACTTGGAAGATTCCATTTGAAATACTTGAGCTCAACTATACATTCTGGATGTACATCGATTCACTATGAAGATCTTGTAACATAAATCAGAAGAAATACTCAGGAGTGGGAACCATAGTTATCAGTGGCGTGCGGCGGTCAGTGGCAAAAAAGGCTAAAAAAGCCACAGCGGCGAGGCGATGGCCACATGACATGCGGCGAACCGTTACTTGAATAATATTTTTATAGCACATAACTGTAATTTAAATAATACTCTTTAGACATTTAAACTAACAATAACAACTTAAACATCCAATTACATGATTCTAAGAACATTCGACTCAAATGACAAACACATAGACTAAAAGATCCAATTATAAAACATCCAATCAAATAATTCTTAAAACATCCGAGTCAAATGACAAACATAGACTAAAATAAATCATCGTATGAGACAACATCTTCATACCTCTCATATCCACCATGTTCTCCATTTATATTTCATAAAGTTTTCTTTCTTCTTCTTTAGAGTCTTCATCAACAAGCCTCCGATCTCTTATGTGAGCCGTTGAAGACACTAGATTCTTAGATTTAATATTGTAGTCTACTTCATCAACCACAACAGCTCCAAAATCAACTCGGTCCAAAACATCTTCATTTTTCTAAAACTTAATTTTTAATTTTTAATTTTTTAGTTAAAAAAAAACCAGGCCTTACGCCTCGCCATGGTCGCCATGGCGAGCGACACAGCCGCCACCATCACCACAGGCGCCACGACGAGCGCCACGCTAAGGGCCTCGCCACGCCTCATCCTGAGGTGATATCACCTCGCCTTGCCACGACCGCCACGTGACAACTATGGCGAGAACATAACTTACTATCCTTGGAGGCAGACTTACCCTCATTCAGATTGTATTACTAACAATCATTTATTACCACCTTCAAAACTCGCAACTACCTAAATCTATCAACTGCCACACGATCAGACATAGCCAGATTCAACAAACTATTTATCAGAGAATTGGTGGAAGAAAAAATTCAGTGAACTATAAATTAATCTGGAGATTTCAGTACCAAAGACACGTGGAACAAGTTGATGACTAAAGGAACTTCTTCTATTCTCTATGAGAAAACATGGAACAATATTGTTCCGGATAAGTTTTCCTTTTGTCTACGAAGGCTTCTACATAACTGGGTTTATGTGGATACAATTCTACAACAAAAGAGCATATCTTTAGCCTCAAAATATTGATATTGTGATAATATTGAGTTAATCAATCATGTCTTTGTTCTATACAACAACTCATGGCTACTCTTGCAGTACTACACAAACATGTTCAAACTTCACATATGCAGACACATGATCCTTATCCAAATCATAAGAAGTTGGTATTGGTATGCTCTTAATAATGTTCTCATTCAAGCTACCTTACCTTCTACCATATGTTAGGTTATATGGTAACATAGAAACAACCTGAAGTACCATAAGCATAAAACTTATGCTAGTGCTCTTATTTAACAAGTCAAGAATGTTATCCTAAAGCTAGACTTAGCTAATCTTCTTAAAAGAATATTCAGGTATAAAGATATTGACTTGACCTATGACTTTGGATGTTTTAATCATTTAAAGACACCAAGAAAGATAATAGTTGTTAACTGGTCTCCTCCTACTAGTTCAAGACTCAAACTAAACACAAATGCCTCTTGTTCTCAATCTGGGGAAACTACAGCTCCGTTTCTTAATAAGGCTCTGGATCTCCCCTCTGCTCACCATCAGCTCCTTGCATAAAACATCAGGAAGAAATGGCGATTATACGATAAAACAAAAACTATAAGTCAATCTAAATTCTGAGAAAGAAGAAACTTTCTTCAAACTACCCCAAAAGAATGTTCATTCTAAAACTCAAGCACCCTTCGATCTACATCAAACTTATCTTTTAGCAAGAAGAGGTACATTCTCCTAAAGTCTTAATCAACCATCCATTTTCAACCTCAGTAAGGATAACAAAAGATGTCACCAACCTCAGATTGGAATGGATTGTTTCAAAGATTTGAAAAGTTGTATGCTTTTTGGCAGTACCAAATTTTGGTGCCTTCTTAAAATACACTTGTTCATAGTTTATTCTTTAAATTCCAACCTAAAAAACTGGGCCTTGATGTAGCTAAGAATGCAGACATAGTGGTTTCTCGCTCGGTGTCAAAATTGGTTAAACATGTATTAAATCAAGGATTTTAATGAGCCCGTGAGGTTAAAAAAATGTGACTTATCATAAAGTTTGATATTCAAATTCAACCGATAAAACATTCAAAAACCAATTTTCATATTTAATCGTTATTTAAAAAAACTAATTGTTATTTTTATTATTTATAGATAAGCAATATATTTTATTTCTTTTATTTTTATTTTATATGATTAGGGCTGAAGGTCTATTCTATAAAGTCGCCTGAATCCTAATATCAGAGTAGCTGTTTATTGAAATTAAAATCATATTTTTCGTTTATTGAACTTTTTAATTCTTATTTACCTTGGAATATGGCTACATCACTTTTACTTTGGATTATGGTTAAGATTTATCCGTTGGTTCTTCTATATTCGATTATCGGTTGGTATCAGAGGCTCACTATAGCCATGAAAATAGGTTTGAGTATGCGGGGATAAGAGCAAGAGAAACATCTCACTTTGCTTCGACAAGTAAAGAATTATAATCCCTCTTTTGTGTCAATTTAAAAATGAGGAAAGTACCCCTAAATACCTACTCAACTATCAAATACCAAAATGGTACCCGTTTTTGGACTAGTTTCATAAAATACCTAGAGCCATATTTTGGACAATTTTACCCTCTAGGGTATAAAAGAGGGATTTTTGATTGAAACCCACATTTTCACCTTCTAATCGTGACTTTTTGGTTCCATTTCCCCCCACTTTCATATTTCTATTTTTGAGGAGAGAGAAACCCGAAAAACTGGAGCCAACTCTGACCCAGCGGAGGTTCCGTCGATTGTAATCCTTGTCGTCGACCAGTTCGTATTCCGTCGAACGAAAAAAGTCACAGAACATCCACCGCGAAACCGATCAACAGCTAGGAGTTGGAGCCGACGACCAGTCACCGGCGTCGTTTGTTTTGGGAAGGTAAGGTTCTTTGTTTCTTCTTTTCGCTGGACGTTTGGACTTCACTCATTGTTTTCATAAGCACACATAGTTTTAAAGACGTCGCCGGAGTAGTTTAACCGCCGACCACCGTCTACTGCCTCCTACTCTTTTGAACAGAGTCGAACAGGTACGTTATTTTCTCCGTCGAACAGGTACTGAACACTGGCTGTCTGTGAGCATTATGCTCCGACATCGATCAAGAGGTAAAGAAGGAAGCCGTCGTCGAGCCACCAGCGTCGTTACTGTCGAAGAGGTATGTTTGACGTAATTTTTGTTTTCGTCGGACGTTTCAATGTGGCTCTGTGTGTTTAACAGTCGACTGTATTAACGTCGCCGGAGTAGTCACTGTATTTGAGTACTGTATTGGACAGTTCTCTGTTCTCCGGTGACGTTTTTTCGTTTCGTCTACAGTTGTACGTTAGTGTTATACTTCAATCCTATAAACTAATATGAGCTAGATCTACTTTTTTGAAAATGATGAACAAAACTTAGCAGTTTAAGTAACTTTGAGACCAAAAGAAACATAGATCTATAATTAAGATTTATAGATCTGACTCGCATTTATGTTTGATATGCTTTAAAATTGAAGTAGATTATGTTACTGTATCGTCTTGTGTTGTTGATGGACCGGGAGAAGGAAGCCGTCGTCGAGCCACCAGCGTTGTTACTGTCGAAGAGGTACGTTTGAACACATAATCAACCTTCTATACGGTTCTGAAAACATTGTTATATTACTAGTTTTTGTGGCAAAGTTTTTTTAGTATCACTAACAATCTCATATCTATGTATCTAGAAATGTGATATTAGAATTACAGTCAAACAGTTATTTCACTGTATCTAGCAATGTCTCATGTTGTATCTAGCAATGTCTCATGCTGTATCTAGCAGTGTATACAAGGCATAAATCACAACTGACAAATAATATAGTGTCTAGCAATCAGATATGCACTAAAATCGCAATGTAGGTTCACTAAAATCGCAAGGTATGCATTGTGAGACTGTAATTTGTCTGGGTTGTTTGTAGATCATATCTAGCAGGGTGTTCCTTCTTGTCTAGCAATGTGTGCCTTCATATCTAGCAAGGTGTTCCTTCGTATCTAGCAAGGTGTTCCTTCATATCTATCATTTCCATCGTGAGAGAACAAGAGCTCTAAAAGTCGGTCTTATCTGCGGCGGTCCTTCTGCTGAGCTCCAGTTTTGATTATTACAAGCGGCTTGTTGTTTTTTTAAAAATTAGATTAGTGTTGCTTATTCCTAGTTACCGAGTATTGTAATTGAAAGATTTGGTTCAGCGGGAAATGAACGCTTTACTGAATTTAACGTCAGTCTATCGAATATTTTGATGTAGTAACAAACGATGCATCGACTAAAATATGATTATAATGTGTATGCGTATCAGTTCTTAAGTGTGATCTGCATCTTATTTTCAGTTATACTCAAATACTCCTGCAGATTTTGATTTTAAACGGATTACAATGTTCTTGTCAGAGATTTAAAAAGCTTGTTATGAGTTTTGATACTTTTGGGTTTTTTTGCAGTTTTCAGCAGTTCTTTGTGTTTTAAAACATAATAGTCTGATAGATAATGCGTTTTCAGCAGGGTGTTCCTTCTTGTCTAGCAATGTGTTCCTTCTTATCTAGCAAGGTGTCCCTTCTTATCTAGCAAGGTGTTCCTTCTTATCTAGCAACGTGTTCTTCATGAGAGCGTTTAGTTTATAGTACAAACATGAGAGCATTTAGTTTATAGTACAAACATGAGAACCATTAGCTACATGGAGTATATGCACCAAAGGCATTGTCTACTGCCCCTGCCCAGATACCTTAAGATTTCTAAAAACTGTAAACTTTTTGTATATATGGCATGTTTGTTTTCTTAATCTCTGTAGGAGTCTGATTCTGTTCAATTCTTTTGGATCTCCTCAAACTCACTCATAAAAACTTGGAAGAAGATATCAAATCCAAACAAAGGTAGAAATAGAAAACAAAACACAAGATGAATTGTCTATTACAACTTCTTCAAACACACATTACAGATAATATATATTTATATATGTTTCTGAAACACATCGATGCAACTCGAATGCCTTAGAAATAGATAAAAGACACATAAATAACAGCTACAGAAGCTTCAATCTTCTGTTTTCCTGCAAAAATAACAATAATGTTCTGTCATTAATTGAATATATAGCAACAAAGGTTGCATATGAAGAGATGCCACAATAGAACAAATCATTTATAAAGCTAAAAGGAAATATAGAAACCAAGGAAACCAAAAAGGGCTGAACGAGCAAGCATTGCAGTTCAGTTGTGCAACATTAAAGCTCGAAATTCTAGCTTGGAAGCATAATGCAAGAAAGAAGGGAGCATCATGCACCTACTCTTCTTGTATTGTGTAGTATTTTAAAACCAAAAGAGTAAAGAACCAAAAGAGTAAGGAAGGTATCATACTTGTGATTAGTTAACTAGCATTGTCTTTATGCATATCTATCGGACTCATTTTAATTTCTATAAGTTAGATCTATCAGAACAATATGCGGAACAATCGCAATGTATGTGAGTGCAAACTACCAGACTCCAATTAGTAAAAACGCAATGTATTTGTTCATATCTATCAGACGCCAACTGAATAATCAACAACAAGCACATTACATAGAATCTATTCTTCATGTTTGTTCAAAGGGGGGAGTTTATATACACATAAACCAAAAAAGTCCTAACTATAAGCCATTTCCAACTAAACAGATACCCCAATTAGTGAGCATCACTATCACATACATACTTGAATTCTAAACTGACCAACTGGACAAACGAAGCGATAGTGATAATTAACAAAAGGGAACTGAAATTGAGTACCTTAGGAGCAACAACAGTAGCCGCTTTGACTACCAAACCAGGGAAAGAACGATGCGAGAGAGAACCTGGATCCAATCTCCTGAATGAAGCGAATCTGACACCAGAAGCTTGAAAAGAAGCTAAGTTCTTAGCTACTGTAGCTGATGGTGGTGTTGTTAATTGAGTTGAAGCCATTTTACCTGTAAACCAAAATTTTGAACATCAAACAGTAAATAATTGCTTACACCATTTTACCTGTTAATCTGACACCATTTTACCTGTGTTCAATCCTTTCTTGTAAACCACCCTGAGCATCACAAGCATCAAGAACAGCTTTGAAGACGAATGCAGCCAACACACGAATCCTCAGTTACAATGCACGACTCCTCAGTTACAATGCACTAACATGCTACCCCGCTATTGCATACTCTGGTGCTAGATTTGAAATAAATTGCTGTATCTGGTACATTTTCATGACATAGCTACGTTATACATGAAAAGAACTCACAGGATTTAGTTACTACTCATAAAAGTAGATGGTGATGTAGCATATATCTTAACAATACTAAAAGAAAACATAGTTAATATTACAAGTACAAACGATTACCTTCACTCCTTGTATCCTTCACTCCTCGTAAACAAAAACCTGCAGCTTCGATGCCAGTTAAGATCATTCACAACTGCTGCAGCTTTTCCACCTTGCAAGTTTCCTTCATGCCCAATACGTTTAACAGATCTAGATATATAAAGCTGGGAAGGAAGTTCAAGAACCACATCATGCACATCCACGTGAGAGCCTCCAAGTTTCAAAAATTCTGCTCTTTGTTCTTTGTCTAAATTGCACCTATCAATAAATACACTTTTCCCCTCCACCAAAGCATTAACTGCACTCTTCAGACATTGAGCTCATCAATGTCACAAATTATCAGACATAGAGAAGCTAAAAATGTAAAGTTTTAAAGTTCAGTGAAGCATTTTATCAAACATGTTGCGAGATGCTCACTATCTAACGACTTGGAGAAAGAGTGAAACCTGACATATGCGAACCCAGGTTCTAGATGAATAACGCGTGACGTGATCGCAGAAGGTGGACTTGCCGCTGCCTGTGGTCCAACCAATATTAAAAGGATTGTGTTTCCTTTCTCTTGTTCATAGTTACAAAACATGTTTAGGTCAGGTTTTAACAAAATCGAAGATGAATAAACGTGAAGGGGTTCAAACCCTAGAGAAATCGCAGTAACAAGCATATATATACCTTGTGTTTTACGAGTATCGTCGATCTCCGGTTGCGTTTCCATGTCGATTGAAGAGGTCAGGTTCGTCGTCGGGCGGACGTCGAAACTATTTAGTAAGACCAACTTCAACAAATAACGTTCTGGTAATTTATTTCTTTAAAGAGGAAAGTATCGAAGGTAGTTCTGATGTTTTGGGAGGGTTAAGAGAGAGGGTTAAGAAAGAGAGTGTGGAGGCTGGTTCAAAATTCAAAATTCAAAATTGTTGAGGGCTGAAAATACTCATTAATTCTCAAAATGAGGCTTATATACTAGGTTAAGGCTCATTAATAGGTTTGGCCAAAAGATACTTGGTCTTTAAAAATTAAAAATAGTAAACTTTTGGTTAATAGGAGAAGACCCAGAGTTATTGGAAACAAATCGAGTGTGTACTTGAAGAAAGAGTTGACAGACAAATTAAAAACCTATGGTTTGAAATCAGTAAACCCGTTGATATTCTCCTCTTTGTGGGGATTTTGACGGTTACTGTCTTCACGGTTATATTCCTTATTCGCTTGAAAGTTTACTGAACCAGTGGGTTTCGAGAAATAATTGATAAATGGGATAAGCGGTAAGAACTTCATGTCTTTTGGCCAAGACAGTTTGACCACTGTTTTTTATGCTAACAAAGGATGGAGAGGTACTAAACTGACATCATAAGAAACAGCTGGCAATGTTCTGTCCATATGCGTCTCCTTTATCTGGTAAGAAAAGGTATGTTAAAGAAGCTAAAATACGTGATTTTGATTTTGATCCAGTAGGATATTCCTCATTTGCAAATTTGATCTGGGTGGGTACCGTCCAAATATTAATTATGGTATACTCTAAATGTGACTGTTTGGGTAATGTCCGGAAGATGCTGGATGAAATTTCTGACAGAGATAACAAGAATCTCGTTTCTGTTCTAGCGGAGCTGAGAGGATGTGTAGACTGTAGACCCAAAAAATTACTCCAAATCCTAGAATACAAAGTAACTAGTTGCATAAGTGAAAGTTCTGTGAACCTAGTGGCAGTTATCTAGTGTACTCGCCTTGCGATCAAGACAATGCAAGAGAAACATATATTGTTTAGTGGTGTCTTTGACGTTGAGTTATTGGAATGGATAGCAATATTGGCCAAAGAGCTGGTACTTTACAACCAAGCTAGAAATGACATCGATTACGGCGTCCTTAAGGCTAGCAAGATAACCATTGCCAGGATTGTCTATAAATTGTTTTACCACAAACTTAAAGTTATAAGCTTCATGGAAAACATCCGAGAAATTTAAGGAGAATCTGAAGGTTTAATTCGATGGCAGAAGCAACTACTTTTAGAATTGTTGAAAGGTGATTATATTGAAATACATAATGTGGAACACCGAATATCAGCCTTTAAGTTGGTCAAAGCACTTTTCTTTTTGTGCTGGAAAGAATTTTTCGGTCAGGCTTGCTTGCATTTACTTACGCAGTAGATTCATATGTTGGTCCTTATTTCATCGACATATTTGTTCAGTTCTTGAGCGGATGAAAACTATTTGAAAATAAGGGTAACTTATTGTATTTTATCATCAGTTTAACTGGTGATATTGATGGCTCCGCTACATATTTCATGCATGGAATGGTGGTGAGCTGTGACTATCTACATCTCGGTTTAATTAAATCCTTTGACAAGGACTGTAACGTCTTGTATAGTAGGGTAGACACTACTGGGCTAAATAGAAGTTTTAAATGTGGCGGTCTCAAGCAACAAATAAAAAGATCTCCTTGTCTTTTGGATAAGAAATCAAATGAAGAGTCATAGTGGATCTTAGGATGAAGGAGACCAGCATACATTTTACCCAATTAGATTTAGATGATAGAAATGACTGATTAGAGGCGTGACAACAGAGCTTTGTTTTACGGGTCTTGATAGGCCACTTTTTCATTTGTTGCCAGCAAATATAAAGAGAGATATTATGCTCTTATCAAACAGAAGAGTTGTTCTTCTACAAAAGCATAAGCTCAGTAGCTTCTTAATTTATGGGGATCCAGGTTCTGAAGTGAAGCCTAATATTTTTCATTCCGGTGACACGTTACGACTCGTGTTGCATGTTTCCGTGGAAGAGGTATTTTCTTATAGAACATATTCGTTGGATAATTCATGTTGTCATTTTCTTCTTCGTCCATTTCTGTGGGTTTTGTAGATCTCTTATCTAATTATTAGTTCGACAGGTTTTGGCAATTATTTACGATACATCTTCATCATGAATTTGAATATATTTGAAGAATGATCATCACCGAGGACTCCTCATGAACAAGCCACGAAAAGGATTCGTCAACCATCCACGAACATTGATGGCGGTAAAATAACTCGAGAATATTTCGTTTACTTCTTCATTAAGGAAAACTTCTTCACGGAAAGAACACACGACTTCGTCAACGACGAATTTTGCTGGGACTGAAGGTCGAATTCAATTTAGAATTTAATACCGCAACTGAACTCGGACATTATATAAAAAAAACCATACACAACTTTCTTGACCGAATGACAGGGTAACGATGATTAATAAACAAGATATTGGAAATGAGGCACATATCGTTACTTTCAAACTCAATTTGATGTATTAGAAACATAGTCTTGCAAATGTTTAATGAAATATTAAAAAAAAAATCAGACCAAGATAAGCTTAATTTCTTAGAGAAGAAAAACTGAAAGAATCTTTATCTGATTCTAAAGAAATTTCGAATCATGCTAAACCCAGTGGATTTCGATGCAAAAAGTGGACGGCTAATAAGAGTAAGCCAATTTAATCTTCAAGATTTCAATATGTATACATGGTTCTAGATTTCCTTAGGATTGGTTCATGATCCTGTAACCTGAAAAACGTTTAAGAAACAAAACTAAGCCTATGCTTGTCAGATTAACTGCAGCTATCTCAATACAGTTAGTAGAACATTTTCAGTAACATATGTTATTTAATCAAGTAGGAAAACATCTTACATATTATTTCGAACATACTCTAAGTCAATACTTTCAAGGAAAGTAATGGCATTCAATCGATAAGGCGCTTGCTGTTTATTAAATTCTGTTTTCATTTTACATTTTAACGTCATTTAGTTAGCCAATCGGCAGTTTTTTTGGTCGTTACATATATAAGATATAACCATTGAGGGAGTAATAAGGTGTATACAACATTTTAGTTTAGAGGCTCAAGAGGCCAAGACTGTTTCCTGTTGAAAAGAGATTAACAATAACTTGAGAGTCTGACTCGATATCGACATTGAATAGACCATTATTTTTATAGATTTGAAGACCATCAATGAGGGCTCTAGCTTCAGCCATTATTGGGGTAAGCTTTTCATAACGATTGTAGCACCCCAACTTAGTAGGATCATATATAGTAGGAGTCCATTGCTTCATCTTAAGGAGTAAAGCACGATCCAGACCCGATATAATTTTCTTGATGTAGTTGATAGAAGTATTAGGAGAATAAGGCAACCCTTTGATTTTAGATTTTTTTCTTGGTTTTCCAAATGACCCAGTTAATTATACGAGGCAAAATAGAGCTGATGTGAATCTCTTTGCTGGAAGCCCAGAATCAGCTTTCAAACATATGAGAAATTGTTATAAATCTACCAATTTTGATCTTGAGAATACTAGAAAAATAAGACCAGATTGACTAAGATTAGCTGCAACCAATAAACAAATTATTAGATGTTTATATGTTCTCATAGAATTGTCATTTAGCTTTATTAAGAGTCTCCAAGTAAAAAATGAGCACTTTCTATGAGAGATATTGTTCCACAATTTTCCGAAAATACTAGATATATTGTGATGAATTCCAATCAGATTTCAAGTGTTTTTAGCATTGTAGTTACCATCTTTAAAATCCAACCATTTGGGAATGACATCCTCAATGTCTTTAATTGATAACTTGTCAATGATTTCCATGTTATTAGGAGTGATAATTCTACTAATCTTCTACTTGTTCCACTGATTGTTTTCCCAAAAATTGTTAACTTTGTCCTGTTTATACCAATTGTTTTCATAGTTGTCATAAAGCTTGATTAGAGGAGAATGTCTGAAACAGTTGTCCAGCCAAAAGCTTATTTCCCCATTAACACTTTTCCATTTAATATTTGACTCAACAATATTCTTGATACCAACCAATATTTTCCAAACTTAAGAGCTAGACTTAGTGGTATAGTTATCCCGGAGAGAATTGATATTATTGTAGTGGATACTGTGTAGGTATCTGGCCCAAATAGACTTCTTATGTCTAAATTTCATCCAAAGCTTACATGAAAAAATGTCATTAATGTCTTTGAGATTACTTACATTTAAGCCACATTCATTAAAAGGCTCGCAGACTTTGGCCTAACTAGTCCAATGAATTTTGTTAGTTTCCTAGCTGGATACCCAAAGAAACATGTTTAATATTTTCTCAATTCTTTCCATGATGTACCTAGGGAGAGAGCAACTTTGAATCCAATATATTAGAAAGGCCATCAAAATTGAGAATATTACAGTGATTCCACCACCATAGGAAATGTTCTTTCCAACCTAGTTAGTAATCTTCTATCTAATTTTGTCAAGCAGGGGATAAAAATCACTTGCTTTGCTGTTAATATTAAAGGTAATGCCCAAGTACGTTGTAGGAAGATTCCTAGAGTTAAAACAAGTGATGTTTGATAAATATAAAACTCTTATATGAGGAAATTTATTGGAGTCGATTATCTTGGTCTTCTCTTTATTGATTATTTGGCCAGAGATGTCCTGACATTCGTGCAAAAAATTACTTTAAAAAAAGATAGAAGAATTAAGACTATTAGTGAATATAAGCAAGTCGTCATCAAAAGCTAGACAATAAATTATGATTGAACTTCTTGTAACATATTTCATTGTTTTATTGTTTTCAAGTATCTTTCTTAAACCTCTTAACAAAACCTCCTCAGCAATAATGAAGAGCCTAGGGTCTCATTGTCTTAAACCTCTTTTAGTTTTAAAGGAACCGACAACCTCCATATTGATAAGAACCGAAGCTTGAATATTCCTGATTAACCTGTCAATTAAGTTATCAAACCTTGAATCAAAACCAAAAGCAAACAGAATTCTTGTAATGAAGTTGTAGGACATTTTGTCAAAGGCTTTAGACATGTCCATTTTGATCAGAATGTTCCCAACTTTAATTTGTCTATTAAAATCGTAAATCATCTCTTTAGCAATCAGAATGTTTTCTTGTTTTGATTTATCGAAGATATAAGCTCCACGAGTATCAGAGATAATTTGAGGGAGGAGAATAATGAGCCTGTTATTGAGTAATTTAGACATTATTATGTTTATAAGGGTACATAGACTAATAGACATATAATATTTCCAATTTATAAGATTACAAGACTTGGGGATGAGGCATATTCCACTTGCCAAAATGCCTTGGGGGATTTTCTGACCCTAAATGAAGGAGGCTAAGGCAACAATGAAGTCTTTTTTATAATTTTCCAACAGGTAAGGTAGAAACTGGTGATGGAAAAATCTAGTTTAGGGGTAAAAAATGGAAGATCTTTTAGCTGGTTGATATTAAATATTTTGTAGAGAGTTAGGAGAGAAGAGGTGTATGCTTGTATTTAATGTTTTTAGAAAACTTCCAACCCATTTAATGTTGTTGGTTGGGGTATTTATACTTTTTTCTCGGATCCATGAGCCATTCTGGTCGGATCTTATATTTGGGTCAATCCTATAAGCCCTCAAGCCGAAGAATCAATGTGCTATGCACACAACTGATTCATTGGTCCACTCAAGTTACTGTTCAATCATTGAGTTTTATTCAACCTGTCCAAAGTACTCTTTGGATAAAATCAGAATCACTATGATATGACTCTAGGGATATCTGATCTGATCATATAGCCCCCTTAGCTCTTTCAAAAAATATTTAGAAGAGCTAACCATGGTAGATAATGTCCGATCTTCCTTCGAAGTGAATTTGAAGAGTCATTTGAGCAACTCAAAGGTTGCAACCTTATAATTAGTTCTCTTTTACATGTGTTAAGTGGTAATTGGACCCTTTAACCGCTTTTTTGGGTACTTGTGTCTAAACATTAAAAAATCTACATTTACTAGCCTTTAATCATGGTTAGAGGTTCACCTCTCCTAGGTAAAACACTCAAGTACTTTTTAAACTATATTAGTGTGATTTTTCACTGTTTCCATTTCTAGTGTGAGAGAAAAATTTAAAATCTGATTCTAGATAGAGAAAAACACCCTAATCATTCAACTTTTCTTAGTTGTTTTATTTTCTCTAAAGTTTGTATGTCCACGACAAGAACTGCATGAATCAAAGGAGGTTGGCTCAACCTGTCTGAGTTAGAGAAAGAGAAAAAAAAAGGCCATAATCGCTGCCAGATTACCTGTTTCTCCTGGTGGATTGATCATACAAGAGATACCAGAACCAGACATGAGTTGATCATCCCATAGACACTTCTCTTGCTCCATCATTAACAAATATTGAACCACCGGTTCAGTTAATCGAAAACCCCTTCACCAAAATTAAAGTCGTTACAATTCGTAAAGCTCAATCTCTTTTCATTTATATGAGGTCAGATGTAGGAGAAAAGACACCTCGAAGGATTACCAAGATTTCTAAATCCAAAACTGTAACTTCATCTGCAATGGATACAAAAAAACTCACTGAAGGTTCTACAATGGTGAAGCCTCCAGTGTTGCCTACTTCGGATTCAAATCCATCAATCCAACCCACCGGTTTTTCTCGTTTTGAAAAAGAGGAACTAAGCTCAATTTGGTCGATCAACGGCCACAAATAATGGATGAGAAGATGGATAATAGCAGGGAAGATACCCCATTGGAGACATATGGTCATACTGGCGACACCAGTATAGTTCGAGAAAAGAAGGAGAAAGTAAGACCGCCAGATGTCGAACCGCTTCCAGAGTGCCTTGTTGGGCGAGTGGGGCCTAACTTCTCCAAGGTTAGTGTTAAATATTTGTTGGCTCTTCAAAAAATCTCCTATGTGTATACCTATACAGCTGAATTGGACAAAATCATGAAAAAATGGGGTTTTCCAGAGTCTGTCAAAGTAAGGGTTCCTATCCATGAGAAGACTCTGATGGATAGTAAAATTGAGGAGCTATTGGTATATACCAAAGTGCTTAACTGGGGACTTCGATTCCCTTTGGACCCAAAGATAGTAAGATACTTCCATTTGGTGAGCTTATGCCCAAGTCAGTTAAGTCCCAATGTCTGGTATACATTATTAGCCAACATCATAGCTTCAAGACTGTTTAAAATTTTGATGCCTATGGAGCAGTTTGCTGCTGTAGCCAGTTTATATCGAAACCATCATATCCCTTTTTATTATTTTAACATGGGGAATGATTATAAAGTTTTTGATGACTTGCTGGAGGCTGATAAATCTTCGAGGACCCAATTCATCTACATTAGTGGTGCTTGGGAAAATGGCAAGAAAATCAGAGTTAAAGAGAAACCAAGTTTGCTGACTAGATATTGGAGAAGTTCAGGTAAATGTTTTACGAGTCTCTTTCATTATATGTTGATATTATTTTTCACATCGTATTTTCAATTTAGATTTTACATCGGATTTTGACTTTAGATTTCACATTGGATTTATCTTTCAGTTTTTTCAAAGATGTTCCCAGAACATTTAAAAGCGGGTAGAATTACGTTTACAAATTTGCATAAGTGGGCTGTAGAGACATGGGGAACTACTTTCCATAACTGTTTCACCCCAGGAAACATGGTGAGGGCCCACTTGTGGAGAACGAACCTAACTCGGGAAATCTCATGAGAACAATAGACCAATCCTCCCAAAGCTGCTGACATTTTCCAAAGGCAGAGGAAAAAGATGGTAAGCTTTATTTACCAGCCAGGAACAAGACTCCTAGCCATCTTGACAAAATTAAAAATAAGAGGAAAGGTAATGATCCATCTCAAGGGTTTCCCGATGTGGGTAGTTCAACTGCCAGATGAGATTAATGTAGTATTGTTGGATGTTGTTGTGGTTACTATAGGTGAGGCTAAAGAGCCACCATACTCTCCAAAGGTTAAGAGGAAGAAAAGATAGAAGATAAACATAGAGGACAGTGATAAAAGAGCGGAAAAGAAGAAAAAAGTTGCCATCGGTTCGAAGATCATACTCCGACCCGACGTCCTTCTCTCAATTACTCCCATCGAAAAACCTTCCCAATAAGAGGTACATATCGATCATCACTCTCCAATTTTTTATGCTACGGACCAGCCTCATACTGAGGCAGAGTGAATTTAGATGACATTGGAAGTTTGTATCTAAGTGAGTTTGATAAAGATGATTTTAACAAGAAGTTTTCCCCATCCATTACCAACGCCAATGTCGTGACTTATAATACTCTGTGCTATGCAGTTTTATATTATATAAGGTCAATCGTTGACTTGGAGAAGCAAGTCAGATCTCAAGCCAGTGACATCATTTCCCTTCGTACTGAACATCAAGGCCTAAAGGATTCTATCACGGTCGAACAGGGCAAGGCGGAGACTTTGGGCAAGGAAAAGAAACAACTTAGTGACGATTTGGTACAACCTAAGTCTGATCGTGAAAAATAATAGGCTAGCTACAAAAAAGTGCAATCTACTACTTCCACATAAATCGATTCCTTGAAGAAAAAACTGACCAATGAGAAGAGTGCCAACGACCAATTATCCAAAGAGAAAAAATAATTGCAAGATCTTCTCAAGAAAAGGGATGACAAGATTACTTCATTGAAAGAGACAAAAGCACAAGACATAACCGTTGCAAGGAATGAGTTTGTTGAGGGGTTGTTAAAATCTATAGATCGGATGGAAGAGTCTGTTAAATCGAATATAGTCCTATTGTTCCATGGAACTTTTCCTAAACGATCTCTTGGGAAGTTGTGGAGTTTTGTGCCATATGAAGAAATTCCCTTTCATACCATGGCACAAATTTATAAACTCAATATCTCCTCGGATGAATCTTAATCTGATGACAAAGCTAATCAGGATTCAGGTGATGATAAAGAGGAGAAAGAAGAAGATAGTGCTGAGAAGAAAACCAAAGAGAATGAACTCAAAGTTTAACTATTTTTACTAATGTTGGTATTTTGAATCAAAGTCCTTGGATTATGCAAGGTATTTTGTTGCTTTCATATCAGATTTTCTAGAAACTTCATTCGTACAAGTCCTTGTGGTTTACAAGGCATTTTTTTTTAATGTGGATCAGATTCTTTTTTATGATCCTATTTGTATTTCATGCCATATTTACTCTCATTCACTTTGTATTTTCCTCATCTTCTAGTTATACTTCCATTAATATCTGATAGTATTTGAATATGATAAAACTACATATATTAAATCTGATCAAGGCATTAAAAATATTTTCTTTAAAGTAAGTAAAAACTTATTCAGTTTCGCATTTATCCGAGCCATCCAAGACAATCCATTTGAAGGCAATAAGTATTTAATAATTTTTTAATCCATTTGAGCCATTCAAAGATATCCATTTGAAGGCAATAGGTGTTTCATAAATCTTTAATCCATCTGAGCCATTCAAAGGTAGTCCATTTGAAGGCAATATGTGTTTAATAAGTCTTTAATCCATTTGAGCCATTCAAAGGTAGTCCATTTGAAGGCAATAGGTGTTTCATAAATCTTTAATCCATCTGAGCCATTCAAAGGTAGTCCATTTGAAGATAAATTTTTTTATTAAGTCTTTAATCCATCAGGTGTTTAATAAGTCTTTAATTCATCCGATCACAACCAAAACAATTTCTTTTAAAAAGGCAAAGGATAATATACTGATTAAGATCCGGACACCTCATTAAAACCTCGCCACGCCATTAGGGTAGGAAAGAGTATGCCCCCAAATATTTACATTGAAGTAAGACAAAGTAAATATTTACAAGATAAGTTTATTTTAAGTATAACCTAAGATGCTCAACATTCTAATGATACTTCAACAGGTTGTCTTCTTTGTCTTAGAGTTTGTATGTTCCTTACTTAACTCTTTCACATAAAATGTATGGTCTTTCCCAATTCGGAGCCAAATATCCGAACTGTTTCTCCTTAGTGTGCAAGAACATTTTTCTCACAATTTTATCTCCAACTTGAAAATCTTTTCTTTTAACTTTATAGGCAAACCTGATCCTCATCAAGCATTGATAATGTACAGTCTTTAAACGTGTTTTTACTCTTTTTTATTCAACTAAATCCAACTGAGCCCTCATAGTTATCTCATTCTCTCTTTCGGAATAATTTAGAACTATGAATGAGAGAGGAGTAGCTTTTATAAGGGTGATTGCATCCATCCCATAAACTAGAGAAAATAGAGACTCTTGTGTGGTTGTATAAGGAGTGGTTTTGTATGCCCATAGTACTTCTTGTAAGTAAATTGGGCATTTTCCAGCAAATCCTTCTAAATTCTTTTTTAAACTTGACATAATTGTCCGATTTTCCACTTCAACTTGACTATAGGCTTAAGGATGAAAAGGAGAAGAAAAAACAGTGTTGAATTCCTCTTGAAGCATAAAATACATCCATGTCTTTGTTATCAAACTGAGGACCGTTGTCTGTCGTGATGCATTTGGAAATACCAAACCGGTAGCATATATTGGAGAGAATAAATTTATTGACTACCTTAGATATTGTTCCAAACAAAGGTGTAGCTTCTACCCATTTGGAGAAGTAATCATTTTCCACAATAATGGTATGACAACCCCCCGAAGCCATTCGAAGAAGCCCAACTAGATTAAGTCCTCATCCATCAAAAGGTATAGGTTCAAATATTGATACCATGGGGGTTGCTGGCGCATGAATTGAGTTTTCACATTTTTGACAATGATCACATATTTTCACCAAATCTTTAGCATGTGTCATAATCGTAGGCCAATATCATGCTAGTAAGACTCTTCTAGTAAAAAATTTATAGTCACAATGTGCTGACTCTTCTCCATCATCTAATTCCAATAGAACATTTTGAGACTCATTGGATCAGAGATAACGTAGTAAAGGCCTGCTGCAATATATTTTATAAAGAACCCCTTAAAGAACTAGAAAACCACGAGATTTGTACTTTGTTTTCTTGGCCACAACCTTGTCTGAAGGTAGAACTCCATTAGTGATAAATTCTTGGATTTCATTTCTCTAATCTTCCTAAAAGTACATTGGATATGTTCGGATTTTCCCCTACTCCACCTTTGTTTCCTATGGTTGCATCTATGGAAGGACATTCTTGCATAATAATCCACGGGTATGCTTCGAAATATGTTATAGTGGCAAAAGAATCTGCCATGATATTTTCTGATCTGGGGATATGCTCATATCTGATGCATTTAAAACTAATAGTGACTTCCTTTAGCACTTGTCAATATTTTATCAAGTGATATTTCCTGGTTTAGACTACCCTTGAGCCTGATAAATGAGCAATTGTGAATCACTTATCAGTCAGACTCTTTTAGCCCCACATATTTGAGCTAATCTTAAACCAGCTATGGTCGCGTCATATTCTGACTCATTGTTGGATACTCTGAAGCCAAAACATATAGCCTGGTCCATGGTATCACCATAAGGAGAGGTTAAGCAAATACCAGCTCCACACTCCATTGTACTAGATCACCAATTCCTTTTTAAATTTACTAACTTGAGCTTCTTCATGAGACCTCTAGAATGATATTCCACTAAAACTCAGTCACAGCTTGAGCTTTGATTGCAGTCCGAGTTGCAAAGTCAATATCATAGTCTTCAAGCTCAACTGACCATTTAGTCATCCTTCCCGATATATCAGCCTTTTGTAGCATATTTTTCATGGGAAAAGAAGTCTGAACCGTGACAAAGTGTGTTTGAAAGTAAGGTCTCATTTTTCTAGCTGCTATCACCAATGAGATCTTACTAGCTTATTTTTTTTAAGGTGGATCCATGGCTAACAAAGCATTTAACTTATTCGGATCAGCCTGAATCTCTTTTTCACTTATAATGTACCCCGGAAATTTACCAGATCGGACTCTGAAGGTACACTTATTTGGATTTAACTTCAAGTTGATGGCTTCTAAGTTAAGAAAAGTTTCTTGGATATTGCATATGTGATCTTCCTCCTTAGGGATTTTCACCATCATGTCATTAATGTAAACTTCTATATTCATGTCGCTTTGATTAACAAATTCTCCATTCACCAGTCGTTGATAAGTAGCTCCAGCATTCTTCAACCCAAAGGGCATTACCTTATAATAATGGAGCCCCCTATCAGTTGTAAATGTAGTGTGATCTTGATCATTCAGATTGATCTGTATTTGATTATACCCAGAAAAAGCATCCATAAAAGACAACAACTTGTTCCTTGATGTAGAGTCCACCAGCTGATCTATCCGCGACACTGGGAAATGATCTTTAGGGAAAGCTCTATTGAGATCTGTGAAGTCAATGCACATATGCCATTTTCTATTCTTTTTCTTAACTAACACCGGGTTAGCTGTCCAAAGAGGGTATTGAGATACTTTGATATGCCCCATTTTGGTCAATCAATTCACTTCTTGAACTATCGCGTTGAATTTTTCACTCGAAAAAGCTATTCTTTTCTCCACCATGGGCCCAACATCAGATCAGATAGATAATTTGTGACTAATCACATTGGTTAGCACCCTAGTCACATCCTCATTGAACCATGAAAACACATGTAGATTATTAGATAAAAAAGACAATAATTTTTCTTTTAGCTTTAATGGGAGTTTAAATCCGACCCTGGCACTTTTACCTTCTGCCAAGCAATGAATTTTAACTTCTTCAACTGGTATTACCACACTAGGAGCCTCCCTTGGATTATCCATCTCATTTCGGTTGGCAGAAGGCTCCACTAAATGCCATTCTTTGTCAGTATTTACTACTTCTAATGATTTCGAAGCAAGAGCAGAGACATAACATTCCCGAGCTACCTTTTGGCTACTTAGGACGACACCCACTTGTCCTCCCATAACATATTTCAAAAATTGGTGGATAGTGGAAGCTACCACATGTATCTTAGATAAAAATGATCTACCAAATATGACGTTGTAAGATTTCGGAAAATCAACTATTACAAACAAAACTCTTACCATCTTTCTGAATGGTCATTTTCTCAACAAGACTTCTTTTTTAAATTATCCAATTACATCAGCTGTACTTCAAGTAAACCCTACTATGGTCCTATTTGAATGCTGGATGACTGGGGGATTCTTCATTTGCTTGTAAGTTGATAGGAACAATATATTTTCTGAACTGCTTGTATCAATTAAAATCTGACGTACATCATTACATCCAATGGATGCTCCTATCACCATATAATCTTCCTGTGGGTCTGCAATTTCCGTTAAATCATCTTCAAAATTTCATTCGGATCTTGAGAAAAATGGATGATAGTGTCATTATTCCCTTTAAGCTCCTTACTCCCAACGTTGTCTCCGGAATACCATCCAGAATAAATCAAAGTTCGTTATAGATCCATGTGGTAAACTATTATACCATTTTAAGGTACTCCCTTTGAAAGTTTGTGAGAAAGCTCGACATAAAATTTTATCATCATCATCAAGTTCATCATAAACTTTTTGAGATGCTCGATGTGGTTATTAGGGTCTTTACTTTCATCATATTTTTCCATTTTGGAGCTGTCAAACTACCCTGGCAGATGTCCGGAGAGTATTTTGAGGACAAAGGTGATTGCCTCCAATTATGGTTACAGCAAAATAATTTTTTTCATTAGGAGTGGAAAATATACCTGATTCGGACTGGATATCGAATTGATCACTCAGTAGATGATCAATACCGTAATCTGCAGAGCCCTTTATTTTTCTCTGATAATTATTCTTTTTCATTTTTCCATTCCTGTTCCTTTTCCTCGAATGTTTCTAGGTTAACCTTATTTTCTTTTTATGACGGCCCTACTCACTACTGGATGAAGAAGGCCCATGAGACTAGGAAGTAGTGGTTGAACTATCAGAAGAATCCGATGCACTCATTACTTTTTTTTTCGATGCTCCTTTTTAGAACCTTTGGGGACTGATCATTTTCACCTTGTTTGTTATTGCCCCAGGTATCATATGGAGATATACCTCCCGTATCGGACTTTTCTTTTAATGCTCTTTCAGCTTGCCTTTAGGCTCTAAGAGCTTCAATTTCAGCCGCCAACTGATCATGTTCATCTTGCATGAATAGTTTTTCCTCTGTGTTGTGATTGACATGAGACACAATAGCATGCTCATTCTCATATTTTATTCCTTCATTTTCATGAAGTAGCACTTCTTGCATATTGAGCTCCATACCCTAAAGATTTCCGAACTTTGAATTATAAGTAAGGTTTTGAATAGAGCTATTTGGGTACATTTATCTCCCACTTTGGTCGCCAATTTGGTGATGGGAAAATCTGGTTTAGGGGTAAAAAAGGGAAGATACTTTAGTTGGTTTATATTAAGTATTTTTGTAGAGAGTTGTGAGAGAAATGAGGTGTATGGTTGTATTTAATGTTTCTTGAAAAATTTCAACCCATTTAATGTTGTTGGTTGGGGTATTTATACTTTTTTCTCGGATCCATGGGCCATTAGAGTCAGATCTTATATTCGGGTTAATCCTATGAGCCCCCAAGCCCAAGAATCATTGTGCTAGGCACACAGTTAAGTCATAGGTCCACTCAAGTTACTATTCAATCATTGAGTTTTATTCAACCTGTCCGAAATTCCCTTCAGATAAAATCAGAATCACTATAATATGCCTCCAACGATGTCTGGTATGATTAGAAAGAACTGTCAAAGCCATCCATGCCTGCTGCATTAGATGGTTTAAGACTCTTGATTATATTTAAAATTTCATCTTTGGTAGGAGGCCTCATGAACATGTTAATGTCATCATCATTGATCAACTTAGAAATGGTGTCAAAAATAGAGTTGTTCATTGAGTTAATTTCATCCTCTTGGGTTGTATTAGGAATGTTAGTAAGAATCCATTTCAAACAAGATTCAACAAAGATGCCAATAAGGTTCTCGTTAGTGATTGAGTTGGAATTTTCCTTGATGCTTATGATCATGTTCTTCCTCTCTTTTTTTAACATAAATGTGATAAATTTTTGTGTTTCTATCTTCATCCTTTATCCAGTTGGTATAGGTTTTTTGGTGCCAGAAAGACTATTCCTTCGTAAGAGCCTGAATGAGCATTGCTTACCTTTGGAAAGGTTGTTATTGCTCTCAATGTTGTTATTGTCCTGAAGTGTTCTCTTCATGCTTTTAGTAGTCTCTTCTGCCTCCAATAATTTTTCAAATATGTTCCCAAAACTTTGCTTGTTTAAAATCATTAGAGCAGCTTTAAGTTTTTTTTTATCTTGTTCCAAAATATATACATAGGATACCCATGCATTCCAAGATTCCATTTATTTTCCACTATAGTTATAAAATCATCATTAAAAGTCCATATATTTAAAAGTTTAAAGCTTGATTAGATTAATTTCTATCATTTGATATGGTGACATAGATAGTGGTACAGTCAGAGAAAGTTCTAGCCATGTGGGTGACTTTAGTGATGCTGAAATAGTCAGACCAAGAAGAGTTGATTAAATCTCAGTCCAATCTCTTCCATCTAGATTTATTAATCCATGTGAACTTGGTGCATGCAAAGCTAGCATCCTCCAATAAGCATTCTATAATTGTTTCATTGAAATCTTCGCAGCTATTTAGGCATAAAGTAGTCATCAATTACAAGACATTATTTAATAGAAATAGATATAGCTTTAAGAGTGTTCTAAAGATCAATTATGGTAAGTCTTTGACATTTATCATAGACTGTAGTTAGGGAGAAGACTTTATTCAGTGATTTTTGAGTGACTTCAGTGTGTAAAAACTGAAGATGATTACGAACAATGTTAATATTAAAGTCTTCCCTCCAAAGAAGCCATATTTTTTTAGAAGAGTTAGCACTGAATTCATTAAATCCAAGCTTAACAGAAATTGTAGTCATGTTATCAGTTTTGATGAAGGGCTCTTGAATAGCTAGAATGTTGATACTTTTTTATGATAGACTTAAGCCTTCTCATGGAAGCTTTGTTTCCAATACCATAGATATTCCAACATAGGGACTTAATCATGTTGATCATTCTTATTTGGGGAATGGTTGGCCCTAAATAGAGACTTAATAATTACATTTCCTTTTTTCCTCCTGTTCTTAGCTTCTTTAAGTATTTGATTAAGAAATTTCTAAAAATCCTGATCTGCTTCTTTTTTCTTAAGTATAGGAATGGGATGTAAGCTTCTAATATTATCATATTTTGGAGTGTGGATATCTGTCTCACATATGAAAGATAAAGTGTAGTCTTCCTTCATATTCTTGATGGCTTATATGATCTCTTCATTCAAAGGAGTTTTGATTTCTGTCATGTTAGGTTTATTGGTCATGATAGTATTTTTATATGAGTTTTTTTTTATCATATTTTGATGGGCTATTTATCAAACCTCCTTTGTAATTTGGCTTGATTATGATAGACTTTAATCTGGAAATCTCATCATTATTAGTGACATTTTTGTGCTAAGAATCTTCCTCATTAACATTCTTGTTTTCTTTCTTGTTATTCTGGTCTTGTGGAAGGTATTTCTTGCATGTATCATGATCGTATCTTATATGTTAATAGTGATTACAGTATTTAGGGATGTCTTTCTAGCTGATATGGAGCCAACATTCGTCGTTGTCTCCAAAACCCACCCATACACGATGTTGAAGCTTCTTTCTGATGTCTGATTCGATCCAAGCATAACATGCGTTATACATGACTATATTTACAAATCAAACCCATATTTTTTGTGGATGGCCAATTGAAGTAGCTATAGAGTGAATAAGATCATCATCATATATGTATTTATGGATGTTTTCTATTTTAATCCAACTAGAGGCTATGGGGCATTCATATTTTGGGTTAAATATTGGTGTCCATTTGAATATTCTCATTGAGTATTCACCAACAAACCAGACATTCCTAGCCCATAGCTTACACATATTTTATTTGAATGAGGATTCGATTAAGATGTATTTTGCATCCGAATTGGATATATTGTACTCTTCTGTGAATTTCTTGGCTGCAAAGAATTGATTGATCAGATTTTTATTTGGCAACCCTTGGGAAAAATTTCCTATCAATGTGTATTTGGTGGATGCTATCAACTTGTCTTTGTAACTTTGTGGGAATTACACTGAAATACAATTCTACATTTCTTAAAATTTTGTTGGCTTGATGCTAGAACAAGATTATGTTCATCTTGTGATATTAACGAAAGATATGTGAAAGTTATAGTATATATTTCCTTGTATGTTTTCGTTGTTGATATTGATGAGGTCGGATATTCCAGGCACTGTAACTTGCTTTTATCCCGAAGGGTGTTCAAACATAACCATTACTATAAAAAAAACTGAATAGGACAAATGTAATGGAGTGTGACTAAGCTAGGTGATGGTCACCTCACATCTTGGGCTAATGGGTCTTTAAACTTGACCTGACTCAACAATCCTACCCGATAGGCCCATGGGTCATTAATTAAGTATAAATACCCCAACCACTTTCATTAATGAGAGTAATCAGAATTTAATACAAGCACACATCTCAATTATCTCACTACACTCTACCTTAAATATTAAATTCCAAAAACACTTTACTAAATTACCCCCAAATAGAAATAAGCCACACCAGTTATTACTTGATTTGTTTTTGTCGCCTTAGATATTGATTGGTTTGGAAGATTGAAGTGCTGAAAATTGAGCATAATGAAGATTATTTGTTGGCTGCAGGTTTAATGATTCCATCATGGTGAGAACTTGGCACGCAGCCAAGCTCCGGTCGGCGAATGGAGAACCAAAGAGGCTAGAAACTAAAGAACATGAATAATTTAAACTACTACCAGAATATTGCAACACTCTGATCTCATAACATAATATTCTGTAATTTTTTTTTATAGAATATACTTATTGAGGAGGTATAAATTTAGTTTATATAGGCCAAATCAATTTTTAGAGAAATTGGGATTTATTTAAATTAAATAGATATAAAAAGATAACTTGTATATTAAAATGGTCATAAACGACAATACAATACGATTTTGAATTCGTAGGTCGGACTTTATATTTATAATTTAGGTTAAGTCGACTCTCATCACTACATCATAAGACAAACGTATATATTACATATTATTTCTTTATAAGATTTTATTTTGACTCATTACTACATCATAAGACAACCGTATATATTACATATTATTTCTTTATAAGATTTTATTTTGACTCAATATTTTTTCAACCCATTAAAAAAATAAAGGGAGGGTTATTATTTAAAATCCAGCCCAAAAACCTATTACCAATGAAGTCCAACAAAATTAATAGATTTTATGTTAAAATATCTTTATATATACAATTGTTTGACACATTTACATATTCTTTTTCCTTTATTTTAAACTGTAACTCAGAAAGCAAATCCAAAAAATCATTGGTTTTGTTGTTTTAAGATGAACAAAACTAGATTTATTCATGATATCTTTTGAATTTTTCAATATAAAATTATACTTCACACTCGTTTCTCATTATATGGTTTCACATATATCAGTGCAAAAATTTAAAAAGGTTTCACATTTAGCAAAAAAATGTTTTGTATCTTCTTCGTTACAAAATTAAAAAGTTTCACATCTACCAGAAAAAATAATAAACTTCACTAATAACAGTTCATAAATTAAAAGGTTCTGCATCTCTCAAACTTCATCTTATTCGACTACATTGTAAAATATTTCTCAAACCAAAATTTACAGAAACATGGAAATCACTAAAAATATAAAATACATATACAAAAATTAAAGTAAACATAGAGAAATGAGCGTAGTTGTGTAGAACTGTAGAAACAAAAACTCAATAAAAAACTCAAGAACAAAATCTACAAATAAATCGAGTTACCTAATCATAAATCATAAACCAAAATGTCAAAATCAAATGAAAACACAATAAAAATTGAAAACTACAAAAAAATCATGCAAAAACAAACGAAAAATAAGAAAATCGTTACTTTTGTTAGAAAATCGATAGTAAAACTAGAGAGAAAGAAACAAACAAAAAACTTAAGTAAAAAATTAAAACGTTTTATATAATTAATGAAAGGTATTTATGGTATAGAAAATATTTGAGTTTTAAATGGTAAATAGAGGAGTCTAATGGATGTTTCTTAGAAATAAATGAAAATGTGGATAGTCTTTTGTTTTTTGGTCTTAAATAGTAGTAAACCCACACATAAAAATAGAATTATTAAATATTTATTATTAATCTTATCTTTTATATATTAAGGTTTACTTACATATTTTGCCATTATCAATAGTCCTCTTCGTCTTAGCAATCAAAGTGCCTGAAGAGTATAAAACTATATCTACGCAGCCTATATTGAGTTGAGGTGTAACTTATGATAGTAGAAAGTTCGAACCATGTTATCGTTTTATATATATCTTGTATTCATTGAGCCCATATCTTATATGATTTTGAATTTTTTATAAATAATTAAGCCTTTGACCTTTGATTTAAAGAGAAGAAGAAAAACGAGTCCTAGTGGTTCAGGGAAATTGAGAAGTCAAACTTATATATTTTTATATTATATGATCCAGATGACGGATCTTGTGATTTTTTTTGTTTGAGTAAATATTTACGGATTGAGGGTTTTTTCTTTGACGAGCCCAACCACTTTTGGACGAACTATTATTTCTGTAGAGAGATCAGTTTGACATTGATCATATTTTTTCTTCATTAAAAAAGATTTCATCGACCAAAACCTTTTTTGAGGGGAAAAAATTAAATTTGATGAAAGGTAAAGACTGGCGAAGTAATTAGTAGACTTTTAGAGTAATTGTAATATTATTGATAATTTTACCCAAAGTGGTTATCCCCTTTTAAGTAAAACATATGAGTATTATTAGTAATTAATATATTTTTAAAGGTTATAATACTTTTGGAATTTACCCGGACTTGTAAATGAAATTTATTAATATTTGGTTCATTGATGGAAATAAAAGTTTACCAAGGAAAATCAGAAAAGACTTATATGTGAAGATTTTTCATCGAGAAATGAAAACGATTATTGTTCTGACTAACTAACGGTCAACCATAACACAATTGACATGTTTTCCATGCACAACACCAAACTTTAGGTGACCTTGTTTGTACCATCAGACCTATTTTATCATTCGTTAGATTATTGACAGTTGTACGGTAAAATAAGATCTGTTTTTTTATCAATACCAAAAAAAGCAGACTACACCGTTTCTATACTTTTCGTTTCTGCTTAGTCAATCTTTCTCACAATCTCCTTATGTAAAAGAAATTCTTTTTCCCTTGCCACTATCAAAAAATGAAATTGCAAGTAGGTTTGGATCAATCAAAAGATAAAAGCTCAAGTTGTGAGTCTAGGATACAAAAAATTATACCAACACTACCGAGACCATTTTCTATACTTCCCATTTTATCCAAGTCTCAATCTTTCTCACGATCTCCCTCTATAAGAAATTTGTTTTTTTATTTTTCCCTTGCCGCTTTCAAAAAAATGAAATCGCGAGTGGATTATGATTAATCAGACAATAAGAGCTCAATATGTTAATCTAAGACATAACAAATTATATGTTGAACGTCTCCTTACCGATTTGAGATGTCCTTTAAATATTATGGTAAAGTAGTCGATTGAGGCGTTAGGAACAAATGTAATAGATGAGTCGATTTTAGTGAGCAAAAATATTTGTATAAATATGAATGCGCTTCTATTGGTAAAAGTAATTCACAAGCCTTATAACGTTGGTAGCGATAATCTTTAATAAGTTTCTATTGTAGTATAGTATCCTTATATTGGCATGGTTTAGTTTTCTCGTAGAAAGGGAAACGTCAGTGGACTGTTCTAGTGATGAAACCATTTTCATAAATGCATTCGACACATAAGTAAAATTTCTTTTTTATATGGTGCTGCAATATTTATTTTGATTGGCTAAAATGTAACCTAGGCAGTTGATGCCAAATGCTCAGATGATATTTATAGCTTATTTATGTCACAAACTACACAAAGTATCCTTTTAATATGAGAGATTTTCTGGAAATCACATTTATAAGTTCGTCCAAGTAAACTTTTTATTTTTCTCTCCATCCTCATGCAAATGGAAAAATAAAAGGTAACCAACAAGACCATATCTGCTGGCATCAATAAAATATTGGAAGGAGCCGCATAAAGTTAGCCAAAATTCTTGCAATAAGGTTTTGTTTATACAAAATTACCCCACGTTCGACCACGAGGGGAACACCTTTCACCTTAGTGTACGACATGAGAGCAATGGTATCAGCCCAAACTGATGTGCATTCTTACCATATTTCAACATATGAGGATTGAATTAATTTAAAATAAAAAATTAGTGAAGTCGACTTAAATGGATACAAAAACAGTTAAAACCCACATGTGGTCAGAATATTAAAAATCCTAATGTGCAATCTATATAGTACCGAGGTTTGATTTATAAGCTTTGAGGTGTGGTACAATGTTCCAAAAATAATTTTTCCCCATTTGAATATAAAATAATCGTAGTGTGCTTGCCCCAATTGGGAAGGACCTTACACACTTAAATCCAAAGTAAAGTCGGGCACGTACATATTACTGGACAAAATTAAAAGAAACAAATTCGAAATCTTAGAGCATCAAGTATTTAAAGCTCTATCATCATGCATAATATTTAGATCTTTATTTTGTTCTTGTATGTCTAAACGATTTATTATATAAGGGGTGTACTCTTTTAATATCCTCATTGCATGTGAATATTTTAAGGATGCGTTTATCTTAAATAAACATTTATTTTTGTGTTTACATACATCTCAGTTTATACTCCTGTATTATTATTTTACACTTTAAAAGGAAAAAAGCCACAGTCAATATAAAAATAATAAGCTTTCATATCCACGGGTCTACAACACCTACAATGATTTCGGTCTAATTTTACAACAAAGCAAAAGGTAAGCCTGAACATAGAATTCAAACCCCTAAAGAGCTTTGACCTCCAGTTTAATGGAAAAAAATGATAAGCCTGGACCTCCAGTTTAATGGAAAAAAATGATAAGCCTAGACGTAGCCTTTGGTACATCGAAAAAATTTAGCTTTCATTACAAACAGAGTCACCATTGACTACATATATACCTGAACATAGTCTTCAGCCTTAAAAAAGCAAAATAAAAAGTAAGATTTAACGTATTCTTCAGTGCTTAAAAGACTCTCAGCCACCTTTTGAGATCCTAAATAATAACAATAAAATGATTTCATTAAGTTCGCGTACCTCTAAATTAAACAAATATTGATAAGGAGTAATGATAGTAATCCTAAAAGAGTGGTGCACCCATCATAAAAATAAAAATAAATAAATTTTGGTTATTTCTATACGTATTCCAAAAAAGGATTCCATAATAATTTATTATTTTATTTATTAATGGGCTTTGGGCTTGGGCTAACAAAGATTAGCCCATGGATTTTGTTTGACCTATTAGGCCCATTAAGGTAATTGAGTCTATAAAAAAAGCTTTTGGAGACATTAATAAGGTATTCCAAATTATTTTAAAAGTACCCTCAGTCAAAAGCCTAAGTTCTCTCGTCACCCCAAATTCAATTTAGCATAATTCTTTATCAAACTTTATCTTCTTCCTTCAATCTTTAATGAGCGCAAATTCAAGAAACTTCATCTTCTAAGTTTAATTTTTTATTTCTTTTCTAAAAAACACACACATCTTCTTCATTTAATTTCGTTTTTTAGTTTTGTTTTGATTTTTGTCACATCTTCATTGAGGTTGTGAAATCTGTTAAATCTAAGGTTAACATCGAGTTTGGAATGATATATTAGTGTTCATGTGTTTGATTTGTGTTATAACATTGGTTTTAGTTATGATTTGAAGGTTTTTGGGAGGTTTTGTTGAAGAACACTTTACTAGTTTTGCACATGTTTGCTGACGTTACTGATGTGCACGAGTTATGCCACCAACGTAACTATATTACACCGGTAGCGGCATGTAATACTGCTAGTGCTGTCCACACCGGCAGCGACAAGGTAGATGTATGATGCAATGTAAGACAGTTCACTACAGACGTAATTGTCCACACCAACAGGGAATACATGGTGATTGTTTTGTCAAATGGTTAAAATAGTAAAAGACTTAAAAAAACAAAAATATTCATTTTTAACTACTTTAAAAAAACGGGTAATAGTTTAGCTTGACCTTTTAGACTATCTACTTGGGATGCTCTTAAATCATCCATATATTAGTCTATATATTTTTGGTAAATATACAATAACATTTGATACTTTAAATATTTTAGGTTACTAATTTTCCTAAATAGTTCTTTTATCTTAATAAGATAGTACGGGACAAAAAATTAAATATCAAAAACAATAACAAAAGATATTTTAAAGTAGTGGGAGTTAAGTCATAAAAAAAATGCATAGCGTTAACAGTCTAATCAAAATATATCTAATAAAATTAAAATATGTAAATTTAAGGATATGCTTAGGCCGTTGGTTGAAACAAATTTTTAGAATACAATAATTATATTTTGACTTTTATACTAATTTAAAGAATATATTGGTGCTGCTCTTAATTAACTCTTCTGAATAAAAAAAATTGAGTGCATTAATTCTTTTAAAATATGAATTATGAATGTTTGGGTATAACATGAACAATATTTCATCGAAATCAACCTCTTTTTATTTTAAATTTTTGTGATACCACTTTTTCTATGAACTTTTACCTTCTCTTTTGTGAACTTGAATAAAATTTTGTTATGGATTAGTTTTTTCATTGTCCAAAGATCACATTTTCTTAAGGATTTTTCGTAGATTCTTATGGCAACAGTTACTTAAATAATCATGTAGACAATTGCAACTAGCAACTCCTTCATTTAGATCATCCTCACCCATTATTTTATCTTCTAGGTATATAAAGTTTTGGATCCAGCCTTAATGACATCATAGTACTGGATAAAAGTTTTGAGAAGAACACCCTCTTCATTTTCTTTGAGCCATGTGGCAAACTATTACTCTTTAAAAAGTAGTCATCTTTCGGCAGCTTTTTTATCTCATCTTCTGGCCAGCGATCAATCTTTTGATAAAATCATCTGAAGAAAAATAACAACAATTTGTCAACAAAGCTTCTAATTATTTTTTGCTATCAATTTACTACAGAGGAGAGAACTGTGATGCAAGACTTGAATTAAAAGATGCCAAGTGACATAATGGAAAGACCGATGGTTGCACTGGTTATTTAGACGTTGATTGTATCGGTACTAGCACTAGAGACTTGCCAAATGACTGTACTGGTGGCTTGGACGGTGACAGAGATTGGGAGTAAATATGGGAGAGACAATTGTGTCTCTAATTCTAAATCGGATATTACAACTGAAGAGCGGAAGCTTAAACGAAAATTTCAAACTCGACGGAGAAAGAGAAAGCGAGAGATATTGAAGAGAGTGGTAGGGGTGAATACTCAAAAGCAAGAGAAAAATGTCGATGATCAGCTTTACGGGGATAAATCATGAGTAACAATTTATATCTTACTTTAACCAAAAACACAAGGAAAATGAATGTACTTGAGAAACGAAGACGAATAAGTTTGAAAGTATGATTTTTAAATTTAAGAAAAAAGGACGACTGGAAAATTAGGATTTGTAAAAACAGGAAATACTTTCTCTCTAAAAATTATCTCCGTATACCTTTTATTTATAGTTTAGGCAAACTAAGACCATACAAATTATTTTCATTTATTTTATACGATAGTTTTCTGTAAGATGTATTTATTAATTCGGTATTTTTTTCATATTCTTATGAGTTAATAGGGGAAGTAAATGACGTCTCTAAATTCACGCGTTTGAATTTTAGTAGTTACATGAGCACAATGCTATATGTCTTGATATCACACTAATAGATTTTTTAAAATTTTGTTACATATCTCGCGTTCTTCTCTTTTTTCTTAAAATCTTTTTAGAATCCTAAATTCTAAACACTTTGTTTTTTGAATCGAACACCGGAAGAACGTTAAAGTATGTAATACAAACTTAATAGTATAGTTTTTATTTGATTTTGTTGTTTAGTTTGGTAGAGATTTACGTTAGAATTTTGTTTTAAAAAATTAGATTTTCTTAGGACTTAAGTTATTGTTTAGTTGATTTGGTAGGTTATTATTGTTTGTGAGTTAAAGATCTATGTTTAGCATGTAATTATTTGTTTCATGGTGTATGATATAATATATTACGGAATCTGAATTTATGTTTATGGTTTTTGTATTCATCCCACGACACGCGCGACCCAGACTCTTGGTATCGCGCAAGCCGAGTGATGAGGATTAGTGTATGTCGCAAATATATTTGCAACAGACCAACCCATAAACATATATATTATGATTTTTTCTATATTTTGTCATACTGTTTACGCGATTTCATAGTGTTTTACATTTGTTTCATTACATGTTTTGTTGATTGGATTAATGATTTTTTTCTACGCTTATATGATGTGTATATAGTTTAAACCTTATGACTTGTGTACCAATTCAAAGATCGTATTTTTATTTGTTTATATACCAAATATATTTTTTATTTTCACACATGGTTAGAACAAAGACCACAACTACTAGACAACGGGGTTGGAATTTGTCCCCCATAGCGCCGGAGGCACGACATGTGGTCCTACTCAGCCGGGATCACGTACTAGACGACATATGCATCGTAAAGCAACTAATGATACGAGTCATCACACAGGGTGGGTTGTGGCTGGCAGTAGTGTTGTTGGGTTGTCTTTGCAGGCAGAGCCTCGTGAAGATTTTGAGCGAGCCAATCCCCACGTCCCTCGACTCTATCCTAATAACACCCTCCACGAGGCGTACAATGTTTTCCATGACAACGTAAGTTTGTTTTTAGTTTTAGTATTTAAAACAATTTTTTTAATTTCGTTTAAGCTTTATTTTAATTTATAACTTTATTATTTAGACGTTTTGTGTTTATTACATTTTGTAGGCTAGAGTAAGCTTACAGTTATTCTCTTTGTACGACAGTCTCCGAAAGTGAGACTTGAGTCGTAATTAGACTAGAGTACGCTCAAGCGTAATGAGGACTATTATCGGACCACTCATCGACACTCTATCTGGTTGGTATACCAACATACACTTGATTGAGCTGTTTTTCGATTATTGGAATGAAGAGACATCTTCATTCTATTTCTTTTTCGGCGAGATGACTATCACTATCGACAACGTCTATGTTTTTGCTGATTTTATGTTCGACGTAACGTTTTCGACATTCTTACTTTAAGTGATGAGGCGGAGAATTTGAGAACGTATAGTATGATTCTAGGTATACGACCTTCTGACGTAGGTAGCAGCCTAAGGTATGGGAATAGTCTGACCTTGCATTGGTTGCATGAAACGTTTTCTAACAGATGATATGATGATAGTAGGGCCACCAATGTATAGTACGATCATGTTACCTGAGCATATATTCTTTAATTTTTAGGAGCCACTATAAGCGCCAACAAAGCTGGCAAAGATATTTTACTAGATTACTTAACAGTTCATAAACTATTACCAGACGTTGGGTAGGTAATATTGGGGTCAGTTGGTTTTAGCACAGGTTTCCACGCGCTTGGCCAGAGTTCTATACATGACACCAATGGTATATGCGGGTTTACTAGGCTGCTCGAGGAATGGAATTCCGATCATCTTATTTATTTTAATGCTCACTTATATAATTCTTTTGCTATATTATCACCACATATCTGTCGTTATGCTCTACAAAACGTTAGTGCCTCACAAATTGTTCGAACGTATATGAGACACATCATAGCTATGTGTTGTGTACTTGATGTAAATTTCATTATGTTTTATTAATCTATACTAACTTTCATTAGTATGTACAAAATTTAATACATACTAACTATTCAGTGTCTTTCACGTTATGTTTCTTCCGTGTGTTTTTTTACGTGGTGTGCGATCATTTGAACACGTCAATTCGATTGTGCATACTCTCAATCGTTCGATATAGCCATGTCATACTATCCAGATTGCGTGACCCGTCAGATAGGCCACATCCAAATGTTATTGTGTCACATACGTCCTACCAAAACAAAGAAATAAGGTAAAAAATCTAGCCAAAAGTTACCATGGGATCATTTGATTTGGAAGAATTGACAACACCATATTTCCATGAATTTAGATGATTCATTTAAGGGTCGTCCATATGGTACAAACCCGATGTACCCTATTTGGGTTAGGGCTAACCTATGGTATACATTGGCAAACCTGGCCTCAATGGGTGTTGATATATTTGTTGGAGGAAACCCTCCGGTAGACACTTACGACACCATGGAGGAGGGATTGTATTGGATATGCACCTTTCAGCCACGTATCGACATAATGGCAGCGAAGGAGGGACTTGATGCGTTGAAGAAGTGTGTTTGTATTATTAAGCGGTATTGAGGTGTTTCTGAGGATTTAGTTTGAGTTTTACTTGATTGAATTTTATGTTCACGATCATCATATGATTTGTGTTTATGACTTGACGACTCTTTTTTGTTAGTCTTACGAGGCTTGTGTATTATGATCTGTGATTATGAATTATATTCTAAAGTTAATGTTTTTTCTTACGATTTATGGTAGAACATCATAATGGAACAAAAAATCACAACAACAAATCAAAATAGAGTAAAACAACACAACATTAGGATACAAACACACAACATATATTAGAATTGAGTTAGCACAATAGTAGGTTACCATTGCATAACATGTGTGAAATTTTTTAACATGGTCGCACATATTATTCAAAATAATCTTTCCTGTTTGTTTTTCAAATGCAAAACTTATACCTACGGTCGAACGTGCGACTTAAATACTTATTTTCGCACAGTTTATGCAAAACCAATGCTCCTATTTGTTTTTCAGAGCAAAGCATTATACCTACGGTCGCGTAATCTATGCGAATAGGATTCCTAGTTTCGCAAGGTTTGTGGAAAAAAATGGTATAATATGTTTATCACACTAAATGAACCATAGATTAATCATAAATAAATATACCTTTAAACTTCATACAATAGAAAATCTCAATATAATATGAGACTAACAATAGAAGTAAACAATACAATAAAACTTATTAGTCAACATCATATCCAAGGTTAAAATCAACATGTGAGCAATTAGATATCACATCCTCTTTATCAACAAGACTCTCATCGAAATAAACTAATATATCTCTTGTCATGAAATAAATAATTTTCAAATGCCACACGTTAAAGGCATCTTGCTTTAGTTAGTACATCAAGTCGAACACCCGACGCAATGCTTCAGATTTTAGAAAATTATACATGGCCGAGACTTCTGCACGATTACGCGAAGTTGGATATGGAGCTTCTAGACGTCCGTAGTTATTATACACTCTACATAGCAATTTATTAAAAAAAAGCTAGTGGTCTCATCGGATATTGTTCTATGAACACACTTTCTAGCTTGAAGCAAGTGATGGTCTTTGTTAACATTTCATGCCATAACTAAGATACTTCAAGTTTTTTGTACTTTAGAAGATTTGATGGATAAATTAATAGGACATGATTCAATAGCTTTATAAAGAGAAATAGAACATGGGCAGGAATCTTAAATTGGCGGGAAAGGAAACTTGGCGAGAATTCGAAGTTGGCGGGAAATATTAATAGGCAGGAAGTCAAATGAAAACGGTAATCATATTACGTGGGAATTTAGATCGTACATAATGTTGTACTAATATAAGTTATAGTAAAAAAATAGTACATGATATTATGTTGCGAAAATAAGTTTGAAAAGATAAAGTAACATGAGATCAATTTCCATATTTAGTGAAATCGGTAAACATTGACTCTTCGTTAAGATTCACTTTCTTAACCGATATAATTTGGGTATTTATTGAGTATATCGTAGTATGGATGCTTCTATTGACTCTCTTCGTCGGTGATGTGGGCACCCCATGCAAAGTATAATAGTGGCAGTGATCCATCAAAATGAGTCGTAATCCATAAAATTAGATGTCTGCATTAGAAAAGATAAAAACCTACATAAATGATAAAATCATAACGTAATCAAAGTGATATACTTATATGTACGAAGTGGGTACCATGTATGAAAGCAATTCCATTCACTATAATAGTTGATGAACTAACAGGTGGACTCCCACGAATTGGTAGATAAGTTAAAGACCATATTTGATATATATAGTATACCATACATTGATATCTTGTGGCTAATACTAATCTGAAGTTAGGAAATATCATCCAATAACAGCTTTAAGAATAAGGTTTGAACAAATCCAACCTATGTACTACATTATTGTACATGTGGATAACATCTACCAAATTAATAATATAAAAATGTAAAATTACCGGGATGCATTCCGGGTAATTTGTTAACTTTCTTACTTAGTAACTTTTTGGGCCGATCTACTTTATTTTTTGCGACTGGAGGTTTAGATACTACAAACGAAGGCATTTTTGAGGCAGTCGTGCTTTTTAACGTGTTCACGAGTGCGCTACACATGTTCGTGGGCGTGCTAGCACTCATATTTTATTTTCTACCATATTCATATGAACTATGGCTCCATTTAGTCAATCGGTTCATACCGATTTTGGCCTAACTTTAGCTCTTACTGCTGCTTTAGGATCTTGTGCGTAACTAGTTTCGGGAATTAAGAGCTGTATAATCCTATTGATAAAACGATCTTGCTATTTAGGGTCGTAATTACGAATGAAACTATCTGTGATGGATAGTTTTTTACTAAGGCATCTACATTCGTAGTGGCATATCTATGAATAATATCTATTTGTCTCTAAAATATATCCACATCTTCCTTAGGAATGTATCCATCTTTTTTTATTATTGAAGTTATTTCACAAGTGCAAGGCAACCCGTGTGTTTTCCTAAGGATGCATCCACAACATACTATCCGATCTACGCTTATACTTCTAAAACATATAACATCATAGCACAATTCTTTTAGGCATGCATGGGATACATGAATGACTAGCTACGAGGTCAACACATTTGTATTACTCGGTTAAGTATGAAACTTACTTTGTTTGAAAGATTCGAGAATCCCATAATGCTGCTTTATTAGGAGTTTGTAAATTTTTCACAAAAATATTCAAAATGCATTGGTTACTAACAAGTTATTTTAAAGAACCGTGTGAGGACTTTTGCATATACGAAGGAAATAAATAATTATTATATTGATTTTTTGTGTTAAAAAAGAGATAGCGAAAGAAATTTTACATATCTGTTGTTCTATTTCTATAATGTTTAATATTATTGGTTCCATGATTAAGAAACTAGTTTCCGTATTTTGTTATACATGTCGACATTATGTATTCAATAAATTTAGAGTAAGTGGAATTTTGTTTGCACAATATTTCTATATTTTTATCATAAGCTTCGATTGTATCCGCGCTTCTAAAAGTGACCATAAAACTCCATAAATTTCTTAAAAACTGCAACGGGCATCAACTTTCTAACCGTCCAAATAATGTTCTTGTTTATATGAAACTTGCATAGCAAGTTAGTTATGCATGGAGATACTTCTTTGATAATTCGCATAAAATCTAACTCTCAATTGGTCAAAATAATGCTCGGAAATGGACATATACTATTGATCAACAACCCATGTAGAACACTTAAATACAGTGTAGAGTTTTATATATTTTCCCACTCATAAACACGTAGGCAACGATGTATGTAAGTCAAAGCTACTCCAATAATATCGAGAAATGACATCTTATATCGTGTCGTTTTGTATGTACAATCCATGACAAGTATGTGCGAGAATGTACACAACAAGTCTTTACTTGTAGGATGTGCAAAAACAAAATTGGTGATCACGTCTGATTCTTCGCCTAATTGCTCCCACGCGGAGTAACCATGCTCTTTTAATTTTGCCAACAAATATTGCATTTGAGTTTGTCCACCGTGATCAACATAACAATGTTTTGGAAACGACTGTATATTGTACGTATGTTGGAAACGTTTTCGGGGTTATTTTACTTTAAACTAATATATATCTCCCTAGGACGCGAACAAATGAAAGATAAATTACGCAGTAGTTTATCTTCATCCTACTTGAGTCTACAAGTGCGGGAATTACCGTCTAAGCGAATACATGATTTGTGGTTGTTTTTCCCGTTTTCAATGGAAAAACATCATTGCATAGCTAGTACGTCAATCAGATGCCCTTTTAATTCAAATGATTTTTAATTTGTAAACAGTTTACCTCTCACGTCGGTATTTTACTTTAGAAGTTCTTCCCCCATCTCCCATTGTCATATAGAGTAATAATGTTGACCAATGTTATCTTCTTCCCTTCGTCTTTTACAAAAAACATTCATTTCCGGCATAGTAAAAAACATATCGGTTGTAAATATTTCTGTGTAATCGGCCATCATAAATGGTGGGTTACCAGGTTCCTCCCACAACAAGTAAAAATATGATAAGTAAATATCCTAATGAGCACTCCACATATCGCATGAAGGTTTGCGACTAGGTTGAACAAAAATTGCACTACTTGTGCGATGAACTCAATCATCGTCGCATGCGTCGCGCTACACGAACGATGTTCGACGTATTATTCATGTGATCTAAACTAAAATAATAATTGAATGTCAAAAATTTACCTCTAACATATACAAGTACTCTTCATCCTTGATGTCTTCCAAAGAGCCGCACAATTCTTCGTCTACCGTGTTATTTTGATGTTTGGTTGGTTTGTGGTATAAAAATTAGCGTTTAAGGTAAAATTTTGTTGTGTTTTTAAAATTGTTTTATAGAAAATTTAGGGATTGTTGTTATTTTTTATGAAAATAACAATTACGTAATTAATTAATAAGATAAAGGTACTATTGAATTTTCAAAATTGAGTTTGAATAAAAATACGATAAAATATCCAACAAAAATGATTATTTTATAGTTTATTCCGTTATATTATCCATATGTATAGGTATATCTAAATGAGTAAATGACGATCATTTAAAAACTATTAAATTTCTTATTTAATATGTTTTGTACATTACTATCTCATCTTATAACAAAAATGCTATAAAATTATCATTATAAATATAAAAATGATAAACATTAATAATATTAAATTAATAAACCACCATTTTTTGCTGAATTCTCGTAGTTTATTTTTATCAATTCATTCATCAATTTGATAAAACAGTGATTTCTTTATAATTCCAAACAATTATGACATTTATTTAATTATTTATTTATGGAATAAGAATCAAATATCCAACGAGTATTAATAGCAATAATCAAAATATTTTTAGAACCAAATTTAAGATAATAGTTTTAGTATTGTCAAGTTCATTTTGACAAAAACATGAACAATAGAAAGCGAAGATGTAGAGTGAAAAAAATCTCTTTTTTTCTCTAATTTTTTTAAACCTCATTCTTCCTAATATCTTTTTTTATTAGTTGTTAAAGACTTAATTCACTATTGATATATGAGTTGAGAAATCTATTTTTGCCACGACTTTTTGATAGTATGATGGCTCGTAAAACATGTTTCTTTTTTATTTTTATGGCGTCAACAGTGCACTAAATGTACCTCTTAATTGCGGATGTTTGGATATCTTTGGTATTTGAATCGTCTATCTTAACAAATTTATTTTCACCATTTGGAAGTCCGTTACCCATTTCACCTTTATAGATATGTGGTGAAACTTTCAGATTCTTATAATTGTTTCACTGCAGCGAAATCTTACAAGGTTATAATGGAGCTTTTAGGTTGTCGTCGATTGGTCGATAAATTTGATCTAGAAGTGTGAGTATTTCTTTAAATCTTAGTTTTGAATCTTCATATAGTGGTTATGGTCCCTTATCATCGAAATAGATGAATCTCCCCACATATATTGTCATATATTCATGTATTCTCCGAACCTCACGGTTTTAACTCTAGTTTCTTCAAGGGCTTTTGTTACCATTGTAATTCTTTCATATTGGTTGTTTGGTGTAATAAATAGATATAATGAGATATTTTTCTATATAAATTATTATTTTTTATAAAATATATTGTTACAAATAGAGAAAGAATTTGATACAAATCCTTGGAAGTTTATGATAGAAATGAAATATATATCTTGCATTTGGATAACCTTCCCCAACCTGCCACAATATATGTTCAATAAATGTTTCATCCTTTGCATTTCTCAAGACATATAGGATCCACTAAATGTTTGGATCCTCTCATAAAACCGATCTATATTCAACGAATGAAAAGCTTGAATCGAGCTAGATACTTCTCAAGAGATTATGTCCAAAGTTTGGATAAACTTTTAGGATAACTCAACATCCCTTAAATAAGATGGCTTCTAGTAGGACCATCTTACTACAAGATCTACAACCACTCAAACCATTTTTTCATGAAGTGCAAGAAAAAATTTCAAAACAAAGAAACTCAACCCCATATCAATATCTTACATAAAGATCAAACACTCTTTATCAACTTAGTAAAGAAGTTATCTACTGAAACATAGATTCCTAAATTAAATCAATCATTGTCAAATAATCCAACCCGATAACATATCCTAAAGAAAATAAAACAACAAAAAGCTCAAGATATGCAAACTCTATAAGCCAAAACAAATAAACATATATTATCGTTATCAATAACAATGAGCCATGAAATGTAATTATTAAAGATTTTAACTCTATGGAAGCAAAAGATCTTCCTAATCTATCTTATGCTCTTGAAAAACAAACAACGTATAAATTTTCCCCTCGTCCAGACTCTATAGGAAGCCCTCATTCATCTCGTATCTTAAGAAACATTGCAAACATGCTAGAATTCTAAGCGGTGGTTAGAAAAATAAAGAAAAAATGAATCAATAATCATCTAAAGTCACCGGCCACAACAAAGCACTCAACAAAAAAGGGTCATCCCGAACTTTCAACTCACCAAATAAAATAACAATCACAATCCTTAATTGAAATATGAGAGGAGTGGGCAACAAAATAATTTATATGAACACTCGTATCCTTGAAAATAGCTGAAAATGTTGATTTCAGTGGAATTCAAGAACCAATGGTTCAAGCAGATAAACTTTCCAAGATATCCAAACAACTAGGGTTCCAATTTTTTTTGCTAACTCAAGCAACAAAATATGGATTCTATGAAAATAGGATTTCAAGATTGATATAGGGGCTAATCAAGACAAGTTTGTTCACCTAAAAGTCAATCATATCTCTCGAAACCAACATTTTTTGTCACGGTTATATATGTTAAAACTTATAGGGAGTTAAAATAGATCTCTGGAATGGACTAAGGGACTCAGTAGACCACTCCAAATCCTGGATCATAATGGGGGACTTTAATGAAATTACTAAGCTTAATGAACAACTAGCATGCTCAACAATGTATAAGAAAATTGATGATTTTAATAATGTTATCCAAGACCGCTTACTTACGGATACATGATTCAATGGATCTAATTATACATGGTCTAACAATCACAAATATAAGTGGTTAAGAAAAGTTTTGGTTTAACTCACAATGGCTCAATCAGTTTAAATACTCAAGTTAACCACCTTGTTAGGACAAACTTAAATTACTCTCCCTTTTACATTAATATATAAGTTGGAAAAACCCAAACTAAATCTTCATTCAAGTTCCTGAACATATGGGTACAATACATAGACTTCTTAAAAATGGTTGAACTTAACTGGACATAAGAAATGCATGGATCCTCTTTCGATATTTTTTTAGAACAAACTTAAGAGACTAAAAAACAGACTCAAATAATGGAATTGGAACACGTTTGGCAATATCTTTGAAGTTATAACATAATCTGAAGAAAAAGTGCTTCATTTTTAAAATATTTTTGAAATTAGTAAAAATATGGAAGACAAAATCAAATACTCTAAATCCAAAGCTATTCATTTTTAACTAATTACTAGAACGAAAATATATTTAACCCAAAAAAATGGAATCAACTGGATTAAAATGGTGATGGAAACACAAGATATTTCCATAATTATGTTAAAAGAAGAATAAAAAGAAACATAATTTAGAGAGTCCGTGAATATGAAAATTAGGTTACAAATCAAGATCAACTTGGCACATAAGCTGTAAACCACCTTGAAGATTTACCAAATGCTAACAAACAAATCAAAGAAACATAAGAAATTCAAAACATAATTCCAAAACTCATCAATGACCAAGATAATTACATGCTACTAGCCATCTCAACTGAAAATGAAATACACTCAATAGTGAAAAATATTAACCCTAGTAGTATAGCCGGTGTGGATTCAACTTCATTTTTATCTTACTTGTTAGCCAATAATCTCTAATGATCTATGTTCTTCTTAAGATATTTTTTCCTAGAGCATCAAATACCACAAGAGATATTTGCTACAGCCGTATGCTTAATTTCTAAGGTTGAATCACCTAAAGCATGAGGTGAATTTATACCTATTAGTATTTGTAATGTTTTCAACAGAATACCAAGTAAAATAATAAAGGACAAAGTTACCTCCCTACTACCTAAGCTTAAATCTGAAGAACACGGTGGATTTGTTCAAGGAAGAAGCATTCATGACAATATACTTCTCACTCATGAACTTTCTCACAAATTTAACAAAAAAATTAGAGGAATAAATGTTACGATTAAAATTGATATGTCCAAATATTTTGACATGCTATCAGCATGTCAAAATATGGCGCAATAAACATCCATTCATCTTTTTTACTAAATCATTACCAAGCTTCAATGAATTCATTAACAGATATTGGAAAGAATATAAATGGGACATATACAACTCAAATATGGTGTATTGCCATCTCAAATAGAAAATATCTCTAAATTAAGCTTCACTAAAAAACAAAAGACAAATTAATAGTAGACTCGATCTACTGATGAAGATTATAATACTAAGCAAACTTGGTTTACCACAAGAGATAAAGAAGATAAATCTAAAGTTTTCCAAAGAATATGGAATAATATCACTCCAAGAATACTCATTTATTTTATGGAGCGTACTTAAAGGGTTGCTACATATTGACACAATAATGCATAAAAGACACTACTCTTTAGCCTATAAATTTCAACATTGTAAAGATAACTAGTCCATCAAACACCTATTTATGGAGTTCAAGATAGCCTGAAAAGTATGGAAATATTTCTTAGTAATGTGTTTTGTTATATGTATGTTGAATATTTCTTAAGAATATTCAACATACATATAACAAAACACATTACTCTTATGCATATCATCAGATCTTAATTTGTTAAACTAAGAAAGAAATCATACAAGAGTCATTCTACCTCCCCATCATATGTTTATCAATTTGTAAAGCAAAAAACCAAGAGAAATATCAAGAATTTCTTGTATTTCATAAAATAGTGATAAACCACATAACCTATCTTGTTTACAAATTAGATTGGGTAAAAATTTTGCATCTCTCTCACTAGAAAGGTGATTTGTATATTACTTCAGAACTATAGTGTACTAAGTTTAAGAGAATAACAAAAATACTTTACGTGAACTAAGGACTTGCAACACCAACATAATATTCATTTCCTTCAGGCTCATCCCCATCGATATTTTCTTCCTCTGAACTCCCACCTTTTAAGTTCCTCGTGTTACTTTCTTTTGAGCTATTAATGGATGAGTCCATGGATATTCTTAACTAATCAGCTATGGGCATATCGTTATGCCACAACCTTTCTGGAACCATCTTCCACAAAAATCCACGGTTTAACATAGGCAATGCCTTCTAAAAATCCAAGACCATATCAGATTTAATTGAGGCATCTCGTTTGTCTAAAGACTTTAAGATCCCACTAGCATACTCGTTCGCCGCATCTTCTTTGTTTTTTATAGCTTGAGCTTTGATGGAAGTTAACTCATCCTCGTATTTCTTCACAAGAACCTGGTGCTCTTTTAGCTATTTTGACAAGCGTTTTATAGCAGACTTATCCTTCGTTTATTGTTCTTCAGTCTTGTAATCTCCTCGAAACTAGATGATTATAGCCCTTCATAAGCAACTATTAGTTGTGCAAGCTCATCCCTAACCAATTTGAACTCATTTGCTATAACATCAACACGTAATTTTTTTCCTCTCAATTGACTCTCTATTATTCATGTTTTCTTCTTCAAGGGAGGTAGTGGTCTCTATTTATTCCTTGACCTTCATCTTCAGTTCTGCAATAGGTTTTACAATACCCACATTGAATACGCCAATATATTGTGTTCCTTTATTAGCTAAAAGGGCACGTCGTCAAAAATCACATTTGTGGCATTTGCAGTAGATTCAGGTAGGTCTAATTCAAAAGCATCAAAGTCAATCCCACCCATAAGCTTTATCGGATTGCTTTCGCCATTATCCCCCCCCCCCTCTCTAATATCTAGAAGTGTTAGGGGAGCAATAAATGAGACTGTAAGAAGGACAATCTCTGAGTGGGGGACGATCTCCGAACTGGTATTTGTTCTCTTCTTTTTGTTTTCTCTTTTATCACTGTTGTGCTTGCCTCTCTTGTGTGTATTTTTATTCTTAAACATAGAAAGTTCCACAGGTGTGTAACCCTCTTCGATAGTAGTAGTGATGGAAGGTAGCAAAGATTCATCAATTGTGGATGCCAAAATCTCATTAGGTCGCCCCACAATTTTAACATCAATTGTGTCTTTCTTTGATCCCTATTTGGCTTTCTTACTCCTTTTAGCCCGATCATTGGAGACTCTGGTCCTTGTTAGAAGAAGTACCTTACCATTTGCAGCGTCATTTCTCTTGAGAATAGTTGATTCCCTAGAAGTAGTAGTCAATTACTCCCATGTTAGCTCCCATTCAGAGCTCGTTCTCTATAGGTGGCTCTCAACCAATTTGTTGGGAGTAAAGCACTGGTGGAAGTTGTTGGACCAATTCTCTTTCGCCCATTGATGAAACTTTTTAAAGCTAACTTGGGCTTTCTCTAGATGATGCGGATGAGATTTTGGTATCGCTGTAAAAAGTGAGGGGTAAGTTACGAATAAAAAAAAGAAGCAAAAGTAGAAGCTCGAATGACTACTTGTATTCTTCTAAAGTGGGTGAGACGATTCGGATTTCCCTTTAACGAAGAGAAATTAAGTCTTTTATAGCTTGTTAGATTCTAATATATCATCCACAACCTTGCTCATCACCCATGTTGTAGAGATAAAAAGGATCCAAGAATTTCAAGATAACCCAGCAATAACAGAAAATTGCTCAATTGGCATCCAATTTTTTATAATATAGATGCCATGATACATGACATTAGGGTAAACCAAGAATTCAGACTAGCCTGGCTCGGGAATAGTCTCACCAAGTTAAAGTAGTTTATAATATCTAGGTCCAGAGGAAAAAAAATTCCCTAGTTTAGCACATCCGGATAGACAACTACTTCTTATGGACCATAGCCCATTGAGGTTTCACCTTGTATGGGTAGTCTAATTTTCACCTATTTTGGGAATCCTCGTTTCTAGAATATGACATCTAGCTCACTATCTTGAAAATAGTTGTAATAAATTCGATAAATGGCCAAAAGATATTTAGATCCGACCTTTATAAAATTATGCCTTATGTGTTCAACCAACAACATGGGAAGTGTTCCATCTTCTATTTCAGTGGCCTTAGCTTTGCCAATTTTACCTTTGGAAGTTCTCTTCCTAGCCGACTTTGAAGTCTCGACATTCTTCTTGGATTTACCATATATCTATAAGGGAGATTCTTCACTCAAATTCTTAATTTCGTTCTCCAACTCTCTCGGATTAGATCCAGACGGCCCTATCTGTCAATAAAAAATATTGCTCTCTTGTTCGATTGCTGTGATGGAGGACCTTGAAGGTTCGAACTGTTGAGAAACAGTATTGCCTTCTGGATCTATTATTGTGGGAAAGGATCGATAGCGGATTGATTTTGTTGAATGACTTATCGGTCCCCGCAAGATGGGTTTGTATGACCTTTAGCTCTTCTGACCAAGCTTGGAGACGATTTCTCTTATGTATCAGACCCATTGCTTCGAAGGTGGAAGAACGTCTGTGAGTAGTGTTGGTTTTGATCTGATCAGATATCGTTGGAAGCATGTCATAGTGGTTTTGGTACTATCTGAAGGGCATTTTGGGCAGATTGAATAAAATTCAACGAATTAATAGTAACTTAAGTGAAACTATGATTCGTCAATGTGCTTAGCACCTTAGTTATTGGGCTTGGGGGCTCATATGATTTACCCGAATGTAAAATCCAACCTGTACAACCCATGGGTCAGATAAAAACAGTATAATACCCCAACCAACATTATTAATGGGGTTGGAATGTTTCTAAAAAAATATTAAATACAATTATACACCTTATTTCTCTCACTACTCCTTAAAATATACTTAATATCAACCAACGGTCTTCTCTTTTTACCCCAACACCAGATTTTTTCCATCATGAAGTTTAATTGAACGATTCCGCGAGGTAGATAATTGAGCGGTGGAAGAGGGTTTCGATGGGATATTGTGTCTATTGTACGGATAAACATCCCCGTAATGGATTGTTTGAGTAGCAGTTATAGTATCTTTGGAAAGGGGAAACCATGCAGCTAACCTGACTCTCTTCTTATCCTCCGCTTTATCATATAGTCGTAGCCAACAAGTTAAAGTTGTGCTAGCAGTGAACATACAAACAAAAAAGTATCCCCGAAGATGGAATTCACGGTGGTGAAAGTGGTTGAGGAAATAAAATTTATACGAGCGATTAACTCTATGATGATAATGAGGTGCAACTTCTCTCTCTACAAGTAAACTTTCTCTCTTTAAAATATACTATATTGAGAGAAGGAGGGGGAGCTTATATAAGAGATCGTAGAAGACTGTTAATTTTACTTCTAGAAAAGTGGAAAAGTTGTCAACGACTATAATCCATAGAGGAGTGGAAGCATTTTCAATTGTTGACATACCTCACCTATGGCAGAGCAAGATCATGAGTCTAATGAAGTGATGACACGTGTCCCATAATGTGTCATGTTAACAGTAATGAAAAAGTCCAACAGAGTTATGTCCGGAGAGATGATCAACCCTTATTCGATTAACTCGTTTGTTAGTCCTCTCAAATGTCTTACGGAGGACTAAGGGGGTATCTGATGAGGACGAAAATATGGAGGGTAAAGTTGGATTAGGCCAATATTTATTTTATCATCAGAATGTAATTGTTATATTATTATATTATTGTTATTTTATTTTGTTATTAGGCTCAATACGTTATGAACCGTGGGCTTGGTCCATAAGTTTGGTTCGGTCCATTATGTCCATTTAGCTTAATTTATCCTATAAATAGGTTTTTAGAAAGCATTGAGATGAAAAAATATTTAATGCAAAATTAGGCATTCTTTCTTTAAACAATTATTTAAAGAGTTCAATTATCACTCTAATTACCACCTATTATTAACTTTTTTTTCTTACTTTATTAAATAGCTCATCGATTTTTTTTATCCACGTCTCATAAAAACATCTCAGAGCTCCAAATTTATAATCATCAAACAAAACATAGAACAAAGAGGTATTTAAACAACCACACAACACAATAACTAGCAACAAATATTTATTCAATAATTCGATTAGAAAAAAATCAAAAACCAAATAATTAAACAAAAATAATCAAACCGAAACCTTAAAAAAAACTTACATAAACTTGCGATCTTCTTAAATTTGCATCAACCAAACATAAGACCGGGCTAAAAAATCTGAAGCAGGAAAACACACACCAAATTTAACTTTTCATTTCATTTCCATATACAAAAAAAATTCTTTTATTTCATTTTAATTAATAAATATTTTATTTTGATTAAAAAATCAAACATAAGACCGGGCTAAAAAATCTGGAGCAGGAAAAAACACACCAAATTTAACTTTTCATTTCATTTCCATATACAAAAAAATTCTTTTATTTCATTTTAATTAATAAATATTTTATTTTGATTAAAAAAGTTCATATGAAGACGAATATTGTTGTTGCAATAAAGGATCAAACGAGAACCAAAACAACCATTGTTTATTCGGGTGACTCCTTACTTATTCTCTTCATTTTAGATTATATTATTCAAATCTTATGCTACAAACCAAATTGTTACCTCCTAATTAGAAATGACGAGGGTGTTTATAATTCAAGAGGGTCAACTAAACCATCTTAGACTTTTAATACCATGGGAAACTTAGTTTACCAATTTAGTAGGGCCTACTTTGTCCTTCAACTTTTCTCCGGACTCTGGATTTGGAATTTCCATAAAAAAATCACCAAATTATTCCATTCTACCGAGCCCTTTGAAAAAAAACAATGGACACAAACCAACTACTATAAAATATCATGCCCACTGTTTTCAATCAAATTGATTTTAAGACAAATTATAATCATTTCTAACTAATTATTTTAATTTTTTATATTAAATCATTAATGATACCGGGTATATTCAAGATGTTGTAACAAACGGTTTATATATGCATCTCGAAAGGAATAACCGAATGGTAGAATAAGGCATGCTCGTGACTAAAAATCATAAATTCGAATCTTTTTACAAACGTTTTTTTTTGGATTTGAGAATGTTATCGTATGTGGTTTACCTTATCTTAAATTTTTATATTAAATCATTAATGATACAGGGTATATTCGGGATGTTGTATACAAACGGTTATATATGCATCTCGAAAAGAATAACCGAATGATAGAGGAAGGCATGCTCGTGACTCAAAATCATGAGTTCAATCTTTTTACAAACGTTTTTTGGATTTGAGAATGTCATCGTATGTGGTTTACCTTACGGCGTTAGTTTGCAGGATGTTATGTCAAAATCAAAGTTTACCATATGCACACTCGTTAATTATAGCAGCTACAATCTAAAAAAAATCTTATATATCTTTGTTCTTTCCTAGCTCGTTCTCAATATATATTATAATTTTTTTACTTTTCGTATGTGGTTTACCTTACAGCATAATTTATTTTATCAATTTTTTTTCTAAAAGTAAAATACTTATTGAATCAGGAATATAATATTTACAACGAAATAGAGTAAATTTTCTATTTTTACTCCTAATTAATTTTAATTTTAATAAATTTTATAGCGAGTAATGAACAGTAAATAAGAAACAATCTAATTGAAATTATGCAGCACCCATCAGATCACATACAAATCTTCAACATTTTGGACCTCCACTGATCCAAACGTTGAACAGTAACCTGGAGCAACATCTTGAAAACTCATTGATAACCATCTGTGAGTGTCAAAGGTAGATCCAATTGGTGCACACTCATTAGATTAAATTATCTGAAATCAAATAAATTGTAATAAAACATTAGTTACCATTTAAGATTATGTTTTTCTATTTGGATTCAAGTAACATAAACCTAGACTATCTAATAACACTTTAGTTTTTAGAGGCTTTATGTTTTTAATAATATCATGGTCTAGTTTCATCTTATATCTAAGAGTTCATCGGGTCAGCCAGTCACCTGTCTGATTTTGAACTCTTGAGATATGCTTAATTTTCATTGTAGGGAATATAAGATTTCTGCAGCAATTGATGGTTGTCTTTAAGTACCAAGGGGAAGTCCCCTTATCCAACATGTTAATTATCAACTTTGAGTCACACTCAACATCAACATTCATAAAGTATTTAACATTGCATATTATGAGCACATTTAATAAAGTTAATGCTTCAACAATCAGGAGATTCACTTTACCATATAACCTACCATAAGAATAAATGGTATTTCAAGTGCTATCTCTAAATACACCAGCACCACTAAATTTTCCATTCATTAAACAAGAACCATCACAACTTAGTTTGATTCTGTTTTCATAAGGGACAATCCAATTAATAGCATGTATTTTATCATAGGTGTAAGGTAAAAAGAAAATACCAAGGTTGTTTGCAATATGCATGTCATCACCCCATAATTTTTTTTAAATGAGTTAATGTTATTGAAACATGAAATGATATGAATGATTTTATTATATAAATTCTAAATAGTAACTTTAATGTCATCGTACTTCTTCTTGTTTTTATAGTACCATATAGTCCAAACAATTATTGTATAATTGATTGTTCTAATATAAATGTTTTTTAGTGATGGACCAATGCCAACATCTACCAATATGATTCAATGTCATCTATCTACTGATTTGAATGCTAAACATAGCAAAACAATAATTCTATATATCCCAAGATATTGGACAGTTAACAAATAAATGGTTAATTGCCTCAATATTGTTACATAATAACCAATGAGAAACTAAGGTGAAGTGTTTCTTTTGAAGGTTTGTATCAGCAGGATATCCAACCTTTTAATGATTTCCTGATCATAAATGAGAACTTATGGGGATAGAATTGTGTCATTTTTTGTAAATAGAATTGAGGTTGAGGTTTTTTGCCTAATGTGGTTCCAAGTAGACTTAGTTTCAGAATTTCCTAAATTTCCTAAAACCAAAATTAATTTATCTTCTCTATCCTTATGAATTTTGAGAGTTTGAATCTTGTTTATGTCTACTGGGGTGATGGTAGTTCTTAGCTTATTTATATTCCATAAGTTATTCTCTCAAAAAATGTTCACACTATCATATTTATATCAGTCATTATTTTCAGAGTCAGATAATTGAATTAAATGCATCTTTTTTAAACTACATATCAAACCAAAAGTCTATATATCCATTTCTTAAAATCTATAGTATGTTTGGTTCAACAATGTTTTTTTATTTTAGTTAATCTTCTCCAGGTTATGGGGCCTTTAGTTATGGTATTGAGCTGTAAGGAATATCTCGTTTTACAATAAATTGAATTCATATACTTAGCCCAAATGGTGTTGCTCTAAAGTTAAACCAGATTTTACAACCATGAGTATCATATAAGTCACTGATCTTTCTCTATTTAGACCACCCTCATTATAAGGGAAACAAATTGAATCTCATTTAGTCTAGTGGATGGTCTTATTTAGCTCTTTAAAGCCCCAAATAAATATATTTAATAGATTACCACTTCTGTTAATCACATTTTGAAGGAGGGTACAACAATGAATATAATAGTTGGTCAGGGCCATAAGTATTGATTGAATCAGTACTAATCTGCCACCAAAGAAAAAGGTGATAAAATCGCAATCATTGATTTTAAGCCTAATATTATGGACCAACTCATCATATTTGTTGATATAATTATTTTTGTCAATGTATAAACCAAAGTATTTAATTGATAAAAATTTAGACTTGAAGCTAGTGATTTCTTCAAGTGCTCTAATTCTGTGGGGGTTTAACTTAGGAGAAGTGATTAAACTAGAATTATATTTGTTGATTCTTTGACCATAGATGATTTAATATAGATTTAAGAACGAATTCAATATAATGATATTATTCTTTGATCCATTGACATAAATGATAAATTCATTAGCATAAGCTAAATAATTGGTATTCATTTGTCTTCTTGTTTTGTATACTATCTCCTGATGGTTAGTGAATAGTTTATTAATTCCTCTAATAAGAAAATTTTCAACTATTATAAAGAGGATGGGGGAGATTGGATCCATCTGCTTAATTCCATTTTGAACTTTAAATATCCATGAAGTTCTCCATTAAATAAAAGAGAGAAAAAAGAAGAATTGATGTTATTGTTGATTAGATTTACAAAGTTATTATAAAAGCATATATCCAATATGAATCTATGTGAGATATTATCAAAAGCCTTTGTCATATCTATTTTAAGAACAATATTATTACCTCTTGAATTTTTATTTATATCATGGATGATCTCATGAGCAATCAGGCTCTGATCATTAATGTATCCCATGAATAAATCGTTCTTGTTCATGGGAGATAATTTTTGAGAGAATTAAAGAAAGTCTATCATTTCTAATTTTAGATAATATTCTGCCAAAAACAATGCAAAGACTTATAAATTTAAAGTCTTTCAACTGATTAGGGTTGGTAGTTTTGGGAATGAGGCATATGATAGTGGAAAAATTTACATTAGTGTCATTATTACCTTTAAATTATTTTGTAATTTCTAAGCAAATGTCATTTTTAACAATATACCAACATGTTTGATAAAATGTTGCATTAAATCCATCAGGACCAGTAACAGCATTGGTTTTTAAGGTTGTAACAACATTGTATATTTCATCAGATAATGGAATGACCAATAGAGTAGTGCTTTTAGATTCTAAAAGTAGCTTGAGAATGATTTCAAAGAATCATCATATCGGTTAACATAGTTATTATTTGTAAGAATATTTTTTGAAATATTCTACAGGCAATTCACTCATTTTCTTTTGATCATCAATATAAATATTCTCATTTCTGATACCATTTACTATATTATTCCTTTTTCTTTTCTTAACAAAATTATGAAATAGAGTTCTGTTTTTGTTGATCAGTTTAGATATCGCTAGAAGCATATCACCAGTGATTCTGATATTATCCAAAGGGCAGTTCGGGCAGATCAAATAGAAGTCAATGGACGAACAGTAGCTTGAATGGGACAATGACTCAGCTATGTGCCTAACAACTCATTTCTTCGGCTTTGGGGCTCATATGATCGACCCGGCTATAAGATCTAACCCGCACGACCCATGGGTAAGAGAAAAACACTATAAATACCCCAATCAACATCATTGAGAGGGTTTGACTTTTCCCAAAGGCATTAAATACTAGCACGCACTTCCTTTCTCTCACAAACCCTTACAGAAATAGTTAATATCCATCAGCTAATTTTTTTCCCAGTTTGACCCTTGGTCTAGATTTTACCCTCCCCAAATTGATGACTACATTGGGAGCTAGAAGTACCTGAATACCTGCATTCAAAACTGTACTTGTAATACAAAGTTCGAAATTCCTTGAGATATGGATCTCAATATGCAGGAGGTGTTGCTTCATAAATATAAAGTGATAAGATAGAAGTCTCGTGTCAATGAAAATATTGAAGAAAGACCATTTATGCAAGATGAACGTGATCAGTTGAGGATTGAGATTAAATCTTTGAGGGCCCAAAGGCATGTTGAAGTATCGTTGAAAGAAAAGTAAAATGTAGGAGGTGCATCTACAGATGAGCCTGTGGACAATAACAAACAAGGCGAGAATGATTAGTTCCCAAAAGTTCATACTAATCCTAAAAAGGCACATCGGGCAAAACAAGTAAAAAGTACATTGGAATCTTTTGATAGCTCCACCACTAATTCTGACTCTGATGGGTTTTCATCATTTGAGAGTGAGCACGGCCGGCAGAAAAAGAAAATAAGTTTATCCAAGAAATATTCTAGGAAAAGGGATATGAAGGGAAAAATGAGCAGTAATAAGTACCATGGAACAATAAAGGGGTCGGAAGATCATTGTATTGATCATCTACTGAGTGATCCATTTGTTACCCAAACTGAACCATGTATATTTGCCACTCCATATGAAGATACAGTCTTTAGTCGTAACCATAATTTGATGCAATCACCATGTCCTAAAAAATACTCTCTGGACATCTGCCCATGAGGTTTGACAGTTCCAAGATGAAGAAGTATGATGTGAGTAAAGACTCTGATAATCATCTCGAGAAATTCAAGAATTTTATGATGAGTTTCGATGATGATGACAAACTTTTATGTCGAGATTTCTCACGAACTTTCAAAGGGAGTGCTCTAAAGTGGTATGATAGTTTGCCATAGGGGTCAATAAAGAACTTTGATATGTTCAGGATGGAATTTTGGAGACAGTTCGTGGGGAGTAAAGAGCTTAAAAAGAATGGTAACACTATCATTAATTGTTCCCAAAATTTGAATGAATCTTTGAAAGAATACATCAGCCATTTTGTGAATACGAAGAATTGATTAACTGATTATTTTGAACAAGTGGCCATTGCTTCACTAAGGTAAGGTCTAAATCCGAGTGAATTGGCTGATTCAGTAACTCTGAAAAAAGCAATGACATGGGACAGACTGTTAAATCAGGTCGGAAGATAGATTATGGTGGACGAGATTAAGAAGTCTAGAGTACCACACCAAAATAAGTCTGCATTAACAACACCAATCCCACAACGCTAGTACTCAATCCCAAGCCACAATTAATTACAAGCATAAAGATTTTGGACAAAGATCACATCAGCCAAGATAGAATCAGTCAAATCAATCCCAACAATTTAAACCCAAGAAAGGTCCATGGGTTCAACCTGAATGGTTTGCCAGACTAGGGGAGAGTGTGGCTACCATTTATGATAAAACTAAGAATGTTGTAAATTTTGGAAGACCATTACCAATTTAGTCTCCTAGAGAGACTCAAAATACTCATTTTTCTAAATACCACAATGATGCGGGTCACAATACCCAAGACTGCATTGCACTAAAACAAGAAATGAAGAACTTAATTGAGAGAGGGAAGCTATCAGCTTTTGTTAAAAACAACAATAAGGGAATAGACCAGGCAATACCCAATCTAATGCAAATACTACCGGAGCCGCATCACCAACTGATCAAGGACAAAGTATAGAAGCATCTAGACAAGATGATGTTATGTTAATTATGATAATATTTTATGTGAATTCTAAATATCTTGATCCTTATCCGGATCAGAATCAGGTTGGAGTGATAACTGAAAAAAGTTTCTACACTATCTGATCTGCATAGCTTTTTTGAATCCTTTACTATTTTTGCGGGAGATAGTGTGACGGCACCTTCAAGTTGTTCAAGAAAAAGAAATGTTAATAGCCTAACAACCAAGATAGAGGGAAAAATATCTACACATCTTTATCAAACCCCTGCTCTGTTTATTGTCTTTGATGAAGATGATTTAAGAGAAATGGTTGGGCTACATGAAGATGATGTGGTAATAAGGGAATCTATTGGAGGCCATAATGTACGAAGGATTCCAATTGATACTAGTAGTTCGTCAAATATATTGTTCTTATCAGATTATAAGCAAAGGACAAGTTATCCAGCATTTAAATAGAACCATCGTGAGGTTTTCGTGGAAGTATGGTGGATGTAATTGGGGAATTTGAAGAAGAGGTTTTATTGGAAAAATGACCATTCAAGAAGTTGGTAAGAGTTTTGTTTGTGGTAGTTGATTGTCCAACATCTTACAATGCTATATTTGGTAGGTCTTACTTATCCAGAATGCATGCAGTAGCTTCCACGGTCCATCAGTGTGTAAAATATGTTGTGGAAAAACATGTGGGCATCATCTGAAGTAGCCAAAAAGTGGCCCATGAATGCTATGTATCTACTTTTGCTTCGAAATCAAGAGAAGTAGTAAAAATTAATAAAGAATATTAATCCATAGAGCATTTTGACAACCAAAACAAGATAGATGATAAGAGGGAGGCTCCTAGTGCGATAATCCCAATCGTAGAGGTAGAAATTCATTATTTAGCATAAGGTAAAAGTGTCACGGTCGGATCTAAACTACCTTTAAAGCAAAAAGAAAATCTGTTATCTTTTTAATCTGATAATTTACATATGTTTGCATGGTGCAAAGAGGATATAACTAGAATGCCAGCTGTAGTGATTAGTCACAAACTATCTTTCCGATCTGATGTTAGGCCAGTGGTACAAAGAAGGTGATCATTTTCAAAAGAAAAATCTGAAGATTATTCAAGAAGTAGATCGGTTGACTAAGATGGGGCATATCAAAGAATCCCAATACCCCATTTGGACAACTAATTTTATTTTGGTCAAGAAAAAGAACTGAAAATGGCGTATGTGCATTGACTTCACAGACCTCAATAGAGCTTTCCCTAAAGATCATTTCCAAGTGCCCCTAATAGATTAGCTTGTGGGCTCTACATCAGGGAACACGTTGTTGTCTTTCATGGATGTCTTCTCTGGGTATAATCAAATACAAATGAATCATTATGATCAAAACCATTACATCACTAACCACGGGGGTTCATTGTTATTTGGTAATGCCATTTGGATTAAAAAATGCGGGAGCCACTTATCAACGATTTGTGAATAAGGGATTTTCTACTCATATCGAAATAAATATGGAAGTCTATGTCGTTGATATGATGGTCATGAGTCCTAAAGAGGAGGATCATATCTCTGATCTCTAAGAAACGTTTTCTAAACTAGAGGCCATCAATTTGAAATTAAATATGGAGAAATGCACCTTTGGTTTCCGATGATGTAAATTTCTAGGTTATATAATAAGTGAGAAAGGAATTCAGGATGACCCGGACAAATTGAATGCATTATTGGCTATGGATCCACCCTAGAATACTAAATAAGTACATATGTTAACTGGAAGATTAATGGCTTTAAACCAGTTTATTTCAAGGTCATCACACAAATGTGCTCAATTTTTCCAAGTTTTGAGAAATGCAAAAGACTTCCATTGGTCTCCTAACTGGGATCAAGCTTTCCTTGAATTTAAGAATTACTTATCTTCACCCAAGACATTGTTCAAACCTGTTGATGGAGAAAGACTCTATATGTATTTGGCCGTAGCGGGGTATGTTGTAAGTGCAGTGTTAGTACGATAAGTGGATAATTATCCTCGTCCGGTTTACTATATAAGAAAGATTTTGTTAGAAGCTAAAAAAATATATTTAAAATTGGAGAAGCTGGCTTTGGCGTTGTTGATAGCTTCCAGAAAGATGAAGATTTACTTTCAAGCACATTCAATCATAGTTCGAACTTCTTTTCCCCTTATAAACGTGCTACAAAAGGCTGACATATTATGAAGAATGACCAAGTGGTCAGTTGAACTTAGAGATCATGACATTGATTTTACGCCTCAGACAAAAATCAAAGCTCAAGATGTGGCCGATTTCTTAGTAGAATTCCACTTTAAACGGCCTCGTGAAGAAGCAGAAGTCACTAAATTTAAAAACGAATGGGTAGTCCGAACGGACGGTTGGTGTCGTATGATGGGATATGGAGTTGGAATTTGCTTAACTTCTCCTTATGGTGATACCTTGTACAATGCTATATGATTTGGCTTCCGAGCATCCAACAATAAGTCAAAATATGAAGCGGCTATAGCTGGGTTAAGGTTAGTTCATATATGTGGGGATAAAAGAGTCCAAGTAATAAATGATTCAAAACTTCTTATCCATCAAGCCCAAGGGAAATCCAATTTCAGGAGAGAACACTTGATAAAATATTTACAAGTGTTGAAGGAAGTCAACATTGGGTTTAAAAGCACCTGATATGAGGACGTTCCGAGATCGGAAAATATCATGGTAGATTCTTTAGCCTCTATAGCATACTCTGAAGCGTATCACTTGATTCTTATGCAAGAATATCCTTCTATAGATGCAACTACATAAAGTAAAGTTGAAGTTGGAGAAAATATGCACATATCTGATGCACTCTCTAAAGATTAGAGGACTGAAATTCAAGAGTTTATTACTAACGGATTTTTGCATCCAGATAAGGCTTTGGCTAAGAAAATAAGATACAAAGCTCGTGGTTTCCTATTCTTGTGGGGGATACTTTATAAAAAATCTTTCAGCAGACCTCTATTGTGCTGTCTCAGATTAAATGAGTCCCAGAGTGTTCAATCAGAATTACATGATGGAGAAGGGTCAACACATTGTGGTTATAAATTTTTAACTAGAAGAGTCTTACTAGAAATATATTATTGGTATACCATTATGGCATATACTAAGGATCTGGTGAAGAGATGTGAACCTTGTCAACGATATGGAAATTCCATTCATGTGCCAACAATCCCCGTAGAATCAATATCTGAACCTATACTATTTTATAGATGAGGACTTGATCTGGCTGGGCCTCTCCTAATGGCTTCAAAGGGTTGTCATACCATAACTGTGGCAAAAGATTACTTCTCCAAATAGATAGAGGCTGCACCATTGTCAAGAATAACTTCTAAGGCAGTCAATAAATTTATTATCTCCAACATATGCTGCCGATTCGGAATTCCTAAACGAATCACCCAACATAATGGACCTCAGTTTGATAATAAGGACATGGATATTCATTCTGCATCTTGAGGAATTCAGTACTGTTTTCCTCTCATTTTCATCCCCAATACATGGGCAAGTTAAAGTAGCAAATCAGACAATTTTGTCAGGTTTTAAAAATTATTTAAAAAGAGTTGTTGGGAAATGGCGGAGTTATTTGCAAGAAGTACTATGGGCATACCGTACTACTCCACATACAACCACATAAGAGTCTTCATTTTCTTTAGTATATGGGATGCATGCAATCACGCCTATAAAGGAAATTATCTCTTCCTTCAAGGTTCAAAATTATTCCGAAATCGATAATGAGATAGCTTGAGGGCTCAGTTGGATTTGGTTGAAGAAAAGAGGGTGACGACACATGTAAGAACTGCACATTATCAGGGGTTGATGAGAAGCAGGGTTGCCTCTAAGGTAAAAGAAGAAGATATTTTCAAGTTGGAAATAAAGTGTTGAGAAAAGTATTCATGCACACTAAGAAGAAACAGTTTGGAAAATTAGCTCTGAATGGGGAAGGACCACACATCGTATGTGAAATAGTTAAGCAAGGAACATATAAAATCCAAGATAAAGAAGGCAATTTGTTGAAGCATCCTTAGAATGTTGAAGACCTCAGGTTATAGTTAGAGTAAGCTCATCTTGTAAATATTTCATTTGCTTTACTTAAATGTAAATATTTGGGGGCATACTCTTTCCTACCCTGGCGGTGCGTGAATATTTTAATGAGGTGTCCGATTTTTAATATATATACTATCATTTTCTTTTCTTTAAAATTGTTATTTTGAGTGGATCAAAAGTATTAAAAACTTAATAAACACATGATGGATTAAAGGCTCTTATTAAGTGCTTATAACCCTCAAATGAATTATCTTTGAGTGTATCAGATGTATTAAATAATAATTAAACACCTGATGAATTAAAGGATCTTATTAAATTCTTGTTTCCTTTAAATGGATTGCGTTGAGTGGATTATATATATTAAATACTGATTAAACACCTGATGAATTAAAGGCTTATTGAACACTTATTGTCTTTAAATGAGTGTTCAATGTATGGATCAGATAAATGGAAGACTGGTTACGTGTTTAATTTCTATATAGAGATTTATTATTTAAATATTTGTCCATTGATGGAAGTATAAAAGAAGATAAGAAAAAAATATTAAGTAAATAAAAGTTGAATGGGCATGAAATACGATTAGGATCATAAAAGAATATGATCCAAATTACAAAATTTATTGTAAAGTACAAGGACTTATACAATTAGAGTTTCTGAAAAATATGATATTAAAACAACAAAATTTCTTGCATACTCCAAGGACTTCGATTCTGAATACCAACACAGTAAAAATAATCAACCTTAGGGCTCATTCCCTTCGATTTTTTTCTTAGCATTACCTTCTTTCTCTTCTTTAACATTACTTGAGCCTTCCTCGACTTCATCATCAGATTTGGAATCATCCAAACTCATGTTGTATTTATCACTTTATGACAAAGTATGATAGGGAACTTCATCATCCGGCACAAAAATCCAAAGTTTCCCAAGAGATCTTTTGGGAAAGTTTTCATGGAACAAAATGATTATATCCGCTTTAACAAACTCATCCCTCTATTCCATGGATTTCAACGCCCCCTCATCATATTCATTCATTGTAACAGCTATATCTCGGGCCTTTATTTCTTTCAAATAGGTGATCTCATCATCCCTTTTCTTGAGAAGATCTTACAATTAATTCTTCATTTTGAATAGTTGTTCCTTGGCAGTCTTATCCTTGTTTAGTGCTTCATTCAAGGATTTAAGTTCCTGGGAAGTGGTAGATTGTAGTTTAGTATAGCTGGTTTGTGATTTTTCTCGATCAACCTTAGCTTGTTTCAAATCAGCACTCAGTTGGTCTTTTTCTTTGCCTAAAGTTTTAACATTTTTCTGTTTGGCCGCGAGGGAATCCTTCAGGCCTTGGTTTTCAGTTTGAAGGGAAGTAATGTCTTTAGTATGTTCTCTAACCTGTCTTTTCAAGTCAACTATCGGCCTGATATAACCTAAGACTGCGTAGCCCAAGGTATCATGCTCATTGGATACTTCAAACAATTCACCATCATGAATCACTGCATTGGCTATGGTGGTTGATTGAGGGAAGGTTCGGTCAAAATATTCTATGGTGGTTGATTGGGGGGAGGTTCGGTCAAAATATTCTATGGTGGTTGATTGGGGGAAGGTTCGGTCAAAATCTTTTTTGTCAAATTCACTAAAGTACAATTTCCCTATATTATCCAGGTTTACTTCACCTCAGCATAAGTTGGTTAGCAGTAGGAAACACTAGAGTGGAAGGATCAACATGAACCCCTTCTTGGGGAGGAACTTCGATAAGAAGGACAGGAGGAATGACCTTGGATCAGAGTATGATCTCTCAACTGATGATTACTTTCTTCTTCTTTTCTGCCCTATTATCACTACCCTCTTGGCGTCTTTTATGCCTTTTTTTCTTCTTAATTTTTTGACAATGTTTTGGTCATTTAGCCTCACCTACTGTTACTACAACGACCTACAATAGTACAACATCAATCTCTCATGGCAATCCCAAACTACCCACGTCGGGAAGCCCTTGAGAGGAGTCTCCACCTTTCTTCTTTTTATTCTTGATTTTGTCGAGATGACTAGGAGCCTTATTCCTAGATGGCAAATAAAGTTTACTATCTTTTTCCTCAGTCCATTTGAAAATTTTAACAGCTTCAAGAGGACTGGTAAAATTTTTCCAAGAGAGCTCTTTGTTTGAGCTTGTTCTCCATAGATGGGCTTTACCATGTTAGCTGCAGATGAAACAATTATGGAACCCAATTCCCCAATTCTATGTAGCTCACTGATTTCGCTTTGAAAAAGTAGTTTGTCCCTCCTCCACATATTCTGAGAACATTTTTGAAAATACTGAAAGACATAACCGATGTAGAATTTTAATGTTATCATCTCAGGTAAAGTGACATATTAACATCTTCTGTGAAATTTAATATTAATTGTGCAGTGCCTACCTGAAATTTTCTAGTATCTAGTTAAAGCACTTGGGTTTACTTTGGAAGTGATCTTCTTTCTATTTTCCCAGGAACCACTAATGAAGAGGAAGTGGGTCTTCCAAGGCTTATCAGCCTCCAACAAATCATCAACCACCTTGTAATCATTGCCCATGTTGAAACAATAGAATTGGATATGATGGTTTCGATATAAGCCAGCCACAATAGCAAACTGTTCCATGGGCATTGGGATCTTGGAAAGCCTTGGAGCAATGGTGTTGGCTAATAAGGTATACCAAAGACTAAGGCTTAACTGATTCAGACATAGCCTTACTAAGTGAAAGTATATAACTATCTATGGGTCCAAAGGGTACCCAAGACCTCAGTTGAGTACTTTGGTATATACCACCAAATCTTTAGCCTTGTTGTCCATTGGAGTTTCATTAGGGATGAGAATTCTAACCTTGATGGACTCCGTAAATCCCTATTTCTTCCTTATCTATCCAAATCAGTAGTGTGGCTATACACATAAGAATATTTTTGAAGTTCTAAAAGTAATTAACACTGACCTTAGAAAAATTAGGCCTCATTCGCTCAATAAGGCACTCCGAAAGAGGTTCGACATCAGGCTGTGCTACTACCATTTTCTTTTCACGAACTGTACTGGTGTCGTCAGCATGTCCGGAGGTCTCTAATGGGGTATCTTCCCTAGTATCTTCCATCGCCTCCTCAATTATTTGTGGCACTTGATCAGCCTACTTGAGCCCGATAACTTCTTTCTCAGTATGAGAAGTTTTGGTAGGATAAATCAAGGACTTGGATCCAAATTTGGCAGTACTGAAGACTCTAACCTTGTAGAACCTTCTTTGAGTTTCTCAACCTCATTGGCAGTTGGAGTTGCAGTTTTGACAGTTGGAGTTGCAGTTTTTGCAGTTGGAGTTGCAGTTTTGACTTTAGATAGCCTAGTAAACCTTCGAGGGGGGCTCTTTTCTATATCTGACCCTGTATAAATAAAAGGAGATGGAGTTTTGCGACTGGTAACGGCTCTAGCTCTGGGAAAAGGGTTTTTATTTAGTCGAATTAGTGATTCTGGTTGTTCAAGATTTGTTAAAGATAGAGCAGTATAAGTTCTCTTAGAAACTACTGCTGATCTGTGAGAATATGAACTCATGTCCGGATCTGATATCTCTTTTATAACCAATCCACTAGATGAGGTAGGTAGTGCGACATCGATTTTGGCCTCTTTTTTCTCTCTGTCTAACTCAGACAAGTTGAGTGAGCCTTTTGTAATTAAGGCAGTTATTGTTGTGAACATAAACATCTTGGAAAATATTAAATGAGTTGAACGCTAGTGAGATTTCTAAGCTTCTCTCTCTAGATTTAAAATTTTATTTTTTTTCTTTCTCTAGAAATGGAAACAGTAAAAAAAGCATAATTATATAGCAAAAGACTCTACTTTAGTGCTCTACCTAGGGGGAGTGAATCAGCTAAGTGATGATAAAAGTCTACTAACTATAGCCCCATTAACTGTAGAAGTTTAACTGCAAGTCCCTATGAGAAAACAGCTAGTAAGTCCAACTAGAAACTGACACGTGTAACAGAATACTAACAATAAAGTCATGACTTTTGAACTGATCGATAGACCTTTCAAATTCATTTTGAAGCCAGATAAGATATTATTCGCCATGATTAGCTCTTCTAAAGATTTTCTGAAAGAGCTAACGGGGCTATATGATTACTTAGGATATCGCTGGAAGCATATCCCCAATCATTCTGATACTATCTGAAGGGGCAGTTTGGGCATATTGAATAAAAGTCAATAGATGAATAGTAAATTGAGTGAGACAATGACTCATCTATGTGTCTAACAACTCATTTCTTGGGCGTGGGGGCTCATATGATCGACCCGGCTATAAGATTTGACCCGCACGACCCATGGATAAGAGAAAAACACTATGAATACCCCAACTAACATCATTAAGAGGGTTAGACTTTTTCTAAAGACATTAAATACTAGTGCACGCCTCATTTCTCTCACAAACCCTTATAAAAATATTTAATATCCACCAGTTAAAGTTTTCATGGTTTGACCCTTGGTCTAGATTTTACACTCACAATTTTTTATCCTGCTTTAACCAGTTAATGCAACTCTTTTGGTCCTAATAAACTTCTTCTCTTGCAAAGAGAAGTAGCTGATTGGCTTCAGATTTAGACAAATTTAACTTATCCTCCATGTTTTAAGAAATTTGATACTTATTTTCATAGAAAATAACTTCCCCATCAGCTTTGGCAACAACAGTAAAAATGTTGCCGAAGACTTGATGATTCCAATACTTAAGGGCTAGCTTAAGTCTTTTAAGTTTTTTCCAAAAATCATGTAAAAGAGGGCAAGAAACGTGACTATTTTAGGAGTCCTCTATGGTTTTGTAGAGGGTGCTGAATCCACATGTTAAGGAACTTAGAGGAGGATTTTAGTTTCCAAGAAGTATTGGCTAGTGTTATCAATAATTGGACAGGATCAGAGCATGTTTTTGTTAAATTTTTTATTTGGATTAAGTCAAAATAGGTTCTCATTTAAGAATTCATTAGAACTCTATCAAGTCTCCTCCAATTTTCATTGTTAGTCCAAGTAAAAGGCGAGCCAATAAAACCAGGATCTTCGAGTGAACAATAAAAAAAATGTTGTTGAAGTCATCAAGACTTCGTAAACACAAAGTTGAACATGAAAATTGCTTAGTTTAGTTTGTTATACAATTAAAGTAACTCATGACAATCCACTCTAGTGGATTGTTAGATAAATTTCTCAAACTATCTCGAAGAGGGATCTGTTTAATCTAAAAAAATTGGCATAAATATATTAAAGTCTTTATTCATGTTTAAATGAGAGACTTTAATGTGAAGAAGTTGCTCCTCATCACAAACTACATTCACCTTAAAGTGATTCTTCCACATTACCCAAATTTTATTACTAGTATTAACAATTCCATGATGAAAACCAAGTTTTTTTTAGAGTTGATCAATTCTATTCTTTGAGATCATGGGTTCCTGGATAGCCATGAACTCTATTTTCTCAGTATTAGCTAAATGTTTTGATCTTCTAATTGAGTTTTTATTTTATAAACCTCTAATGTTCCAATTTAGTACTTTAACTGTTATTTATATTAGATAATAGGATATTTGACTCTTTGTAATCAATTATTTTATTCAATATCTTAACTTTCTGGTTAATTAAATTATCCATGTTCCTTCATTTGTTAGGAGAAACTGGAAGACTTCTAGTTAAGTTGTAATGAGGAGAGTTTGATTGTTCCTTATCATCAGATGAGGCATTTAAACATTGAAATCTATTGTCAATTTTTATAGATTGGAGAGTATCAATTATTTCTAAATTGTGCTCAACCAATAATTTTTCATTAAGAATAATTGGATAAGAGTTCTATTTTTCTATTTTGTTGAGTCTGTTTACCTTTGTTACTAGTAATTTTATCATAAACCATTTCTTGAGTCTTTTGAGGGTTTTCTATAGTAGTTTCTTTCACCATTATAGATTTCAGTCTATGAGCCCTAACCTAAGTATTGTTTACATGTATCTTATTCACCATTTGGTCCTCTGAATTAACTAAATTATTATTTTTAGCTGTTTCAGATTTTTTAATGTTTTTTTACAATATTGGCTACTGTGACTCATGTGGTAACAATCTAGAAAGTATACTGGGATGTCCTCATATATAATTTTTATCCAGTAACCCTCATGGTCACCAAATTCTATCCATACGTTTTTATTTACAGGCTTGGATACATCTAGTTTTATCCAAGCCTGGAAATAGTTATGTATGGCTAAATTTTTATTAGGTATCCAGATGTCCAGTGGACGCCCTAATGCGTTGGCTATATTGTTTTATGGTATCTCTATTGTAAAGGTAAATATGAAGTTTTGGAAAATTTACCCACACATGGATTGTTAAGTTTAATGAATTTCTAATATAAGAGTTTGAATAGTATCTGTAAATCTAAAGAGAGAACGTAAATAATAAGATTGTAGTAAGAGAAGAAAAAGGTAAAAGTTGAATTAAGAAACTAAAGTTGGATCATTTATTCATTGTCTCCAGTCCTATTTATAGGATCACTCAGAGATTAAGTGAAACAGTTATACAAATGAGAAAATTTCATTCTAATCCCTTATATTTATAGTTAATATAAATCTCATTTAATAACTTTATAAAATCATTTATTACGACTTTTCTCTAATGATATTAAGTCCCTAATAATTTGTATCCTTATCAAGGGTAACTGAGGATTTCTTTTTAGTGCAAAAGTATGGTTTCCATTTAATTAGTCTCACATCTTGGTCAAAAAATCAAACAGTCTTTTTCCAGAGAATTTTTAAGTCCTCTGATGTACTTAATTTAATGAACACATGCCATTTATCAAGTATATACATATTGACTTCACCTTTAAGTTTTAGTTTGTTCAAAAATTATTTTATAACATTTAAAGTTGGTCTACCTACTGCAAATTTGGCAACCAAAGTAACAAAAGCATTTAGTAGAATTGACTTATTTTTCCTCTAATGTAGTTAATTCAATGAACACATGCCATTTATCAAGTATATACATATTGACTTCACCTTTAAGTTTTAGTTTGTTCAAAAAATATTTTATAACATTCAAAGTTAGTCTACCTACTGCCTTGAAGTCTCATTTGTTATTAATGACCACCTTTTCATAAATGATTGCCTAGTTGGTTATATTAGGTTGAACAACTTCTTTATAAGACATTTGTTTTGTGAATCTGCCTGCTCGAAGTATTATTGTTGAGATGTGAGAATTGATTTTCATAACCTTCTTCAGATTCACATTACCAACTTTTTTATCATTGATTCCAAGATTTCCTTTGAGTTTATGACTGGTTGTCATTATTCCCCAAATTTTGTTGGTTTCCTGAATTCTTTTCCATCATTGTGCACCTTTTCTTTATCTTTCTCCAATGAGACTTTCTTTGACGATTGGAGTAAAAACCCCGATTTCTAAAATCCTATTTTCTTTTTGAGCCTTGATTAGCAAGAGTTGAGTCTATCGCCTATAATAGATACCCAATATCAATTGCATATACTATTTTCTACTTGAATCAATTACCTCTCATAGATCTTGATTTATCGATCGACTACTCTTGAACCCTAAATTTCATCCTTCTTTCCAGTCCTAAAATATAACTCGATGAATCTCTGGAGGAATAAAGATTTACAATCTATAGTTCTCTTATGATCGGTTCTCTTCTCAATAAGACTTCAGGAAAGAAGGCGAACAAAGATTTAAAAATTATTTTTCAGAGGAAAGAGACGACCTTCTTGGATTTATTAGAGAACTCTCACCAAAGCGTACCTCACCAAAGAAAAATTACTAGAAACCAAAGTATATTCTAAAAGAATTCAAATAAGATATGCTCGATATATGTGATTACCTAACATATTATATTAACATGGTTTGACCAAACCCTTCATCTGATTCTTTGGTTCGCGAGAAGTGGCCTTTGTTATTATGCTCACTGTAGGTACACAACTCTCCATATAAAAGTCCTACATCCAAGTACTACTGGCCAATAATACATGCATATACCAAAGTATTTGTCCAACATTGTGACACTTGCCACATATAGGTCCCTAAGAGTAATAATCATTGATGATGAGTCCGAATTCAGAATACTCCCCGGAAGGGCAGATCAGTGTAATTCTCTCCGAAAACCGGACAGAACTTTTGGAATGGACAGATCACTTCGAACACTGTGAGTCTAAGGCTGTTCGAACTATGACTAAAGTACTAAAAAACCTAAACACTTCCTGACTAAGCTACATGTCCTCCTGCTTAGAACTCATGGGTCTTTAAACATGACCCGGGTTCATTAAACTTGACCCGAAAGCCCATAAGGGCCCAAACATCACACTATAAATACTCAACCACGAGCATTAACTTCTGGTAACAAAAATTAACTGGTGCCAAGCTGCTTAATTCTCTCTCCACCTTGAAACACCCTTACACCACCTTGAAACATCCTTACACCACCCTGAAACTCTACTTGAAATTACCAGCCTACCCTCAGGCTATTTTTATCCACACCAAATTGGCGAGCACAGTGGAAGGTGACGGTGCCTGAATCAAGTATTCAAAACCAAGCGAAGAAATTATGTCCGAATGAATCCGGATAATCCAGAGCTTCCACCAGCCTTGCTCGAAGTGGTGGAAGAAAATGATGAGTATACTGTCCAAGAACGCGACGGGTTAAAGCTCGAGATAGAAGCTCTGAGGGCTGAAAAGGCTAAAATGGGCGTGAAATAAAAATCCAAGGCATCGGTTGTTCATCACACCGACAACCCTAGAGAGCTTGAGGCTTCGAAAACTCATGTGAGTACCAAAACGACACATGCTAGTTCTAAAAAGTCTCACCGGTCCAAGCCTGTGGAGAGCTCTGACTCAAGTTCAGAATCTTCGGGCAGCTCTTCGGACAGTGAGGGAAATGAAAAATCCTTGTCCTCTAGCAGTGATGAGGGTCGAACTAAGAAAAAGCAAAAGCAGGTTAAGAAATATTCGAGAAAAAGAGATCACCATGGAAGAATGAAAAGGCATATTGGAAAGGGGTCATCTCACCACCGGAGGTATACAGACAAGATGTTGATGGATCCCTTTGCTTTCCACGATGAGCCAGGTATCTTTGCAACTCCTAATGAGGATACCGTGTTCAGTCGTGGAAGGAATTGGAGGCAGTCTTCACTGTCTTCTAAAATCCTGTCCGGAAACCTCCCCAAGAGGTTTGACAGTACTAAGATGGAGAAGTACGATGGCAGTACTGATCCGGACAATCATCTGGAGCAATTCAAGAACTTCATGATGAACTTTGATGATGATGATAAACTACTCTGTAAGGCATTATCCCAATCCTTTACGGGGAGTGCTCTAAAATGGTACAACAGCCTGCCTCAGGGTTGTATTAAAGACTTTGATACTTTTTGGGTGGCCTTTCGAAGGCAGTTTGTGGGGAGTAAGGAGCTGAAGGGCAATGGAGACACAATAATCCATTGTGCCCAAGAACCAAATGAGTCATTAAATGAGTACATAAGTCGTTTTGTGAACACAAAGAATGGGTTGGCTGATTGCTTCGAACAGGTGGCAATAGCATCCCTAAGACAAGTTTTGAACCCAGGCAACCTGGCTGATTCGGTGACCAGGAAGAAAGCCATGACCTGGGGAGGATTGCTAAATCAAGTTGGCAAGCAAATAAATGTTGATGAAACAAAAAAGACCAGGGTGCACAGACAGGTGAGATCCACCCCGGTGGCACCAACTCCAAATCAAAACCAATCCGGGAATAAAGCCAGAGAAATCGGGCAGGGGCATGGTAGGGCAAAAGCCCAGTGTCAGCCAGCAGCTCCTGCTCAAAGTCAGCAATCAAGAAACAAAAGGGGGCCATGGGTCCAACCGGAGTGGTTTGCAGAACTCAAAGAAAGTGTGGCAACCATTTTCGATAAAACAAAAGATGAGGTACATTACCGGAGACCAGCAACCTTGCAGTCTCCCCGAGAGCATCGTAACAAATCCTTTTGCCAATACCACAATGATATTAGCCATACCACTGATGATTGCATAGCACTGAAACAAGAGGTACAAAACTTGATTGAAAGGGGAAAGTTGGGCGCATACGTTAAAAGAAGAGGAGGCAACAGGCCTGACAACATTCACCGGGTTGGTCCAAGTAATGCTGCCCCAGAGGGGGCCATGGTAATAGTTGAAAGGTTTGATGTGGAATCTGAATACTTGGATCCTGATCCAACTCGAAATAAGATGGGTGCCATAGAGGAGCATTCTAAGACAGTATCCGGGCTCATTAAATTCTTCGAGTCACTGACGATTTTCGGAGGGGACACAATGACTGCTCCTACTGCTTCTTCAAGAAAGAGGCATGTTTATAATTTAGCCTCCCAGCTAGAAGGAGGCATGACATCCCATCAATCTCCAAACTCATTCTCATTCATAGTCTTCGATGAGGATGATTTGAGAGATATTTCTGGCCCTCATGAGGATGTTGTTGTCATAGGAGCATCTATAGGGGGCAATGAGATAAGGCGAATTTTGGTGGATACTGGAAGCTCTGCCAATATCCTTTTTCTAAACACTTACAAGAAAATGAAAAATCCAGCTGTGATTCAGAAGTCGGACAAGTCAATTGTGGGTTTCACGGGCAGCTCAGCCGATGTGATCGGGGAGTTTGAAGAAGAAGTGTTATTGGGCAGGGGCCCTTTCAAGAAAATGGTTAGAATACTCTTCATTGTAGTGGACTGTCCCACTTGCTATAATGCAATTCTAGGGAGATATTGGCTCTCTAGGATGCATGCAGTGGCTTCGACAGTCCATCAGTGTTTTAAGGTATGCTGTTCAGGGACAGGTTGGGGTTGTCCGGAGCAGCCAGAAGATTGCAAGAGAATGCTATGCCACTGCCTTGGCTCCACGAACACTGGGGGCAGTTCGTATAAATGATCAATAGCAGTTTGAGGGTTTCCTGGGGGCGAGGGTGAAATTGATGACCCCAGAGAGACCCCTGGAGTGTTGATTCCGATTGAAGAGGTTGAAACGCACTGCTTGGAAGAAGGAAAAAGTGTCAGGATAGGGTCCAAAATGCCACCAATGTTGAAAGAAGAGATGTTGAAATTCTTGAAAAACCATCAGCACGTTTTTGCTTGGTGCAATGCTGATGTTACTGGAGTTCCATCAGAGGTGATTTCCCATCACCTATCTGTCCGGAGAGATGTGGCACCAGTGGTACAAAAGAGGAGAGCTTTCTCAAAAGAAAAGGCTGATGTCATAGTGCAAGAGGTTGACAGACTCACAAAGATGGGGCATATTAAAGAATCTCAATACCCTTTGTGGACTGCCAATCCTGTCTTGGTGAAAAAGAAGAATGGCAAATGGCGTATGTGCATTGACTTCACAGACCTCAATAGAGCTTGCCCAAAAGATTTGTATCCGGTCCCCCGGATAGATCAGCTAGTAGACTCTACTTCAGGGAACAAGCTACTCTCCTTCATGGATGCCTTCTCCGGGTATAATCAGATCCAAGTAGATCCAAAAGATCAAGAGCATACCACGTTTGTCACTGATAGGGGACTACATTGCTACAAGGTGATGCCCTTTGGCTTGAAAAATGCTGGGGCTACTTACCAAAGGTTAGTCAACAAAGCCTTTGCTAATCAAATTGGAAGAAATATGGAGGTTTACATTGACGATATGATGGTGAAAAGCGTGGATGAGCAGTTGCACTTGTCCGACCTCCAAGAAACTTTTGCCAACTTGGCCAAAGTGAATTTAAAACTAAACCCTGAAAAGTGTGTGTTCGGAGTGCAGTCCGGGAAATTCTTAGGGTATATCATAAGTGAGCATGGAATACAGCCCGACCCGGACCAACTCAATGCCTTGTTCCAAATGGAGCCTCCTCGAAACATTAAAGAAGTACAGCGATTAACGGGGAGATTAGCTGCCTTGAACAGATTCATCTCCAGGTCTTCGGACAGGTGTGCTCCTTTCTTTCAAACCTTGAAGGGTGCAAAGGGGTTTGAATGGACAGCGCAGTGTGATGAAGCGTTCAATGAAATCAAGAAACATCTTTCCTCTCCCAAAACTTTGTTCAAACCTGTTGATGGGGAGACTCTCTTTGTGTACCTGGCTGTTTCAAGTCGTGCCATCAGTGTTGTGCTAGTAAGAGAGGTTGATAGGCATCCTCACCCAGTGTACTACATCAGCAAAAGCTTGATTGATGTTGAGAGGCGTTACTTGAAACTTGAGAAACTGGCATTGGCTTTGGTGATAGCTGCAAGAAAAATGAGGCCCTATTTCCAGGCTCATCCTATCGTCGTCCGGACATCTTTCCCTTTAAAGAATGTCCTTCAAAAAGCAGACATTTCAAGCAGAATGACAAAGTGGTCAGTAGAGTTGGGGGACTTCGACATAGACTTTGCTCCCCGGACAGCGGTAAAAGCCCAAGCTGTGGCTGATTTTCCGGTTGAATTCCACTCTGATAGGGATTCAGAGCAGCCAACTGATTCAAAAGACAATAAAGTGTGGATTGTCCGAACAGACGGAGGGTCTAGTACCATGGGATCTGGGGCAGGAATATGTCTCACTTCCCCCTACGGGGACAACATGTACCAAGCTATTTGTTTTGCTTTCAGGGCGTCCAATAATGAGTCCGAGTACGAAGCAGCCATAGCTGGGTTAAAATTGGCCTATATCTGTGGAGCTAAAAGGGTCAAGCTACTAAGTGACTCCCAGTTGCTTGTCCACCATGCCTTGGGCCTATCAGAGGCTAGAAATGAGCAATTGGTCAAGTATTTACTCCTCCTAAAAAATGAAGCGTTAAAGTTTAAAGCTGTTGTCTATGAGCACATCCCCCGGGCAGAAAATGAGCTAGCAGATTCATTGGCAACGATAGCATATACGGAGTCCTACCCATGGATCCATGTGCTTGAAAGCCCTTCTATTTAACTTGGTGAGGGTGGAAAAGAGGAAGTCTTTGAAATACAGGTAAATCGGCCTCAAGATTGGAGGTCTCCTCTTATACAATATATGTCCGGTGGTATCGTGCCCTTGGATAAATCACAAGCCAGAACATTGAAGCACAAGGCTCGTGGTTTCGTCATATTAAGAGAAGTGTTGTACAAAAAATCCTATAGCAAACCTCTCCTACGTTGTTTAGGGGATCATGAGTCACAAATGGTTCTCTCTAAATTGCATGATGGTGAGGGATCAGCCCATTGTGGATTTAGAGCTTTAACAAGAAGAGTACTTCTCTCCGGATACTATTGGCCATCGATCATGAAAGATGCTAAGGAGCTGGTGAGAAGGTGTGACCCATGCCAGAGGTACAACAATGAAATTCATGTACCAGTTATTCCTTTGGAATCAATTTTTGAGCCCATCCCTTTTGCTCGATGGGGATTGGACTTAGTTGGGCCTCTCCCTGTGGCGTCCAGAGGGCGCAAAACTATAATTGTGGCCATTGACTATTTCTCAAAATGGGTAGAAGCAGCTCCCTTGGCAGGGACAACCTCGAAAGCTGTCATAAAATTCATTCTGTCCAACATATGTTGCAGATTTGGCGTCCCCCAGAAAATAACAACAGATAATGGGCCACAGTTTGACAACAGAGAGATGGAAAGCTTCTGTGCCTCAAGGGGTATTCAGCACTGCTTTTCTTCACCTTTCCACCCACAAGCAATGGGCAAGTTGAAGTAGCCAATAGAACAATACTGTCCGGTTTAAAGAAAAATTTGGAAGGGGCTGCTGGGAAGTGGCCTAGTTATCTACAAGAAGTCTTGTGGGCCTACCGGACAACACCTGGGGCTGCAACGCAAGAATCCCCCTTTGCCTTGGTCTATGGAATGGATGCAGTAGCTCCCATAGAGAAGACACTCCCTTCCTTTCGTGTTCATAACTTCTCCGGACATGCTAATGAGATGGCAATTAGAAATCAGCTCGATTTGATCGAAGAAAGATGGGTTAAAGCTCATCTTAGAATTGCACACTATCAGGGCTTGATGAGAAGCAGGTTTGCTTCTAAAGTTAAAAGGAGAGATTTTCAACCAGGAGATAAAGTATTAAGGAAAGTTTTCTTGCATACTAAGGAAAATCTCTTCGGAAAGCTGGCCCCAACCTGGGAGGGTCCGTATACTGTGGTTGAAAGAATCAAGCCTGGGACTTATTGGTTGGAAGATAAAGATGGCAGGGTTTTAACTCACCCTTGGAATATTGAACACCTTCGAATGTACTTGGAATAGCACCTGTGTAAATATTTACTTGTTTAAACATCCATGTAAATATTTGGGGGCATACCTTCCCCTCTTCGGTGGCACGGAGAGTTTTCAATAAATTTGGTGCCTTCTTCGAAATTCTCTAAGTATTTTCAAAATTTTATCTCTTATCATACTACCCGGACTAAAAGATCTAAGGGCTATTTAAATTCTAGCCGGAGAGTCTTAACACTCTCATAATACAATAAAACTACTTAAACTCAAGCTATTTAAAACTAATAATGAAAGAAGAGGATGGTTGAGCAAAATAAAAACATTCATTCAACAACTTAAAAGTGCCTTGGCCTTCCAAGGACTTTAGTTCGAATAAAAGATAAACAGAATAAATTATAAGTTATGGTTGAGCCTTTGAAGATGGCTCGCCCTCATCTGCTTTCTTGACCTTGATGTCACTCCTCTCTTCGACTATCTTCTTGCCCTTGGGATCAATCTCTTCTTCACCTGGGCTCTCTCCGGTTTCTTCTTCATTATCAGATGAGGACTCACTGGAATATCCCTCGTCAACCATAGTATAAAAGGGAAGATCATCATCATCCACATAGCGCCATAATCCCCCCAGTCTCCTCTTCGGGATTTTTTCGTGAAATAGGAGAACCATATCAGACTTCACCCTTTGAATCATTAGCTCTTCGCTTTGTATCATCTCCCTAGCATAGGCGTTGATCTTGGCCTTGATTGTGGCCTCTTGGTCCCTCACCAAAGCAGCCTTCTCTTCACCAGCCTGAGTCACTGCATTCTCTAAAGCGATTTTGTCAGTAGTCAGGTTGGTGATGAGCTTCTCCTTGGCTACGGTTTCTCCCTTTGAGATGGTCAGGTCCTTCTCCAGCCCGGTCAGTTTAGCCCGGAGATCTTTTATGGTCTCTTCCAAAGAAGCAACTTTTGTGTTGCTTTCATCTTGATTCTTCTTTAACTGATCATTTGCCTCCTTGAGCAAATCAACCTTAGTAGCAGCAGTCCAGAGGTCCTCGGACAGTTTTTCCTTCTCAGACTTGAGGTCTTTGATGGTGTCTGCCTGACTTCGGACTTGCCTTTCCAAAGTGAGCACTGGCTGTACATTGCTAAGAAGAGAATGGGCTATAATATCTTTCTCGCTAGAAACCATGAAAGTCTTACCGTTAAAATTGACTGTGTTGGAGCTGCTCGGAGGAATGTAGGGCCCTGCGAACTCGTCTCGGGGCAGGCCAAGAAAATATTCACCAAGTCCACCCAGACCGGTGATGTCCATTTCATCCAAGTTAAGCTCTCCCCCCTCAACTTCATCTGTATGGAATTCCTTTGGAATCTCTTCTTGAAAGTCCCTTGGGATCTCTTCGGCCAATGTTGGGTCAGTAGGGAAAGAGGGCTCCGGATCCCGGAGAGCAATCTCATCTCCTTGGGAAGTCTTTTTCTTCTTGGCCTCCCTATCAGCACCTTCACTTGTTTGCTTGCGAGTCCTCTTGGAAGCCCTTAGAGGTTTTGGAAGGTTCACTTCCTGCTTCTCGCTCTCCTGCTCCACCACTTGTAAAAGGGCTGCATCAATTTGAGCCTGGGCCAGTCCCTCTGTTTCTGTTGGGGTTTCATTCTCAGTGTCGCATGCCACCTTCCTGCCTTTCTTCTTCTTGCCCTTCATTTTGCTTGGGGCTTTGGCCCGGGCAGGCAGAAAGAGAGTCCCATCCAATTCGTGGGACCTTCTCAGCACGATATCTTCATCAGGTTGGGTGGTGAACTCCTCCCAAGTTAGGTCTATTCGACCTGTGGTGTTCCACAGGTGAGACCTTGCTAGGTTTCCAGGAGTGAAGGCCTTGTGGAACCGATTCTCCCAGTTCTCTGCGGCCCAAGCGTTAATTTTGCCACAGGTAGTCTGTCCGGCCTTCAGGTAGTCCCCGAACTCCTTTGGCAGCTCTGTTAGAACAAAAAGAAAACTGATTAGCATAAACTTAAAGAAAAGGGAAAATCGGACAGAGACTTAAGATGAGAAGCTTACGGTCACTCCTCCATCTACTCCTGAGGAGGCTCGGATTCTCTCCGATCTTGATTTTCTTGCCGTTTTCCCACGAGCCGCTGACAAACAAGAATTGGCTCCTCCATTTGCTCTCCGACTCCAGGAGATCATCAACAGCTTTGAGATCGTTCCCCATGTTGAAATGGTAGAAGGGGAACTGATGATGCTTGCACAGGTTGGCCACTGCAGCGAACTCTTCCATAGGAAGAGGGATCCCGGATAGCCTGGATGCCATTATGCATGACATCAAGGTGAACCAACCATTGGGGCTTAACTGTGATGGGCAGAGTTTGACCAAGTGAAAGTAGCGCACTATCTCCGGGTCCAGTGGGAACCTGAGTCCCCAGTTGAATAGCTCCGTAAAGAAGACTATTTCATTCTTTTTACAATCCATCGGGGTCTCCGGATCGATGGGAATCCTTATCTTTATGTTCTCAGGGATCCCCCACTTTGTGCGCAATCTACCCAGATCTGAAGTATGGATGAACGCATATTTGGTCTTCAGCAAGGCCAAAAGATACTTGAACTCAACTTTATGAAAGCATGGCCCCACTCTCCCTTCAAGGCTCTCCGGCAGGTCTGGACGCCTCATATATAAGTTCTCTTTGCTCTTCTTGGCAAAAACAATAGCAGTATCAGCCTGTCCGGAGGACTCGGACTCAAAACGGACCTCCTCAGTAGAGTCCTCCATCCTCTCCTCCATAATTGTTGGGGGAGCTTCTGTAGAAGTAGTCCGGGGAGGATTGAAGCTTGGCATAGCTGACCCTCCGGACTGTTGACTGCCCGTATTTACTCGACTTCTCACCTCAATTTGAGTTTCTGAGGCAGAAGATTCTTTGGGGGGTAGTGGGCTGCTGGTCTCTAGTCCTGACGGCCTCTCCCGGGGAGCTCTAATAGTTTCCCCAGACTCAGATTCACTGTTTTTTGCCCCCTATTTCGAGGGAGTGTTTTTAGAGGATAGCCCTTTGACCAACCGGCTTGGCCTTTTGATGACTAGCTTATCCGGGGAGTGGTCAGAGTCAGACCCCATGGCAATAAAAGACGATTTTTTCCTAACACTGGTAGCAGTAACTCCTGGTTCGACAGCAGGGATTGACTCCTGAACTGAGGAGCCAGAAACTATGGGAGAAAGGGTGGATTGAAAGAGCTTTTTAGGCTTGGTACCTTTGGAAGAAGATGAACCTCTATCAGATTCTGCGACAGAAGAGGTTGGTTTCTCAACAGGCGACGATGGAAGCCCTGCTGCAAGTCTTTTTTCCTTCTCGACCCTTTGTGCTTTCTCCAACTCCGAGAGGTTAAGCCAGCCGCCTTTGATCAGTGTTGTTCTTGCTGTAAACATAAACAGCCAAGGAAGTTTCGAGTTCTAGAGAGATAAAGCTCTGGGTAAAATTGCAGAGTGAAATTTGAAAGAGATAATGAGATAGTGAAAAGTGAATGAGAATTTATAGTAAATGTGAAAAGAAGGAGTTGATTCCTAGGAGAATCCGAAAAGTTGAGCAATGATTAAAAGACGGCGCTGATGTCATTATTTGCAATTAAAGAGGTAACTTGTTCGAGAAAGTTGTGCGAAATTCAAGGTGAAAAAACGGTTGGAGTGACCAATCAGAGAGTGACACGTGTCCCATTAACTCTGGCAAAAACCGTTTGGAATTCGTAACGTTTAATCTGTCCGGGTATACCCACAACTCTCTCCGGATTGAAAACCACTTCCTATAATCGGACTGTTTTTCAGTTCTTTGACAAGGACACTTGTTCAAACACCTAAAAAAGGGGCTCCTGATGAGTCCGAATTCAGAATACTCCCCGGAAGGGCAGATCAGTGTAATTCTCTCCGAAAACCGGACAGAACTTTTGGACCGGACAGATCACTTCGAACACTGTGAGCCTAAGGCTGTTCGAACTATGACTAAAGTACTAAAAAACCTAATCACTTCCTGACTAAGCTACCTGTCCTCCTGCTTAGAACTCATGGGTCTTTAAACATGACACGGGTCCATTAAACTTGACCCGAAAGCCCATAAGGGCCCAAACATCACACTATAAATACTCAACCACCAGCATTAACTTCTGGTAACAAAAATTAACTGTTGCCAAGCTGCTTAATTCTCTCTCCACCTTGAAACACCCTTACACCACCTTGAAACACCCTTACACCACCCTGAAACTCTACTTGAAATTACCAGCCTACCCTCAGGCTATTTTTATCCACACCAATTGATAATAGACTATAATTCCAAAATACATAATTGGCATTATTATTTCAAGATAGATGAATCCAACAACATCTTTTGGTACCACTACGTTCACAAGATAATAGGAAGGTTGAAGTAACCAACCGAATCTTCTTAGAAGGAATATGTAACCTACTCAAAGATTTTGCAGGGAAGTGGCCAAATATGCTTATAAAGGTTTTATCGTAATACTGATCATCTCAATGATCACAATAAATGAGACCCCATTTGCTCTGGTGTATCGAATGGAAGGTGTAGTCCTACTATATACTATTTTATCTTCTTTTATAGCCTATAACTATAATGAAATAAAAAACGGGGATAACCAAATGGCATAATTGTACTTGGTAGATGAAAAATAGATCAAGACATGCATTGTGTATGAAGTATTACCGAACATTAATGCGAACCATGTATGACTATAAAGTCTGCTTTCGTGATTTATAGATGGGATATTAAGTGCCGAGAAAGGTCTTCCTCCATACCAAATATAAAACCTTTAGACAGTTACAACCAAAATGGGAAACACCCTACACAATAACATCCAAAGTCAAACCATGAACCTACAAGTGGTTGGATACAAATGGAAAACATCTTCCACATCTATGGAACGTTAAACATCTAAAATTTTACACCACATAAGAGTACATATTCTTAGCTAAGTTTTAAATTTGTAAACTTCGCTTACAATTTATCTTTGTATTTCATATGTACCATTTCCTACTTCGGCGACGCGGGTAGGTTTTAACGAGAGATTTTTTCATTGAAAAAAATTATGGTTTAACTCAAGTGTTGTTATATTTCTATCGCATAAAATTTGAATGCGCAACAAAATTTTGAACCAGAACACCCGTGTGCATTAGGCTTTCGAATCAGAGTACCAATCTGCATTATGCTTACGAACCAGAGCACCAAATTGTATTACACTCCCGACCTAGATCATATAACCTTTATATTTAGAGCTGATCTTTCCAAAAGAGATTCACCAATATTTTTTGTTTTATGAAAACATGTAAAAATAATCCAAGAAAAATGTTGCTTCTTCTCTTAAAATAGAATAACAAAAAATAAAACAAGGATACACTATCTGTTTATAAATAAGCAAGCATATTGAACTTGAAGTATTCTAAAAATATATATAAAGTAAATATTTCCTTAAAAATTACAGATAGATGTTAGCAAAAAAGAATATTAGATTAATAAAACAAAACATCAGGAAAAGACCTCGTCCATAAAAAGGCCTTGGTCATACAAAAATTGCTTATTTAAAAGAACTTCAATACTTGGAATTTTAAAAAAAATACAACATGCAAAGACGGATCCTAATCTTGAGGAAAACCCTTCTTCATCATTAGCCCATGATGAAAGAAACATTTATTCTCTATCAAAATATTTTGGAGGATCTTTTTTTAAGAGAACTTCTTCTTCTCTATCAGTGGGATGGGGATAATGAACCTCTTCTCCTCCAGCACCATTTTTAGGGGCGATGGGCTATTTCTCGTCATCATCCTAACTAAAGAGATGAAAATTACCATATTTTCATCATTATTTATTAAAAAATAAGGAAAATTCTTCACATCATTAATAAGAAAAAAACACCATATTTCCATCATAATTTCTTAAAAATAAGGAAATTTCTTTACATCATTAGGAAACATCTCCATTTTCGTACTCACTTGTATCGTCTAATGCACCCGCATCCGTAGAGGATCAAGTTATTCAAGCAGACCACTTTTTATGAGATTAACTCTCAAAATTACTCAAGATCGATGTGTGACATGATGTGACGAATAAGAAAAAAAATGTTCATCTCCAGTTATTTTCTATACTCTACCATCTTTTTAAGCTATGTCCTAAATTTATTTTTGTTCCAATTTACTTTGAACTCGTTCATCCTCCAATAAGGTGGTAGAAATATCAAACGAGGCTTGGTCCTTTCCTGCGTATCTTCCATAACTCGGGGACTATCTTTGTGTAACCAACCATTTTGAATACAAGTCCATCCAAATTAGCGATTGTACTATGTAGTCAGCCGACTAAGATTCAAGCCCTTCCAGTTCAATAATTATTTTCCTTTATTAAATAACTCATACTCTACTTACTTATTTATTTCACTAGCAAATTTATGCTCAAAATAAGCCTTCAAGTCTTCACGAGATTTTTCTTAGAGAAAAATTGTTTTTCTTCGTTTTCCCTGGTTTATCTCTGATCCTCTAAGGACTCGAACATCATGGAAAATAACAATCGGAAATATATAATTTTTTCCTCCCAATATTGTTTTACCATTGCCAACATATCAAAATCATTCAAGATAACATCGAACAACAAATTCATATTTTTTTCACATGAACTAATTCACACATAAGCAAATGAGAAAAAGAACACTACTTATATCAACTCTAGATTGAATTTTTAACCTTCCAACATGGCGCCCTGACCCCATAATTTGGTCTCGCACGATGCCTTCTTGTATGAGATAGTTTCTCCTAACTTTAAAGATGTGGTAGAAAGGTAGACGTTTTGTGTAGATGAGATCAAAGACTTGGATCTTAAAAGGAACGACCTCTAGAAGCATAATGAATAGGTCATTTTAAATGATATATTCATCAATGATATGGGTGGAAAGGGAAGAAGATGCAATCTCTTTCTCCAGGGGTATGGCTGAAGGTCCATGAGGAAGATTTTCCCTTATCTGGGGTACCACCCGGGGATGAGGGGTATGAGATATTTTCTTCAAAGGATTTTGGTAGGATTTAAACCTACGCTCTGTTATTATTTCGCTTATTCCTTGTAGTACCATTATTATAGTCTATCTATTTTTTCGCTTATCCAGAAGTCCTATACTTTTGACGTCGTAACTTAGCAACATACTCTGCATTTTTTGTATCATTTGGCATATTGTTTCTTAGGCGTTTGTCATATACGATCATGAAAATATTATTATTTCCCTCTACCTCATAAGGTTTTGGGGCTTTCATTTCTTTTTGTAACACAATACCTTTAAAGAGGAAAATATTTTTATTTTCTTCGAGAAAGCCTTTTTAGGATTTGGATGGACAACAAAAACCTCTTGGATAGTCAACCCAATTTTTTTTTCTTTTCCTTCCACAACCAAAAAAATAGCGATCGTGTACGTCATTGGTTCCAAGGGAATCAACTAGAAAAACACATTAGCTAAATGCCAATAGCTTAGATACATAAATTCGTATACCAAACATATAATGGTATAATTTCCCTCAATAGTTTTGGAAATCTTACCAAAATACTGAAACTTCTTCTTTACTGACACCAAATATGTTATGCTAAAGAAAAGACCAAGTGAGAATCTACAAGTCTAAGTTGGAAACATACGACAACAAATAAATTGTAAAAAATAAGAAAGCTGACTTGCAAAGTTTCAAGGCCTTGTGGTGGCAGGATATTAGAGAGGCTAGCATATCTCCAAATTCTCACTAATAAACATGAAACATTTTTTCCAAATTTTTGTGAAGTCTCAGAGGTATGTTGCTACTTTATATTGGTTGGGAAGAGACCATTAGTAGTAGGAACTCTGCTTAGGAAACTTATGACAGTTATAACCATAAATTTTGTATGGAGAAATGATAGTTGGCAAAGTTTGCGACCCTAATCAAACTTACAAGAAATCTTCCCTCGTTCGACACTAGTTGGTTATGTTACATACTAAAAAATTGGAATAAGTCCAATAATTTAAGGCGCAAGATAGATGAACCCATGGCCTAAAAAAGCATGTAAATAAGATTGTCTCGTAATCGAGATAGTTTGGGATAATGTCTTCCTTGGCGAAAAGTCTAATCATCATACACTATGGGAGATTCTACTATACTAAAATGGATGAAGTTGTTTTTTTTCATAAACACCATCGTTCACCATCTTGTCCATCAGAAAAGGAAGATAAATACATATGAATATTTTTCGGAGCCAAAATTGATTCCTCAAGGACATTTACCCCGACACGGTAGTAAATTACTTGACAACAAGGATTTGAGGTTACATAAACATGAGTTATGGCACCTCATGAACATAAAATAACAAAACATGATGACTTATAAGATGAAGACACAAGAAATCTAACAGGGCTGGGCAACGAAAAAACCAAGATGAGATATGTGTTGGCCATTGGTGATTGCACCTCTTGATCTACCATAGTTTGAGGAGGCGTTGCTCTAGAGAATTATAAACAAATCTTTCATAGTTTGATTCTTTAGAATCCGAATGAGTAGTATCTCGTCAAAATTACAAATATCTAAATGGATATGAATGTCATTCAAAACTCAAAACCTAAAAAAAAACAATCCATGGACATGAAGGACATCACCCCATGTATCCAGAAATCTCTGATTTCTCAAGGACATATATTTTTTGTAGACTACACCAATGATGAGTGTGATTAAGTTTGACTATACTAAATTTTAATTTGTTTGAGGCATAACCCCAAACGATTTTTTAAGAATTTCTTTTTAACTACGATGAGAGATTAAGCTAGGTTTTTTAAAGTTATGAAAAGTAAAAATATTATGTTTAGTTCTCTGGTTGGAGGTCTTATTTGTATTGTTTGGCATCATAAGATCCTGTATTTGAGTTACGTATTAGATTTATATCAAATATTTTATTCCTAAACTTAAGAATATGGATATTAAATCATTAACTTCATATATACTTAGATTTTGGATATAATACATACTTCATAGTTCCAAACCTAAATGTGGGTGATGTTGTCATGTTTCAATAATTAATTTTTATTTATTTATTAAGATTTTATTAGTTTTCATAAAACTCTATTCGATATATATAATCCAAGAAATGGATCGGGTAATCGTACAATTAATTTTTTTGAACTTAGAAACTGATGTTGATAATTTTAATAAGATTAAATCTAACCTTAATATTAAAATAAAAATATATATAAGATAAATTATAAATTATAAATTTTAAAGAAATTATATTCACATCAAATTTGGTTCGGGTATAATGGTATATTTTATGAGATTCCTTAACTGACAATTTCATCATTTTCAGTTGATGGGGTAATCATTAGTTGATCAGAGAAGACAAACAATCATAATACTAGTTCCACGAAGGTCGGAAGTACATGAAATGATCATAAAATTATTTTCGACTAGAGCAACAAACTGGAAAAACTTATCGTTGAATGCTTTAAAACCTCGCCTAATTTATGATAGAGATATGTTAATACTAAAATATTTTAAACATATTGCTCAAACGCACCTAAGTCCTCCAAAAAAATACTAGAGACTCCGACTTCACACATATCCTGCTAGTATTTGTGAAAAATCATTCATCCAAAAAAATGCAAAAAGTATTCGTGCACAACTGTAAAAAACTCAACAACACTCTATGTGGGTATGATTCAAGATATTTATAACTCACAAACACTTTATATAACCACCTTACTCGATAGGTGGTTCACACTCGTGTCAAATTTCAAAAATCGTGACACCCTACATATCAAGATAGAAGGAGTAATGGAATGCAACAAATATCTTATATCACTATAATTCGACCATGCCTTTAAATCGACAAAACTAAGATATGATATCATCTAGTGAGAGACCTACGGTGACATGGACGTCTTCCACCACGATGATCATTTCCATAAAAACGAAACTGGAATGTGTTGGTCTCTCAACGCATTATTTTATAAAACCCACTTTAATGTTGAGTTACGGTTGGACTTGATAAGTCGAGCAACTAAAGATCTGAAGGGTGTATCTTAAACAAAATTAAATATAATGTATATCTTAACTGACTCTGTACCAATAATAACGAATAATGGTTTAGAAATAAAAACCAATATGCGAATGTAACAAATTAACAAAACAATTTAAAAATATACAAAAAAGTCAAATTCAACAAATAATATTTAAATATAAAATAATAAATAACGCATTCATTCGATGTATATGTGATAAATCTTGTATGTCACCGTCAAAGGGATAGCGGACTTGGTGAAGTATGACATGCTTGTGATCAAAGGTCATGAGTTTGAATTCCTCTACAAACGCTTTTTTGGCTGAAGTTGTCACCTTGTGTGGTTTACTTTCTGGCATTTGTTTGCCGGCTATTACGTCACACAAAAGATTTATCATGTGCGCATTCATTGAATAGGGGTTGCCGGTTGTCTCCCAACAAAAATAAAAAAATCTTGTATGTCGTATATTAGGTTACTAGTCGGGCGTTATTGTTTATGAATTTTCGAAAGGTGAATCTATTGTCTCGTTCTTCACTTGATTCGTCAAAGTACCGCCATTGTTTTATTAATAAATTTTTTCATAATGAGATTATATATTTGCTATAACAATGCTGATACACAACCTTCTTAGTTTGACAAAAGCTAGTTTTAGCATCCGATATATTATTTGTTGTATGAAAAATGAAAGTTATTTTATAAAAATATTTAAAGTAATATACCATATAAAATACATTAATAAACGAAACAAAAAATACAATACAAAATATATCAATAAAATAAAATAAAAAAATAAACGCCGAAAATTTATACATTACAGAAAACGACTAACTTTATTGTCAATTTGTTTACATCTTTACCCCATATAATATGTTTTTCACAAAATAAAAAATGGCACCATCTGAATATCCATTAGAGATTGTGACTCTCATCCTAAAAAAACATCCATCATGTTACTTTAGAAAAAAACGAAAGACACTTTCACAAGCAAGACTAAATCAAATCTTTAAGCTTTACTTCATATCAAAATAATAATTCAAACTAAATTACCTTCCGAACCGTCTAAACCAAATCTCAACATAAATATACAACTAATTTAATTTAAGTTAATTTTTTATTAGAAATGACAAAAGAATCTTAAATAATATAAAATTAAATATGTTGTTTTCTTATATTTAATCTTATCACGTGGTTGTAGTTGGAATGTCACCATATTGTCTCCAAAATTAGAAAACTAGATAGAAAAAGATGAGAGAAGTATGAGTTTTTGGATAGTAGTAGCTAATAAAATGAGGAAATGGTTTTATAGAAACAAACTAGACAAATCTTTTTTGGTGGAAATAGACATTTTACCCGTTTATTGCGCTCTTTTATTTAATCTATCAAGAGTAAATTTTTTTGAATTATTCAAAATTTATAAATTTAATTTTTGAGTGTTGTTTTTTTGTCGGTTATGTGTGTCCACAATTAAACAGTATCCGTCATAAATAGTCTCTTGATTTTTAGTTATATTTTTTTATTTAGTATTTTTTAATGGTTTTTTTTGTTTTTTTATTGTTATCAAAACATAATATCGTAAAATAAATATTTTTTAATCATTTTTTAAATATTTTACTCTTGATTTTTATTTATTTATTATTTTTTAATACGATTTTTATGTTTTTTTAAAAATAAAAAATAAATAAAAAAGATTAGAAAAATATTAAAAAATACTAAATTTAAAAACAAAAATAGAATTATCGAAAAACCATAAAAACAGACCAGCATAAAGTAAAATTTATAGATTTTAAATAACCGAAGATTTAACGGATTTTTTTTACGAGAGACTGAATAAAAATAGAGGCGAGAAGACTCTATTCTGATTTAGACTCGAAATATATTATGGTTACAGGTATTCTCAGTACGGACTGGAACCAGGATTCAGGATGCGACGCATTTGGAGTCCCCTCACAGCTTTCCAGTCATTCAGCATGATGTCCCTCCTAGAGTGGAACTAGGAGCTTGTTATTTCAGTTGATTATGTCTTCTTCTATTTTAGGACATTTTGATTTTATTATCTCTTTTGTTATCGTATTGACTCGCGATATGCCCTAAAAAAATTATATCAACCTTTTTATTTTATTTGAAGTCTTTTTTCATAAAAAAAAAGCATGTAAAGTTTATTAAAGATATTATGAAAGTACACGGTTATAAATAAAGTTAAAAATAAATATAAGCCGATAAGGCTCTACTGGAATCGGAAACAGAAACTACACACCAATTGCGTCAACGTGTTCTTAGCTGTGAATTACAGTACTACTTTGTTGTAAGCAACTTGAGACGTACACGCGCACTATAATACGCGTACTTCTCTCTCCTTCAAATGACAAATAAGCCCACCAAACAGTTGTGAATCAAATCCACCGAAAACAAGAACAATGGGATTTTCATTTCAATTTTATCAGCTCAATGTACCTTACTCGGATCACTACCCGTCGGGACTCATCTTTGCCTCCGTCCTGGCGGTACTGGTGTATGTCTTGCTTGTAAGAAAGAGGAGAACTCAGCAACTACCTGACGTGTCCTCGAGGACTCAGTTCGTGAAAAGCGTCTCTGCCGTAGACGGTGGTTGGAGATCCGATAATGGCGACTTCGATGTCATCATCGTCGGCGCTGGAGTCGCCGGCGCCGCTCTCGCGTACACGCTGGGGAAGGTTAGGTTTCTTCTCCTTCGTTAGAAAACCTATCAATATAAGCCAATGGCTGATTTCATTTGATTTAGTAAGTGTTTACTTTGTCTATATGAGACTATCTCGAGCATCAATCGGAATCTAAGTCTTCCTTACGATATAATTAGGTCCAAAATAGCTTTTCCAGAAAAATGTTTTGATCATTCTTTCGTTTTTTCAACGAAATGGAAAAGGAGAACTTGTTTCAAACTCATACATCTCTTGACACCGAGATAGTGATGATGAATTTGGTAATATATACGTCAATGTGAATCTCTCTTGAAATTTTAAGCTCAGATTGCAATAGAAATCATATTTTCTACTTCTTTTCTTATGTACTGCAGATTGATAAGCTAAGGAGTGGGATATCACTTATTGTATTAGAGTAATAAGAAAAAAATGAAGAATTGCTCTAAGATCTAGACCTTTCTCATTCGTAAGAAATTCTTTAGCTATGCTTTGAGTTTTGCCTAACTCTTTGGAAAAGTAACTGAAATATATATCTACATTCTTAAGAATGATCAATGAAACCAGGATATATAAATTTCATCGAAGAATAAAAGGTGTTTAAAACACATCATATAGATATATAAAAGATAGCAAAATTGAAATGGAGGTTTAGATAGCGGATTTGTGGTGAGAACTATGAAAATGTGATAGAATCAGAAAAGGCTATTTTTTGGGTTCAAATTCTTGTTACACGTGACCTATACTGTATCGTATGATATGTAGTATATATTGAGACTCCCTTAAGTAGTGTATCGTCAGACACATATCTTCTAGGATTGAAAATTATTCGTATTGTAAGACACAAAAATACATATCTGGACAATGCCGTGCTAATGTATAGGATTCATCAATTACGCACTGCACATTTTATCTAGAAAGTAAGAAAGTGTACCTGCCACACCCTGTAATCTCTTGTACTTGGTGATATGTTGATATTCCTCTTTAACTTTATCCCGGAAGTGCTAAGTTTATTCGTCCAGTGGATCTCATAAGTAATACCTCCCAATAACAAAAATTACCATACTTGGAATTTCATCTTTTACGTTTGTTTACATGATTTCCCGTATTCTGACTGTTAGAGTTATTGCGTCTTTACTTTCTAAAGCATATTTTGGCTGAGACCTTGTTCAACTGGAAACGCTCTTGTTACAATAATCTACTCGTGTGATGTCACTTATGTATCTTGCTGATCGTCCTATATTATTCGGTACTTAATAGAAACTATAACTCATTCTACCGTTGCTTATTAAGTTCTCTTTTTTTTTGCAGGATGGACGTCGAGTACATGTGATTGAAAGAGACTTGTCCGAGCCAGACCGTATTGTTGGGGAATTGCTACAACCTGGAGGATATCTCAAGTTAATTGAGTTGGGGATGGAAGGTAAAGCAAAATATAATATAAAGGACTCGATTCATTTGTTTGGCAGAAGCTGCTATCCTTTCTTCTCGACATTGGATTAGTTGGCGTTTAATTCTCTCTCATATAAAATATAGCTTTTCTTAACTACAGATTGTGTAGATGAAACAATTGATGCTCAACGGGTGTATGGCTATGCACTTTTCAAGGATGGCAGACACACTCGATTGAGTTATCCGTTGGAAAAATTCCACGCTGATGTATCTGGGAGGAGCTTTCACAATGGTCGTTTCATACAGAAGATGCGCGAGAAAGCTGCTTCTCTTTCAAAGTAAAGCTTTTCCTTCTGTAATTTCCTATTGCTTGCTATATCATTCAGTTTCAAATATATGATCTATTATGTTGCTCATTGCCTTTGGAGTAGGATATCATAGTACACGATTCGTAACTTTCACATGTATACCAAAATAATTTATTGTATATTGTCTACAAGTCTGATTGATATATGTAGCATCACATTTTGCATTTAAATTTCATCAATTGACAGCTATCAGCAATATATGGGTCCTATGTGGTCATTGTAGGTTCTTAAGATGCTATATATGATCTAGCAGGCCGTGGGTTCATATTATGATCTGATTTGGCTTTAATTTGTCAACCACATTTTTGTCAAGATTTATTTTGGTACGCTCATTTACCCAACTACTGCCTGGCATGGCTGGCCTTGATGGACCTATCATATTAGCGTGGCCGCGTTAGGATCCTGCTTTTCGTTGTCTACCTAATTTATCTAATATATATATTGCTGCATTTTAAGGAGAAGTACTAATATGACAGGGTCTGTCTTGGTAGAATCTGTCACTTTCTCCTAGAGCTTAAACTCAGAATTGTGTAATTTCAGTGTCAAATTGGAACAAGGAACAGTCACTTCTCTTCTAGAAGAGAAGGGGACAATCACTGGCATATCGTACAAAAATAAAGCTGGGGAAGAACTAATAGCAAAGGCGCCTTTAACTGTTGTTTGTGATGGCTGCTTCTCAAACTTGCGTCGATCCCTTTGCAGCTCTAAGGTGATATATCTCCCGCTCTCTATGGGTCATAAAAATGCTTATGTTTTGGTAGCTTCATCTGGATAACTGTTTGTTAATTTAGTGCTTCGTTAAATTAGTACCAATTATATTACTAAAAGCAGTGGTGAAGTCAAAGCGTCTTTTTACAGGTGGATGTACCCTCTTGTTTTGTTGGTTTGGTCCTTGAAAATTGCGAACTTCCATATCCAAATCACGGGCACGTTGTCTTAGCAAATCCTTCCCCCATTTTGTTCTATCCTATAAGCAGTACGGAAGTTCGTTGCCTAGTTGATGTCCCTGGTCAGAAGGTTCCGTCCATTGCAAATGGTGAAATGGCAAACTATCTGAAGAACGTGGTAGCTCCTCAGGTACTTTCTAGTTTCTTCTACGTACAGTATTGTTAAGACTTCATTCCTTCACTACAATTGTTCTTTTCGAGCAATTATATCCTAACCGTGTTACAAATTATGTTCCTATCGGTTGCAGATCCCTCCTGAAATCTTGGACTCCTTCGTAGCTGCAGTTGATAAAGGGAACATTAAGTCCATGCCAAACAAGAGCATGCCGGCTGCTCCGTATCCTACACCTGGAGCATTACTAATGGGCGATGCATTTAACATGCGCCATCCTTTAACTGGAGGAGGAATGACTGTGGCATTGGCTGATATTGTTGTCTTACGAGATCTACTTAGGCCTCTACATGACCTAAAAGATCCATCCATGCTTTGCAGATATCTTGAATCATTCTATACATTGCGCAAGGTTCTAAACTTTCATAATAATTTGCATCAAGTAATAGCGAACTCAGGCTTATATTCATTTTTTAAATATTTGCAGCCAGTAGCATCTACAATCAACACTTTGGCAGGTGCATTGTATAAGGTCTTTTGTGCTTCACCTGATGAAGCAAGAAAGGAAATGCGTGAGGCATGTTTTGATTATCTTAGTCTAGGAGGAGAATGCACAAACGGACCTGTTTCTTTGCTCTCTGGTCTGAATCCTCGTCCGTTAACTTTGGTTCTCCATTTCTTTGCTGTTGCGGTTTATGGTGTAGGTCGTCTGTTGCTTCCATTCCCTACACCCAAGCGAATATGGATTGGAGTTCGGTTGATATCGGTAAACATCTCACACTTCCATTATTTCTCAAGATTGTCTTATTTTTATTATTTCTAATATGTATTTTGCTTTTATGGAATATAAATTGGGTTCTGGATCACAGGGTGCATCAGGAATCATATTTCCAATTATAAAAGCTGAAGGAGTCAGACAGATGTTTTTCCCAGCAACAGTGCCTGCATATTACAGATCCCCTCCTGTTCAGTAAGATTCACATGCTCTTAAAGAAATAGGAAATTCTTAGCTTAAGGCTGTCATTGTATGTTTCATTATCTGTGTACAAACTCTTATTGTATGTTTCATTATCTGTGTACAAACTCTTATTGTCCAGTTGTTAATACAATCAATATCTACTTCTACTGAAAAGAAAATGGTATTTTAGCATGTATTTAATAGAGAAAAAGTAGCAGGAAGTTCAAGAATATATTAACAGGTTATTCTGCCTGAATGTTAGTTTTTTTCTACTGGGTTGTCTCGGTTTGACACTATCTGCTTGTATTGCTATGCAAGAGTCAAATGACAGGAGACATAAAACAGAAGATGCTCTAATTGAACTATAATATATTAGTAGAGCAAGTTTCCATTTTAACGGCTGTCTGACTTGATAGAAGTATAAAGTTGTATTATTTTTATTGTTCCCTCCTACGAATGTATGACCTTATTTCCATGATTTTTTTGTGTGGCGTATTTGCTGAGACTACATAGTGCATTAAAAGTAAAAGCTCATCACAGTTTAAGTTAACTGTTTTGTCTAGTCGATTAGTAATTAAGTTTTTCTTTTCCCCAAAAAATGTGGTTAATCAAGTTCGATATGGTCGAAAACACTATAGTGGTCTATTTGATTAGTAATTAAGTTTTCTTTTATTTACCAAAATGATGTTCATCAAGTCCTATATGGTCCTGGTCGACTGGTGAAAAATGAAAACGCTCCAAGAAAAGAGACCCTCTGTTTTTGAAGAACTCATCTTCTTCATCTAATCTCTGCGTTTCATTTCTCATGGAAACTCAAAGTAAACAACAATATACTGAAGAATTCCATGTTCTTCAACAAAAAATTCAGGAAAAGAAGAATGGAAAAAGTTTTGCTGATCTTTTTAAACCAAAGAATGACCTTGTTTCATTGAATCCAGAGTGGATAAAGGAATTATAAGACCATTTCTCGATCCAATTCCCAGAAGAGGTTAAAACCCATTTGCTAGAACAATCAAAAACCACATTGATTGGAAAGTTTAGCAATGGGGTACTAAAGAAAATTAAGCTCGACAGTTTCTTGAAATCGCTGAAATTCAGAGCAAGTTACAGATATAAAGTTTGGGATTCATATTATATTCCTGGAATTCAATATAAAAGAGGATGTGTCTTATCTGGTCGAAGAATGTGTGGAGGTTTGATGATTTTGTTATGAGGATCCTTAGATGGAATCCTGACTTCTGCAAAAATCGTAAATACCCAACAGTTTTATCCTGGGTTAGATTCGAAAACTTGCTAGAGTTCCTTTATAATGAGAAAATGGTGAATGATCTTGCCAAAACTCTAGGAACTACATACAGAATAGTTGTTCCTGAAGAAAATAGGGCTCATGGGAATGCTTGTTATGCGCAGATTGCAATTGACATCTCCAAACAACTGAAGAGGAAAATGTGGATTAGGTTTGGTAAAAATGATGGGCACTGAATTTCTATCAATTATAAGAATATACCTTCATATTGTGGTTATTGTTTCCACATTGGGCATAACTAGACTGATTGCAAAAAAATTTCAAAGATCGTTGAGGAAAGAAAAGAGAAGACAGTAGAGATTGAGAATATGGAAAAATATGTTGCTCATGATAAAGAATCGGGAAAAGATTTGGAAAAAGAGTCTGAAAAGAACACTAAAACATCCAATCATGATTCAAGAAATAGCACCATCAAAGTTTACATAAGGAAAATTAAATCTATTATAAGGCAGAAAGATCAAGATTCTCAAGAAGAAAGTAACAACCAAACTGTTAATGAATGTAATCAACAACAGTCCTTTCACGAACAAGTTAAGGAAAAACTTCAACAATCAAATGTGGAGACATATCTTCAATCAACCAGCAAAAATTCTCCTACTAAAGACAGTTCTGAGTACATTGAGGCCTGAAAAGACTTGAAAATGAGTGTATCCACCAAAGCAATTCTGATATGGATAATGCGTCTCCTGAACCAGAAAATATTGGCAGTTGTTGTTTTGTGTCTCCAACCTCTTCAACTAGCCAAACATTTAATGAAATAATAGAGTGTAAGTTAAAGACCGCTAAAAGAAGAAATAGATCTGTAAGTAAACTGAAAATTAAGTCCCTAAACTTGGGGGACAAACTGCAAAGAAACCATTCTGATAATGATCAGAATACTTAGCTGGAATGCAAGGGGACTGAACAACAAGCCAACCAGGAGAAGACTTGTTTCTATGGTCAAGAAGGAGCACATTAAGATTCTCACTATCCAGCAGGCTATGACTAAGATTGAAAAGATTGAAGAGATTTCCAAATCTCTTGGTTTCAGTTTTCAATTTCAAATATTTCAAACAAGATTTGGACCTTTTGGATGGAGGATATCAATATAAATATCATTCATAACTTGGATCAGTGTCTTCATATGGAGGTTACTTATCCTGGTATGGAGGATAGTTTTCTTCTTACCTCTATCTATGCAAAATGCCAGCGTATTCAAAGAATCAGCCTTTGGGATAGCTTGCTGTCTTTTAAAAACTCAAATAAAGCTTGGATGTGTGCTGGTGATTACAACACTATATCCTCTCATGATAAGCAGATAGGTTGTATTTCAAATTGTCAAACTAGCATGGACAACTTTAATGAGACCATCAATGAATGCAACCTGGAGGGTACTGGTTATGGAGGGTCAAAATATACTTGGTCCAGAAGCAACAAGTTGAAGAGACTCGACCGGGTCCTTATCAATGACATATGGTTGAAGCTTTTCAACAAAACACAGGTTTTTCACATGGTCAGAAATCTAGCATTTTCAATAGATTTCCGTGGAGGACAAAGTATAACCAAAAGTCTGTACATTGGACTACTTGGTCCTCTATTTGCAAGCCCTTTGGGGAAGGAGGGCTGAATATCAGAAAACTTGATGATATCCAACAATTCTTCTCCCAAAAGCTTTGGTTCACCTTAAGAAAGAATAACTGTATGTGGTCAAACTTAATGCAGAATATCTACTGTAAAATAGCTCATCCTTTAAAAGCTATTAACAATAATCATTCTCTAGCTTGGAAAAGGTTGGTCAGTATCAGGTGTCAAGCAGAAAAGAACATTCACTGGACCTTAGGTAAAGGTGATGCTGACTTTTGGATGGATGCCTGGCATGGCATGTCACCTATAGCTAGTAACAACAGAGATTGGTTCCTTTCTGCTAAGGTCCAAACATTCTGGAAGAATGGTGGTTGGGACTACAATGCTATGCAAGGAAGATTGTCAAATGAAAGAATGGAAGCTATAAACAAGATCAAGCTCGATAATGATAAGGAGGATACTATAATTTGGACTCCTTCATACGACATAAACTTCAATATAAAGGACACTTGGAACCATCTTCGAACAAAGCATAACCAGTCATCTATCTACAAGAAAATCTGGAGCTCATGTATCCCCAGGAAGTTCTCTTTCTTAACCTAAAAATTACTAAATAAGTACATTTCTATTGACTCGATCTTAATTAAGAGGCATTTTAGTATTGTTTCAAAATGCCAGCTTTGTAGAAACTGTGAGGATAAGAATCACCTATTTGTCAGCTGCAACTTTGCTTGGAAGCTTTGGAACCATTTTGCATGCTTATTCAAAATCAAAATAGCCCGTTTTATGTATGTTTCTCATATTATTAGGTGTTGGCTCTGGTTCTCTGATAGGAAGTCTCACATAACCCACATCATTCCTCATATTATTTATTGGGTTATATGGAAGACCAGAAATAGCTTCAAATATAATGATAAGCAGCCTAGCATTAAGAACTCTATTGATCTGGTTTCTAGTATTATTAAAGGTATAGATGTGTCTGATAGACTTAACTATGAGCATTGGATTAATTGTAAAAATGCAGGATACTCTCTTGGATGCAATTCAGTTGATAAAAACACAAAGCCTCTTTACTTGAAATGGAATTCTCCTCAAAATGGTAGACTACAGTTGAATGTTGATGGTGCTTGTTCTCGAAATGGTGAATCTGCAGGTAGTATTGTGATTAGAAATAGTGAGGGGAACATTGTTAATGCTACTGGTCTAGTGTTTGGTAAGCTCTCTCCAATTCAGGCTGAATATAAAGCTCTTATAGAAGGTCTCCTTATCTGCTACAAAAACAATTGGAAGAACATTGACATTGAATCAGACTCTCTTATTATAGTCAATCAGATTGCTTACAACTCTAACTCCTGGACTAATAACTCTAGTCTAAATATTTGTAGAAATCTAATAGGATCTAAAATGAATATCAGGCACATTTCGAGAGTCCAAAACCAAACAGCAGACTGGTTGGCCAAATGGACTCTCATGTGTAAGCAGAAAAGTACCTTCTCTCATTATGATGCTCCTCCAAAACTTCTGGCCATTGTTGTTCTTGAATCCCTTGGGCTGGGATATATTAACCTTGAATAAATTATTTCAAATATACTTTCGTAGTTTATTTCTTTGCAGGAAGGCTTTAACCATAGTTGAATGCTGCTTATGGAGCTGTTGTTTCATCCGTTCGAGAGCTTCAAATGCCTTAGCTTGCTGCTAGTCAAAGATGAAGCAGATCTGTATCTTGTTTGGCGAGTAGATGTGAAGAAAAGTGTTGCGTTGAATGCTGCTGAGTTTTTTTTTGGATTTCGTTTGCTTCTGAAGCTGATAAAGAAGAAGAATTGGTTTTTTGGTTTCTTTTCATTAGCTGAAAAGAGAATTGTTGATGATGAATTTTTTAAGGGTTTAAATTTTTGGAGCGAAACTTAAATCTCAAATTAGGTTTTTTTTGGGAGGGAAATTTAGGTCTTAAAACTTTTGGAGAATTTTGCCCCTTGTATTTGTAATTCTTTCTCTATTGAAATAAAGAGGTATCTTTTGATTAAAAAAAAGTCCTATATGGTCCTTCCAAATGAATAAAATAAAAAGTACTATCGTTCGTTTGTTAGGACGATAAAGGTGTTGGTTGTAAGTGTTTTGTCCATTAGATCTGAAATGAAATGCCGATTGTTATAGCCTATAAGAATTTTGGGTAAAATCTAGTTTAATTAAATTTTTAAAAATAAAGATGAAGCTTGCGGTTAAGGTTGGTAGATAGAAATGTGTGTAGCAGAGCCTAAGTAGTTAAGCTAGAAGGCTATAAAAGGTTGAGGTATAAGGTATATTTTTCACGGTTAGCTGGTAGGGTGAACAAATTTTGGTAGAAATTAACTAATTCAATAAACACATCTCCAAATTGGAATCACATATTTATTCAAATTTTTAAATGAAATTAACATTCTAAGCGAGTTTTTGAAAGATTTTAATTAATCTTTAACTTTTTGTTGGGATCTTACGATTGTTCAGGGATATGTTTTTATCTTTAACATGCATGAGTTGAGCTCAAGGATATATGTTTTTGATTATATATTATGCTATGTCTTGGAATTAGTTGAAGGATACAAGCTCTTGATTATATATTATGATATATCATTCATATGCTTAACAGAACAAACTATTCTAAAAAAGGACACGACTCACCTCATGTATGACCAGTGGCGGATCTAAAAATTGAAGTAGGAGGCTAAACAAAATTTTATTAAATTACTATCAGAATTTTCAATAAGTTGGCGTAGTCCATGATCACTCACTGTATATTCATTCAAATGAAATTCTACACTATCATCATTAGGTCTTGATATAGAGGCAATCAGATTAGGATGAATCATACTATTATTACTCGAGCTATTTGAAGAACCAACACTATACTTTGGTTTTTTAGCAAAATAACGCTCCATTATAAGTCTACAAATAAAAATATCTTATTATAATATGATATTATTACCATTATAAGTCTACAAATAAAAATATCTTATTATAATATGATATTATTACATATAAATATATATTTAACAATAAATCTTAATGTATCTTAATATATTATTTTATAAGATATATAAAATAAAATAAAATATAACAAAACCAAATTTAATATCTTAAAAAGATATTTTAAAATTTACATAAAAGTAAATAAATTTTGTTATAAAAAAAATATACTTTTGGAAATCGATAAAAATAAATAAAATTTGTTATATTAAAGATATTTTTAAAATATTAATATATTATTTTAAAAATATAAATATATTATTTTAAAAATATTAATATATTATTTTTAAAAATAAAATATAACAAAATCATTTAATATATAAAAGATATTTCAAAAGATACATGAAAATAAAATGAATAAAATATATTTTTGAAAAATGGATGAAATAAATTTCAATTCTTTTATATAAAAAATATTTTTTAATTACATATAGATAAAATCAAAAATTTATGCAAACTAACAAATATTTCCATATATATTGTCCGATTAAAAATTAAAATCAAGTATTTTATAAAAACAAATCTTAATATATTATATTAGTAATTAAAAATTATTTTAAAAAATATAAACAAATAAAATGAATTTTTTTATTTAAAATATACTTTAGAAAATAATTAAAAAAATATGATTTGAGTAAATAAAACTTTGCTATCTAAAACTAAGTAAATGTATTTTCACTTTCCTAAGTGATCACAAACTACAAATCAGAGAAAAATATTGATTATCAAGTGTTTTAAGATAAAAAAAATATACATACCTTGAAAAAATAAATTGGTGAAACTCGGATCGTGTCTTTAATTTCTTTGATTTAAATATTATCTCGTAGTAGCAACTCATTATCTTTTTCTAAATCAAAGTAACATATAAAACATAATTAATTAGAAAGATTAAACCAATATAAAATCAAAACAAATTATGGAATAAAAAAATTGAGAATACTTAGAAAATCAATCGAGTTCTAATATTCTAGAGATTGAGATGCTCGAGACTACGTCCAACCATTTATAAATATCAACTTAAAATTTTCTTTTAAAATATTCAAGATTTTTAACTTAAATTATTCCTTAAAAATAGACATAATCCAAGATTTTTTAAATTAAAATTTCCACGAGACTTTAAATCTAAAAAGTTTCTTAAAAATATTCAACATACTAATTTTTAAATTAAATTTTTTCTACTATTATTCCATACTTCAAATTTAAACATTCCTAAAAACAATTATTATCTTAAATTTTTATTTTAATATTATTTAAATAATTATTACTTTAAAAAATTATAAAATATATATTTTAGGTAAGGGGATAAAATTTTTACTTTAATATTATTTAAATAATTATTACCTTAAAAAAATTACAAAATATATATTTTAGGTAAAAGGCATAGAATTTTTATTTTAATATTATTTAAATAATTATTACCTTAAAAGTTTTTATAAAACATATATTTTAGGTAAGGGGGGCCTACGCCCCCGACCCCAACGTAGATCTGAAACTGTGTATGACTGTGCATCGCTACCAACCTTTTTCAGTGGGTGATCATACATCATAATGCTTTTAGATCGAGTATCTAATGGCGAGAGAGTCTAATTAAAACTATGATTGTGAGTTTGCAAACAAGTCCAAAAAACGTAACCCCTCCTATGAATCATTCCCGATCCGAAAAATGAGTTATATATTTTCTTCTCACAGTCATAAAAAGAATAAAAGGATAGCACACACGTCTGAGCCTTATCTAACCCAATGCACGAATCTGAACCACCAAAATCGGTAAACCATTACACGAATGGGTCATACGAACTTTAAAACGTTGGCTTGACACTTTTTATTGGTCAACCACTATCAATCCACCATATATTACTAACTATTTTATCGGATCGATACACTCAGCCTACTTTAAAAAATATCATAGTCGAGCCTAAATTTAGTATGACACCATATATGACACAATATTTTTTTTAATGTCATATCATCCAATTTCAACCAACATAACATTATGAAGTATTATAAAAGCGAAAACCTAAAGCACAACATTTAGCAGTTCAGAAATGAGATGTTCAATTTCGGAGGAGATTACATGCTCATATGTCGCATTTTCTATATAACCTTTAAAGATAGTGCTCTGACTTGGATGAACCAGATGCCCAATGACAACATTCATAATTTTGAGATATTATGGATATTTTTCTGAAACTAGCTTATTGGTAGCAAATTCATCAATGATGATGGTGATTACATTATCCACTGCAAGACAGAACACAACGAGAACTTTCAGCCCCCAAGGGGGTAGCCGAGTTGGTTGAGTAAGGCATGCTTGTGACCAAAAGTCATGAGTTTGAGTCCTTCTATATACGCTTTCTCGACTGAGCCTGTCACCTTGTGTGGTTTACCTTCTGGTATTGGTTTGCAGGCTATCGTGTCAGATTGAGGGTTTACCCTGTGCGCACTCATTGCACTCTGAGTAGCGGCTGCGGGCTCCCTCCGGAAAAAAAAACAACGAGAACTTCCACGAGTATACATACAGGTTTGTCTGAACCAAGAACAAGTTAAAGGACTAACACGAGCTTATCGCATGCATTTTTTTTTATAAAAAATGAATACCACCGGGCATCTGGCAGCGGATATAATAACGAGAAAGGTCTTGACCTCCAACGATTTATTTGCCCATGTAAGGAAGTAATTAAAAGTCAATAAGACGATGCATGTGAGCTCTTAGGGGTCCCAGACGCTTACCTTTTTTACCATTCATCTGAAAATATCAATGAGACTCTCACAATGGTGCTTCAATTTAGGCACCCAAGACTTTGGTCGCACCTCCAGTGAAGTCCAAACAACCGAATTAGAGCTTTTAAGGCAGATGTAGGAACAACTACAAGAGACTAGAATAGAGTATTGATGGTCTTGCACATAGCTAATCGAAAATGTTGGGGTAATCTCCGATAGGGCAATAAATTTTGCTTTGAGAAGATGTGGACTCCCAAAGAGAAACGTGACTGTAGTAAGTATTTCAAAAAGCACAACAATATATGATGTCTAACCTGGAATGACTGAACTTTGAAAGAGGAAGTGCATAACCTTATTGACGAAGGAAAGCTGATAGATTTTGTAAAACGAGGTACCATGGCCGACAAAACCCAGTTGCTATCAAACATCAACAACCTACGTGAGGCGAGCCTGGTCGCAACCATTGCCGAACCTTTTAGGGCCTAGAAAAGCACTATCCATTATGGACAAGTTTGATAAGTATGTCCACATGATCCAAATCGAGAGGTTCTGCTTACAATTGTTGGAGAGACACCTTATCACTGATAAGGGTGAGAATTATCCGGACTATGGGTCCGGTCGGTTAAATATAGAGCTAATTGGACTTCACATAAGTCTTGTAAAATAGGCTCAATAAATGTGTAATATTAAGGGCATTTTGTGTAATAAGTAGTAACCATGGTTGAGATTAGTGAAATGATAGAGGGAAATAGCCTTAAATGGACTATTAATGTGGTCTTTAGGCTCACCATCACTACTATATAAAAAGACGTCTCCTTTACAAGGAAAGGGTGAACGTTTATTATTGTATTTCTAGTTTTGTCAACTTCTATCTCTAGCTTTCCCTTTTCCCCCTTTCTAGATAATCACTCCAAAAAATACATTAGACTCATAACTCCCCAGGATTATTTTGGAACTATTGTTGGCGCCATCTATGAGAAACGGTTGGTACTCAGAACCATTTTTCCAATACCACTGCTTTGTTGTCAAGTTCTTTGAAAGACATGAATATGGAAATACTAGAGGAGCCTAATGTTGGAATGGAATGCCTGGTGACTGGAGCCATGTCCAAAGATCACCCTATCGAACAGTAGATGATACAGTAACGACATAACGCCGATCAGTACGCCGAGGAGCATCTCGAAAAGTCTGCCTTGGTAGCTTGAGAAAATAACTCTGAAAAGATATAACAAAGCTGAACTCGAAGAAAAATGCAGCACTGACTGTCAATAGGCATATGTCAGATGTTCTAAAAAAGCAATTATCTGTTGAAAATGAAGTAGAGAATGCTCGTCGGACTGGTGACAAGCACGAAACGTGCAGGAGACAAAGTCGTTACTCTTCGAGGAAGGAAATAAAACCCAGGCGTCAGTATGACACTACTGAATCTAGTGACTACTCATTCTGATGAGTCCTCATCTTCAGAGAGGGACGAACGAAGCGAGAGGAATAGTAAGAAAAAGGGTGCGAAGAGATGTAAATACAGCCGTCAAATATCTCACCTAGCCAGAGGTTCAAGAAGGGAAACAAGTAATCAAGACAAAAGAACATTTGGGTCCGAAGAACGGGATAGAGTAGTAATCGTAGGTATAGGGGAGCAAGCTAAGACCCACGTCTAGTTCTTGCCGGGGAGCCAGATCTTTGAGTACCGTGTAAGCAATCAATTCGTGAATCTATCGGAAGAAGGTTTGTACACAGTTGCGAACGAAGGCCACGAGACATCATGTACAAATCCAGGCACAATTAAAGATTATCCCATTTATCAGCAACGATTATCTTCGGACATATGCCGAGGCAGTTTAACATCTTAAAATTGGAAAACTTTGATGGGACTCAAGACCCAGACAACCACATAGAGCAGTTCAAGAACTTCATGATTAACTACGACAATGACGATAAGCTGTTGTGTAGGGCATTCTGCCAAACATATAAGGATGGCGTCTCGAAGTGGTATAATCGTTTGCCACAGGGTTGTATCAAGAAGTTTGACATGTATTGGAATATTTTCTGATAATATTTTGTGGGAAACAAAAATTTATGTGTGAACTGCGACACGATAACTTATTGTTGAATGAAAAATAGAGGAGAGCCTAAGTGAGTACACCATGCGTTTTGTCAAAACAAGACTAAGTTGGAGGGATGTGAAGATAAAATATCCTTCAAAGCGTTCAGAATGGGACTTATCCCCGGTATTTTTAAAGATAATGTAACGAAAAAAAAACCCATGATGTTTGGTGCGTTGTTGGTCCAGGTTGAGAAGCGGATTTTGATGGAAGAGACACATGCACAAGAGTTGGCTTCTATAGCTCATATTGAGTAGAACCATTAGTTTCTAGTAGCGGCCTATCATCAAGAACCCACACAAATTCCTCAAACTTACTACCCATCGACTACTATTCGACCAAGAGTGCAAAATCAACTACCCTCAAGTCCGATGGTGAATCAGAAGGTTGCAAACATACAACATGCTAGCAGGAAACTATCGAATAAGTGGGCCTAACCTACTCATTTTGTTGAACTGACCGAGTGTGTAGCTTCAATCTTCGATAAGGATCAGAATCACATGCAGTTTTGAGAACCTCCTCTAATCCAACCTCTGAGGAAAAGCAGATGCAATAGGTATTGCAAGTACCACGACAACGTCGGACATGAGACGAATGATTGTATAGCGCTAAAAAAACCCAAGTATTGATTGAGAACGAGAAATTGACGACATTTGTTAAGAAACACTCTCAGCGTGATCCGATGGCGAGATAGGTTGTTGCAGCTCCGAAGCAAGAAAAATCTTTGATGATTTGAGAGCCTATTGATTCGTTTAACGTTATTTCAGAATATTTGGATCCCAAGCTAGGTAGGAATAAGGCCATTGTGGTGAAGGAACTTGTTGGTAAAAAGAAAGGTTAGTGAACTATATGTTTTTTTTAATATTTGATCATTTTTGGAGGGTGACACCGTTACAAGAACTACAAACTTCTCATAAAAAAGGCACATCGTGAACCTTGCTACTCAGTTTGAAGCGGGTGTTTTGACCTATTTATACCGAAAGACATTCTCATTGCTCTATTTTGAGGAAGATTATTTGAGATAGGTGGCGGGACCGCATGAGAATGTTGTGGTAATCATGGAAAGAATTGTCGGAGATGAAACCCTAAAGGTTGTGATAGACACCGATAACTCTGAAAATATTATATTTATGATGACTTACGAGTATATGAAAAGCCCCCCGACTATGTTCCGATCAGATCAGACAATTTTGGGTTTCACCGGGGTAACTATTGAGGTAGCCATAAATTCGAAGGAACCGTAGAGCTGGATCACGACTTGTTTGGGAAAAAAGTGACAGTGTTGATTATCGTGATGAACGCGTCCACGTCATATAATGCGATATTTGGAAGGTCGTGACTACCCAAAATGAATGCGGTTGCGTCGAAGGTTCACCAGTGCCTAAAGTAAGTTGTGGCAAACAATGTGGAAACGATTCAAAGCAGCCAAAAAAGGGCGGGGGAGTGGTATCGAACAACTTTGGCCTTAACGAATATTAAAGGGATAAAAAAAACATAGTAGTTAGTGAGGTCTACTTTCCAAATATATGCTAATAACTTTCCAAATATATGAGCCTTCTTCTTCATTAACGCTTCTGCAAATAGCCTTGTAATGAAGCCCAAGCAGTATGTGGAAAAGAATAACCACTTCATAACAATATTTTAAACTATTGTTTGTTTTGATAAAAAAAATATAATCGTGTAAACTCTCGTTAGGCTCATGCTTGTAGTGTCTAATGTAATCATTGTTCTCCCATATGACCTGATTGTCAACAAACTGATCTTTGGATTGAGCTCACAAGCTCTCAACCGTATAGATGGATTTTAAAAGAAGCTAAACCTCGTTAGAGTGTTATTCCGAAAGGCCATAAAGAAAGTGTATCATATGAGATATTCATCCCCACTAAAACAAAGTATTTCAAGGCATAAATGCTCCCGACTTGATATATATATATATATATATGTTCATGTTATATTATTAATTTTTAAGGAAATCTCACCATATAGGATCTTTATTTTCAAAAGGTAGTTTGGCTAGTGCGTACTTTAGAAGTGGACATAGATGGCCATATGCCCCCTACCATAGATTTTAAGGATCAAAATAGAACTCAAAACCCTGTGTGGAAAACTAAAGTAGAAGAACACTTCAAACTGCAACAACAAACGCTCAAAGACTCTAAGATCCAACTTAAAATTCAGTTTGAGAAGAAGAAGAAGGCCAATGAGGAAACAAAGGCTCAAGTTGTAAATATCAAAGACATTGAAACCAAATTGATTAAGTGTTATAATAAGATCAAAGGGTTAAAAAAACTAGTTATTCACTTCAGAGTTGCACGAGCAACAATGCATGAGAAATTGGAGCATTCAACTGCTTTACTAGTTGAGGAGAGGATTCATCATGATACCTTCATGGATAATTTACAGGTTCAGTATTGAACTCGTTTAAAGGAGACCGTTAAATTGAACATTTATCATGCAATTGAGTTTATGGAGATGTAAGAGGCTATGGATGGCAAGGGCCGTCCGCGGGCCGGGTTCGGGCCGGCCCGCTTGAGCCTGTTTTTTTTACACTTGAGCCCGAACCCGGCTCGACCCGCTCCCGGGCTCATATTGTCAAACCCGAATCCGTCCGTTAATGTCTGCCGGTCACCCCGGGCCGACCCGCGGACATTAATTTTAATATTTTTTTAAATATTTTTTAATTTATTTTAAATATATTAATTTATTTTTTAAATATATTATTTTTATTATATATATAAATATTATTTTTATATATATTTTATGATTTTCGGGCCGGAACGGACCAGACAAATTTGAAACCCGAACCCGGCCCGACCCGGTTACGGGTTACAATTTCTGAACCCGAACCCGGCCTAAGTTCGGGCCGGGCCGAGTCGGACCAGACAACACCCGAATTGCCACCCGTATTAGAGGCTAATGTCATTTCTTTATCATTTAATAGATTATAACAATAGAATTATGAAGCCTTTATGAGCTGGTACCAGAAGATCAAATGAGTATTCGGGTTAACTATACTTAACTAGGCAACCGTGAAGATACATACACTACTAAGCGAGCATCAATGTATGTAAAAAATAACGAGTATCCTTCTCTTTGAAGAAGTATCAGATGAAGTTTTTGTTTGTCTTCCTCCTATGAAAAATGTCGAAGTAGAAGTAACTTCAACTCCTAAGGGTACTATTTTAAAGGAAAAATTATGTCATCCCAAACATTAGGAATAGAATAAAACTTGGATTCTTCTAGATATTATGAAGAGGCTCCTAAAATAAAAGATAACACTTATCTTACAAAACATATGGAGATAAAAGACAAGAGACTTCCTCATAAGAATATTAATGAGTGAGATAAGGCTATTCCAGAATCCCTAATGGAAGAAAAAGGTGGTTTCAACTCTAACAATCCTAGTTGGAGGAGAGTGTTTATACCTGCTAATACTTCGTTGGCACATAGGTAGTGATATCCTCAATAGTTATAACTGAAGATGAAGGCCGTGCTATTTTCCTGGTGCAATAAAGGAAAATAAGATCTTTTTACTTTTGAATATGGTTTTTTTATAATACTTTTTGGATTCCTTCAAGTACTAAAGTCCACTTCCGAAGATAACTTTGTTTAATACCAATTTCTCTTTTTGTTCATTTTCTATAGGTATTATATTTTATCTCTTTAAAAAATATGTTTGAAGTATAACCAAATCTTACAGGCCATGTAGAGATTCTAATCTTAAAGAAATTTTGTTGTTCTTTATTTTTCCAATGGATGTATTTACTTGTTAGAAATTCATATGTTAGTTGTTTGTTTATGTTTATAAAAGTTTTTAACTAAAAAACTATCGTTTTAGGCTTCAGGCTAATCTGATATTAAGTTGTTAACATGGTGAAGAAGAATCTTTTATAAGGTGAGGTGCATGATTATAAATCCTAATGCACTTTGGTGTTCTTATGACACAATGATAATGACTTTACACAGTAGTGTTTTATAAATAAAATGGTGTTGTATGAGTACAACAGTACCATGTTAGCACAACTATCTTATTTTGACAAAAATGTGTTGTTTTTGTACAACAGTATTGTATTCGTACAACGGTGTGTATTAGCTCAGTTGTGTTATTTTGGCTCATATAAATATCATAATACATAAATTCAATAAAATTTAAAGTAAGAAGGTATCAAAGCTTTATTAATAAAGATGTTTCTAGTTAAATATACCTGCGTCATCGTCGTAGGAAATAGTACATCTAGAGTACATAGCAAAAACTTGTTGCAGTTGTAAAATAATTTATTTATAGATATATGCTCTATTCTGTAGTGCGTAAATCTTCAAGTTATCCACGTTCCTTGCATGTGGCAGTGGTCATCCCTCTGTATCTTGCAGCTTATAAGTTATTTTTTTACCTTTGCGATTAATGTTCAATGTATTTCTTTATTCAGTTTTAACGTTCCAAGAGCCTTATCTTTGGTATGAATGAAGAATCTTTTAAGTATTTCATATTTCACTAGTAATTCTCGAAAGAGAACATTAGAATCATACTTGTTGTGCATTATAATTTTGTAATATTCCATGCATAAATGAGTCTTGATTCATATCTCTTCAATCAGATCTAATTTTATCATGCAGCTCTCTTTGTTGGTTTATTTTTTATAATTTATAAATAAAAAAAAGGATATGAATATTTGTTTTGGCCATTGATATCCTACAAACACGATACACTTATGGAGGATTTTATACCTACAATGAGCTTTTTTCTCCCTTATTGAGCTCTTTAATAAAAAATCATATTTATCGGGTTCAAACCATTTGAGGAGATGTCTAGTTGATCCTTGTACATATAGTGTTTCGGCAACCCATATATAACGAACATATCTTACCTTCATGTTTCGAGCCTTTGATTTATTTTTAGGAAATTTCCCTTTTATAAGGCATACCATGATTGGGTTCGCCAGTTTAATGGTTCATTAATAACCATAATCTCTGATGTTTATATAAATTTTTTAATTGGCTTGGTTTAGAAATGGCTGGTTTTTCCTAGGGGACTATCTATGGGTCAATTATGTACTTTTCGAAACGACAAAAGCATCTACTACCGTGTTTTCTGCCTAAGGGACTTGCTCATACCAACTTGATTAAACATTGAGGCTTCAGTTTGTAGCTTCCATAAATATAGGATTAATTTTTGTTCATTTGTATTAGTATTCTCCAAAGTATGATTAATCCGTGAGTAATCTAGCATGTCCGACTCTATACATATGGGGTACTCTAATTCATGTCATGGGTGCTTCATATTATACCTCATTTTTGGAAAAAAATAAATCAAACTTGATCGATTGGTATAACAGCTTCATCAATGGAGATGTTAGTTATTTCCAATCTTTGGGGTCACGATTGTTAGAGCTTCCATCAGTTTGGATTATCCAATATGGTTATGGGCTTGGTGAGTACTTCATGAATCTTCCCAGAGATCACTGGTCTTGGTGGGCTTGGTGAGTACTTCATGAATCTTCCCAGAGATGATTTTGCCGGGCCTTATCTTCCTCCGAGCACCTCAAACTCAGTCACTTTTAATGGTAAGACCTTTACTGTTTCAAGTGAAAAGGATGTTATAACTCACTCTTTGTTAAGAAATGTTCAACCGGTGCTTGCGTTGGAGAAGCAAGTTCGAAATCAGGCAGACATTATCAAAGACCTCAAGTCTAGCAAAGAGAGGCTGTCCGACGATCTTCTTACTGCCACTTCGAATGATGCCACTCTAAAGGAAGAAAAAGAGGAGTTGAAGAGAAACCAAGAGGTGAGCACCACAAAAGTCACCACACTAGAGAACACTATCACAGAGCTCCGGGAGAAGCTGTCCGGACTGGAGAAAGATCTTGCCACCTCAAAAGGGGAGACCAAGGCCAAGGACCAAATTATCACCAACTTAACCAGCAACAAAATTGCACTTGAGAATGCAGTATCCAAAGCTGTCGAGAAGAAAGATGGTTTGCTAAGGGAGCAGGAGGCCAAAATCCAAGCCAATATCGATGCTTATGCCAACAACGTGATCGACACTCAGGAGCAAATATATGCCAAGGTAAAATCAGACATGGTCCTGCTCTTCCATGAGAAGTTCCAGAAGAGGAACCTGGGTGATTTGTGGCTTCACGTAGAGCCTGAAGACCTCCCATATCACACAATGGCCAAAGGTGACATGTTTGGCTTCTCCAGTGCCTCCTCATCCGATGACGAAGAAAACACCGGGGAGAGCCCAGACGAAGAGAAAGATGATCCCAAGGGAAAGAAGAAGACAGATGAAGCTGAGCCATCTTCAAAGGCTCAGCCTTAATTTACAAATTACGTTTTACTTTTCATGTTATCTAAACTAAAGTCCTTGGAAGGCCAAGGAACTCTTTTTTGTTAATGTGTCCGGTATTTGACCAGATAGATCCTTCAATCTGTTTTGACGATTTGAAAGTCCTTGGAAGGCCAAGGCACTTAAGTTGTTTTAATGAATATCCTTGTTTTGCACAATTCTCACATTCTTTCATAGTCTGTTCCAATTTTGATGGCTAGAGTTTAAATAGCCCTTAGTTATTTCATAGTGAGAGTGTTTAAATTCTTCGATGACGAATGTTTAAGTGGTCATCACTCTTTTATTTCAATCCGGATGGTATGACAAAAGACAAAACTAAAACACTTCAGAAAATTTTTAAGAAGGCATCAAATTTTATTTAAAAAGTCGGACACCTCATTAAAACCTCCCCGTGCCACCAGGGAGGAAAGAGTATGCCCCCAAATATTTACATGGATGTTTAAACAAGTAAATATTTACACAAATGCTACTCCAAGTACATCCGGAGATGTTCGATATTCCAAGGGTGGGTCAAAACTCTTCCATGATGGGAGAGTTCCAAGGGTGGTCAAAACTCTGATTGCCACTTCGTTTGCGTATTCGGAGAAGTTGTGAACACGAAATGATGGGAGAGTTGCTTCTATGAGAGCTATCGCATCCATCCCATAGACCAAAGCAAAGGGTGACTCCTGTGTTGCAGCCCCAGGTGTTGTCCGGTAGGCCCATAAGACTTCTTGTAAATAGCTAGGCCACTTACCAGCATCCCCTTCCAAATTCTTCTTTAAACCGGACAGTATAGTTCTGTTAGCCACTTCAATATGACCATTTGCTTGTGGGTGGAAAGGTGAAGAGAAACAATGTTGTATACCCCTTGAGGAACAAAAACTCTTCATTTCCCTATTGTCAAACTGTGGCCCATTGTCTGTTGTTATCTTTTGTGGGACACCAAATCTGCAACAGATGTTGGATAGAATGAATTTTATGACAACTTTTTATGTTGTTCCTGCTAGAGGGGCTGCTTCAATCCACTTTGAGAAATAATCTATAGCAACAATTATAGTCATGCGCCCTCCGGATGCCATAGGGAGAGGCCCTACTAAATCCAGCCCCAACCGAGCAAAAGGTATAGGTTCAGAAATTGACTCTAAAGGAATGGCTAAGACATGAATTTCATTGTCGTATCTTTGGCATGGGTCACACCTTCTTACCAGCTCCTTAGCATCTTTCATGATAGATGGCCAATAGTAGCCGGCCAGTAAAACTCTCCTTGTTAAAGCCCTGAATCCACAATGAGCTGATCCCTCACCATCATGTAATTCGGAGAGGACTACCTGAGACTCATCATCCCCCAAACAGCGCAGAAGAGGTTTACTGTAAGACTTTGTATACAGAATGTCTCTCAGTATGATAAAACCACGGGCCTTGGGTTTAAGTTTTCTTACCAGTGATTTATCCGGAGGCACGATGCCGTCGGAGAGGTATTGCAGGAGAGGAAATCTCCAATCCTGAGGTTTTTTCACCTGCACTTCAAAAATTTCTTCTTCTTTACCCATATTAAGTTGGATGGAGGGGCTCTCCAAGACATGGATCCATAAATACGACTTCGTGTATGATATAGTTGCCAATGAATTTGCCAACTCATTTTCTGTCCGGGGTATATGCTCATAAATAATGCTTTTAAACTTGAGTGCTTCATTTTTAAGAAGAAGTAAATACTTCACTAGCTGCTCCTTTTTAGCCTCAGGTTGACCTTGGGCATGGTGGATAAGAAGCTGAGAGTCACTCAGTAGCGTGACCCTCTTAGCCCCACAAATATAGGCTAACTTTAAACCAGCTATAGCCGCTTCGTACTCAGACTCATTATTGGAAGCCCTGAAAGCAAAGCATATAGCTTGGTACATTTTGTCACCATATGGAGAAGTCAAACACACCCCTGCACCACATCCCATAGTGTTGGATCCACCATCTGTCCGGACGACCCAGACCTTTTTGTCTTTCATATCAGTAGCCTGCTCTGAATCTCTGTCGGAGTGAAATTCAACCACAAAATCAGCCACAGCTTGGGCCTTAACTGCTGTCCGAGGAGCGAAATCAATGTCGAAATCCCCCAATTCTACCGACCACTTAGTCATCCTACTTGAAATGTCTGCCTTTTGGAGGACATTCTTCAAGGAAAAAAGAAGTCCGGACGATGATAGGATGAGCCTGGAAATAAGGCCTCATTTTTCTTGCACCTATTACCAGAGCTAACGCCAACTTTTCGAGTTTCAAATAACGCCTTTCAGCATCTATCAAACTTTTGCTGATGTAGTACACTGGATGGGGGTAATTATCCACTTCTCTCACCAACACAGCACTGATGGCACAACTTGAAACTGCCAAGTATACGAAGAGTGTCTCCCCATCAACTAGTTTAAACAAGGTTTTGGAGGAGGACATGTGCTTCTTGATCTCATTAAAAGCCTCATCACACTGTGAGGTCCAATCGAATCCCTTTGCACCCTTCAAGGTTTGAAAAAACGGGGCGCACCTGTCCGAAGACCTTGAGATAAATCGGTTTAAAGCAGCTAACCTCCCCGTTAGCCGTTGTACTTCTTTAATATTTCAAGGAGGCTTCATGTGGAACAGAGCATTTAGCTGGTCCGGATCGGGCTGTATCCCATGCTCACTTATAATATAGCCTAGAAACTTCCCGGACTGCACTCTGAACACACATTTTTCTGGATTTAACTTCAAATTCACTTTCACCAAGTTGGTAAAAGTTTCTTGGAGGTCAGCCAAGTGCAACTGCTCATCCACACTCTTCACCATCATGTCATCGATGTATACTTCCATATTCCTTCCAATCTGATTAGCAAAAGCTTTGTTTACCAACCTCTGATAAGTAGCCCCAGCATTTTTCAACCCAAATGGCATTACCTTGTAACAATGAAGACCCTGTCAGTGACAAATGTGGTATGCTCTTGATCCTTCGGATCTACTTGGATTTGATTGTATCTGGAGAAAGCATCCATAAAGGATAGTAGCTTGTTCCCAGAGGTGGAGTCTAGTAGTTGGACAATCCGGATAATAGGATACAAATTTTTTGGGCAAGCTCTATTGAGATCTGTGAAGTCAATGCACATGCGCCACTTGCCATTTTTCTTCTTTACCAGGACCGGATTGGCAGTCCACAAAGGGTATTGGGACTCCTTGATATGCCCCATCTTTGTGAGCCTGTCAACCTCTTGTATAATAACATCAGCCTTTTCTTTGGAAAAAGCCCTTCTCTTTTGAACCACTGGTGCTATGTCTTTCCGGACGGATAAGTGATGTGATATCACATCTGCTGGAACCCCAGTAACATCAGCATTGCACCAAGCAAAAACGTGCTGATGGTTTTTCAAAAACTTTAGCATCTCACTTTTCAGACCATGTGGCATTTTAGACCCTATCTTGACACTTTTTCCTTCTTCTAAACAATGTGTCTCTACCTCTTCGACCGGTATTAACACTTCAGGGGTCTCTCTGGGGTCATCAATTTCACCCTCACCCCCAGAAAGCCCCTCAAATTGCTATTGCTCGTTGATACGAGCTACCCCCATCGTCCGGGGAGCCAGAGATGTAGCATAACATTCTCTTGCAACCTTTTGACTGCTCCGGACAACTCCCACCTGTCCCTGAACAGCATATTTCAAGCATTGGTGGACTGTTGAAGCCACTGCATGCATCCTAGAGAGCCAAGACCTCCCTAAAATAGTATTATAGCAAGTGGGACAATCTACCACAATAAAAAGTATTCTGACCATCTTCTTGAAAGGGCCCTTGCCTAACAAAACTTCTTCTTCGAACTCTCCGATCACATCTGCTGAGCTGCCAGTAAAGCCCACAATTGATCTTCCCGAACTCTGAATTATAGCTGGATTTTTCATTCTCTTGTATGTGGTTAAGAAAAGGATATTGGCTGAGCTTCCAGTATCCACCAAAATTCATCTTATGTCATTGCCCCCAATGGATGCTCCTATAACAACAGCATCTTCACGAGGGCCAGCTATATCTCTCAAATCATCTTCATCAAAAACAATGAAGGGGAATGGAATTTGTGACTGATAGGAAGTCATGCCTCCTTCTAGCTGGGTGGCCAAAGTATGAACGTGCCTCTTCCTCGAAGAAGCAGTAGGAGCTGTCATAGTATCCCCTCCAAAAATTGTAAGGGACTCAAAAAACTTAATGAGGCCGAAGACTGTCCTAGAACACTCCTCAATTGCACCCACTCTGTTTCGAGTTGGATCAGGATCCAAGTATTCAGATTCCACATCAAACCTCTCAATTATAACCATGGCATCCTCTGGAGCAGCATTACTTGGACCAACCCGGTGAGTATTGTCAGGCCTGTTACCTCCTCTTTTTTTGACATAAGCCCCCAGCTTTCCCCTTTCAATCAAGTTCTGAACCTCTTGATTCAAAGCTATAAAATCATCAGTGGTATGGCCAATATCATTGTGATATTGGAAGAAAGAGTTAATGCGGTATTCTCTAGGAGATTGCAGTGTGGCCGGTCTTCTATAGTTCACTTCTTCCTTTGTTTTATCATAAATGGTGGCCACACTTTCTTTTAATTCTGTGAACCACTCCGGTTGAACCCAAGGCCCTCTCTTGTTTCTGGATTGCTGACTCTGAGCAGGAGTAGCTGGCTGAGACTGAGCTTTAGCCCTACCATGCCCCTGTCCGGTCTCCTTTGCCTTGTTCCCGGACTGATTCTGATTGGGATTTGGTGCCACTGGGGTAGACCTCACCTGCCTGTGCACCCTGGTTTTCTTTGTTTCATCAACGTTAATCTGTTTTCCAACCTGATTCAGCAACCCTCCCCAAGTCATGGCCTTCTTTCTGGTCACCGAATCAGCCAAATTGCCAGGGTTCAAGCCCTGTCTTAAGGATGCTATTGCCACTTGCTCGAAGCAATCAGCCAAACCATTCTTTGTGTTCACAAAACGACTTATATATTCTTTTAAGGACTCATTTGGTTCCTGGGAACAATGGATTATTGTGTCTCCATTGCCCTTTAGCTCTTTACTTTGTACGAACTGCCTTTGAAAGGCCACCCAAAAAGTATCGAAATTCTTGATACAACCCTGTGGTAGGCTGTTATACCATTTTAGAGCACTCCCCGTAAATGATTGGGAGAATGCTCTGCAAAGTAGCTTATCATCATCATCAAAGTTCATCATGAATTTTTTAAATTGTTCCAAATGGTTGTCCGGATCAGTACTGCCATCTTACTTTTCCATTTTGGTGCTATCAAACCTCTTAGGGAGGTTTCCGGACAGAATTTTGGAAGATAATGGAGATTGCCTCCAATTTCTGCCACGACTGAACACAGTATCCTCATTGGGAGTAGCAAAGATACCTGGTTCATCGTGGAAAGCGAAAGGATCCATCAGCATCCGGTCCACATGCCTCCGGCTATGAGATGACCCTTTACCAATATTCTTCTTCATCTTTCCATGTCTATCCCTTTTCCTTGAGTACTTTTTGATTTGTTTTTGCTTCTTTTTAGTTCGACCCTCATCACTGCTAGAGGATAAGAATTCTTCAACTCCCTCATCATCCGAAGAGCTATCAGACGACTCTGAGCCTGAGTCAGAACTCTACACTGGCTTAGACTGGCTTAGACCGGTGAGATTTTTTAGAGCTGGCATGAGTCTTTTTGGTACTCACATGAGTCTTTGAAGGCTCATGCTCTCTAGGGTTATCGGTGTGATAAGCAACTGACGCTTTTGACTTTTCTTCCATGCCCATCTTAGCCTTTTCTGTCCTGAGAGCTTCTATTTCACCCTTTAACCTATCGTGCTCCTCGATAGTGTACTCATCATTTTCACCCACCACTTCGAGCAAAACTGGTGGTACTTCCAGGGTGTCCGGATTCATTCGGACTGACTTTTCTTGCTGGTTTCGAATGCTTGATTCAGGCACCTTCTCCTCCCATTGTGGTCGTCAATTTGGTGTGGTTAATTTATGTCTAAGGGTAATTGGGTAATTTGTTCGGAGTTTTGTGGAATTATATGGGTGTTTAATATGTAGAGTAGGAAGTAGAGGGAGAATTAAGCTGCCTGGTTGCAGTTAATTTTCATTACCCACATTTAATGCAGGTGGTTGGGTATTTATACCCTTGCATTTGGGCCTTATGGGTTTTTGGGTCATGTTTAATGGACCCGGGTCATGTTCAAGGACCCATGAGCTCTTAGTAGGAGAGCAAGCAGCTTAGTCAAGAAGTGTTTAGGTTTTTTAGTACTTTTGTCATAGTTCGAACAATCCAATGGGCTAAGTGTTCGAAGTGGTCTGTCCGGTCCGAAGGCCTTGGACCGATCTGTCCCTGTCCGGGGAGTAAGCAGAATTCAGACTCATCAGCCTATATGATGCTTCCTAGAAGATTTTGATGTTTTAGCAATGGTATAAACTATCTAAATGTTTGGATCACTGTCTAATTATTCATCAACTTCAGAGATGATTAACGTCTCTACTACCAGATGTGTCGTGGTTTGGGGTTCTTCCCTACGATGATGGTCTAGGTTTAATATTTGGTGTGGCACAACACTTTTAGTAATGCAAAAGCTCAACTTTTAATAAATTATATGAGTTTGATATCGTCGATAAGACTCTGAATCTCATATTTCAAGGTTTTACGTTCCTCTTTGTGAGAAACGCTTTGGTTATGATACTTACAAAATCTAGTCTAATCTATTTTCCTTTTATGGCTCCATTTTCTACGGATTTTGGAAGTGAACCATTTTTTTAGTTCGGTTATACATTATAGCAATGTTCTCTACAATTTTGGTATATCAGATTTTGAACCTCTACTAGCATTTTTATTATTGGGTATGATACAGTTAGAAATAATTGGAGGCTAAGAAAGAAAGTGGGTCAAATTTGTCTTAGAGAGGCATTTAGGCTCATAATAAAATCCATATTGAGTAAGTTGGGTGCCTAATGACTAAGATGTGTGTCAGCCTAATATATTACGAACAGTTTTTTGGCCCGATGGCTCATTGGCTTAACCCATATACTTGAACCGGCCCGATGAGCCCATGGATCTAAAACTATCTTATAAATAGTCCAAAGAACAGCATCTAATAGGGTTGGAACATTCTCTATGTACTTATTAATAGCTAGCTCCTCTATTATCTCTCTACCCCTTACTCAAAATCAAATACAATATCTAAATACTTACCTTAAATACCCTCCGACGAAATTTTATCATCACTAGATTAGATGATAGGGTCAGGAATAATTGGGGGCTAAAAATGAAAGTGAGTCAGATTTATCTTAGAGGGGAATTTAAGCTCATAATAAAATCCATGTTAAGTAAGTTGGGTGCCTAATGACTAAGTTGTGTGCCATCCTAATATTTTATGAACAATTTTTGGGCCCGGAGGCTCATGAGTTTAACCCATATACTTGACCCGGCCTGATTAGCCCATTATCCTTTAAATAGTCCAAAGAACAACATCTAATAAGGTTGAAACATTATCTATCTACTTATTAATATCTAGCTCATCTATTATCTCTTTACCCCCCTACTCAAAATTAACTACAATATCTAAATACTTACATTAAATACCCTTCGACCAAATTTTATCATCACTAGGGTATATAATCTTATTCTGATGGGAGGTTATTATTTGTATTTGGTCATAAGATTGTTTACTAATTTGAATATAAGCCAGAGGAAGTGGTTCAAACGGACTATAGACATGAATACAAGTAGAATGGTAAGTATAATATTCATCAAGCTTACATAGAAATCTCATGCGCATGATTTCATCTAGATATGACCCTGTATTTGAGCTAAAAGTTTCTTGAATGTTAATGGCTTATGCTTCATGATTTTTTCTACAATGAGGCCAGATAGGATTCCATATCTATACGAGACATATGCCACAAGTTCATGGCAGTTCTCCAAGTTATTTTTGGTTCAAACGAACCTCTTATTATAGTCTCTGAGACTCTCGTGAGGCTCTTGCTCATAGTTGATGATATATTGTGCATCATAAAATACTCTACTTTCAATGAATTTATCTCAAAAATAGGACTAAATTGCATCAAATGTATGGAATAAGCCCATGGGAAACTGGTTGAATCAAGTTAAATTATTACCACACAAGTTATAAAGAAGGCTCTTCGTAGAAGTTGTGGTCACCGCCAAACCCTAACATCTCATTTTTGAACCATTCAGTGTGATGTTTATGGTTGTCTGTTTTTCGTATTTGTTTATCTTGTTTCCGAACTAAAACTTGGGAGGCAGATATCCCTCAAATATATATGATGTTAGTGCGGTCGTACATCGTTGTTGTAAGTGGTGTTGTATTCAACATATCTCTTATACTTATAGATTTTCATTTTTTACTTTTGTGAGTTTGCACGGGTTGATATTTTGGTTTATCAGTAGGATATGGTGTTGATATTCTCTATGATAGTAGGATTCTTGAACGGGTATTCTAAAGTTAGGTTGGGCGTTCGGTGGAGGTATTGGATGGTTATGACTCAGTGGCTTCTTTGCTGCTCGGTAGTTAGGTTTGACTTTGTTAATAGGAGTCTTGCTCTGTGAATGGGAGTGATTTTACTTATGGTGATGACGATCATCTTTTTCCACCTATTCTCTTTTTCTCATAGAACATTTATCCAACAAAATCTCTTTTAAATCACAATAATCTTGATGCTTTCATCACGGTATGTGATTAGTGGAAGTTTGGTATCATGATACCAATGATGAAAATATGTTATCTCCTTCGTCATAATCAAGTTGTTTACGAACATGGCAAATTCTAAACTATGATCTTAATTTTTTTCCTATCCAACTGATAAGGGAAGATGAAATATGTAAGAAAGATTAGGGTGTTTTATTAACAAAGGAAGTTTCTCAGGAGAACTTCATGATTATGTAATGGAAAAAGACCAATTTATAACAAACAATAGGCTTAAGTATAGGACCATAATTAGTAAAATGTTAGACTTATGGGACCTATTATTTGTACTATAAAAGCACCACACTATTCTTGAAAATGGGCATTGATTAATGATTGAAAAATTATTACTTTTACTTTCTCTCTCTAAAAATACGACTTTCTCTCTCAAAAATATTGACTAAGTAATCTGAATAACACATTTAGTCCTCTAAAAATTATTTCATTTTACAACCTCCTCCAAAGAGTTCTGGAACGATCATTGGAACTGTATGTGGGAAACGATTTGGTACCTGGAATCGTCTTCAAAACCTATCTGAAATTTTGAAATAAAAAATGATGGAAATTTGAGGAGATTTAGACATGAATAATGAATTGTTAATTGCAAAAGAGTTCGAAGAAAACCATGCGGAAAATAATATGGAAATCGATCAACAGCATGATGATCAGTACACTGGTGAAATGTTAGAAGAATCCATGTTGGTTGCTCGGAGAAATGATTTATTGGAAGAAATCAATAAGTTGAATTCTGAAAGAGACGCATAGATTGCTTTTAAGAAAATTTGGTCTGAAGTCAAAAGATAAAATGAGACTAAGAAAGATGAACCAGATCACTATCATCGGATTAGTAAGAAGGACTGGTACTGGAGGCATCATCATTATTCTCCGAGGAAAAGGTTAAAACCAAGGTACAGGTGTGAATAATCTGAGTCAAATGATTATTTACTTTATGACTCTAGTGAATCTTATTCAGAAAGAGAGTACCTCTAAAAGAAATATTTGAAAAGGAATAGAAAAGAGCATTGATCAAGTCATCGTACTAAGGATTTGAAAGGGAAATATCAGGCTTATGAGGATTATATTAAGAAAGATAATATCGTGAATGTTCAAAACCAATCGAATATCGTGTAAGTAATCAATACGCAGCTCCTTCCCAGGAAGGTCTTTATGTGATGGCTCACGAGGGCCCAAGAGCTAATGTTTACATAGCGGGTCATAATTGGAGGTCTTCTCCTTTGTCAGCAGAGATACTTTCTGGAAATCTTCCAAAGCACTTTGACATTTCTAAGCTGGAAAAATTCGATGGAACGCAAGATCCTGACAGTCATATAGAACAATTTAAAATTTTCATGATTAATTTTTATGATGATGATAAGTTGTTGTGCATGGATGTTTCTCAAACTTTTAAGGGAGTTGCTTCAAAATGGTATAATTGACTGCCGCAGGGTTATATCAATTTTTTTATATGTACTGGAATGTTTTTCGATAATATTTCATGGGGAGCAATAAATTTTTTGCTAATGGAGACACCATAATATATTGCAGACAAAAGGTTGGGGAAAAACTGATATCGAGTATTGTAAAGATTATGTGGCTTTAGCAGCGTATCGAATGGGGCTTCTCTTCGGAATATTGAAAGACACTACAGCTGAAAGTCAGGCAAGAACATTTGGGGCTCTTCTTGATCAAGTAAAAAAAGAATATTAGTAGAAGAAACACATGCATCACAAATAGGATCTAGTGATCAATTGGAGCATAATCAGTTTCAAGATCTCTTACTATTACTCAACCTCCTCGAATCAATGTGGAACTAAAAGCAGCAAACAAAAATCCTCTGAGGCCCAGGGTAAATCAACAAACGTATAGTACACAACAACTGGCTAGGCCAATATCTAACAACTGGATCCGACCAAAGTATTTTGCGGATTAACTGAGTGTGTGGTTACTATATTTGATAAAACTCATGGTCATGTACAATTTTAAAAACCGTTCCCAATTCAAACTCCAAGGGAAAATAAAAACAGTAAGTTTTTTTAAGTATCATGAGGATGTTGGCCATGATACAAAAGAGTGTATTACTTTGAAGAAAGAAATTCATGCGTTAATTAAAAATGGAAAATCGACAGGTTTTGTAAAGAATAATTCTCACAAAAATATGACGGTCAACAAAAAATCAAAGGAAGAAGAAACTGCGTTGGTCATTTCCGAGGAGATTGACTCTTTTGACAAAAGAGGGCATGCATGATATTATTATGGTGGAAGAACTCATCCCAAGAAAAATGGTTAGTGATGCTTATTTTGAATCTTTAGCAATTTTTAGGGGTGATACAGTTGCAAGAAATTTAAACAGTTTTCAGAAAAGGTATATAGTCAGTTTTACTACTCAGTTAGAAGTGGGAGCCTCAACACATCAGTATCGAGTTCCCTCCTCAATAATCTGTTATAGGACGATGACATGAGAAATGTGGCAGGCCCACATGAAGATGCAGTAGTCATTGTAGCGGGAATAGTTGGTGATCATATGCAAAGGGTTCTAATTGATACATGAAGTTCTGCTAACATTTTGTTTATGAGCACTTATAAATAATTATCGATCCGAATCGTGGGGTTTACGGGGGTGACTCCTGAAGTGGTTGGATAATCTGAAAGTGTGGTTGAGGTAGGCCGAAGACCTTTAAGAAAATAGGTTGGGATTTTATTTATCATCGTAGATGCACCTACATCTTACAATGTTATTTTTGGGAGGTCTTGGTTGTCAAAGATGCATCTTGTTATCTCCACTGTACATCAATGTTTAAAGTATGTTGTGGAGAATAATATTGGAATAATTAGAAGTAGCCAAAAGATGGCTAGAGAATGTTACCAAATTGCTTTAGCTTCCAAGAAAATTCTAGGGAATGAGTCAGAAAAAGCATAGAAGCTAGCGGGGACTTCCTCAGAACCAACCCTTTTTTATGATCCTAGGGAGTCCTCCAATTTTTTGGTTCGTGATAAAAATTATGAGGATCATATATATAAAGGATAAAAAGTGTTGAAGATTGGAACAAAGTTGTCTCAAGATTTAAAATAAAGGTTGATTGAATTTGTATCTTCGAAATTGGACATGTTTGCTTGGTGTTCCGAAGATGTAACTGGTGTTCCCTCAGAAGTTATTTGTCATAAGTTGGCAATCAAGAACAATGTAAGACCAATAATTCAGAAAATGAGACATTTCTCCCATGAGAAATCTAAGGCGTTAATTGTATAGGTAGAATGTTTAACTAGAGTTGGACATATTTGAGAGTCTTGTTATCCTTTGTGAGCTGCAAATCCGGTTTTGGTCAAAACGAAGAATGACAAATGGAGAATGTGTGTAGATTTCACAAATTTTAATAGAGCTTGCCCAAAATATCTTTTTACAATCCCATAGAGTGATCAACTAGTAGATTCAACATCAAGGAACCGGTTGCTTTTTTCATGGATGCTTATGTAGGGTATAATCTGATCAAGATGGATCTGAGGGATGAGGAGAATACTTCGTTTATCACTGGAAGGGGTTTGCACTGTTATAAAGTAATGTCGTTTGGGTTGAAAAATGCAAGGGCAACTTATCAGCGTCTAGTTAACAAAACCTTCGAGTCGCAAATTGGGAGAAACGTTGAAGTATAAACTAACGATATGCTGATTAAAAGTTCGAAAAGATGAAAATAATTTTGGTGATTTAAAGGAAACTTTTATCAACTTGAAAATGGTGAATTTAAAATTAAACCCAGAGATGTGCACATTTGGGGTCCGATTAAGAAAGTTTCTCGAATATATAGTAAGCGAGACAGGGATTGAACCTGACCCAATACAGTTAAAATCCCTTACATCTATGACTTATCCTCAGAATATTAAGGAAGTTCAAATATTAACGGGAAGATTGGCAACACTTAACAGATTTATATCTCACTTTTCGGACAAATACGCTCCTTTTTTCAAGTATTGAGATATGCAATTATTTCAATTGGATAAAAGAATGTTTGGAGGCCTTCCACCGGATTAAAGAGTACATTTATTCACCGAAAATGCTTACTAAACCTTTTTTAGGAGAGAGATTTTTTGTTTACATAGTTGTCTCAAATTATGTTATAAGTGTTGTGCTAGTTTGAGAAGAAGATAATGTCCCAAAGCCAGTGTATTACATTAGTAAAAGTTTATTGGATGCATAAAAACGATATTTGAAGTTGGAAATGTTGGCTCTTGCGTTACTTTATTACAGTTCGAACATCTTTTCCATTAAAAACAATGCTCCAAAGACCTGATATCTTGGGGAGAATGATTAAATGGTTGGTTGAGTTAAGGGACTTTGATAATGAGTTCGAACCAAGAAATACAATCAAAGCTCAAGCCCTGGCAAATTTTTTAGTGGAGTTTCATTCTGAGCGGTCGAATATGGATGTTTGTAAGGATAATTTTAAGGTTGAATGGATAATTCAGACAGATGGAGGTTTGAGCATGTCTGAAAATGGGGCTGGGATACAATTGGTTTCTCCAGAAGGAATAGCAATGTTTCAAGCCATTCGATTTGGGTTCAAAACAACAAATAATGAAGTAGAATATGAAGAAGCTTTAGCAGGCTTAGGTTTGCACAAATTTATGGGGCTAAAAAAGTAAAATTAATCAGTGATTCACAGCTCCTCGTTAATCATGCATATGTACAATCCGAGGCTCGAAAGGATAATCTAGTAAAGTAATTGAAAGTGCTAAAACACCTATCTTTAAGCTTTGAAAAAATAAGCTACGAACATGTTCGGAGAGAAGGAAATTATGTGGCAGATTGTTTGGCCACTGATTCATATTTTGAAAAATACCCATAGATTATTACGTTGGAAAATCCATAAGCTATTAAAAATTAAGATCAGATAATTAGGATTATTGATGAAGATATTCAAGTATCCATTTGTGAAAATGAAGATTGGAGGCAAAACATAATCAAGTTTTTAAAGAGTGATGAGTTACGAATTGACAAGTCATTATCTAAAAAAGTGTGTTTCAAATCCCATGGGTATATTATACTTGGGGCGTCTTGTATAAGAAATCTTTTAGTAGACCTTTGCTCTGATGTTTGGGTAAAAATAAATCACAAATGATATTATCAGAGCTTTATGATGGAGAAGGGTCTGCACGTTGTGGGTATAAATCATTAATTAGAAGAGTATTTTTTTTGTAGGAATATTATTGTCCCACAATATCATTTGATGCAAAAGAGCTGGTTAAAAAATGTGATACATGTCAAAGGTTTGCTTATATAATTCATAAGCCAGGAGTTCCCCTCGAAAGTAGATCAGAGTCATTGTCTTTGACTGATGGGGTATTGATCTTGTAGGTCCTCTTTCAATGGCTTCAGGGGGCACAGACGATAATCGTGGTGGTAGATTACTTTTCTAAATGGGTGAAGGCAAAACCATTACCAGGGACAAAAGCCAAAGATGTAATCAGATTTATTACTTCAAATATTTGTTGTCGTTTTGGGGTCCCAATGAAAATCACTACAGATAATGGGCCTTAATACGTACAAAGATTTGAAGAAATTTTGTAATTCTCGAGGGATACGAAAATGTTTTTCAGCTCATTTTCACCCACAAGCTAATGGGCAAGTAAAAGTTACTAATCGAACAATTCTTGATGGGTTGAAGAAAAATCTGGAAGGAAAGGCATAAAAGTGGCCTGATTATTTACAAGAAGTTCTTTAGGCATACTGTACAACTCCTCGGACAGCAACGTCGGAATCCCCGTTTGCATTAGTATATCAGATGGATGCTATAGTACCATCTGAAGTTTTTTTCCTTCCTATCGAGTCATGACATATTCCAAGGAACCTAACGATATAAGCAGAGCAGTGGAGTTAGATTTGATTGAAGAAAAAAGAAGGCAATCACAAATTAAATTGTTATATTATCAAACCCTAATGAGAAGCATATACGCCTCCAAAGTAAAACGAAGGAAATTAAAGGTGGGTGATAAAGTGTTAAGGAAGATTTTTCTTCACACCAAAGAAAAATACCTCAAAGAATTGGGACCTAATTGGGAAGGTCCATATGAGATAACAGAAAAAATGAACATATTGGATAGAGGACAAAGAAGGAAGAAAGCTCAAGCATCCTTGGAATATAGAGCATCTTAAATTGTATTTAGAATGAGTGCAAAAAAACATGTTACTTTTTGTAAAAAATCGGTGGCACACTCTTTCCTATCCCGATAGGCACAATAAGGTTTTAACGAGGTGTCTTTTTAGCCGATTTATATATATACAAGTTTTTGTCTTTAAAATTCTAATGTTGGATCTAGAAGGTCTTCCAACGAAAGTTGGTCTACAAATATTAAATTTTGGGCCTAAGAGGTCTTCCAACGAAAGTTGGTCTACAACTATTAGATTTTGGAACTAGGAGGTCTTCCAACGAAAGTTGGTCTACAACTATTAAATTTTGGGCATAAGAGGTCTTCCAACGAAAGTCGGTCTAAAACTATTAAATTTCCTGATAAAAGTTGGGTTTCAACTATTAAAATTTTGGACCTATAAGGTTTTCCAACAAAGTTGGTATGAATTATTGAAGTATTATGAAAGCATAAGCAAAATATAACATTACATGAATTAAGAAAACTTTTACAAAAATGCATCGAAGTTCAAGAGGAATTTTACAAAAAAATGTCTCAAAATTTAAGAGGATTTTTATGATTTTCTTTACTCTGAAGATTCAGAGGAATCACTATCTTTGGATTCTGATTCTTCTCTTTCACTTTCACTCAGCGATATCCCAGGAGGACGAAATTTGGCAGGGACATGTCCCCAAAAACTTCCCAAATTAACATCAGGATAGCATTCATGAATTTCTTGGATCAGTGCACACCTAACAGTTTCATCCCTCAAATTTAATTTGTCAACACACTTTGCAGCATAGCTTTCCACATCGTTGTATTTATCTTTTTTAACATTGGCTAAAATGAGTTGTTTCTCTTTTACGACTCTTTCAAAATATTTGAAGCACTTATTGAAAACATATGTGGATAAGATGTTTGATTCCTTGTAAGTTGCAATTAGCCATTCTTTAGCGTCGTTCTGTTCTGGGTAAAGATCCTTTTCTTCTTGATAATATTTTTCGAGGAGCAAGACATAATGTTCAGATGCAACGAGTTTCTTAAAGATCGCATCAGCTTGTTGTTCAAGGGTTGAATGTTGTTGTTTGAGCTCTTCAAGTTTTGATTTAACCTTGAAGAGTTCATATTTGTAATGGCTCTTCCGATCCTTGAGATATTGCATATGTTTCCCAATAGAGACATAAGAATCGAGAAGTCTCCGAAGACGAAGAGAGAACTCATCTTCCAAAGGAATTTCAAAGAAGCTGGATGTGGATCCCTCTTCAAAAGTATTCAGTGGTCAGGAGTTAGCTGGTTGAATATTTTCTTGAAGCTCTTGAGAATTCATGTCACCAGTGGAAGTTGATTAGTTTCAGGCCTAAGGGTCAGTTTTTCTGAGGAAGTGTTAACTTGAATAATTTGTTTTGGTTTTCGGGGAGCCAATATCACCAGGAGCTTTTGGGATGTCTTCGTAGATAGTCTTAAAGTTTCTTTGGTACTTCTTCTTGGGAGGAAGCTTCTTTTTGGAGGGGGTAAAAGACCTTTTGAGTTTATCAACATTCCCCACATTTGAGCTATTAATTGTGCCCGTTTCCTTTTGTGTTTTCTAAAAAAAGCTTCTTCCATTTCTGAAGAGATATATGATTCCTCATAAAAATGAATTTTAGCTGTATCTCTTGTTGGAAGAAAAAAGATTACGTCTTTCTCTTCTAGTCTGTCTAACACGTCTTTTGCGATGGAGGGACCATGAGTTCTTCTAATGATAGCCTTTCCGATGGACTAAACCTCCACATTCTGCTTTTAGCAAGATTCATTGGGGTAAAATAAAGTCAAAATTTATTGAGCCAATCAGTCTTGGCCCACAAACCCAATTTGGAAAAAATGTCTTTTGCGCGAGGGACGAAGTCAATGTAAGGCTTGGATATGCCACTCATTTTTGTTTATATGTAAAAGAAGTATAATAACTAATAAAGTTTTAAAGTACAGGGTAAAGAAATTCATACCTTTGTTTGCCCATATAAGTGAAAGTTTGTGAGGGCTACTAGTAGTGGCCTCAGATCTTGTCTCCCAAAGACTCGAGAAAAAGAGGAAGCGTTGTTTCCATTTTTTATCCCGTTCAAGCAGATTTTTAACTACCTTTCGATCACGTCCGAAGGTAAGAGAGTAGAATGGGAAATATGGATTTTTCGTCAAACCAGAAAGGCCAATCAATTCCTCTAATGAAAAGGGATCCCCAAACTCCTAGAGGCTGTGATGCAGGCCATAAGGGTGAACCACATATTATGACCGGCATGGGTAGGACATTGGTCAATGTTGGAAAAGTATTCTACGAAAAAAGGGTCCAAGCGGTTAACGGAGTCCCCAAATCATCATCTCAGTGTATACTATTAGTTCATTATCCTTAACTAATATTGGAGTTTCTCTGATGTTGGGGAAGCGAATGGAGATTGATAAAGGAATCCCCATTGAAGTCTTGAAATTATTCCTCGGATGGATTGAAGTATTTATATTGGATTTTATGTAAAGCCAATAAATTCCTGTTTTTGACGGATTTGAGATTCTTTCCCACTAAGGCACTGATCTCTGGGGGCAATGAGATATCTTCCTTTGATTTATTCTTCTTCTTTGGGGAAGAGTTATTTTCCCAAATTAAAGAGCCAACGGCCTCGGATGTACTTTTGAGGAGACCTACAGTAGTAATGTTTTCCTTAACGGTTTGAGGAACAACATAATTGGATGCTTCTTCAGGAAGATTTTCAGGAGTAGTTTTCTATTCAAAGATCGGAGAAGCAATAACAATTAGATTCTCCTCGCTAATGGGAGTTTCTTTCTCTTAGAAATTGTTTTACCTTTTTCCTCTACTATCGGAAAATTGATTTCTAAAATGGACTCAAGAGGTTGCTTTGTCATCCTAGCGACATCGACTCTTGTCAATTTTTGTGACGGTATTTTAGGTGTTAGCCTTGGAGTTCCTGGAGGAGTGGAAAATGGTTTCGAAGGACGTTTCCAAAGAGGATTCTTTAGAGTGTTAGAATGCTTGTGTTTGTTATATTTATGATGTTTTTTTCTCTTCAAACAAAATCCCTTTGAGTGTTTGTCTGTTCCCATAGTTTTGGAGTCACTCTTATGAATAGGTAAACAAGATTGATTGGGGGGCTGAGAGCAGATATTTGAAGGTATAATATTTTTTGAGTTTTCCGGGGGAGGCCAAGTACCGTAATAAAAAACTTCAGGGGGCTGGGGCTTAGGCGCGTAGTACAAACCAGCAGCTTTTCTTTCTTCAAATTTTTGGCTAATAGTTAACCACTATGGTATACGAAAACTCTTTGGCATAAAATACTCTCTCTCTCTAGACTAATTCTTTCAGATATTTCTCTATCTAAAAAGTGTTGAAAGGATATGTGATGAACTAAAAATATGTATAGGCAAAGAATGAGCTTGAAAACGCCGATGCCCAATGAGCTGATGAGTTGTTTCCCTAGTGGTAAACTGTCAAAAATAGGACTGGTGAATGCCTAGGGAAGCGTCACGCCCCCCCCCCCCCCCCTAGGTTAGATCGTGTCAAAAAGAAAAGCACACCAAATATTTTTCAATCGACATTTGGCAGGAGAGAAGAGTTTTCATTGGTGGTGTCAGAAAAAGGCGTGACATCACAAGTGTAAAAATTTGAGAAACGTTTGATATAGATATCGAAAGTGTTCGGTTAAAATTCGAGAAAAACTTATTCATTTTAAAATTCGAGGGGCATATAATGATTTCAAAGATATGGGGAAAATTCTTATGAACAAAAAGATTTCTATGGACGGATTTGTTCTGGCTATGAGAGTAGCCAAAATCCGACGAGAAAGCAACGAACAAAATCCGATAAAGTTAAGAGTAATTATACAACTGTTCTTGTTAAACATTGATGATTATGTAATTGAAAATCCGATAAAGATTTCTATGGACAGATTCGTTCTGGCTATGAGAGTAGCCAAAATATTATGTTGTAAGTCAATTATTTGATATTGCATCGCCATGATTGTTTTTGCATGCTACTCTGCAATCGAAATGTTAAATTCGACTCGAAAATTGTTAGGTCTGATATTGTTGAATTTTGAGATTAATTTTCGAAAAATATTTTTTTTTTTAATCTTTATTTATAGAATGATCCTGATGATTGTAAAATTATTCCAACAAAAATTACAAAATCAAAATAATATTTATATAAGGACTAAAAGAGCTAGAGAACATAGAAGAAAATAAAAAATAGAAGTTGTCTATTAAAATCGTGATATAAGTCGAAAGTGTCCTTTATAGCATGTTATTAGAATAAACACTTATAATATGGATCTTTTATTCTTATTTTAAAAATAAATTAAAAAATTATTTAATTATATATATATATATATATATATATATATATATATATTAATTTATATTTATATTTATATTAAAATACTAAGGTAAAATATTTTTTATCATTAATAATTAAAATTCAGTAAATTTAGGTGCTTCACTCTTATTGATTTTCTATATAATGATATTGATATACTTATTTATGTGTTTGTTTTAATATATATATATATATATATATATATATATATATATATATATATATAAAAGGTTTTGGCTATCTTCAGTCCCACTGGCTGTTTGCCTGATTATCTTAAGCTTCTCTTATGGCCTAATCTTCTCACAAATCCATGAGTCATCGCTACAACCAAGCCAAGAACAACCATCACGCTGATCTGATAGCTCATATAACCATAAAAAATTATTCAGTCCCTGACCAACAACAATCACACGACTCAACCAACAATCATAATTATCCAACTTTATCCCAAGTCTATCATACCAATGTTAATAATCAAAACAATCTTCCAGCGTACCATATAATCAATAACAATCCAATCTTTGTCCAAAATCCCGCAAACAATGATCTCAACATATCGGAAAATCTTATGCTGAAACAACCAATCCAAAAACTGATTCATATGAAGACATAATTATGTCAACTGAAGATTATCTCCCATCTATTGAATTCTCAGCAAATGACAAACTTACTCTAAAATCTATACACACTTACACTCTTATTAGAAAAAATTTATGGGAACACCCAGAATGGCTGATATACAAAAAAAAAATCGAATCTATTGGATTTTAAGGTAAATACAGTTTATCCGTTTGGGACCCATGAATCTTATGATTGAGATGGATCTTCAAGAGGACCTCAAAAGACTCTGGAGGAAAATGTTTGAATTATAGGCAAATTCATCGTGAAAGTCTTGAAATGGACTCCTAACTTTACCTCAGTGAGAGAATTCCCCATCTCGCCCACCTGGATAACAATTCCAAAAATTCCAACATTTCTTTATAAAGAATAGACTATCAAATCCTTAGCTAAAACTATTGGAAATCCCCTCCAAATCTGGATACCTAAGAAAAACAAGTCAATGTATAACTCGTGTATCAATTTGATAGAGTTGGATGTCTTTATAGACCGTATTCCAAATATATGGATTAGTTTTAAGGCCAATTATGGTTTCTGACAACCTATTAACTATGGTGAAAAACCTGACTATTGGAAATCTTGTTGGCATATTGGTCACCAATCTACTGACTGCAGAAATATAATCAAAGAAATCACTAATCAAGCTACTGAAGCCTCCTTATCAATTTGAAATCTTTCATCTGATGTCCCTTACCCTAACCCTCTCCCAGTATTGAAATATACTATTGTGAAAGCCGCATATTCAAACAACCAAACTCGTCAAAATCATCACCTCATCCCTCCTCTCCTTACCCATCAAAAAATCCAAACTACCCTCATTCCCGCTCCCCTATTACCAAACCCACCTCTACCATCTAATCAACCTACCGAAAAAATCCTTACATGTATCTCTTAGTGGATCTTCTATCTTTGAAGTTATTCAACTTCTGGATACTGCTCTTCAGGCCTCAACCTCCAACAACTCTCCCCTCTCAAATTCTCCACCTTCAAAACCCAGAACTTATTGTAGATTTCCCTCAACTCCCTCTACCACTGCAAAAAAGGTTATCAATGACTATGAGCCTCCCATAAAGCGTAAAGTTTCAAAATCTATAACATATTCAGGGTCTGTCAGACCAAATGGCTCAACTTAATGTCTGAAACCATCTTATGTTGGAATACCCATGGTGTTGGCAATAAGATAACTAAAAGAAAAACCAATCAGTCTGAAAACCTATCTGATTTAATTTTTAGCTACTCAAGAGCCTTTTATTGATGTTAAGCACCTCCAAAAGAATGCAAACTTCTTGGCTTTTTCACCATGCTACAACTAATATTTCTAACAAGATCTGGATTATGTGGGGAAATGATATTAAAATAGATATCTTGGATAATCTAGACCAACTCATTCACCTACAGGTCACTTACTTATCTCTAAATACTATTTTCTAACTTCAATTGTTTATGCATAATGTAGCAAGCATCTTAGAACTAAGTTATGGATAATCTTAGAAGTGTTATGAACAAGTATCAAGCTTGAATTGTCATGGGAGATTTCAACACCATCTCCAGCCCAAATGAACAGCTCTTTTACAAAACTCTATTTACTCATAGCATGGACCAATTCAATGAAAGGATAGCTGACTGCTATCTTATGGATGTTAACTTCATTGATTCTACCTACACCTGGACTAACTCTCACAAGTGGAATAGGTTGGATTATATTTTATACAACAACAAGTCAGAGAATACATATGATACTACTATAGTCAAGCACCTTGTAAGAACAGGTTCAGATCACTTTCCCCTTCTTATATATCTCTAATAACCTTGTTAGTTATAGATGTTCATTAAAATTTTTAAATATGTAGATGCTTCATCCTACTTACTTTGAAACTATTGAGAGTAACTCGTAAGAGACAATGGAATGTCCTCCCATTATCTCTTTCTGGCATAAACTCAAAAGGCTCAAACTGTTTTTAAAGAACTGTAATAAGAATACTTTTGGTAATATCTATTATGCCCTAACCCAATCTGAGGATGATGTTTCCTATTATAAAATTATTTTTGCAGATTCTAAAAAGGATGAAGACAAGCTCAACCTAAACAAGGCTAAATCTCATTATATGCAGTTATTACAAAGAGAAGAATATTATTGGCAACAAAAGGCAAATATCAATTAGACTTTTAATGAAGATCGTAACACTTCTACTTTCCGTAGTTATGTGAAGGAAATAAGAAGAAAAAGTTTCATCCACAAGATTAAAGTTAATGATGCCTGGATTGATGATCTTTTAGATCTGTGTGACTCAGCTATTAATCACTTCAAATCCCTTCTTTACAGTGCTAATGACTTCAGTATTATCCCCAACCTGAAAAATATAATCCCAAATATTATCTCCTCTGAAGATAACTCTCTGTTGATGTCTACCCCTACTGATACTGACACTTTCAACTCTATCCAAGCTTTTAACCCTTCTAGTATGGTTGGGTTGGATGGCTTCAATGCCAAAAAAAATCAAATTCATTGGAAATCATATCTCATGATCTCTGTAATGAGTTGAGAAGTTTTTTCAAAGGCGATTTTGCTTCTAAAGGAATTTTTGCTACTGACATTAGCCTCATCCCCCAAAAGGAAAATCCTCAATCCTTGAGTGATTTCAGACCTATAAGTCTTTATACGGTCTTTAACATAATCATTTCTAGAGTTATTAATGATAGGCTTGCCAATATCGTCCCTACGATTATCTCTAAAGAGCAAAGCGGTTTTGTTAAAGGAAGACAGATTCTAGATAAATTCTCCTTATGCAGGAAATGATCCATGATCTCAAAAAAAACATAGAGGTGGAAACTTTATCCTAAAGCTTGATATGACAAAAACTTTTGACAATATCTCCCTCCCCTTCCTTGTCTAGGTCCTTCAAGTCTTTGGTTTTAATCAAGTTTTCATCAACATAATCAGAAGCCTCACTACTTAAGCTACATTCTCAGTTATCATTAATGGCAACCCTAAAGGCTTCTTTGGTTCTACTAATGGTTTGAGACAGGGGGGTCCCTTATCTCCAAGTCTTTTTATTATTGTGGAGGAAGTTCTAATCAGAAGTTTAAATTTTCTCTACAGTACTAATTATAGTATTAGATTTAACAGTTCTAGCTATACCTGGATTTATTGCCTTGATTTTGCAGATGATATTGTAATCTTCACCAATGGAGTCACCTCCAATCTTCGTAGCCTCAACAATATTCTGAAGTAGTATAAAAAAAAAGAAACTCGTCAGAGCATTAATAAAGAAAAGTCTTCTTTTATCCCTTCTAAAAGATTGATGCCCTCTATAATCAACTACCGCAAGTATAACACTGGTTTTAATATGAAAAGGTTGCCCATCAACTATCTTGGTATTAACATCAATAATATAATCAAAGTGAATCAATTTAAAGATCTAATTAACAAGCTCATGCAGAAAACAACATAATGGAACAAACTTCTGCTCTCTTATGGTGGCAGGCCAACTTTAATTCAAATTGTCCTCAATGTCACACCATACTACCACAATGCTCTGTCTCACTATTCCTAAAGCAGCTTTAAATAGAATTAAGATCTTAGTAGTAATTTTCTATGGGGTTCTACTACTGATCACAAGGCTATTCATTGGTCTAATTGGATGCTATTTGTCTTCCCTATGATGAACGAGGTTTAAATATTAGAAATCTAGAAGAAATGTAAGTTGTCTTTTCGTGCAAGCTCTGGCTTAAATACAAAGAGAAAAACTCCATTTGGGCTACCTATATGCATAATAAATAGAGTAAAAAACAAACATCCTATGCAAGTTAGTCTTAATCCTAACAGTTCTCACTTAGAAAAGGCTCCTTAAGACTATGCATATTGCTGAAAATGTATATTTTGGAAAATTGGTAAAGGAAATGTAGAACTTTGGCTAGACAGTTGGTGTAGCCCTTGACCTTTCATTAACCTTAACCTAGCTGAAAACAACTCCTGGTATCATCAAGATCTGGTAAATGACTTCTATACGAATGACTCTTGGATTACTAATAAGCTTACAGATATGATTCTCTCTGCTGATATAGACAAGGTCAAAAGACTATCCATCAAAGACAATGCTAATGACAAGCCCCATTGGACTCTCTCTAATGATGGTACCTTCAATACTTAAATGTACTTAGAAAAACATCATAAACAAAGGCCACACATCTACCATCTACAAAAGACTTTGGAATAACATTATTTCTAAAAATGCCCTTGCTTAGTTTGGAGACTTCTACATTACTAGATTTATACTGATGATATCATGCAACAAAGACATATTTCTCTAGCATCAAAATATCAACAGTGTAAGTCTATTGAAACTCTCAACCATTTTTGTGTTAATTGTGATATAGCTTGGCAGGTCTGGGAACAATTTGGAAACCTTTTCAACCTCAGAATTGGCCACCATATGACTATTTAACATATGCTCACCTATTGGTTTGAATCCTCTCCTACTAAGACCCATTTACTAACTATTTTACCTCCAATTATCACCTGGAGTATCTGGGAAGCTAGAAACCATACAAAATTGAATAATGAAAGTTCTACTGCTTTAAACATTATCTCTTATGGTAAAAGAACTGTTATAAGCCTTGACCAATCTGGTCTCCTAAAAAGAATCCATTGGACTAACAATAATTATATTGCTTTTGATCTTAGTTGTTTCAACCATTTATACTTCCCTAGAAAGATTATTACAACTTGCTGGACTACTCCATCTGAAGGCAGACACAAGTTTAATACATATGCTAGTTGGCTCCCTAACGGAGAATCTATTGGAGGAGCCATCATAATAAACAACAAAGGAGAGATACTTGCTGCCATTGGTAGACCCTATGAAAAACACTTCCCTCACTGCAGAATGCAGAGCTCTCCTTGACGGTTTGATTCTCTATTTCAAAATGCATATCTTAAACATCAATATCGAAATAGACTCCAAGATTCTATATGTAATGCTTATCAAATATAAATCTTCCTGGTATCTATATGCTATGTTAGAATGTTGTAGGAGCCTAATAACTTCTACCTCTACTATAAGTCACATTTACAGGGAGCAGAATTGAGCTGCGGACTGGTTAGCAAGGTGGGCCTCAAAATGCAGAAATAAAAAACTGGATATTTCCCCTTCTAACATTTCTAACTATCTTTAAGTTATCACTTTTCTGGATAGCATGGAGCTTGCTTCCATCAGAGATCTAGTCAACCACTAAATTTACAATCATATATCATTTTCTCTAATGCAATCAATTGTTTTTTATATTACAAATAATAAGTTGAGATAATCTAATCTTCTTCCAAGCAGAACCCCAGGTTTTGACTTCATTTTTCTCAGGTTCCCTCATTTCTCTGCCCAGATAATCTCTGTTTTTTTTCTGGCTTACATGTCTTTTTGCCTCCTATCAGCTTTAAATCAATTCCACAAGTTTTCAGTCCAGACATCATTTTCGGTCGCATCATTTTCAGTCGCGTTCTTCTATTAAAGATTGGATCATTCTCCTTTTGAGCTCCTCGACTCTTTCTGACAAGTGTTTGCCCTCATCTCTTGCACAAGATTAAATCTCCAATCCCCAAAGTCTTTTTGACTTTCGATCCATGCTTGATAGTTTTCTCAGCTCAAACTTTTTGCTCTTCTTCTCTTGCGAGATTTATTTGTCGCTTTGAATTTACTTTTAGTTGAAAACTTTTATTTTTCACTGTGTTGTGCTTTGAAACTTTTGGGTTTACTGTGATTACTCTTTACTTTAATAAAATTCTTTATTAGTGAATATATATATATATATATATATATATATATATATATATATATATATATATAAAAGACTGATTATTAGAGTAAAAAACATGGGAGGTCTTCCATGTTTGTTAATTGTCTAACGGTAGTCTCCTTTTACTTCTGTAATAAACAGATCCCACGCTTTAAAAATCGCAACAAATTTTTTTTTTTAATAAACAGATCTCTCACAATGGTAATAAACAAATCCCTCATATTTAAAAAAAAATCTATTTGTTGCATTTTTAAGACCGTAAAACCTATTTATTACCAAGATAAAAAAAAAAAAGGAGACTAACGTGAGACAATAGACAAACATAGAAGAATTGCGATTTTTTTAACAATATAGAGCTCCTTAAACTAATAGTTGAGGTTGAGCGGAAAATAGATTGACAAGAAAATTAGATAAGGTTACGAATTGGTGGGTAGGCTCAAATGACTTTAGCTAGGAAAACTTTCAAACAATTTATTAGGATAAAAAATCATATGAATATGTTTAATGGACAAAATTGTATATAGTGAATTTGAAGTTTTCAACAAAACTCCTCATTTTCTTCTTACACGACGCCAGAAGTGTAGCTAAGCTTACTAATACAAGATTAGAGTAACATACTCTTATTCATTGAATATACCCGCCTTTTATATAAAGAAGTGCTCCTCACAAGATAAAGAGCCTAGGTATACAACACTAATATTAAAAATCAACCTGTGATTTTGGAGTATTATACTATTATTGGTCTGGTAAAAGATACTATGAACAAAAAGGACAATATAATGTGGCTTGAATCATTTTAAGTAGGATCGCTTTCCTTCAGGTCTTCACAAACTTTCCAGCAAAACTCAGCAATTCACGCCTTGTCCTTCCTTTCTTGCTTTATAGCTTCATATGACGTCAACACCTCTTTAAATTTTGACTCAGCAGCCTCTGCAGCAAAAGTAAGAAATTAAACTTCCATGTCTTGGCATATATGCAGTTCTTACGCCCTACGCAGCACAGTTTGTTTACATACACATAAAAGAAAAGGAATTTCACTAACATCGGATACTATACCTTTATTATCCTGGTTTTGATCCGGATGGAATTCCATGGCCTTAGCTCTGAACGCTTTCTGCAGAATAACAAAAATATGTACTAATATCTAGAGACATGGGGAAAATTATGTACAAAGAAAAACAAGGAAATTGGAAATCAAAGACAGTCGTTGATTCATCACACCAGAAAAGCTGGGAAAAAGATACCGTTGTCCTTGGTTCATGACAATTTTTACTGAATGAAAACTGTTTTCTGGAAAATGTTAGAAACATCGTATCTAAGTTTTTAGGCTCTCTATCACAAACAACTTTAGTTAGTAATTACGCTATTGTTGTATAGCATTGAGGATTGTTATGACCTACTTCAAGCAACATAAGCACAAACAAATAAAGAGCATACACATAATTCATCAATTTAAAAACTGCGCTAATTAAAGTTAACTGATAAGACAAACATTATATAGTAGCTTAGCTTTCTAAGTGCGCACAGAACCATTGTACAAGAAACAAAGATAACTAGATAGAATTACAGAATCAAGGATGACAACTTGAGAAGTGAAAGTTAAACCCTTTTACAAATAAACGGAAGGACATTACGGTTATGAATTATAATCGAATTAACTAGAAAATAATCATAACTGTAGATCTACCTTGATCTCGGCCTCCGTGTAAGGGGTAGCTCTGGATCTGTTACACAGTAAGAAAAGGGCAAGAGTCTGTTAGTCGCTATGCACATGCATGGGAGTGTAAAACCTCTATCCTGTTGGCTATAACAAAAAGAGTTTATCTATAAGGAACCCCCATGTGACATTCTAGTAACTAACCAATCGCTAATAAGGTGAGAGAGGATGATCACTGAAAGTTCGCAAACGTGTCATATACCAGTTTGGATCTACAGCCATTATCCCGAAAGTTGACTTACATCATACATCAGGACATTTTTTAACACATGCCGTCGATATCAGTATGAAAACCTAGTATAACAGACAGATGCGAGTGACGATATTCCCTGTATTTTTCAAGAGACAGTGTTGTTATTTACTAAGCTATGTTCTGTGCCAGCTAGTTTTTTTACCTTTCTAGGCCTGGAAGTAACAAAAATTATTAGCTTATAAGGAACTAGCTTTTCGGTTTTTGTTGTGTTTGATAAAAGCTAATAAGCTCTGGGCTGATAGAGTTAAGCTTTTCTTAATTAGTTCTTTAGTTTACAAGATATGCACCAAACAAAACCCAAGTACATTGTTCTTCCAGATTGAAATTTTTTGTGTTTACAGCGTTCCATATATAAAAATGAAAATCAAAGGTCCCTACTATATTGAAAAATGGTTCTTAGCATTTAGCATAGCATTTACTCCAAAGCATGTAAGGACGGACATGACTGAGTTTTATCCCACCTAGCAAAATCATCTACAAGTTTGGAAAAATGGCCTGTTGTTGCAACAAGTAAGGTAATTTGTGAGCAAGTCAGAAAATATTGGGTTAAATACTTTCTCCAACAATAAGTTACCTGTCAAGACCCAGATTTGAGTAGTGATGTGACAACGGAGAGCTTGTACTTTGTCTGGGAGGTTCTCGGTAATTATTCCATTGAGATCTGTAAGCATGTTCAGTTTTCCAGTACCAATCCTCTCTCTGAAAATGTTGATGATACGCACCAGCATCAGATTCTCTCCAGTTCTCATGGCCTCTTTTATATTTATTCCTCTCCCTGTTGAACACACTTTGCATGCGCCTTATACGTTCCTACAAATTTGTCAAGAAAAAGACAAAATTAACATCATCGGCTATGCAACATGGCATTCTACTTAGACAATAGACATAGAACTAGAAAACAACATTTGGTTCTGCTAGCTATCATTGAAGGCAGCTAAATTGCCATTAAAGTTATCAAGTACTTACAGATAAGAAAAACCACAACAGACCACTATGCATAGAAGTTGTACTTATAAATCAATATGTTCAGTTACAAGTTTCTTCAGAGCCTGCAAATCAAATTTTCATCCCCAGTACGAATTCCATGTTACCGATTGAATGATACAACATCGCAATAGTTGAAATTTGGGTACAAGACTAAGACCAATAAATTATAGAAATTTTCCAGTATTAACACTGCCCATTTTATTTGACCAGCAGACCCTGACTTATTTCCCTAAAAGGTTTTAGAAAGTATCACTAGATTCTTGAACATCATGGCTATACTCTAGAAGGTTGATCGAACTTCTATTATATACCAAAAGGCCAAAACATCTGGAAAAAAATGCAAAACAGTCGTATGAAACATTAATATGCCATAGGTTTAACCATCTCAGGCAGACTAACCACTCTCTCCAACTCTTCTTCTAATTCCTCCTGCATCCGACGATTATACCTTCTCCGTGCCTCCTCCTGAAAAGCTGTGCGAAAAGAACCACCATTTGCGCTTCTCCCCGCCGACTGTGACCTGGTTAACTTTAATGAAAGAAGTGCAAAGGATATCAGCTCTGCCAACTTAAATGGTACATCATAGGAAGAATATTAATATGTTTCTAATCAGTTGAAATAATACCAAACACAAACATCAAGTGGCACATTATTTTTATTAAGACCAAACGCAAATAACAATACTTAATTCATTTTTACACATTGTTATAGACTAATTCACTAGCCATTCAATCTGCAACTGGAAATTGTTATTTGAGTAAACTACGGATAAAAATGAGGAGGGTCACTCTCTAATAGAGAAGCTGGATTACTATTATAACAGAAAGCAAAATGGATATACTCTTAGACTAGGCCGTTCCTTATACTTGCATCGGTGTATTGTTTTTTTAGAAAAATGATATCAGATAAAATTACAGAAACAAATCGAACAGTTAAACTTTTCCTTACAGCTTTGATAAACTTCAGGGCTTTTACTTCCTTACAGCAAAAAAAGACAAGAAAATTGACATCTATTCTGAAGGATCAGAAGGAAAGCTTTCCTTGGTAGATGGTTAACATAAAAGTCAGATACAAGAGTCTCTCTAGTCTTTCATTGAGTGAGAGTTAATTTATTCTACCTGGGTAAAGAACCAATCAACAGTCCTCCGCAGCTGACTAACCTGCCATATTGCTATAAACATCAAATAGGAGTGTCCAACCAAATTGATCACATGAATACCAACTAAAGAAAAACCCTATAGAAGATATCTAGTTCCAGGTCTTTGTTGATGAAGCCAGCAAACAATAAAGAATTCAAAGCAGCAATATTAAATATAGACCAATTGTGCTTGCAATAAGAGCCTTATAGATGAACAACTAATGAGAATAGCACTTGAATTCGAAACAACAGAGAACATTTAGCATTCTTAACATTGAATTCGAAAAAACAATCACTCAAAACAACAACCAAAAAATGGAGAACTCACGGCGAAAGTGGTGGCGGTGGCGCCAATCAACCCGAAGATAAGAATCCCCCAAAGCTTCATATCCTCTTTCTCTTGATATGGATGCTTTGAAGACTGCCATGGTTTTTCTTTATCTCCATCACCACCAGCTTGGTCTTTCATCTCCTCGTATATTCAGATATCACAGTAATTTCCAGTTGAGAGATTGTGATTCAAACACAAACCCTAAGACCATAACTAAGGTTTTGTTCTCGAATTTAGTGATCTTCTCTTCCTGAACCAAATTGAGAATTGGATTGTTGTTTCTTGTGTTCAACTCTTCTGCGGGTTTAGAACCGCAATCCGTGGATGATTTACAAGATTGTACCGGTTCTTTTTGGTTCTCGGGTAAAATCGTACTCAAGAAAATGGGAGAAAATAAAGATATGCAACAAAGTAAATAGAGACAGAGACATTCGGGTAAAAAACACGGTCATCCTCCACTTTTGCAATTCGTAACAAGTTCGTCCCTCATTTTTGAGGAGGTAATAAAGAGGTCTTTATCGTTTTATTTTATTTTTCAGCAAATAATGAACTTTATTACTAAATTGTTAGAGATTATAAAAATTTTAGATAAAATTGAAATACATGCCAAAATATAGGGTTAAAGAGCAAAGACTCATAGGCGCCTAAAATTTGAAATTTCATTATCTTCCACAAACCATCTTCGACTAACTCTTTAGCTTCAACTGGTAACAAAGCCCAGTCCCATACTCTCCAACAACGTCATAGATCTGAGTTCATCTGGAGGATCATCGAATTGAAGATTTGTCTTGGTTTTAATCACTGTTTTTGCAATCCAATCAGCACATTGATTTTGGATTCGAGAAATATGCCTGATTTTCATCTTTGAATGGATCAAAGATCTACAGATTTTCATTGAATCTTTCAGGTACCAAGCTTCATTTCGGTTAGCAATTAGGTTGATTAGCACTAGGTTATCATATTCTACATCGACTTCTAACCAATGTTTTTGCTTACACTTAATCAGACCTTCGATTAGGGCACTGATTTCAGCACACAGAGGATTCAATTTTCCCAGAAGAGTACCAGAGCCCAAGAGAATGTCACCATCCGAATTGTGAATAAGAACTCCAGTGCTTGATTCACCAAACTTATTACACAAACCATCCACATTCAACTTCATTCTTCCTGGGTTTGGAGCAGTCCACTTCAGGTATCTTGGGACTTATTTTCTGTTTTTGAGAGAGTTACAACCTAGGGAAACAGCAGCACGATAGGCATTAGTCCAATGTTTGTAAGATAATATATTCGACATATCTAAGCTTTTTATAGTATAAGTAATTCTATCGATAGCTTTTTTAACAGAAACAGAAGAACCAGTGAACTTTGCCAAGTTCCTGTTTCTCCAAATTTCCCAGCAAATAACTTGAGGGATTATTTGAGTTATATGCTTTTTGCCTTTAGAAAACCAAAACCAGGACTGTAATATACGAGAAAAGACCATATGTCTACCAACACTAATTTTAAAAAGACAACTGAAGTAGTTTCAAAGAGGCCAAGCAAAACAGCAACTAGCGAAGAGATGGTTTTTCTCTTCGCAGTTGTTGCAGAATTGGCATTTAGATGCCATACTAGTGTGTCTTTTCATGATGTTGCTATCAATAGGAATATAACCCTTTAAGAGCTTCCAGCATAAAAAAGAGTATTTTTTAGGAGTAGCAGAGCTCCAAATTCTTAAGAACAAACCAGACTTAGTATAAGAAGTTCTGATATATTCCCAAGTGGACTTAGTTCCAAAATTTTGCTTCTTAGAGAGTTTCCAAATGATTTGATCAGGTTTAGAATTGTCAATTTTATCCTGAACTTTGTCAATAAGTGAAGAGAAATACTTCCCTCTGTTGTTTATAGCAATAGTTATTCCCAAATACTTGAATGGTAGAGTGTCAGTGTTGAAGCCAGCTTTAATCTTGATGTTATCTGTTATAGATTGATTGGCTCTTCTAGAGATAATCAACTTTGTTTTATCCTTGTTCATAGATTGACCAGAGATAAGCTGATACTTATCCAGCAAGTTGCTAAGCTGCTCAATGGAGTTGGTTCCACAGTTTGTGAATATCAAGACGTCATCTGCAAAAGCAAGGCAGGGAATCAGAAACTTTGACCTAGAAGCATAGTTTAGATTGTTATTGCTTTCAAAAAGGTTGTATATTCCTCTAAGTAATACATCTTCTCCAATAATAAACAGGCTAGGAGATAAAGGGTCTCCTTGCCTTATGCCTTTAGTTTGTTTAAAGTAGCCATTTATAGAGCCATTGATAAGGACAGAAACATGCACATGTGTAATCATTTTCTGTATTAGATTAATACAATGATCAGAAAAGCCAAAACATGCTAAGAATTTAAGAATAAATGAATGAGATAACTTACTGAATGCTTTTGACATATCAAGTTGAATGATTGTATTTCCAGTTTTTGGCTTTCTATCAATATCATGGATCAATTCCTTAGTGATTAGGATGTTTTCATGAATAAGCTTGCCTTTGACAAAGGCACCCTGCATCTTAGAAATAATGTTAGGTAATATATTTGATAATCTAGAGTTTATAAGATTTGAAAAGATCCTATTAAACATGGTACAAAGACTTATCGGTCTGAAATTGTTCCATTCAGTTGGATTAGAGATCTTTGGTATTAAGCATAGACCAGTAGCAAAAATACCACCTGGAATGTTGTTTCCTGAAAGATTGAAATTAAAAGCATTACACAGATCATGTTAATAATTTGCCAACAAGATTTGAAGAAGAAAATGCTGAAGCCATCAAGCCCTGCAGCACTATCAGTTTTCATCTTAACAATTATACTCCAAATCTCCTCTTTACTGGTTTGCTTGATAATAAAATCATTTTCTTCATCTTTAATAAGATTTGGGATGTTGTTAAAAATCTCATCCTGCATTAAGATGATTTCCTCATTTCTGTTAGTATAAGATTTTGAAGATAATATAGATTTGAAAAAACATTCAGCAGAGTTAGCAATATCAGCAGTATTATCAATCCAGACTCCCTTGTCTTTGATACCCCTTATGATGTTACGCCTTATTTTCTTAGACACGTAGGTATGGTAGAGCTTGGAGTTTCCATCACCATCCCTTAGCCATCCATTGTAACACTTTTGGTGCCAGAAACTCTCTTCATTCCTGAGAGCTTTCAAGTACATGTTGTTTGCTTTTGAAAGGTTGGCCTTGGAAACATTGTTATTAGTTTCAAGATGGATTTTTTCCATTCTCTTTACAACCTCAGCAGTCTCCTCCACTTCATTGAAAATGTTGCCAAAAATGTTTGAGTTTCATTTCTTTAAACAACTTTTGAGTATCCTCAACTTGTACCAAAAGATCTGGCCCAGGTCACCCTTACAAGGCAAGCTCTAATTCTGCTTAACAGTACTCATAAAACTATCATCATTAGTCCAAGCATTTAAGAATTTAAAACTTTTTTTACAGTTGATATTTTTCGAAGTAAAGTTTGATTGAATTAAGAAAGGGGCATGGTCAGAACATGTTATGACCATGTGATACACCTGGGTTTCCTTGAAAGTGCTGATCCACAGATCATTAGCCAAAGTTCTATCCAATCTTTTCCAACGAGTGCCTCTATTCCAAGTATATCTCGAACCAATGTACCCTAAATCTTCAAGATTACACTGTCTTATAGTTTCATTGAAGTCATTGGTACTAGCATGATCATAAGTTGAACATCCAATCTGATCTTCAGAACATGTGATTGCATTAAAATCACTAGTAATGACCAAGGGGTTTCATCTGAAGCAACCATTCTCATCTGATTCCAGAGGTCAGTTTTAAGCAAACGATGACTCTTAGCATAGACCACAGAAAAATTAAACATAGAATCACAACCAGGATAGGAAACAGCCATGTGAATAATCTGATCATGGTCATTTAAAATACTGACTTCAACATCATCATTCCAGAAGATCCAAACCTTATTGGAGCTGTTGGAGATAAAGTTTTTGAAACCAAGAACACTAGAAACACCTTCCATCTTGCTAGAAGCAGCCATGGGCTCTTGAATAGACACAATTTTTGATTTATTTTCTTTGATAATAGAGAGGAGCCTTCTCAAAGTAGGCTTATTAGTTAGGCCTCTTGCATTCCAATTAGTTATCTTTATCATTATCAGATAAAGATTTTTGTTTCGATTTTTCTCCTTTCTTGGACAGAGAATTGATGGTAAACTTCTTCAAATTTCTTCTTTTCATTTCAGATTTAAGCTTTCCACATATTATGGCTCCAAAATCACTATTGTATGCAGAGTTTGTAGGTGAGTTTTCACAGCTACCCATGTTTTCCATCATGTTATTTTCTTCAAACTGGATATTGCTTTGAGCAAAATCTTGATCAATCCTATGCAAAGCCTCAATAACTTCCATATTGTTCTCACCAGAATCATTGTTTTGAAAACATTCTGCACTTTTATTATCTTTTACTTCAAGAACTTTATCCTTGGGAGTTATAACATATTTCATCTTCCTTCTATAAACCTTTGTAAAGGTTTGAACGTTACTTAAGCTGTTAACAGACGTTCTTGGTTCTTGATTTTCAATAACAACTTTATCATTAACTTCATTTGAAGCTCTTCTTAATTCCTCCTTACTGATCATAACATTGTCTTTTTCACTTCCTTTACAGTTATCAATCTTTTCATCTTATTTTTCTTGTAATTTCTTCCCCATTTTTTTACAGTCTTCTTCTTTATGTCCCATGTGATCGCAAGCATTGCAGTATGATGGCACATTCTTGTAGCTTAGGTTAATCCAGCAACCATCATTTGACCCAAAACCAGTCCATAATCTATATTTTAATCTTCTCGAAACATCAATCTCAACATGAGCAAAACAAGCATTCATTGAGGCCTTGTTTTTAGGAACAATTACCTTGTATGTAGTGCCAATTGATGAAGCCAGGTTATGTATTATCGATTTATTATACATAAATTCATGAATCCTTTCGAAACGAATCCACACTAAAGATCTTGAGCTTTCAAAAATTTTATTAAAATCTGAATCCCATCTTAAGATTCTCATCGTCTTTCCTTCAATGCTCCAAACATTTTTGGACCAGATGGAGCTCACATCTTCTTTACGCTGAAATTCGATAGAAACATACCTTGAATCAAGGCTGGTGAACTTGTAGGAACCATTGAACTTGAAGGTTTGAAGAAATCCTTCAAGAACATATTTTCTTGGGATACCTTCTCTAAATTTCCAATGATATTGGTAGAGGAGTTTTCAAGCAAGAAATATTTACCTCTTTTGAATACTGAGCTGTGAAATGGTCTTCCTTTTCATTATAGAATTCAGGTTTGAGTTTGAAGCTTTGATCTGTGCTTGAAGAGGACTGAAGAACAGTTTCAGCATAAGATTTTCTAGCCTTTACAGATCTGATTTCATTTTGAAGAGCCGGAAAATCTTCAAGGGATGTATGTTTGATTGTATTAGACTCCATAGCATGGAATCAAATAGTAAAGGAGGAAGAAAAGATCAGCCAAAAAGGCTAAGTAAAGCCAAGAAGAGGTTTCTTGGGAAAGAATTTTTCATTCTTCATTTCATCTCCTTAAGCTTAAGCTTTCAAAACTAAACCGTCTTTATTGTTTTATTAACTAGAATAAAACCATCCTTTTCGAGTCCAGCCCAACATTTGTCCCTATAATACCTTTTAACCAGCCACATCAGCGATCCACGTAGGACGCTGAGGTGGTAACCTTAAACCTTAAACCCGGCCCAAGAACCAACCTTGACCCAATAACTCAGCCCAGCTTCTAACTCAAGAACCAACCCTGACCCAATAACCCAACCCAGCCCTAACTAATAACTTGAAATCAAATCGAAACCCCCATTTCACTCCAAATCCCTAATCACTTCCTCTTTTTCCAATTCTCCTAACGAAACCCTAATTTCTTCCCCAACTCTGTTACATCAATCAAAATCCTTAGTTCAGTAAAACATCCAAGTTCAATCTCACTTGTTTAACAACCACATCGATAACCCAAAAATCTAACATCCAACTAACCTATTGTTGCAGTCTTCATACTTATTGTTTCCACATCGATAACCCGGAACCCAGAAATCAAACATCCAACCCAGAAGCTCGAACTCCAGAAATCACACATCCAACCCAGAAGCTCGAACTCATTGTTTCGTATCCAAACACCTAAGCATAACAATGGCGAAGGAAGATTGCAATGGTAAATCCTACTTCATAATTCTGTTGGTTGTTTCTATTTTCAAGAAGCTCGAATTTGTTGTTGTTGATTATTGCAGTTTAGGGTTTAATAGAATCGTCGATTTAGGATTTCCTTTAAACCACTCGTCGATTTAGGGTTTCTATTACTCGGCTGCTGAGTGTGTTAGTTGGTGTGCAATTTTGTATTGTTAGTTTCTATGTAATTTCGGATTGATTGTTGAGTGTCATTTTGTATTTTGATTTTGTAATTTTGTAATTTCGTATTGACTACTGACCGTTGAGTGTGTTAGTTGTCTAGATTGACTGGTGATATGGTTTTGTAGTGTATGGGTTGGTAGTTGGTGTTGTTCTTGGTGTAGATTAGGGTTGTGCAGTGTGGATGATGTTGTTGTTGATAGTTTTAGGTTAATGTTGTTAACTTGTGGGTATGGGGTTGTTGTTAATTATCGATTTAGGTTAATGTTATGTGCTTGGTGTTGTTCTTGACTGTGATTAGGGTTGTTTATTATATTTCAGGTACAAACAACACCATTTTTACTGCGCACTACCACTACAATGGTGCTATTGTGGGTAAAAGAAAGTTAAAGTACAAAGGAGAGAAATATGCAACTATAGACTACGTGAATCCAGACACGTTTAGTATGTTGGAACTGCATAATATGTTGGATCTAACAGAAGAAAAGAGTAAGGGAGGGCATTACGTGTTCGCGTACAACGTACCTGGTGTGGACCGTCATCTGAAACTGATAGACTCTAATGCAGACGCTTTCATGTTAACGCAGTGGCTTGGTCCAAAGAGAGAGGTGAACATATATGCAGACAGGACTCCACCGCTAGAGGTTATACTGACTCCAACAAAAAAAAAGAAACACATGACAGTTCCTATAGTCGACATCGATGGAACTTCAAGTATAGTACTTCTAGGTGAAGATGATGGGGTAGGTGTAGATGTATAGGAGAATGTACCTGTAGGTGAAGATGACGAGGTAGGTGTAGATGTAGAGGAGGGGGTTGCTGGTGGTGGAGAAGAGGGGGTTAGTGTAGATGTAGAGGAGGGGTTGTTGATGGTGGAAAAAATGGAGTTAGTGTAGATGTAGAGGAGAAACCTGCTGGTGGAGTTGATAGGGTGGGTGTAGATGTAGAGGAGTAGGGTGTACATGTAGGTGGAGATGTGGAGGAGGGGGTTGTTATTGGTGGAGAAGAGGGGGTTAGTGTAGATGTAGAGGAAGGGGTTGCTAGTGGTGGAGAAGAGGGGGTTAGTTTAGAAATAGAAGAGGAACCTGCTGGTGGAGTTGATAGGGTAAGTGTAGATGTAGAGGAGGGTGTACATGTAGGTGGAGATGATGGGGTAGATGTAGATGTGAAGGAGGGGGTTGCTGATGGATTACATGGTGGTGAGGCAGATGGTGGTCATGGTGGTGGGGCAGATGATGCTCATGTTGCTGGGCCAGATGGTGTACAAGACAGTGGGGCAGATTGTGGTCATGGTGGTGGAGCAGATGATGCTCATGTTGTTGGGCCAGATGGTGTACACGACAGTGGGGCAGATGGTGTACATTGTGGGGAGGCAGATGGTGTACAAGACAGTGGGGCAGATGGTGTACATAGTGGGGAGGCAGATACTGTAGGTGCAAGGGGTGAAGTTTCCCTCGAAGATCTGGATGATTCATTCTTCGTCGGCATTGATATGTCGCAGTTTGATACGAATAGGGAGCAACAGGAAGGTAGTGGTGGGAACAAAAGCGAAGATGGTAGTTATGAACCAGTGGATACAAGTGACAATTATAGTAGTAGTGAGGGGTCTGATGCAAGTGTTGACGTTGATAGAGTAGTAGGTGGCTTGCCAAACAGTATCTCCACCGGTGGCAAGCTGATACAGACTGGTCAATAAGAAGTTTGATTACCGACGTCAGCAAGGAGTACCTGGTGAAGATAACAAGACCGAAAGCATACCGAGCAAGATCGAGGACTATGAATTTGATACTTGGGGATGATAGAATTCAGTATAGAAGATTGAGGCAATACTGTCATGAAATATTAAGGACAAATCCGGGGTCTACAATGATTGTGCAGTGTGATGAGAGGGTCTTTAAAAGAGTCTATATATGTTTGGCTGCTTTGAAAGAAGGGTTTAAGTCAGGATGCAGACCTGTGTTGGTTATGGATGGTTGCTTTTTGAAGGGGGAATTTGGAGGACAGTTGCTTGTAGCTGTTGCAATGGATGCGAACGACCAGATGTATCCGTTGGCGTGGGCTGTTGTAGATTCTGAAAACAGGGATAGTTGGCCATGGTTTCTGCAGCTATCGGGCGACGATATTGACATACAGAACCAGAGAGCATTTACGTGGATGTCAGACAAGCAGAAAGGTCTTCTACCTGTCTTGCTTTCCCTTTTCCCCAACTCTGAGCATAGATTTTGTGCACGTCATCTCTACGCAAATATGAAGAAAACCTTCCATGGTAGAGAAGAGCACAACCTCTATTGGGCTTGCTCAAGGTCCATCTGGGTGGAACAGTTTAATTACTATATGGACCAAATGAAACAGTGCAATAGAGCCGCGTACGATTGGCTGTAAGAAAGACCTCCTACCTAATGGTCTAGGGCACATTACGACACTGAAAGTAAGTGCTCTATGCAGACGAGTAACCTAGCAGAATGTTTCAACGCAGTGATATTAGACTATCGTTTGAAAGGAATTATAAGTTTGTTGGAAGGGATAAGGGAGCAGACTGTTAGAAGGATTGTTAAGAAGAGGATAGATGTTGACAGATGAGATCAACGAATATGCCCCGCAATTCAAAAAAAATTGGCAAAGATTATTGGTAAGGCTGGGCAGTGTCGTGTCCTACAATCGGGTGGGCCTAAGTTTCAAGTTACCGAAGGCCAAAACCAGTATGTTGTCGACATAGAAGAGCGCGAGTGTGCTTGTAGAGCATGGCAGTTATCGGGTGTGCCATGTTGCCATGCGGTTAGTACTATTTTGTAATGGGAAGACATCCAGTTGATTACGTCGCCAACTGCTTCCTAGTCACAACGCAGAAGAGTATATATTCTCACATTATAAACCTGATTAATGGGTATAGAATGTGGCCTTCTAATCCGTTTCTACCAGTTGAAGCTCTACCACAGATCAAGGTTCGGGGGCGAAGGCAAACAGCAAGAAGAAAAGACAAATCTAAGCTTCTTCAACCTCCTACAGCAGTGTCATCAGCTACAAAACTGTCCAAAGTATACAACACACAGAAATGCAGCAAGTGTAAAGGTACAGGACACAATAAAAGACGCTGCGTTGGTGAAGCTGGAGGCACATCTACGGTCGATGATCCCACAGCACCAGCACTTGTACAAGGACAACAAGATGGAACGTATACCCAAATACCTGTAAGTCTCATCTACTTTTAAATGTAGCTTACTATTTTAAACACTTCTTAATTATGTTTATTGTTTTAAAAACAGTTGAAGAGGGCAGGAATTGGCAATTCAGGAGTTCATTCAGATGTAAGTGTGGTTGAGTGTTTTAAAATCCATTTCTTATTTAGTTGGTTGACTGTGGTTGAATTTGACTGATTGTGGTTGAGTGTATTTATGTGTGGTTGATTGTGTTGTGTTGTGGTTGCATGTGTTGTGGTCCCAATAAGGCTTTATTTATATTTGTATGCCTTTATACAGGGAAGTGTAATCTATTGTGTTGATAGAAGACGAGACAGGATACATAGAAATGTGGTCCCAACTGTAAGTTTTTAACTTTTTATATTAAATTACTTTTGGACATATTAGACAAGATGTGTGAGAAATCTAACTGTTCTTTATTTGTTTGATAAATAGGCTTCTACACCCTCTTTTTTTCATCTCAAAATAGGATCACATCCCCACATAACAGTTGGGTGAGGACAAAAAATATGCAACAGTATAAGGAAGCAACACATGCATCAGCTTCGACGGGAAGCAAAAAGTGAAAGCTCCCTAATTCATGGTTACAGAATGCGAAGGCCAGAAAGTTGGATGTTCATAGAAGACTTGCACATCGAAATTCCGCGGCAATGTCGCACAGTGGTGCAGCAGCTGCTGCTGGTTCAGGTAACACAGTTGTTAACATTAACATTTCTACTCGTGTTGTTACCGGATCTTGCGTTGGGAACTCGAGCAGCGCTGCCGCAACAACAGGAGGTTCCCAATCATGGGCAGCGGGTAATGAACCATCGGCGAAGCATCCTACGCCTTGATTGAAGGATCGTTCATTGTTAGTTAGTGTAGTGTTATGAGTAGGTTTTTTGCATTAGCCAGTGAGGTTATTTTTGTTGTTTGTTACCTTCGGTAGCTTAATGTAATGGATGAGAGTGGGCTGTTGTAGTTGTTTTTAAGGTTATTGTGTGTTAACATTAACATTAAGACTTGATATTTTTTGTATTTGAGATTGGAATATGATGTTGGAAAATAGATTAGTCTTGTGTTACAGGTTGTGATGTTTTTGTGTTGCAGTCTCAATTGCATGTAAATTACAGGTCGATTGCATGTATATACAGCAACATTACAGGTCTATACAGCAAAAATTACAGGTCTATAACAGTAAAAATTACAGGTCGATAACAGTTATATTTAACAACATAAATACAGCAACATTACAGGTCTATACAGCAAAAATTACAGGTCTATACAGCAAAAATTACATGTCTTGAGCCATAAAATATTACAAAAATATTACAGGTGTATTTAACAACATAAATACATGTCGATTCAAATTAAATTGCCAAATATTAAAAAATATTGTTCTCTTGACTTCTACCTATAAATCAAGTTCAAAATACTGCAACACTTTACAGTACCTTATAAAATTAACAGGTCGATTACCTATTACAGATTACAGTAGCTTCTACATGTGAGTCTTTCAACTGAAATTTGAAAATTACAAATACATAAACCATAACCCTGGTACAATCAAGCATAGAAAAAGAACCCTAATTATAATCTTCAGCCAGCGACACTTAGCTTCCAACCTCTCAAGTTTCTTCAATAGGCAATTAATAACCGGCTTCGACTTATCATCAAGAGGTGGATCAACCCACCTAAAATACCCACAGTGTTTATTTCTCTGCGTAAATAGGTGTTGTAAAACAATTAGCAAAACATTAGGGTAAAAAACATGTAAATCTAAAAACACACTTACCCCAAAATTTATACAGCATGTAAACTTCCTACCCTGATTGGTGCGAGTCCATGATATACGAGTCACACTGTGTATACCACAATAACAGAGACCTTTCCCCATCGAATTGATAGAAACTTTGGATGTACTGTGAGATATGATTATGAGTGTGGATATCGATGAGAGATGAGAGAGGAGAAGGAAGCAGGAAGAGGGTTAGTCTTCTGGTTTAGGTTGGAATGATAGAGAAGGAGATGAAATTTAGGGTTGATAGAAGGGGTTTAGGTGGGAATGAGAATGAGATAGACTCTTGATGTCGATCTAGGGTTAGAGGATGGGCTGGGTTAGAGATGGTTTAGGGCTAACCGGGTTATAATATCTAAATGGGCCGGGTTTAAGGTTTGAAAGAAGGGTAAAAGAAGTAGGTTAAAGTAAAAATTGATTTTCTTTTTTTACTGTTGCCACATCAGCGTCCTACGTGGATCGCTGATGTGGCTGGTCAAAGGGTATTATGGGGACAAATATTGGCTAGACTCGAAAAGGATGGTTTTATTCTACTTAATAAAACGATAATGACCCCTTTATTACAGCCTCAAAGGTGAGGGACGAACTTGTTACAAGTTGCAAACATGGAGGATGAATGGTGTTTTTTACCTCAGAAACAAGATATAAATTGGGGTCTCCTTACCAAAAAGAAGTAAAGTTATTAGGGCAAGGCTAAATTGAGACCCCATTTGGCTATAATGAGACTCCACAAAAGACCAATTTACCCTTGATATAAAAGCTGTATTTTCAGCCAAAAACCCTCTTTTCTCTCTTCTTCTCTCTTCTCTCTACCAAAAGCTCTCAAAATCCAGCAAAACAAAGTTAAGATTTCTCAAATCCGACATTACAAACACGTTAAGGTACGAATCTTTTACCTATTCATGTAATTTTTAAGCAATTTACTTTAGTACTTTTAGTGATATTTAGAGTTTTAGATTCTGCCTCAAAAGTCCGATTTTCATGTATATGTTGTTGTTTTTTTGAAAAAAATACTTGTAGCTACGTGTTAGTCGAGGCATTAGGAACGTTTTGGTACCATTTTTGTCGAATTTTGGTTTGTTTTTGTGGGTTGGTTCGCTGTTTCTAGTTGTGTGTGCTGGTTGCTTGCGATTTCGCACAACCAGCAATGGCAAAATTACAAACAGACAGCTCATAATTTCACCAAAATAGCGAACTGTCTGTTCGTAATTTCACCAAAAAAAAATTCATTTTTAATTATGTGAAATTGCGAACATGCAGTTAGAATACATAAGCAAATAACTTAAAACAAATGATAGATAAGCTAACCCTGAGCTAGCATTGCACACTTAGTTTTATGGAGTCGGATAGTTCATTCCATACTCAAAGTGTTTCTCGAATGAATATTCCTCTTCATCACTACTTCCTTGGGGAGTTGAGTTAGTATCAACGACGCTGGCTATTGCGTCGACTATTTCTTGCTCCATTTGCTACATCGTATATGATACTATCTCCTGCGTAATTGTATTTTGGAATCTCATGTTGAATACATTTCAGAATTTTCTTTGGACTTCGTAAGCCAACGACTCAATCTGTAAAGTCACTGTTTTAAGATAATCTAATCTATCGAACACTTCTTCGCGCTCGCGTGGTCGGGGCATTAAACATCCTGGACAGGATGCCTCCCTACCGTGGTTGAAGAACATTCTACACAAAACCGCATCGATGAAACCAGGAATCTCCTCTTGCATCGTACCTCTGACGAAGTCATATGCGTTTAGGAGGTTTGCATCTTTGTGCACGTTCCAGCCTGAATCACCCATTGTTATAACTTAAATGTTTAGTTTCATAGTCAGATTCTAGTATATATAGACTCGAATTTGGTGGTTCAATTCTAAAATAATTAGCGGGAAATGGTGTTTTTGTTCCCGCGTAAAACTTTTTGAGGCGGGAAACCTTCACTCTATTCCCTCCATACAAAAATACGATATTATTGTTATAAACTCAAACATATGCTTTTATGTTTTGTTTTTATGAATAATAGCATTAAAGTGCGGAAACTCTAATATTTTTATAAACTCAAACATGAACGGAATCAGAAACTCAAACATAAACTCAAACATGAACGGAATCAGAAACTCAAACATAAACTCAAACATGAACGGAATCAGAAACTCAAACATAAACTCAAACATAAAATAAAACACACGTAAAAACATAGTCTGGAATATGAACTTTAACATAAAGCCAAATTGGAGTTTATCTATCAGGCCACTTCCATTTCATCAACTTCGTTTATTCTTTCACATCCTGCTAGTCATGCATTTCCTCTAGCCGGATGTCGATAATGTCAGTGCGGACCAAATCCAGCTGGTCCCGTGTTATATAATCCGTGACTTTACAGTTGAACCGGTTACACGCAACACGACGTTCCAATTCGGTGAGGCCAAAAACTGGATGTTGGCGGAATGTGACTAGAACTGACCACCTAGCTTTCACATCATCAACACGCCTTGAAATTCTAGGCGGCTGAACACCATCCCTTCCATATAGGAAGTACATCTTGCATTGCAATGCCTCCCAGTACTTTATACCCTCCTCTATCATGTTCGTGTTACCAACATCAGCTGATGCCATCATCAGATATTGATCTTCCAACTCAGTCCATGGACACATTTTTTTGCAATTGGTATATTTGCTATTGTTTATTCTTCCTAAAAAACATCTTTCTGTACCACTTTTATGCTTAAGATAACGTAATCCAAGTAAACCTATCAATAAACGACACTTGTAAGATAAGGATAACGTAATCCAAGTTGATGAATGATTATGCGACACCTAATATTTACAAAAGTACTCAAATGTTGCAGTGCAATAATAGTAGGGGTCTCATTATAGCATAACTTCCATTACCAAGTGTCTCGCTATAACGAGACGCCTACCAAAATTGCCGCAAAAAACACCCGTGTTTAATGCACTTCCCGCCCAAATAAACACGAGCCTAAAAATAGACGCTAAGCACTCCTCGAACATAAACAGTTTAACCAATGGAGTTTACCCCTAATGAAGATTACCATTTGCTCGAGGCAGTGAAACTTTCCCTCTAAGAGTTGGGGGAAGATAGTAGCAATGCGTTTTTCGAGCTGGTCTTGTGTAATATGTACTACAACTACGGCCGTTTAGGAACTGAAAGTTTTGTTGTGCGTAACTGTGACCAAATCAAGGAGAGGTACATTATTTGCAAACCAATGGATCGTTTGTTGTTTCTACCATTTAAAATCAAGCAAGAAACAGCTGCCGTCTGGAACATGACAGTGGTAGACTACATCACTAAGGATATGGTAGCGTATCTTCAGAATAGGATTACTGAGAGGGAAGAGGGGATTGAATCTGACGACAACTTGGGATATGACTTCGACGATTGAGCATTATGCTATTTTCTTAATTGTTTGCATTTTGTAGGTTCTGTATTGTCTGTTTGTTTAAGTTAATATTATAACTTGTTTTAGTTTCTATTACCATGTTTTGACATTTTTATTTGGTACCAACAACTTAAGACAACAACTAATAAGAACAATAACAACTTAACACAACAACTAATATGAAAAAACACAACTTAAATTAACAACCAGTAATATGAAAATCACAACTTCAAACAACGACTAATTAGAAAAATCACAACTTAACTTAACAACCAGTAATACGAAAATCACAACTTCAAACAACAACTAATAAGAAAAATCACAACTTCAAATAACAACCGCTAAGAAAATAACAACGTAAAATAACATAAGTGGAAGGCTTAGTCGTATCTAAGTTTGTATTCCACATCATCCACTCCACTCCTTGCAATAATTATGTCCTCTAGAAATGCTACCATATCCCTTGTGATGCAGTCTATCAAGCTCAGGTTCCATACAGAAGCTGCTTCTTGCTTAATTAACGATGGCAAGAAACACAAATGCTATATTGGCATGCAAAAATTGTATCTGCGTTTGATCTGCTCACGAGTACGCACAACGATACCTCTTGTACCTATACGGACGTAGTTTATATACATCGTACATATGACACGCTCGAAAAACTGATCGCTGGTATCTTCCCCCAGTATCTGGCGTGCAATCTTCACAGCTTGAAGCATGTGGTAGTCTTCGTCCGTCGTAAACTCCATATGTAAATGTTAACGAGTTTTATATTTTCGTGAATGCTATATGTTGACCAAGTGTCGTATTTTTCTTGATTTTATGTCCTATTTTATAGGGGGCGAGTCAATTTTGGTGGGCATTTAATATATGGATAGGGTCTCATTATAGCGATATTCATACCCTTTCGAATGCAATGTTGTCCTTAGCTATAATGAGACCCTCCTTTAAACCACGTGGATTGTAATAATGATCTTGGATATGTGTGTATTTTTTTATATATTATGTGTCACAATATTAGTCGCCTATTCAGATTACGTTATCCTCACATGTTTGACTAACGTATAATAATGGTTAAAAAAATAAAAAGTTTCGGACTCAATAAGTAAATAAACGTGAAAATATCAAAATTGTGACCATTTTAGGCTATTTTGAAGTAGTTTTTTAACTTTTTTTGAGTTTTTTTTTCTTTCCCACAAATTTCGAATCATTCGAGTGAAAATGACTAACGTATAATGATGGTTAAAAAAATAAAAAGTTTTGGACTCAAGAAGTAAATAAACGTGAAAATGTCAAAATTGTGACCATTTTAGGCTACTTTGAAGTAGTTTTCAACCTTTTTTGAGTTTTTTTTCTTTCCCATAAATTTCGAATCATTCGAGTGAAAATGACTAACGTATAATGGTTGTTAAAAAAAATAAAAAGTTTCGGACTCAAGAAGTAAATAAACGTGAAAATGTCAATATTGTGACCATTTTAGGCTACTTTGAAGTAGTTTTTCAACCTTTTTTGAGTTTTTTTCCCCACAAATTTCGAATCATTCGAGCTAAATGACTAATGTATAATGTTGGTAAAAAGAAAAATGAGTTTTGGACTAGGGAAAGTTACAAAATAGTAAAATTACAAAATTGTAAAATTTTGAATCTTAGTTTTATGCTTTCGGACTCAGCCCAATCAATCAAATCGGCTTTGATGTAGAAGGTGTGCGTACTAAACACTTTCGTGTAATCGTCCATCGAACATGGCGGTTGATCTGGTCCATGCATATGTGATTGATGCAATTATATGAAAACATACGTAATTGTAACCGATCATTTAATTTGCAAAACAGGTCATATTCGCGAACACGGAGTTCGGTTTTTAGCAAAATCGCGTACACCCAATTCGACGATTTCGACAAACTGCGAGCACCGTACGCGTATATTTGACAACATTACGTGTTCAATGTTCGTCCATTTGGTATATCTGCGAACGGGGTGTTCGCTATGTTGGAAAAATCACGAACAAGTTATTCGTCCATTTGGCGGATTCACGAACAACCTGTTCGCGATTTTGCCAAAAATTTCATGCAAAACTACGAACCCTGGGTTCGCAGTTCATCCAGTATGTAGCGCTACCAGCGCTATGTTCGCACAGAAACTTAAAAAACCAAAAATCACCTCATCTTGGTTTGTAAATGGTCCGTCAACGGCTTCTCCTCCTCCGATGCAAAATGATCGATATTGCAGTTGAAACCTTCACTCCAATCACTCAAATCCATAGTTTTTTTTATAGTTGGAAAAATTGGTTTTTCTTACAAAGTTGGGCTTATATATGAAGGGTAAAATGGACATTTCACATTGAAGAAAATAAAATCTGATTTTGAGGTCTCATTATAGCCAAATGGGGTCCCAATAGAGCCTTGCCCAAGTTATTATTACTATTTATTTTATTCTCCGAACCTTATGACTTTTATTTAAAAAACTTGAAAGCTAGAGGGGTCATTACAAACTTAAATTTTCACTCGGAGAAAACTCAACAATGCGGCATTAAATCAGCCTTTCTTCGTCTTCACAGTTTCATCTTTTCCATTCTACCTTACATCCAAACTTCATGAACCAAAATTCATCACCTTCTCGTTAAAAAATTCATCTTAAAAAATCTATAATAAAAACTCCAAATTTCCTTAACAATCAATTTCCTTCTGAAAACCTGATGTAACTTAACCCGATGTTTTCTAGAAAAACGATTAATCTTAAGTGATTGGAGCATAATCATGATTGAATCTAAAATTTCTTCTCTCCTGCAAAGCTTGCTTAGCCACCCAGTCCGCGGTCTCATTCTGCTCCCGAAAGATATGTTTTATCGTCATTTCAGAGCTTATAAGCTTCCTGCAACAGCTTAAGATAGGATCCAAAAACCAGACAGATTTGTCACTCTCAGTCAAATTTACCAGCATAGCATTGTTGAGTCGACTTTGATATCTAGCTTCGTGATCTTTAGAGCTTTACATAATAGCAATCCATCAAATAGTGCTCTAGTCTCTGCTACCATTGCAGAGTTCTTTCCGTAAATCCTCCTGAAGCCGATGATTATGTTGCCCTCGTGGTTCCTGACTATTCCTCCAGTACTAGACTCACCGTAATCGAGAGAAGATTCATCAGTATTTAATTTGTACCGGTGAATTTTTGGAGGAGACCGTTAAAGCGAGATTGGAACTGTATGCGTCAGATGTTGGATTCTGCGACCCAATGAGCTAGCTATATTGACATATTTTCCCTAATACTTCTTCTTGATGAGATTCGAGTTGTTTAGCCCATTTAATATTCTTAAAACATAGTCAATCAGAGAATCAGGGGTGGTGTGTCATATTATTGATATTTCTTGAAATATTCTCCCAAGCTATAATTGTTGGTATTATTGATCTTATATTATAGGATTTGGTCAATGACCAATACCAGAAACGAATTAAGTGATGTAATGTCATATTTCTAGAGATTTTGATACCAGTAATAAAGCTGAAATGGTTCCAAACTATCCACGAATTATTGCATTGGACCATGATGTGATTTGAGCTTTCCTCGTTGCTGCAAAATTGACACTTCGAAGCCATTTGGGCTTTCCTTCTCTGCAAGTTAACATCTGAAGGGAACCAATTCAAGAGAGCTCTCCAAAGGAAAAAGGAACATTTTGTTGGAGTTATTATTACTACCTTTTACAAAAAACACTTAATAAATCATCAAACACTTGTTTTATTTTATTTAATTTTTTTTAAAATATAAGTTATTACGAAAAAGGATCTTGAAAATATTGTTAGTTTTGGTTTAATAGTTTGTTAATAGGTTTGTCAATCCGATAATCCGTTCGGAATCGATCTGATAAAATTTGTTCAAAACCGATTCGATAATGTTATCTAACCATTAACGAACTAAGATTTGAACCCAGATCCATTAACAATCTAAGTCGATAAAACCGATAAAACCCGTTTTTTAAATATATATAATTTTAATTTAATTTATAAAAAATAAATATATTTGTATAAATATAACAAACTAATTAACTATATATATCTTATAAACTAAACATTTAACTCAAAGGTCACGAATTACAAAACTACCTCATATTATATTGGAAGAATAATATATATAAGTAAATGTGAAACAAGGTTATACAATGTAAGTAGTGATAACCATCAAAAGTTTGATAAAATACACACAGATGCTTGTTTTTTATTTAAAAATACCGATAACTTCTTGATAGTTCGAAACATTTTTAATCATTTTGTTTTTTAAATATCATATCTTTTAAACAATAATTTCAAAAAATATCTAAAAATACGATTGATTTTTTTAAACAAACAAAACTATATATATATATATATATATATATATATATAATTTTATTTTAGTTGCATAATTATGTGTAATTGGGTTATGAAATAAGTCTGAAAAAAGTAATTGTGTTCTAGTTGCAAAATTATATGTAGCTGGATTACAAAAAAACAAATGTGTTTCGGTTACGGAATTAGGTTATGAAAAAATCTAGTTGCGAAATTATGTGCAAATGAGTTGTGTAAATAAGAAGAAAATCGTTGCGTAAATAGAGATTTGGTTGCGAAAAAACAACTGTATCAAGTTGTCAAATTACGTGTAATTAGGTTGCAAAAAGTAATTTTGCTCTCATTGCGGAATTATGCAAACTAGTTGCGCAAATAACAAATAAAATAATTAAGAATTATGTAAATTAGTTGCGTAAATAAGAAAGAAAATAGTTATGTAAATAGAATTTTGGTTGCATAAAAAACAAGTGTGTCCAATTGCAGAATTACGTGCAAATGAGTTGCATGAATAAAAATAATTAGACTTTGGTTGCGGAATAAGTTTGGAAAAAAATAACAATTTTTCAGTTGTGGAGTTACGTGTAATTTGGTTGCTAAGAAACAATAATGTTTTGGTTGTGTAATTAAATGTGATTTAGCTGCGAAAATATAACTCATGGATTTTTTTATTCGTCTGTAAAAATAGAAATATGCATGTTTTTAGAAGAAAAAATATATAGGTATGTTTGAAAGATATGAAGGTTAACGGTTAAAAATAACTATTTGTTAAAGTTGTACGTGTTTTATGTGTTCAATGATATTGTTTTAAGCATTTATGTTGCAGGTGAGTTTTGATAAACTTCAAAATCCATGCGGTTATCGGTAATTCTAATTTTTATTGGGTGTTTATCGGTAATTCTAATTTTTCGAGGATGGTTATCGGTAACTCTCTCTTTTGTTTTTTAGGACTAGCAAATTAAAACTATAAAATATTTTTTTTTTCACGAGCCTAGTTAACACTGGTCTCGCATCTAGCGCATCTAGCATTTGGATATCGCATATATCATCTAGCTACTATATCTCACATCTAATACTTTCACTTTACCATGGTATCACATATAGTATCTAAAATCTACGTCTCATATCTATCATCTAGCATTTAGGGCTGATAAAGGGAAGAAATACTATAAAGAATAAGCTAAATTGGATAAATAAAGGAGTTGATTTGGTTTAATAAAATATTGTGTAAGAAACCCAACAAATATGTAATATTGAGGATGCTTATTGTAATAACTAACAATTATGGTTAGGATTAGTAAAGCAATCAGGTGTGAAATATCCATGAGAATGGGGTAATTATGTAAATTATGGACCCACCATTTGTTTAATATAAAACAACACCCCATTTAGGTTAGGGGTCAATAATTAATCAATCATTACCATATTGTTATAATTGTCTATTTCTCTCTTTACTTATCTCGTTTTTCTCTCTAAAATACTCTCTTACAAACATTGATGTGACAGATAACCCCACTAAAAAATATTTTGAACTATCATTGGTGTCGTCTGTGGGAAAGCGATCGGTAACCGGAATCGTTTTCCCATAGTCATAGTTTTATATTCAAACACTATGCGAGTAATAAATACATAAATATTAGGAGAACTAGAGTCTGGCACGAAGAAACACGTGATCGGAAATCCATCTGAAGATCTCCCGATTGAGGAATAAATAGTGAATGAAAGAAATGACAATGACGGACGTGCCGAGGAGGCTTAGAGGAATCTGCCTTAGTAGCGCGATGGAAAGACTTTTGGAAGATATTGAAAGATTGAATACTAATTAGGAAGAGATACTGAGTTCGCAAAGCCTCAAATTGGAGGTCCGAAGAGAGCATATAAATGAAAAAGATCACGTGGAAAATTCCCATCAGACCGATGAAATGCATCAAAGACAAATTCAGTATTATTCAAAGATAATAGTGAAATCTAAATGTCGCTATGAGTCAACTGAATCTAGCGAATATTCATCGTATAATTCAGATGAATCTTTCTCTATATAAAGGGATGATTGACGTTAAAAAAGTTACATGAAAATATATTTGAGATGGCAAAAATATGGTCATCGAACATCTCATCGAGTTAGGGGTTCAAGGAAAAAAAATAATGAACAAGAGAAAAAATAACTTGGGTCCGAGGAGAAATATAGGGTTGTGGATGTTACTAAAAGGGAGAAAATAATCCCTCATGTTTAGATCCCTTCGGACAGTCGTAATTTTGGTTATCGTGTAAGCAATTAGTTCACATACCCGTCCGACGAAGCTTTGTACACTACAGTAAATAAAGGCCCTAGGGGCAGTATGTATAAACTGGGTCACAATTGGAGGTCATCTCCACTTTCCCCAAAGATACTTTCAGGATATTTGCCAAAGTGGTTTGATATTTCAAAGCTGGAAAAGTTTGATGGAACGCAAAATCTAGACAACCATATTGAACAAATCAAAAGTTTATGATCAACCATGGCAATGACGACAAATATTTATGTAGAGTATTCTCCCAAACATTCAAGAACGCGACTTTAAAGTGGTACAATTGATTTATAAAGGATTGTATTTAAAAAATTGATATGTTCTGAAATATGTTTTGTCAATATTTTGTGGGAAGCAAAATATTCCACGCAAATGGTGATAAGATTATTTATTATAGACATAAAGTGGGAGAGAGCCTCAAGGATTATACGAATAAATTTATCAAGGCTAAAACTGATATGGAAAGTTGTGAAGACAAAGTGGCACTAGCAGCTTTCCGAATGGGTCTTTTCTATGGTATAATGAAAGATAACGCTTCAGAAAGGCAAGCCATGACATTTGGGGCTTTGTTACATCAAGTAAAGAAAAGAACTTTGGTAGAGGAATCACAAGTGTCAGAAATGGACTATATGGCACAGTTCAATCAAACTTCGGTGGTAGCATATAACAATTCACATCCAACAACTATTATCCTACTTCGTCCACCAACTCAAACACCTACCCAGGTACCTCCAAAGCCGAAGGTGAACACACAAATTTTGAATACACGACAATATTTTTGACATATATCTAACAAATGGATCTGACCTGCACATTTTGTTGAGCTGACGGAGTGTGCAACAACAATTTTTGACTGAACACATCCACACATACAGTTCTACAAGCCACTTCCAATACAAAATCTGAGGGAAAACAGAAGCAACAAGTATTGTAAGTATCGTGAGGATATTAGGAACAGCACAAAGGATTTTGTGGCATTGGAAAAAAAATACATTTTTTCATTGAGAATAGGAAGCTAACGACGTTATCATAAAAATTCTCTTACAACAGCAAAGCAAGAAAACACTCTGATGATCTCAGAACCTATTGATGCATTTGACATTTCCACGAAAGATTTATATCCAAAACCGGCCAGGAATAGTAGCTTGATGGTAGAGGAATCAACCATGAGAGGAAAGGTTAATAAATTATGTTTTTTAATCACTAATAATTTTTGGAGGAGATACAGTTGCAAGGACATCAAATTATTTTCGAAAGAGACACATCGTCAACCTAGCGACCCAATTCGAAAGATCTTCACCACACTTGTATAAAAATCCATCTCCAATAATTTGTTTTGAAGATGATGATACGAGGGATGTAGCTGGGCCACATAAAGATGTGTTGGTTATTGTAGCTAAAATTGTTGAGGGTGAAATATGAGAATCTTGATTAATATGGGCAGGTCGGGTAATATTATGTTCATGAAAACTTATGAGAATATAGTGAACCCCTCCAATAATTCTTTGGTCAGATCGGACAATTGTAGGGTTTACTGGGGTAAAAAATGAAGTGGTTGGAGAGTTTGAGGGGAGAGTATAACTAGGTCGGAGACCATTTAAAAAATTAGTTACGATTTTGTATATTGTGGTAGATGTTCCAACGTCTTACAGTGCAATTTTTGGAAGGTCTTGGCTATCTAGAATGCATGCAGTGGTATCAATCGGTCACCAGTGTTTGGAATATGTTGTGGGAAAAAATGTTGGAACAGTTAAAAGCAATTAAAAGATGGCAAGAGAATATTATCGAACGACTTTGGCCCCAAATAAAATCAAAAGACGTGAGTCAAAGAAGTCGTAACAATTAGTGGGGCTTTCTGCGGGGTCCGATCACGTGGATGATCCGGTGGAGACCCCCGAGTTTATGATCATAAATGAAAGTTTTGAGGATCGTGTTTTTTCGAAAGGAAAGAGTTTAAAAATCAGTACAAAGTTATCTCCAGAGGTGAGGAAAAGGTTAATTATGTTCTTGTCAACAAAGTTACATATGTTTGCATAATGCACTGAAGATGTAATAGGGTTCATGCAGAAATCATTTGACATAGACTGGCTATTCGAAGTAATGTGCATCCTATCGTCCAAAAACAAAGGTTTTTTTCTCAAGAAAAATCTGAGGCAATCACGACAGAGGTAGATCACTTATCTAAGGTTGGACACTTCGAGAATCACAATATCCTATGTGGACTGCCAATCCAGTTATGGTGGAAAAGAAAAATGGTAAGTGGTAAATGTGTGTGAACTTCACTGATCTAATTAGAGCATGTCAAAAAGATTATTTCTCGGTCCCTCAGATAGATTAGTTAGTGGACTCAACATCAAGAAACCAATTATTATCATTTATGGGTGCGTATGCTGGGTACAATCAAATCCAGATGGATCTGAAGGATAAAAAAATCACGACATTTATCATTAGAAAATGCATGCATTGTTATAAGTTAATGCCCTTTGGATTAAAAATGCTATGACGATTTATCAATGCTTAGTAAATAAATATTTTGAGGTACAGATAGGAAAGAATCTCTAGGTATAGATTGATCACAAGCTAGTAAAAAACAAGGGATGAATACCATTTGACAAATCTAGAAGAAATTTTTGTCAAGTTAACAAAAATAAATTTGAAGCTAAACCCAGAAAAGTGCACATTTGGAGTACGGTCCAGAAAATTTCTTGGGTACATATTTAGTGAACATAGAATATAAGTTGATCATGTACCGCTAAATTCTTTGAGCACTATGGCACCACCTCGAACAATCAAAGAAGTACAAATTCTGACAAGGAGATTGACAGCTTTGAATAGATTTATATTTCGGTCATTGCGTAACTGTGCTCTATTTTTTTTAACTCTTGAGGTATGCCAATTGTTTTAACTAGACTCAAGAATATTCCATAGCTTTTCATTGGATTAAAGAGTATTTATCCTCACCGGAAATTCTGACAAAGCCTAATTTGGGGGAGAAATTATACATCAACATAACAGTATCAGCTTGTGTTGTTAGTGTCGTATTGATTTGAGAAGAAGGAAATTGCCCAAAACTAGTATATTATATCAGTAAAAATATTTTAGACACAAAAAATGATAATTAAAATTATAAAAACTGGCCCCAGCATTGGCAACCGCTCCTCGGAAAATGAGGCCTTATTTTTATGTTTATTCTATTATTGTACAAATATCATTTCCACTGAAAAGTATGCTGCAAAGGCCTGACGTTTGTAGAAGAGTGACTAAATGGCCAATTTAATTAAGAGATTTTGACATTGAATTTGAACCTCGAACTGCAATCAAAGCGCAAGCCTTAGCATATTTTCTAGTTGAATTTCATCCTAAACAATCAGATATGGAGATAGATGAAGCAAGTTTTGAAGCAAGATGGACTGTCCAAATAGATGGAGGTCCAAGTGCAATAGGATGTGGGTTGGGGTGCAGTTAGTATCTCTAAATAATATTGCAATGCATTAAGCTATTCGTTTTGGATTTCAAGCATTAAACAATGAGGCTGGATATGAAGTCTCTTTGGCCGACTTAAGACGACTCATTGTGGGGCCAAAAGAGTTAGGCTAGTGAGTGATTCACAATTACTGATAAATCATGCATGTTTACCAGTCTGAGGCTAGAAATAATCATTTAGTGAAGTATTTGAGGGCGTTAAAGTCTTTAATATTAGTCTTCGAAAGCGTTAGGTACGAGCACGTTTATAGGGCAGGAACTTCGGTGGTTGATTCTCTGGCTACTGCTTCATATTCTAGGGATCACCCTTGGATTATCACAAAATAAAATCCTTCAATAACAATGGGGGTCCGAGCTAGTGGAACGGTCAATTGAGGATTTTCAAATTTCTACAAGTGTAGGAAAATATTGGAAAAGTGAAATTAAAGAATTTTTGGTAAATATATTTTGCCATTGATAAAGTAATGGCAAAAATAATATGATTCAAGGTAAATGGCTATATTTTCTTCATAGATATCTAATAAAAAAAAATTTAACAGGACTTTTCTTCGATGTCTTTGAGGAAATGAATCACAAATGATATTGTCGGAGGTACATAATGGGGAATGATCTACATATTGTGGGTATAAAACCTTGATACAAAGATTTCTTCTGGCAGAATATTATTGGCCCACAATTGCTTCTAATGACAAAGAATTGGTTAAAAGATGTGATACTTTACAAAGAATTGCTAACACAATTCATGCACCATGAGTACCTTTTTAGTCGATATCTGAATGATTACCTTTTAATCGATGAGGAATTGATCTTGTCTGGCCTTTACAAATGGCATCCCGGGGAAGACGGGAAATAATTATCGTGGTAGACTACTTCTCTAAGTGGGTGGAAGCTGAACCATTGGCGCAAACAGAAACTAAAGATGTGATCGAGTTCATTGTTTCCAATATATGTTATCATTTGGTGTTGCAAGGAAAATAACGATAGATAATGGACTACAGTTCGACAATAAAGAGATGAATGATTTTTGTTATGCTAAAGGAATACAACAATGGTTCTCGGCACCTTTCCATCCACGAGAAAATGGCCAAGTTGAGGTTACTAATCGAACAATTCTTAACGGTTTAAGAACGAATTTGGAAGTCAAGGCTAGAAAATGGGGAGATTATTTACAAGAAGTATTGTGAGCATACAAAACTACTCCTCAAACAACAACCCAAGAGTCTGAATTTGTGTAAGTCTATGGAATGCATATTATTGTGCCGTCCGAAGTGATTTTTCCCTCATATCGAGTTAGTGAGTATTTCGAAAAGGGCAACAATAAGGGGAAACTTACAAAGTTAGACTTAATAAAATAAAAATAAGAAAAGCTCAATTGAATTCTCTACGTTACCAAACTTTGATGAGAAGTTGATACACTTCCAAAGTTAGACAACGGGAGTTTAAAATAGGGGACAAGGTTTGAGAAAAGTATTTCTTCATACAAAAGAAAGACGGTTTGGCAAGTTAAGACCAAATTGGGAAGACCCATACATGGTAACTGAGAAGGTAAAGTCGGGGACATATCGAGTTAAAGATAAAGAAGGCAGGGATCTTCATCACGCATGAAATATTGAGCATCTCAAATTATATTTGGAATGAATGTAAAAGTTTATATATATTTTGAAAAAAATTGTGTAAGGAACGGTGGCATACTCTTTCTTACCCGGGTGGTGCAAGAAGGCTTTAACGAGATTCCTTATAGCCGGCTTATATATAATATTTATTTGTCATCTTAAAACAATTTTCACAATTTTCATCTTTTTGACCGGAAAGATCTTCCAACAAATGTAGGTCAATAATTTTTATCTTTTGGACCGAAGGTTCTTTCAACAAATGTTGGTCAACAATTTTTATTTGTTGGACCGCAAGGTAACTCCAACGAATATTGGTCAAGAATTTTTATCTTTTGGCCCGGAAGGGTCTTCTAATAGAAATTAATGAATAATTATGTTTGGATATAAAAGAAATTAATGGAAAAGAACTAACCGAAGAACATTGTTATTCATTAAAGTTCATAGAGTACAAAATGCCTAGTAAAAGTATAAAGACTTAACAAAAAATATTCGCAATGCACCATTGGGTCATACAAATTTTCATAAAAACAATAGAACCAAGAACTAGCAAAATATTTTTGTTTTACCCCAAAAAGGTACCTTCATTGTCATCTTCCGACGAGCTATCCGAGGAGGAACTGTTTAACTCCTCAGAGTAGCTAGATGATTCTTCATCTACTAAAGAAACTCCCTTCGGATGATGCTTCTTATCAACGCGCTCCCAATGACTTCCTAACTTCAAATCTGGAATATACTCGTGAAATTCTACCACCAAGGCATATTTGATCATGACATCTCTCTTTTCCAAATGAGAAACACACTCAGCAACATATTATTCAAGGAAAAAATTCTTATACTTTTCAGCGTCATCTCTAAGAGATTTCCCTTCAGTAGTAAGTTTCTCGATCCTTGACAACATTCTCGAAGTATGTCTGAGTTTGGACACAAGCGTCGGTGAGACCGTCAACAAGTGTACTCTGATCGGTGTCTTAAACAATGAATCGCTCTCGCTTATCATAATTTTTTTCTTGGTCATTTTTCAATTTAGCTTTTCAACGCTTCAATCCTCATTGATCGCTTGGTAGCAATATTCTTGTAGTGGGCAAGCTCTCATTCCAAATTTTCGATGCCTACCATATTTTGAATAACTTCATTTTTGTAGAGATCTTTTTGGTTGGCTTCTCTCAAGAAGAACATCAACATGAAGTAATTTGTTAAGCTCATTGGCTAATAAATCATTCTCATAGACGTCAAAGTATGTCGGGGTATGAGAAACAACTTCAACATTCTCTCAAACTTCTTCTTCATTCCCTTGACCTCTTGGTTCGTCACTCATCTTGTTTCCTTTGAGAAACAGACTCTCCTGTTGAATTTCGAGCATAGTCTAAATCTAAGATGAAGACTTTTTTGGGAGCAGGCATGCTCAGAACATTGGTATTATCATCTTCTTATTCCTCAACAATTTTCTTCTTACTTGTATCTTTGGATGTGTATCTCTCTGGTGGTCTCTTGGAGCCACCCTCCATGGCAGGATTAACTTCCTCGGGTTCAACATCAGCTTTATTTCCCTTATCGGCTTCAGTCTAACATTGACATTCTCTTCTTTTATCGTATCTTTTTTTGGGTCCCGATGAGTTGGAGCCCTAGCCCTTGTAGGAAGAAAGACAAGGTTGGATAAGACTTACAATCACTTGAGTACATCATCTTGTGTTAGAGGTATCATGATTTCCTCTATAGATTTTGGCTTAGTCAGGTCGGTCCTCCAAAGATGGCTTTGGGCCAGATTTGATGGAGTGAATCACCTATGGAATTCATTTAGCCCAATAACTCAACTGCGCAAAGATCCAACTTGTTACTTTAACTTGATCCACTAATGGTTTTGAGAGTTCCTTTATTGTTGTCCCCAAATAAAATTTTGGTAAAACATATAAAATAAATAAGCTAAAGTAATAGTGAAAATTAGTACCTCGATTGATCCATCTCAATATCAGCCGATAAGATACTTAGTAAGGTATTCAAAACTCTGTCTCCCACAATCCGGAGATGAAGAAAAATATATGTTTCCAGTTCTTGTCGACACCTAAGAGATCATCTACTGTCTTCAGTTTTTTCCCAAAGGTTAATGAGTAGAATGAGAAGTGAGAGTTCTTGGCAACGTCGGTCAGCTCAACAAATTGCTCCGTCGAAAAGTCGATTTGGAAGATCCAATAATCCATTATATAGGACATCAAAATGAACCACATGTTGGGGCCAGCTTAGGTTGGACACAAATTTATCAAGTCAAAATATTTTACCATAGCAGGTTCCAGTGGGAATCGAAGACCCCAATTTAGAATCTTTGAGTAAACAATTAACATGTTGTCTCAAACCAATAATAGAGCCTCCCCAACCTCAGGAAATCGAATATGAATGAAGGCGGAATTCACATTGGTCTCTAAGATTGATTTCTTCAGACGATTGATAATATTTGTACTCAATCTTGTACATATCCTAGAGATGCTTGGCTTCAACCTTCCAAAGATTGTTTTCCAAGATAGCCTCAGGATCCGAGGGCAGTTCAAGGTCACCATTTTTCTTCTTATTTGGTACATTCTTCTGGTGGAGAGGAGAACTTTTTTCAGCTTTGAGGGGATTTTATACTTGAGTAGGAATGGAAGGTCCGACTTGGTGAACTAGTGCATAGAAAGATCTGATGGGTCGAGCATCTACAACAATTATATATTCTCATTGATCATCATCTGATTCATCAATCAAACGTTTTTCTCGTACCTCTATGATGGATTCAAGGGGTGGAACAATAGCCTCCTTCAATTGCTCAGGTTTTGATGAAGCTTTCTGAGGAGTGACCTCAGGAGTTGTTTGTGGAGTAACGTGTAGGGTATTTTGAGGATTAAGAACAGTGAAAGCAAGTTCAATTTTTTTTCGTTGAAGGCTTCAGATACTTTTTTCTCTTCGGATGACTGTCCTTGAATTTTTTAGTTTCCTGGCGTAGGTCACCCAACAAAATGAACATGTAAGTATTAACTGTATTTAGTGAAAGATTAAGGTCACATTTGTCGAGCCTTGAACAAATCTGACCGGGGAGGATGAGTAGTACAAGGATTGGATGAAGTGTTGGTACCTTAATTCCCTTCCACCTTTCAATGTCTTTTGATAGGAGGCCACTGACTGTAGTACGTAGTTTGAAGAATCTGTAGCGGTTATGGATCATTTTCTATGCCATCGGGTTTTCTTTCTTTAACCTTTTTACCAATGTTGAACCACTCCCAAATTATATATCTTTTAAGACCGTCAGACATTATAGGCATGAATTATGGAAGAAAACGTTTAGAGAAACAAAATGTTTCTCTCTCTAAACAAGGGTTTTCTTTTTATCTCTCTATAAATTGTAATAGTGGATAACTTTGAAAAAATGAGTGAGTTGAAGTATTTATAAGAAGGGATGTGGGCTTTCAGCAGTTACGAAGGGCCTAGTATAAGAAAGGGTTTCTCTTAATTAACGGATGCCTAAGAAAGATGAAAAGTATTTTGGATGATAGTTACTTTACCTGTGATTTGAAGTGTACGCGTATTAAGAAGTGTAAGAGTTTTCTGACACACCTGTTAACCCACAAATTATTTTGGAAGGCATGCATATTTGTGTCAGGAAATGATTGACATGTGGATCAAAAGAGACACATATATCGTCAATCAAAAATTATATTAACATGTGGACTAGACGCAATAAGTGTGCCACGTGTCAGAACTGCATTGGTAAGTGACCTAAAATACACGACGCACGAATATGAAGTCATCACTACTTTTGGTGAGGTCATGAATTCGATGAGACACTTATGGAATTATAATCTGAGGAGGCACTTATGGAAGCATAATCATAAGAATAGCGTAATTATGATTAGTAAAGTAATAAGGTGTGAAGTGTCCATAAGAATAGGGTAATTATATAAATTATGGACCCACCACTTATATTATATAAAACAACACCCTTTTTGAGGAAATTAGTTAATCACTGATAAGCCAATACCCTATTATTCTAATTATATCTTTATATATCTACTTATCTCATTTATCTTTCTAAAATACTCTCTTACAAACATTGTTGTGACAGATAACCCCTCTAGAAAATCTTTGCAACTATCAAAGTCAGCATCTATCATTTTCATTTTACATTGTTCTCGCATCTAACATCTAAAATATAAGTATTGCATATATCATCTATCATTCAGGTCTCGCATCTCTCATTTCCATTTTACACTGGTCTCACATCTAGTATATAGCATCTAGGTCTCGCATATAATAATTATATATTATCTTGGTATCGCATCTAGCAAGACTTTATATTTGAGATGTGAGACACATAACACAGACTTCATATTTCTTGTAAAAATGCGTTAAACTTACCTAAAACACATAATCATTTTCTTTCTCTAAACAAATCATACCTAAAAATGGTAACTTGATAGTTCACTTAGACATTTAAGCGAACATAATTTTTTAATCCTTAAATAATCGAAGTGAGCTTTTTATAGATAACATGTTTAAAAGAATATATAATGGCAAGAAATATCATATTACAAACATAACTGCAGTTTTGAATTAGGCATGAAGTTAGAGTTGATGGAATCATCATTAACTAATTATCCATATTGATTTATTTGATTCAAATTTTGGGTTCTTTACTATACCTTAATGTCATTTGTATTAATGGTAACATGTGATTGGTCAGTCTTTAAAGGAATCGAATGAAGCTCTATTAATCACAGAAACTGATGATTTTCTATTACTTTATATTTATTATTTATAATGGTGCTTATATTATTATGCTCTTATTAATGTAGGTTGATTTTTATATTCTTAGCATTATTTTAAGATTATTTGATAGATTATCCTTTTATTTTTCTGTTTATGTTTATCTACTTTATTTTATCATGTATATAGTTAGGCTTTTATGTATTGTGGGTGTTCATGCAACCAGATGCAAGGTTAGGTTTTTTTTTTATGTATGAAGTTTTTATGTCCATTTAATATAGTTTATAGTTCACTGATGAAATGTTATTACATTTGTACTATTATGTTAAGGAATTCAGAGACATTTGCATACTTTATTATCAATAGCTAAATAAGGGATTTGAAAATAGAAGGTACTATATGTCCACGGAACTATAATATTACATTTGGTTCTGATATTTATAGAATGTTAGGCTATTGGATGCAAATAAGTTAGTTTGTCAAGATGGGTACCGGTGAGTTACGTACTACGAATGCACAATAATTTGGTTACATATTTTTTACATATGTTTTGTTTGATCTGAAGTGCTATTACTGTTGAATTTTATATATTGATATATTTTTAATGCTCACATATTATGTACATGAATAATAGTAAAAAAAAACAGAGAAACGATATCAAATATAAACATCTTGAGGCATAAACCTGAGTATCAAGCTCCTCCAGTTAGCCGCTATTTATAAACTCCTAAAGTAACTTTGTCTTCTATTATATAAACTTAAATCCTTAAACTATAGTCTTCTTTTTGCGTGGGAATCAAACCAAATGTCTATTTTGTGTCGTGAGAAAACATCATACATACCATCGCATATATTCATCACTTAGTTGAAAAATATTGTAAATTTTGGTTTAAGTTCCATAAAATTGTAAGACTATGCATTGTGTTTATTTTGAAATTCATCATAAGTGGTTTTATACAAGAATAAGATTGAATCGGTAGTAAATACAAAAAATATCATAAATAAAAAGGGAAATTGAAAGGTAACGATTGTTGGTTAACTTAATATAACAAACTATTCTTGTTATACAGTTATAAATAACAAGACTATTCATGTTATTCACCCGAAATAACATGATTATTCTTGTTATTCGCCATAAATAACAAGAATATTATTGTTATACAGTCACGAATAACAAGATTATTCTTGTTATTCTTTTTATAGAGCCATTAATAATTGTATTATTCATGTGATATAATATATCTATGTTATTCTTCTTACACAACCACAAATAACATGACTATACTTGTTATAATCATGATATACAACAACACAAAACATGAATATCCTTGTATTACAATCAAGAATAACAAAACTGTTCTTGTTATATCGCCATAAATAACATATCTTATTTTTTTTTCCATATTAATCACAAATTCATGTTAAAAACACCCAACTTTGAAGAAAATTATTGACTGATCAATTGGAAAATCGTTGATCGATTTGGAAAGAGAAAACATAAAAATCAAATTTTAAATTATTATTAAAAACATTAGGAAGTAGAATTTTAGAATCTCAACTGAAATTATTATTAAAAACCTACCGATATAACCTGATAACACTATTCAATTAAAAAAAACAATCTTATACGGTTCTACATACACTACAAACTTTATAAAAATAGAATATCATAATCAAATAAATAAATTTTGATAACCCACATCTTGGTATTTTCTAACAAAATATGAAGCTGCCAAAATGTGTCTTTGTTTTGCAAAATTTGTTGGTTGAGCTTTACTTCTTATTAGACAAGTACTAAGAACAAAAATATAGTGATAAGAAATGCAGTCCAAATGGATAAGAAGAAACCCGAGTAATTCACTTTGAAAACTTATTATGATTTAACAATGTTTTTTTATGATTTTTTAATCTATATCGTACTATTTTTTATTAATTCTCTCATTCATGGTTGATTTCTTATACTTTAAATAAGAATAAACTTTGGCCTCTTTAGAAATTCCTCTAATCTTATTTTTACACTATTTTTCCTTTATCTTAAGCGTAGTTGTGTACGAGGCGTGAAATGAACTTTGTTTTTTCAAAACTCGTCAATCTGCAAAACCAAAAATTTGGGTAAGGAAAAAAGAACCAAAATGTATTTCATTATGTCGAGGTATATGACTTTCATGATGCAATCTTACCGTTTGTAATTCTTGAGCATATGTCGAGGTATATGTTTAAAAAAAGTGCAAGTATCAAAGTTTAAAAACGAATAAAAAAATGTTTGATTCGGTAATTGTATATATAGTAATTTTCTCTCATTGAGCTAAAACCTAAATATTTTCAAATAAATATTAACCCAATGAGAGAAACTTACTATGTATACAATTAGAGAATCAAACATTTTATTATTCGTTTTTAAACTTTGATATTTGCACTTTTTTTAAAAAAATTATCTTTTCATGGACATAAGATACTCATTTTCTCCTTTAAAATGAGCATAAAAAATAGTTTATATCGTGTAGCTTACACTGTTGAAAAACTCATCTTCTTAATATATTGTTAAATTATAAACTTTATGTGATGCTTTCGTTCATGCACATAACTAAAACTTATCATTTAATGCAATAGAAGTTAAAAGACTGACCATAAACTACACATACATGTGTACATGCTAACCTTTAGTTATGTTAATCCACGTGGTTAAAGCTTATTTAACTTTTTAAAATAAACAATATTTAGATCATTTGTCATACCATATCGAAGCTACAGATACCCTAGACAAATTTTAAAATCACAATCAGATTCAAATTTAATAATAATATTATAATCTTTAGTTAGTGAGCTCATCAAATTGACTATTTGATCAAGTTGAAACAGGAAATCATAGAATATACATCCATCAAATGTTATTTTTCCACTTTATCCGTCCTTTTATATTATAAAACAAATGTCTATGAGTAAACTAATTGCATCAAGACACCAAAACAACCAAAAGCAAACAATAGAAAAGTAAAATAAAATTTAAAGCCTTTAAATTCAAGATAAATTTATTTATTGTACCCGTGCAAAGTCATAAATATTATAGAACTCAACTGAATCCAGGACTATAGACTATTATATAATTAAATACAATTATAAAACACAAAGTTACAACCTATACTCAGTGTGAATACTCTGTTAAGAAAACTATATATTTATATAAAAAAATTACACATGATAAGTTATATCTCGACATGCAGATAGATATTACACACAAAATATATTTTTTTAGAAAGTAACTAAATATTTTGTTAGTAAAACTATAATACTAAATTGACTTCATCATTTCATCTATAGTGTACGGATTTTATAAATAAATTTAACACCGGTGTATAAAATATTTTGAAAAATAATTCCAATACTTTCGATGCTAAACTGGTGTACAACATATTTTGTTTTCACAAAACCTCAGCTTTTGAACTGATATACCATCTAAGAATCTATGTTTACTTAGTTCCCTGAGTCTATTCTTACTTAAACGCCCCACCCGATGATGCCACAACATGGTATAATATTTTACTATACTAGACACATCATCTACTACTACGATACCCTAAAAAACTAACACATTATTAGTCATATAGGCAACAATGGAGCGTTGCAAAATCCTAAGTTTGAATTCTCCACCCATATAGGTAAACCCATCATAATCTAACATCCCAATAAAAATGAGGTTACATTTAACCTCTACTATATACCTTACATTGTTAATTACTATCTTAATTCATGTAGACAACTTGAGTCGTACCGCTCAATTTTCTTTAACATTGTAAGATTTATAATACCTTGAGAATGGCCATTTGACCATCAACCATTCACATGTCTTCAAATCAATACTTATTGGAAGTCATGTGAAATGACGCACCCAAATCTAGTACCCATTTATCACTATACATGTAAGAATAAAAGTCAACCACCCATCATCGTACTCACAATCATCAGACACTATTGCAACATCTTTAGATTCAACATTCTCATAGTTATTGTTATTTCCCTTATTCGGGAAGTTCCTAATGATATATCTTTTTTTCTTGCATATCTAATAAATTACCTTTGAACGCGACCCATCCCCTTTGGACTTTGACCTAAAGTTTCCTTTCCTTTTACTTGAATCTTTCTTTCTCAAAAGACCCATCACCCTCAGTCCTTCCCTGTCAGAGTCACCCTTCAGACCACTTTTCTTTTGATTGTTTTTTGAGTTCAAGGTGGCCTTGACTTTGGCCATCGTAAGGGAGTCTTTCTCGTAGAGCACATTGTCCATGAAGTGTTCATACTACTTTGATAGAGATCTATAAAGGATAAATGATTAATCATATTCCTCCATCTTCACACCAACTGGATTTAAGTCGTGTACACTTCAGTTATAATCATCTCGGTGGCTTCAGATCTCTGTTCTACTATCTAGTGACAGTAAATAAAGATGTTTCTTCAAATATATTTTGTTCACCAATGATTTCTTCATGTAAATCGCCTCCAGATGATTCTATATCCATAACGGGCTAAGCTATTCATATATCTCTCACAACACTTCATCTCTCAATCTCAATATGTTGTACACCAATCACACCCGTTTGGATATCCTTGCCTCAAATTCCTAAATACATATATAATGAGGCTTTCATCACTACAATTTCCAAGGTTTTAGAATCTCCATTACAAATTTGGTTTCTTCTAAAAAATAGAGCTAGGTTTAACACCTGCAAAACTAGAATAAAATTTGACATCTCAAAAGTCTTACCTACCCGAATCTAGATTGGACTTAGAGATACCTTAAACTCTCAGCCTGAAGATGAATTCTCCATATGATTCATTATGAGAAAATTCCTTTCTACTCTGAAGACTGTAAACATCTTGGTCATGATATTTTTTTATAGCAATAAAAACACCTTTAACACTTCAAACATTCAAACCAAAAATACTAAAAACTCTAGCCAAAACTCAACCAAAATAAACACCACAAATACTCACCTTACTTCAATGAAAACATGGATCTTTAAGCTTAAATCCAATATAATAAAATAATCTTCAAACAATACCTATGCACACGTACAGCATATATCAACTTTCTCCAATCCAAAATAAAATATAAAGCCACATACTGAAACAGACTTTGTTTCAGGAGCTGAAATGATAAAAGTACTAACTACTATTGAATATTTAGATCAATTCACTATATCAAATGGAATTGAAGGAACATACATGATCAAATCTCTCATCATCAACATGCAATTGACAACAAGATAAATAAAAAAGCTTATAATGTCACTCAAATTGACTAGAAACAACATAATACAACTAAAGCAAAAGGTCCTTCATAACCTTCCATATCCCAAATTTATATGACTCTCACAATTCTAAACTGGAATGCGAGAGGAGTAGGTAATAAGAGCACCATCAAGAAACTCAAATCATTAAAAATAAAAGAAATATAGATTTCTTAGCAATTCAAGAACCCAAGGCTAAACTATAAAACCTTAATGATAGCACCAGAAACTTAGCTTTAAGATCAGTACGTCAAATTCATCCAATAGATCGATTTTTTGGCAGGACTACTTCCATATAGAAGAAGTCAAGAATCATGATCAATTCATACATGTACAAGTCAGCCATTCCACCTCAAATGAAACCTTCATAGTTACCATAGTTTATGCCAATAATACAAAGAAACTTACGGAAGACTTATGCCAGAGGCTAACATATTTCTGAGCAAGACAAAGCCTGGATTCTCATGGAGAAATTTCAAAAAAATCTAAACATTCAAGAACAAATTTATTTTTCAACATTATGCCAAAGTATTATTGAGAATTTCAATAGTGTTATTGAATATTGTTTACTAGTTGATGCAGGATTTGTTGGCTCAAGGTTCACATGGTCTAACAACAACAAATACAAAAGACAAGATCGAACTCTATATAACTCATCTTGACTTGAGCATTTTGAATTTACAAAGGTTCAACACTTGGTCAGAATTTTCTCATAATCATTCACCTATTAATATCCATATCAATATGAATAAGCCATAATTTAAATATTCATTCAACTTCCAAAATATGTGGCTTGATCATCCCGATTTTATGAATGTAGTTTAAAAAGCTGCTCAGAAAAATAGTTGGTCCTCCATTATTAAAATTATGGAATAAACTCAAAATGCTCAAAAGAAAACTTAAAGAATGGAACTTGAATGTTTTTGGAAATATCTTTATTCTATTGTTATACCTGAGGGAGAATTTCAATACTTGGAACAAAGCTTAGAAATAAACCAAACACCAAATATTAAAATGAAAAATTAACAAGCTAAAGTTAATCATCTGTCACTGCTTGCTAAAGAAAAGTGTTTTGAGAACAAAAAAGTGGCGTATCTTGGATGGCTAATGGATATAGAAACCCAAATTATTTTCATAACTTCTTTAAAAATATAAGAAATATAAACAAATTTTATGGTATTTTTGAAGAAGGTAACTGGATCACTGACCAACAACAAATAGACATATCCCATGAAACTCACGTCAAATAGATCTTAAATACTCAATACCAAATAACAGAAATGGATAATCTACATGAAATTATTCCAAACCTGGTCACAAATCATGATAATAAAATGTTAACAGCTTTAACCTCTATGAAAGTAATCAACAACTCTGCCAATATCATAAACTCTAATAGTGTGGCAGTGGTAGATGGCTTTACTACTATACTCTATCAAGTTTATTGGTCAATTATTCAAGATTATATATATACTACCATATCATATTATTTCAATACTATCAAGAACCTTATAGAGTTTATGCAACAATAATAAGTCTAATACCTAAAGCGGAGTCTCCAAAATCATGAGGTAACTATATGCTAATTAGTTTATGCATGATCCTTAACACGATCATGTTCAAAATCCTCAATGAGAGACTGTTTATCTATCTACATAAGCTTATCTCGGATGAACAAGAGAGTTTTGTAAAAAAATAAAAATATTCAGGATAACATACTCTAACCCAAGAGATAGCTCACAATTTAAACGAAAACATTAGATGCAATAATGTCATGATCAAAATTGACATGACCAAGGATTTCGATAAAATATCATTCTCACTCATCCTACAAATACTAGAGGCCTTTGAGTTTAACAAAAATAGATTGGTTGGATCAAGCATGGAATAAGCTCATCATGTTTCTCCATTATTTTCAATGGCACCCTCAACATATACTTCAAATTCTCTAACGAAATAAGACATTGAAACCCATTGTCTTCTTTTTTATACTAACTGACGAATATTTGATTAGAAGTCTTAAATATCTTTATGGAAAATACTAAAGCTTATATTTTAAAACAAGTAGTAGCATGGTGATTTCTTGCCTGACATATGATGATGACCTCATTGTCTTCACTAATGGAGCCACCAAGAACCTCAAAAAATTTGCTCCATTCTGCAGCATTATGAGGCCTATTTAACACAAAAAATAAACAACAATAAAACAGTCATTATAATACCCTCAAAGATGACATAGCTAAGATCAAACATCTTCTCAAGACTTACTAGATTAAAGACTGGAAAGTTACAATTTACTCATCTAGGGATACCTTTTAATTCCAACAACAAAGCTTAACTATACCATCATATAGTTGACATAAAAAAAAAATATAAGAATGAGATAACAAGTTAATATCCTTTGGTGGCAGAATTATTCTAATTCAGTCAGTCTTAATGGTTATTCCAATATATTTTATTCAGAGCTGCATTCTTCTAAGGTTAATAATTTACAGAATCGAAAATACTCGCAACAGATTTCTTTGGGGATGTAAAGAAGCACATGTAGCTTACAAGTGGGCCTTCTGGAAAACACTCTGTAAACCTTATTCATAAAGTGGTATTAATATCAGAAATATAAAATATCTTCAGATGGCTTTCTCTTGTAAACTATGGTATAATCTCAGGTAAAACAAATCTTACTGATCAAAATTTATATTATCTACTTACTATACCAACAAACATCCCCTCCTAGCTACTCTAACCTCAAATCCTTCGAAATCTGGAAAATGCTTATCAATATAGAGGATAATGCTGAAAATTATACTTTAGTAGTTGATTTCTAGATTAAATGGTGGAGCAACACACAACCCTTCATTCATTTTTCTAAGTCATCTCCTAGCTTTGAAGAACCTATAAACCAGTTCTGCAAGGATAATAATTGGGATTTAGACAAACTCAAACTATCTATTTTACCATCAGACATAACTAAGATCTCCAAGATCAGACTTAATTTCGGGGATCAGGACAAACTCAAATGGATAACATATAAGAATGGCGAATTTAGACACATGGAACGAAGTAAGAGAAAAATCAACACAATCCAAATTATTCCTAAGGCTCTGGCATAATATAACACCAAATAAACGAATTTTCTCAATCTAAAGATCGTTAAAAGGATTACTCCTTATGGATACCATATTGTAACATAAACATTACTCAACGCCATCTAGGTGCCTATTTTGTATGAAACGTGAATCTTCTAAACATCTCTTTGTTGAATGTAAAATTTTACGGGCAATCTGGAGACACTTTTCTAGCATGTTTGGTATTTATATCATAAAACATATGTATATATCTCATATTATCACAACATGATTCTGGTTAACTCGCAAAAACATACATATTTGATCCATATTTCTTTAATTATTTACCGGTCTATCTGGAGGACCAGAAAGAAGGATAAACATCAAGACTCATTATCAGTAATACAATATATCAAATACCGAATTTTCAAGCTAACCAAAGCTAATCTGCTCAAAGCAACCCAATGGTCTAGTGATATTAAAACTGCTCCTAACATTTGCTACTACATGGAGATGCAAAAAACTTGTGTTAGTACCTTAATCCAATGGTATCCAACGAATACAAATAGAGTGAAACTCAACACCGATGACTCGAACTTATCCTCAGGAGAATCCAGTGGAGGTGGTTTACTGCAAAATCACAAATGTCATTTAATATTAGCTTTTGGCAGAATATACGATAAGCAATTAGCCTTGCTCGCTGAATTCATGACATTATAAGATGGATTAATGATTTGTAATGCTCTAAACCTTTTCAATATCAATATTGAAATATACTCATTTTTAGAGATATGTCACAAAGAGAGCATCCTGGTTCATGTCATAGTTAATAAAAAAAGTGTTGAAATCTTCACCAGATATGACTCTGACCCATATACTAAGATAACAAAATTACGCAACATAGTGGTTAATTAAAGAATCGCTATTGCAAAGAAAGGATTCGATTACACACCTCCACCTACCCTAACTGCAATCATTTTTATCGAAAGTCTGGAGACATGATACTTAAGAATCGAAGAAGGAAGTCACCCAAAATTTCAGTCAAAACCTAATTAAAACATTCGCAAAATAAAAGAAAAAATTTACAAATTCGATATTTCAAAAAGTAAAAAAAAAAACATTTCTCATGAATTGATACAACTACTTCTTTAAATAAAAATATAAAAATCAAAATTCACTGTCCTTATGTTGAATTTATGTACCGTTTTGTTAAAAGAAATCCAGTAAACAAATTATTCAGCCACTGAGCCAAACCTTCCGTTATCAGAATTCTGTGGACAAGTGTAATAAATTATTTAGAAGAAAATTAAGAATTTGAATAAGACGCCAAAATTTTCAATTACAGTGTTTATCGATTGACCGCTTTTGGGTTTAGGCAATATAATTTTCAGTTTTCATTTAATTAAAGTTTCTTTATTAAAGAAAAAAAAAAGGACTTTTTAGATGTTTATTAATAGGTTTGAATATTTATTTAGTGATATCTAAAATAAAAAAATTAATAAAAAGGCGTAGAACCCGGTAATTTAAAAATGAAAACACTCGCACTCTTTTTTTAAAAAGAAATTCATGATAGCGGACATATATTTCAAATTCTTAGATTTCTTGGATCAAGCTAGCGCTTGCAGCAAAGCAACAGCAGTGTCAGCGTATTAGGAGAGAAGCAATAGAGAAGGTGAAGTTTTATTGGTTTAACAAGAGGTATCCCTCGTTCTTGATTTTGATTCTTCTAATTGTGTTTGGTTGAATATGAATTGAAACTTGATATACCCCGATTTTCTGTTTTTTTACTTGTTGAATTGAAATTCGAGATGCAAATTGTCTTTGCTACTTGTGATTTTACAGACTGTTTGGTTAGTGAGAAAAACGCTAAGAAATTTTAAAACAAAACTAGCGGCGCCGGCGCGACTAAGTTTCAGCTTAGGAGCGAAGCAAGAGAGAAGGTGAATTAGGGTTTTGAATTGTTATCAAACCCTCGCTGCTAGGAAATCTGCTCCAACCACCGATGGCGCAAGAGACCTCACTGTTACCGACCTGTAACTGGGTAATTATCTCGTTCATACTGCTGTTTAGTGTTTTCATTTCTGCTTTTTTGGGTTCATATTTCAGAATCAGTTGTTGGTGCATCTCTATGACTTTCGATATGTTTCTATCTTAATAATTGATGATTTTTTTCACGGGCCCTTAGTGGCTGTTTAGGCCGTCTGTCTAATAGGCCATGCTGAGTTTCAGCTTAGGAGAGAAGCAATAGAAGGTCATAAAGGTTTTAAATCTGCTCCAACGATCGGTGTAGCCAAGAACATCACCGTTGATCTGCCTTCGTGCATCTTCATATCGCTCAAGAAGGTATGGATTTTTTTTCATGACATAAACAAGAAATAACCTACACCCTACAAGTATGCTTATTTAGGCAAATAAATTTGCAGCCCAAGAGTTTCATGTGGAGCAATGGGAAACACTATTTTTCTGAAACCACTTATAAGCCGTGATAGAAGTTTTGACTGTTTTATAGTCGCTTGATCGTAATGTTTTTGTTGATTATTTTTTGGTTACCTCTGCAATATCGAGTAGACCGTTATTGGGTTAGTGTGTTGTTTCGGTTTTTTCTACATTTTGTACATCTTCATACCTTTTGTTAAAAGCTTAATAAGTGATTTGAAACTTGAATATTATTTCTTGGTCATTTTATGAAATAAGCTACTTTGAGCTTGATGGAACAACTTGAATGCGTGTATACAAACAATTAGTATGGGTTACGGTCTGTTTTGATAAGCTTCAAGCTCAAATGGAGCAAGTAGCGCGTATAACCAAATCATGGTAACATAATCTAGTGATTTTTAAAAAGGTCAATCAATTTTTCAATGGTTCCGTTTGATGGATCAGATAATTTTGTGCATTTATTTGTGTTTGATGTTATAAATTTTAGGCTTTATAACTCAGAATTTGTTCATTGTAAATCCCTATCACTTAAAGTTACTTATGCCTCATTAATTGATAGAAGTGGAAGCTTCACATTCCTTATTTCTTGATTTCTATCCAAGAGACCTAATCATTACAAAACTTAAAAGATCTGATCATTTAGTGTGCAACTCTTTATATATAAGAAGAATAAGTAAAACGTTTTTTTCACCTCTTTCATTTGCTTCTTAGTTCTGCATAGTTCCTGTTGCAATAACAAGAGTTCTAATCGTCCTTGGTATTTAACTACGTTTAGGTAAAAAAATGAATAGAAATCAGAGTCCAGCATTACCCCATGAGTTAGAAAATCTCGAAACTCTCGCTCGTGTCAATGGCATCAACATTGTTCCTCAAATAGACAGCATCATGGCTACTATCATAATAACATTGACTTCAAGTGCTGGTTCTCTTATGCTTCAAGAAGCATGCTCAAAAGTCGTACTTGCTATTGCTCGATATGGAATCGACCCCAGTACTCCGGCCGAGAAGAAACGATATATAATTCATTCTCTTTGTAAACCACTTTCGGATTCGCTTTTAGGTTCTCAAGAAGGTCTCACTTCAGGAGCTGCCTTGTGCTTGAATTCCTTAGCCAATTGTGATAACTGGCAATTTGCTTCCGATGAGATGGTGAATAAGATTTGTCAACATGTGGCTGTCGATTTAGAGTTAAAGTCTAATCAGACGAATTCCCACATGGGTTTGGTTATGACAATCACGAAACGTAATCCTTTGATCGTCGAAGCGTATGCAAGGTTATTGATACAGTCGGGAATAAAAATAATGGCTTCCAGTGTTGTTGAGGGTAACTCACAAAAATGTTTTTCGGCTATACAAATGTTGACATGCTTGATGAAGTGTTTGGATCCCCGAAGTATATACTCTGAAGTTGAATTTATAATTGAGGAAATGGAAAAATGCCAAAAGGATCCTATGGGGTTTGTGAGAGAAGCCACTTATGAAGCTTTGCGAACTGCAAAAGGATTAGTTTCCAAAGAAGAGGCTAAATTTGAAAAAGGTTCAGTAACCGGCTCAAATTTTAGCTGGGGTGGTGGTGGCCGGAGGAGAAACAACTTATCTAACTCTGGTGATCAGTCTCCTTATTCACCATTGGAGCCTTGTGGTCAAAGCAATAATGGAGGAGATCATAGAGATACGTTTCCAGGGTTTTCTCTTGAAACTCCTAGGAATGGGCTAGGAAGTGCCACTGCAAGTCCTCAGGTAAAGTTTTCACTCTTTTAATACTTTCCTGTATGTTTAAGTATAGTTTATTCTTTAGCATAACTTCTCAGTTTACGTTAAGAACATAACTTAATCTGTAAGCTTGTACATTATTTCAATTACCAGAGCTCGAGTTGAGCTGGAAGTTAAAAAGAATGATATTTTCATACTTCAAGGAAAAATTATGAATTCGTCTTCTTAGTTTTTTAAAGACAACTTAAGTGGAACCTACGCTCGAACTTAATATAGATGTTCACGAATAGGTCGGATTCAGGCTGGTCTTGATAATAAACTTGAGCTCGAGTTTGAAAAATATGAAATGGAGACTTTTTATTCGGTTTCAAACTATTTGTTCAAGCTTTTTATGCCTTCATGTTTGACTAGTTATCTGTTTTTTAAAGAAATTCTTTGGTGCAGAAGTCAACTTCTCATTTAAACATGGACGACATAAACATCTACACCACCCCAAAGAAGCTCATTCGATCTCTTAAGGATCCAAACATCTCAGACTCCGAATACTCGAAAACGTCTTCTGAAAGAAGCTCAACGTCGCACCAAAATGGTTTCATCCATAATTCAGTCAATGGGTTTCAAGAGAATGAAAATTTATATGGGAATAATAATAATAACAGTAGTGATCGTTCTCAAGGTCTGCCTGAATCTGTTTCATTTGTGGGGGATGCTACTGTTACTGCTAAAAATCATCATTTTTCGCAGAATCAAACTCCTCAAATCAAACTAATGCAGAAAACAAATGCTAAGACATGGAGGCAAGCACTGATAAGGTTGGTTTCCATTGTTTTAGTTGCCGTTTTTGTCCCATTTATGTGGTCTTTTTATGAAGGAGAAGAAGATCAGTTACTTGTTCCTACTTGAGTTTGTCAGACGAATGTTATCTGTCTTGGAATCTTGGTGTCACTTATACACTATGATGTGGAAGAAACAAAAGAAACTGTTTTTAAATAGAGATTATTAGACTTGTATAAGAAGACTAGTATAATTTTAAAAACAATGGGATCACTTCTTTCTTTCACATGGTCAGACATGGTCAGGCTATTTTGTTGTCCAGTTTCTCTGTTTTTCTAACCTTTTCCCAAACTAAAAAAAAGAAATTGGTCAAAGTTTGATTTTTTTATCAAAATATTCCTAATATTTTATTAATTACAAAAATATCATTAATAAAAAAACTAATTTTTTTTCGCTTACACAAGATTGAACCTTTTTTTCATTATTATAAAATTCAACTCGATTCTTTTTCAAAATCTAAAGTCTGTTGTTCTTGAAGAAAAACATTGTTTATAAACCAAAAAAACTCAGTGTTCTCAAATTTAGAAAAATATTTAATATAAACAAGAACTATAAAGCTCGGAAGAGGTAATTTTTATCATCGAACTCATTATCACATAAATTTCAAGTTACTTTTAAAATTGATTTTAGTTTGGGTTTATTATTGTCATAATTTTTTTTTAAATAAAATATTTATTAAAATAAAGACTTATTTACAAAAGCGGGAATTCAAATTTGAAAAACCAAAGGACGCGAAACAAAAACCCTAAAGCCCAAATTGAATCAGAACAATAATGAAACCCTAGGTCCTAAAGCCCAAATTGAATCAGAACAATAATGAAACCCTAGGCTATTTAGTAGCCAAACTATAGCTTTAGATGCAAAAGACTCTTCACCATCTTCAATTCCTCTCAACAGCGAACCAATCCTTAAAAACATCTTCAGGCAGAAACCCTCTTAACATAAAGCCATAGAAGCAAAGCCTAAGAGAAACTTCAACATCACAAAGCATCACTTCTAGAATGAAACAACATCCATACGAACGACCTCACCATCAGCAAGCAACCTTTCCACTTCAACACATCAAGATAGCGAGAAGGAGCAGTAACCTTCTCCAAATCAAAGACAAAGAAGCAATCATAATGCCTCAGAGCCATCCAACAACATTAAGAGAAGAGAACATCCACGGACAAGCAAATCCAGTTCATCATTCAAGTATTCAATATGCAAAGATTAAGCAGGTAATTTATCAAGAAGTTATATAGCCTAGACCTAGAGCCTCCAAAATCATAATAGTTTTTAACTCATTAGGTATAGAATTAGGATAAATGTTATAAATAGATATTTGCTTAATAGTATACTGAGCAAGCCAATTAGCAGCATGGTTTTGCTCCCTGAATACATGAGCAATAGTCATGCTGCTATGAATCAACTTATGAATGCTAATAGGACTAATAAACCAAACTAAATCGCCAGTCTTATTGTTAATCCAATTAATAGCCGTTAAAGAATCAGATTCTATGTCAACTGAAGACCAGTTATTCACTTTACAGATCAGTAAACCATCCAAGATAGCCTGAATCTCAGCAAATAAAGGCGTAGTCTTCCCATAAAGATAACTCTAACCTTTAATCAGGTTACCAATACTATCACGAATAATAACAGAACCACTAGCCTCACCATTCCTTAAACAAGAAGCATCCAATTTTTAGCCTCCCAGAAGGAGGCAAAACCCACTTGATATACATAGGTCTATTAGCAACTCTAATCTGATTGCTACAACCAAAACTGATAGCAGCCTTAGGACAAGAAGACCAATGAGCTTTGTTAATAACCTTATTCTTATCAAGATTGTGAATGATGGAATTAATATGATTAATGGTTGCAACACTGGATACTGGATGTTTTAATGCCTTTATTTTTAAGCTGATTTCTAGCTTTCCATATATCGTGTAAAATAAGAGATGGGAGAATACTTCTAACCTGTGTTTTAGTAGTCTTTGAACCTTGCCATAACTTGGATATATACTTGACATTCATCTGCCTAGTCATGTAAATTTTGAAAATAACAGCATAATGGATCCATATTGACAAGGCAAAATCACATGAGATAAAAAGATGATTAATAGACTCACAGCAATCACAGAACTGACACTTAGAATCCATGATAACACCTCTATTTTGAAGAACAGAAAGAATCTTCCAATGCATGAATGAGCTTTTACTAGGAGTTAAGGTGTTCCAATTTTTTTGAAAGACTGGATCAGTACTAAACCTAGTTCTAACACCCTCCCAAGTATCCTTAAGATTATAATTCTCATTCTTAGCAAGGCTCCATAACATTAAATCAAATTTACTATCATCAATATGTAAACTGTTTATGTAAGCAATGATATTAGGATTGATAAAACTATAAACAGAAGATAAATCCCAAGAATTATTAGACCAATAAGATCTAACCTTTTCAGGGGTGAGCCAAAGATTGTTATCATTACTATTAAAAGTTAGAAAAGGCTCAGAATCAGTCCAATTATCTAACCAAAAATCAACTAGACCATTACCAATTTTCTATTTAATAAAACTTTCAGCTCTATCTCTAACACTTATCATTCTTTTCCAAATCAAAGAACCAGTTTTCAAAGGACTGACTTGTAAAGGATGATGCTTCAGGCAGTAAATGCTATGCATAATGCTAGCCCAGAAAGAATTATTCTTCCTAAAAGAAGCCCAAAGATTGAAGGAAATAGCAGTCTGAATATCCACCATATTCCTAACATTAAGACCTTCTTCATTATAAGTTTTACACAAACTATTGCATTTACACCAATGCACCTTTTTATCAGATTGAATAGAACCCCAAATGAATTTATTCAAAATAATCTCCAGTTTATAAATGATACCTTTAGGAAGAACATTAGACTGCATCCAGTAAAGAATTATATTTGAAAGAACAGATTTAACAAGAGTAGGTCTACCTGCAAATGAAAGCTTAGAGATATTCCATTCCTTAATCTTGTTACTGACCTTACAAACAAGATTATTGTAATTGCTGATCTTATTATTAGTGTTGATTGTAACTCCAAGATAATCTGTAGGAAAATTACTTGAAGAGAAACCAGAATGATTAACAACAATATCAATCTTATTAACCTCAATACCTTAGCCATTAAGACCTTAGTTTTGTCCTTGTTCACCACCTGACCAGAAAGAAGCTGATACTTATCCAGAAAATTACAAAGCTTATCAATAATAATGTCTTTGCAATTCAAGAATAATAAGATATCATCAACAAACGCCAGGCTATTAACACATATATTACTTCTACATTTATATTTCATCTCCTTATTATTTTGAATAACAGTATTTAAACCCCTAATGAACAACTCAACTATAATAAACAGAAAAGGAGAGATAGGGTCACCTTGACGCAGACCTTTGGTAGTGTTAAAGTAGTAAAACATTTCACCATTCACAAGGATAGAAACATTAACAAACTGAATCATTTTCTTAATAAGACAGATAAACCTTGAAGAGAAACCAAACTTATCAAGAACCTTGAAAATAAAGTCATGCTTAAGCTTATCAAACGCTTTAGTCATGTCGAGCTGAATCACAATATTATTATACTTAACCTTTCTATTTAAGTCACATATAAGCTCTTTGCAAATCATAATATTTTCATGAATATTCTTACCAGGAACAAACCCCCCTTGATTAGGAGATATTAAGCTAGGTAAAATCAAAGCCAACCTAGAAACAATGATCTTAGACATGATTCTATTAAGCACAGAACAAAGACTGATCGGTCTGTAGTCCTTCCAACCAATAGGATTAGTAACCTTAGGCAACAAACAAACACCAGTGAAAAAAATACCTTTAGGGATACTCCTACCATTTAAGAAATCATTCATTGCATTAGTCATATCCACTTTAATGATGAGCCAACAATGATTAAAGAAATTAAGAGTAAAGCCATCCATACCAAGGGCACTAGAAGGATTCATCATCTTGATAATACTTCTCAATTCACTTTCATCAATAGGCTTAAGAATGTTTCCGTTGATGTCAGGTGTAACCAGACTAGGAATATTGTTAAATATATCATCATTCAATCTACTATCATCTTCATCAGGAGAGTCAGCAAGAGCATTTTGAAAGAAAGAAACAGCAGACAGACCAATTTCATTAGAATCAGAAAGCCATACCTCTCCACTTTTGATACCTTTAATACTATTCCTTCTTCTTTTCTTTTGAACAAAACTATGATAGAAGCTAGTGTTTCTGTCTCCTTCAATCAACCAGTTACTATAACATTGATGTTTCCAATAAAGCTCCTCCATTCTATGAGCTTTAATAAGCAAAGCATTAGCCTTAACAAGCTTAGACTTGGACTCAGCAGACTGACAATTCTGACGGTGAAACTCTCTTTGCAAAACCATATCTTCCAAGCTCTGAACTTTACTGAAAATATTACCCACCACCTCTCTATTCCAAATTTTTAATCCATTCTTCAGTCTTTTAAGCTTGTTCCAGAGAATGAATAAAGGTTCACCAACCAGCTCACATTTTCTGAAACTTAAAACTAGATTTGCCTTTCACAGCATTGTTAGTAAAGGATATAATCATAGGCATATGGTCAGACCCCGTTCTAGCAAGATGATAAACTTTAGTATTGTTAAACTTACTGACCAAACACACGGTCCAATCTCTTCCATTTAAAACCATTGGACCAAGTAAACTTGGAACCAATATAACCAGCATCCTCAACATTACAGCAACTAATCATGTCATTGAAGTCATTAGTGCTATTCAAACAGAAATAACTACAACCCAATTGATCATCAATAGAACAAACGGCATTGAAGTCACCACAGATTAACCAACTTAAATCAGTATTAACAATACTTTTCAGAAAGTTCCAAAGTTCAATTATGTTGACTCTTTGGAACTTAGCATAAACAATAGAAATTATAACCGGATGATTGTCATTAACCAGACTAACTTTAATATTAAGACATTGATTCATATCATTAAGAATAACAACATAAATATCATAATGCCAAAAGATCCATATTTTGTTAGTGACATTAAAAGCAAAGTTATCATAACCAAGCTTAGCAGCAATACTACCAATACTATTAGAATTCACAAGAGGTTCCTGAATATCAATTAACTTAGCTTTATTTTTAATAGCAAGAAACTTGAGCCTACGAATTGAAGCTTTATCCTTAATGCTACGAATATTCCAATTTATAAAACTAATCATTAAGAGAGTTTGTGGATTTAGATTTACTTGAACCATTGAACTGTAATGCCTTAATGATCTTGCTCATAGTATTCTTCTTTCCTTTAGCTATCTCGATCTTTTTATCAAAGATCTCCTTAAAGCTAGATTCACCTTCATCCTCATTCCTATTCTGAGCATTGAACTTACTCCTTTGTTCATCCTCCTCCTCCATAACATTCTGCTTTTGATCTCCTTCATTCTGCTTATTCCTTTCTTTTTGAACACTAGTCCTAAGTTGATCTACTTGATCATTATCTTCCTTATTATGAACTGCCTCATTAATCTTTAGAACTTTGTTACTGCTTTGTTCACTACTGTCCTGATCATTCTGCCTTCTTCTCGATAAAACTCAGGAGAATTAGAGACCCATTTCTTAGTGGACGAATATTGAAGACTTCTCAAACTGCCCTTAGGAGATTCTTCATCTTCAGAAACCATATTAACATATCCATGATTGTCCGTTATACCCAGATTTAAAGTCTGAATGGCCTCAATTATTTCTTTTTGCTCAGGAATTTTGAACCCTTCAACATCAGTACCTTGCACTATCTTTTCATCTTTCTTCAACCATTTCTTAGTTATGATTGACTTAACCTTATTATTCTTAACAACTTCTTCAATTTCTTGAGCTTTAGTAACTTTCTTGCAACCATCAATACTGTGCCCAAGATGATAACACCTATCACAATACAATGGCATATTAGTGTATATTATTTTGACCCAGAATCCAAAATTATCTCCAAACCCAACCCAGACATCAGATGGAGGATTAGAAGTAACATCAATCTCAACCAAAGCTGAGCAGGATGAAAACAGTCTGTTCTCGTCTGGGATTTTCACCACTAATATCTCCCCTAACATAGAAGCAATTGATCTAACCACACTATCATCATATAAAATTTATGGCATCTCAAGCTTAACCCAAACTGGCGCCACTGAGCATTCCTTTGAAAGATCATCAGACCACTTTAAAAGACGCATAACAACATTACCAATAGTCCAAACAACTCTTTGAAACAACTTTGCATAATCATGCTTAGCATTAAATTCGAAAATAACGTGTCTTGAATCCCATATTCTGAATCTAAATGGTTCTTTGAATTTGAACGATTCAAGAAACTGATATAAAATGATTCTCTTAGGAACTCCATGAGAAAACTTTCCAACAAGAGAATGCTTTGACTTAGCTTTCAGTTTTTCCAGTGTTCCCTCATCAAACTGAATTGAAAGATGATCACTCTTGAATTCCTTAAGCTCTGGTTCAAATTGAATTTTCTCCTGCTTTCCCAGATTTTTCTTTAATACTTTGACATATGAATTAGACTTTCTAACCACATGAGCATCGTTGACTGAATGATCCATAATAGCAGCAGAGAACAAGAAAAATTCCAAAAACAGAGAACTTTGTTACAAACCCAGAAGAAGTGAAAAATATAGAAGAATCTATCATAAACAAGGGATCAATTAAGAGGAAGAAGATCAATTCATCAGAGAAGATGAATTGATAGGCAAAATATTAAAACAAAGAATCTTGATTCTTGGAGAAGAAACTCTGTTTTAAGTATTCCTTAGTTCCAAGAATCCTATCTAAAATAAGGGTTTTGACTAGTCTAGTCTTGTCATAAGTTGATATACCATATATAATTGGCCATATATAATTGGTTCCGGACGCAATAATAACTAATTGGCATTTTTATAATATTTTAATATATTTAGTCATATAAATATAGTAATGATTAATTTATTTATTTAAGTAATTTTGATGTAATTAATTATGAACTTATTTAATTCAATGATAATTTTATTATAATTTAATATTAATTTCGGCTTAATTTATAGTTTAAATATTATAAATTTAAGTTTATAGTTGAAATATCAATAAATTTTAGATAATTTAACGAGTATTATTTTGGTGGAGTCGTTTTGTTTTAAAATAATAAAATGGTTGATTTTATATAATTATTTAATTAATCATGATTTATATTAATCGGATAATTTATTTGTTTGATAAGTCCAAAAATATCATTTAATGTTTTTATAGTGTATTCAACTATACAATAATCTTAATGTTATTAATCATGAAATATTTTTATATAATAATTTTAATGTAATTTAAATCTATTTTATTATATATTCTAGTGACACAATAGAGAGAGATGGACTTCTCTAAGAAAGCTCACCTCGATCTTTGATTTTAGATCGGATCAAATTGAACTTCAACGACAAGCGCTCTTCTTCATCTCGAGGAAAGCTCTCTCATTCGTCCCCAAATAAAAAACATAACTCGACTAAACATCTATAACCACAAAAAATCAGCAATTCTTATTCAGAAAAATCACAAGCACATCACAAATTCGACTCTGAATGCTCTATGTCGAATCAATTTATTCAGTCACAGAGTTGAATTAAGGCTAACAGAAAGGAGGAGGCTTTTAGGATTTCAGAAATCTCATCGAAGAAACACCCAAAAACGTTAGAATAGAGAAATCAGAATCAAGAAATCATTCTGAAGATCCAATTTTTTCAAACATGGAGTTAATTGAAGCCAACATAAAGCATGCAGATCGAGGGTTTCAGAGAATGGAAGTACATGACGTTGCAAACGAAGAAAGAAGGCTTTTCTTCAACCATTCCACCACTAAATAAATCTACCTCAAAGATGGAGAACCCAATTCCAATGATGATATCAAACTCGGTTTTCAAATCAAGTCTTCCTGTTGGAGAAAGTAGCTCAAAAAGGAAATCATACGCAGACATGGTAGAAAGATCAAGAAAGGAGTTCATACACAACGAGGTCAAACATGAGGAACACGAAGACTATAAATCTGTGCAATTCCAGATTTCAAATAAGTTCTCTTTAACTGCAATTTTTAAAACTACATCAATTGCCAAGTTTTCATTTGGGAGTCTAACTCTCAATAAATTCAATGCATACATTACTACATCATTTAGATTCTTAGGATCATGTAGTATATACAAATGGGATTACAGACATTTCTTTGTAGAATTAGAACTGCTAGGTGATGTTAAAACTTTCTGGAAAAAAACTATTCAAACTAAATGAAAATTTACATATAGAATACTAAAATGGACACCGGATTTTCACCCCAAAAAGTAGTCTCCGGTGACTTCTTTTTGGATTTCACTGCCTAAACTACCTGAAATATTGTATAACTGAGACTCAATCACCCATATTGCTAAGGAAATTGGATTTTCCTTAGCAGTATGGGTTCCTCAAAACAACATTTAAGTTATAATATGTGTAAGGCATGGATCTTAGTTGACATCTCTAACCCTCTTTCCCAAATAATTTGGATAAGATTTGGGGAAAATGATGATTACTGGAAAGAAATTTCATACTTAAACAAACCTTTTTACTGTAAAAAAAAATACAAACACATTGGACACCAGGAAAAACACAATAAAGAAGATGAATTTGAACAAATAATGAGTAAAATCAGAAACAACAAAGATATTAAAAAAACCCAATCTAAACCTCCTTGAAAAGAAGTTTGGATCCCAAAAATAAACCCCGAGATTGATAAGAAATCACAAATAAAAGAACATGACAAAGAACCACCGGTAATTGAAATTGAAAATAAAAATAATAAAGAATTAGAATATTTTAAATCAGTAACAAACAATGAAGAAAAAGAACAAACACAAAATAAAGAAGAAAATATAAAGGCAAACATTTTAATCTTTAATCAATCTAATGAACCACCAGTAGTTTCCGATAAAGATATAAATGATGCCATACAAACAATTAACCTAAGCAATTCATTTAACATACTTAATAAAAAGAATTAGAAGAATTATCAGAAACTGAGCATGATTCCCCAATAATTAGAGAAAACCTTAGCCTTCCTCAATCTCCTGCACATAAACAACCTAAAAAAGACATAATTAAGACTCCTCCAAGAAAATAATCAAGAGCTAAAATACTGATAAAAACAATGAACCCTAAAGGATCAATGCGATCCTCAAAACAAATTTTAAAATGACTATAGTTATACTAATCTGGAACGCTAGAGGAATAGAAAACCAAAGAACAATGAGAAAAATTAACAATATTGTCAAAACATTCTCAACTGATATCATAGTTCTACAGGAGCCTATGATATCAGCTGATAACATACCATCAACATGTCAAAAACTTGGTTTTGAGTCATATTTTGCAAACCTTAACAATAAAATTTGGATACTCTGAAAATATGGTTTTAACATCAATATACTAGACAATTCTGACTATGGTAAGTCATACTTCTACTAACATAGTAGTTCTGCTTACTATAGTCTATGCAAAATATACCCGATCCCATAGAGTGCCTTTATGGGATCAATTAAGAACCATTTCTGCCACATACCTACCTTGGCTTGTTATTGGAGATTTTAATACAATCTCCAATGCAAGTGAGCAACTGTCATGTTCCATACTTTGCACTAAAAGTATGGATGATTTTAACAACATGACCTTAGACTGTAGACTAGAAGACCCTGGCTACACAGGCTCAAACTTCACTTGGACAAACAAACATAAATGGAAACGTTTAGATAAGACCTTACACAATGAAAAATGGAGAAATACATTCAATATTACAAGGGTGAAGAATCTGGCCAGAACTGGCTCAGACCATTCACCATTGATAATATCAGTTACACTTAATTCAATTCATTCAAAACCATCATTTAGATTCCAAAATATGTGGCTGCAACATGAAGATTTCTTCAATACTATAGAAAACAACTGGTGTGAACATCTTGTTGATTCCTCTCATATTCACACCTTTTGGTCCAAATTAAAAAGACTTAAAAAACATATAAAAAATGGAATAAAAATGTTTATGGTAATGTTTTATATTGTATAAACAAAATTAAAGAAGAGATTAGAATAATTGAAACAAAGTTAGAAGAAAATAACAGCCCATAGAATCAATCTAATCTGTTTAAACTTAATGTTTTACATTTATCATTACTTGAAAGAGAAGAAACATTTTGGCAACAAAAGAGTTATGTAAAAATGGATAAAAGATAAAGATAATAACACTGCAATCTTCCATAATTATGTTAAAAAAAAGAAGAACTATAAACATAATAAATGGTATTTAAATCAATGACAAATGGATTGAAGATGATAATCTAATTGGTTTATATGCTGTTAAACACTTTTCTACCCTATTAAACAAACCTTCTACACAGAATAACCTAACGTTACTTAAGGATATCATTCCTTATATTATATCTGATCAAAACATTCTAGAAATACCATCAATGGAAGAATTACATAGTGTTATCAAAAACCTAAACTTTAACAGTGCTTCTGGAGTTGATGGATTCAACTCCATGTTTTACCTATCTTGTTGGTTTATAATAAAAGATGATTTACTTAAAGCCATCTCGAATGAATTTACAAACTCAGACCTCCCCAAAGGCCTTTTTGCAACCCTTATATGCTTTATACCTAAGGTTAAATCACCTAAAACCTGGCTGTAATTTAGACCAATAAGTTTATGTTCAGTTTTCAATATAATTCTATCTAAAATACTAAATAGCAGATTAGCTAAACTACTACCCCTAATCATTTCAAAAGAACAATGCGCTTATATTGAAAAAATATTCTACAAGTAAACATCTTAATTACTCAAGAAATGACTAAAGACCTTAACAGGAAAACTAGGGTGACAACCTAATAATCAGCTTAGATATGTCAAAATAATTTGACAAGTTAGAGTTTAAATTCATATATGAAGTAATGTCATCATTTGATTTTAATCATCAAGTAATTAGACTAATTAAGAAAAGCATTAAAACATTAAATATTCAATAATAATCAATGGAACATCATTTGGTTTTTTTAATTCTGGTAATGGTTTGAGGCAGGCGGACCCTTTGTCCCAAATCCTTTTTATTATAACTGAGGAATTCTTAATAAGAGATATAAATAAACTAATTAGCCATCACAAATCAATATCTTATAACATGAAAAGTTCCTTAAGTATAAACGGTTTAGCATATGTTGATGATATCATTCTATTCCTAAATGGTTCACTAAAAAATATTAAGAAACTTTCAAAAAATTTAGATATATATTAAATGCTTTCAGGCCAACAAATAAATAAACAAAAAACAACTTTTATAACTCATAAAACAATGAATAGAACTAGGATCAACTCTCTGGAAATATACTTAGGTTTCAAACAAACTAGTTTACCTTCTAAATACTTAAGCATCCCAATACATACTAATAATTATTCTTCACTCTTTGAGGTTCTAATTAGAAAACATAAGGAACACAATTAATGAATGGAACTCAAAAAATATTTCATATAGGGGAAGAATAACATTAATCAAATCAATTCTCTTATCTTACCCATCTTACTATTTGCAATATGTTCAATTACCTTTGAAGATAATAACAAGAATAAATAAACTTCTAAATAAATTTATGTGGCGCTATAGTGAAAATAGTAAAACAATACTATGGACCAGTTGGAATGATCTATGTAAACCATATAGTGAAAATGGAATAAACATTAGAAACTTAAAAAATATTCAGAAGGCCTATTCTTTTAAACTTTGCTTAACTCTCAGCGACAATAAAGCACTATGGGCTAACCTAATGCACTCTAAATATTGCCTAAATATACATCCGTTACAATCTTCTTTAGGAATCACACAAAACTTGGAAAAGAATATTTGAAATTAAAGAAGAAGCTGAAAAACACATAATCTGGAAACTAGGCAAGAGAAACTTAGACTTTTTGTTAGATAGATAGCACGATACTGAACTACTGATCACATTAACAACAACTAACTCATCTCACTATACTCCAACAAAGGTAATTGAATATTGGACTAATAACAATTGGGATTTGCCTAAACTTCAACCTTGTATACTGCCTGCAAACATTAACAAAATTAGCAAAACACATATCAACAAAGATGTGGAAGACACCATCAACTGGAAGCTTTCCACTCATGGAGCCGTCAATTTAAAGAATATAGTTCATGCATTAAGACACAAAGACACAAGTTAATTAATTAAATGAAAATTTTGGAACAATACATCTCCAAAGAAGTGTTCCTTCACTCTTTGAAGAGTATTAAATAACTTAAGAAGTGCAGATGCTATATTACAAAGAGAAGGTCTTCAACTTGCTTCTAAATGCTTCAGATGTTAGAACTCAGAAACTAAATCATGTCTTCATAACTTGTGAATCTTCCTAGAATGTTTTGGTTTTTCTTTTCTGAAAAATTTAGCATTAGATTATGATATAACCCAGAAAGTCCAAACAAAAACCTTTTTTATTTTATTTTATTCAAATATTTTATATAATTTAAATAAAATATAATTGTATTAAGATTTTATTTTATTTTATTGTATTCTAACTTAGGGTTTTGAGCAGCTATTATATAAAGCCTTATATGCCTTAAGTTATTTAAATTTTTGGAATAATATTTTTTTTCTCTGAAAATTTCAATCTTTGTTACCCTTAGATTAGGGTTTCATCATGTTACCCTTGAAATAGGGTTTCATCTATCGTTGCTTTTTCTTCTATTTCCATCGCGTCATCAGTTTGGTATCATAGCCTCAGCTCCTGTTACGGGGCAAACATGTTTCTGAATCCTGATTTCATCTGATTCAAGGTCTAAAGAAGAGAACAACATCTATGGTCATGAAGATCTCGAAGATCGTGTGTTATGCGGAGACACACCAGATGTTTCAAAAGATAATCGTATTGACCAGTTACATAATGAGTTTAAATTGGCTACCAATCGCCCGATCAAGGTAAAACTTGCTTATCGAGATGCCGTCTCAGACTCTGAATAGGTTTTTCAAAACCATTTTTTTTCATCAACTCAACATGAGGATGTTGTTTTCAGGCTATAAAAAAAATTTCAATACCAATTTTTTTTCATCAACTGGATGGCTTCAATGTGACTTCGAATAAGGAACACTCGAGAAGAATTTATCTTATTATGATAAGGTCAACAATTAAAATTTCCCGATGTAACAATTGAAAAAAATAAAATAATTTTGGTTGTTGATGGTGATGGCGCTGTGAATTCGAGGACGAATTCTTGTCAACCAGAGGAGGATGATGTAGCCTATAAAGTCTAAACAAAAACCTTATTTTATTTTATTTTATTATATTCAAATATCTTATATTATTTAAATCAAATCTAATTGTTTCAAGATTTGATTTTGTTTGATTTTAGTACATTTATTTTATTTCATTATATTCTAATTTAGGGTTTTGAGTAGCTATTATATAAAGCCTCATATGCCTTAAGTTATTTAAGTTTTTGGAATAATATTTTTTTTATCTTGGAAAATTTCAATCTTTCTTACCTTTAGATTAAGATTTCATCATGTTACCCTTGAATTAGGGTTTCATCTATTGTTGCTTCTTCTTCTATTTCCGCCGCGTCATCAGAATAAGTAGACACATGACAATCAATCACATTATTAACTTATGACTACTATCAACATCTAAAATAACCCATATACGAACTATTTTACCTTCATTGATAATCTGGTCAATATGGACTGCCAGAAACAATTATAAACACAAATATATTGCTATCTCATATAAAAAGATCATTAATCATATATCTTACATGCTTATATCTTTAAACTCATCATTATCACTCAGCAGAAAACGCTGGATAAGTGACACTCATATAGCTAAAGATTTAAACTGATTTAATCATCTTAAACATTCCAAGCCTTTTATTTACGTAAAATGGAATTTACCTTCACCTAATCGTATTAAACTGAACTGTGATGATTCATCTTTAATCAACGGTGAATCAAGTTATGTTTTTATATTAAGGGATGAACAAAGTGATTTAGTGCTAGCCAAATGTAGTTTAATAGGTAAATGTTCAACACTAGTTGCTGAAAGTTATGCATTATTGAATGGCTTACTATGCTGTATAAAAACTTAAACATGATTGACATCGAAATAGATTCATTAGGAATGTTTAACATGCTAGCGTCAGACAAGTATCCATGAAATTTAGAACAAATCCTAAGGTGTTGTAGAAACTGGATAAATCCACAAATGACCCTTAAACATATTTATAGACAGCGGAATAATGTTGCGGACTGGTTAGCCAAGTTTGCATTAAAAGAACAATCAGACTTCATAATCAGTGCTAACCAACCTCCAAGTCCACTATCTGCTATTCTCTTGCTAGAATCATTGAACCTAGGATATTTTAGGTTTTTCTGATGTCCACTAACTGCTTGGCAGACCTAAAAACCGGACCATTAGCATATATGATTCTCTCTTTTTCAGGTTGCAAGAATACTTAAAAACGTAGAGGGAAACAGAAGATAGGGAAGAAGACTCAAAGGATCAAGATGAAGTAGATAGCTGCCGCAAGGAAGGATAGAGATGAAGCTGTCGCAAGGAAACTTATCTTAAGCTCCGCAAGGAAAGATATTAGGATAATTACCTAATATTAGCAGCACTGATCTATGTAATAAGATGATCAAAATATGTAAAAATATTGTTTTTATTTCAACATCAATAAATTTACAATTCTTAGGAAAAATAATAATAAATCTATTTTATTATATTTTTATAAATGAAATATTATAAATTTAAATTTATAATAAAATATCAATAGATTTGATTTTCAAATAATTTACCATACATAGTTGATTTTCTACGATATTTAAATTAATTAATTCATTTAAATTTCCATAGTATATTTTAATTAAATTCACCATTGATAATATCAGTTACATTAAATTTAACGCATAAAAAACCTTCATTTAGATTTCAAAATATGTGGCTGAAACATGAAGATTTCCTCAAAACTGTAGAAAATCACTGGTCTAAACATCTTACTGATTCCTCTCACATTTATATATTTTGGTCCAAACTAAAAAGGCTTAAGAACATCTAAAAAGTTGGAACAAAGATGTCTATGGTAATATTTTTGAATGTATAAACAAATTTGAAGAAGAAATTAAAATAGCTGAAACAAAGTTAGAAGAAACTAATAGCCCGTAGAATCAAACTAATCTGTCTAACCTTAATGACACACATATAACATTACTTGAAAAATAAGAAATATATTGGCAACAAAAGAGCTATGTAAAGTGGTTAAGAGATGGTGATAACAACTCTGCAACTTTCCACAATTATGTTAAAAAAAGAAGATAAAAAACAGAATTAATGGTATTCAAACTAAGGATAAATGGAATGAAGATGATGATATAATTGGCCTATCTGCTGTAGAATATTTCTCTACTCTATTAAAAAACCTACTACACAGAATAACTTATCAATAATAAAGGATATAATTCCTAAAATTATACCTCATTAAAACAATGAAAACATCCTGAAAATACCATAAATGGAAGAGTTACATAATGTTATAAAAAGCCTAAATTTAAATAGTGCTTCTGGAGTTGATGGATTCAACTCCAGATTCTACTTATCATGTTGGTTTATAATAAAAGATGATCTACTTAAAGCCATCACAGACTACTTTACAAATTCAGATATCCCTAAAGGCCTTTTTGTAACCCTTACATGTTTAATACCTAAGGTTAAATCACCTAAAACATGGCTGCAATTTAGACCTATAAACTTATGCTCAGTTCTCAATATAATCATTTCTAAAATACTGAATAAAAGGTTAGCTAAATTACTTCCTTTAATAATTTCAAAAGAACAATGTGCTTATATTGAAAAAAGAAACATACAAGAAAACATCTTAATAACTCAAGAAATGGTTAAAGATCTTAATAGGAAAACCAGAGGTGACAACTTAATAATCAGCCTAGGTATTTCAAAAGCATTTGACAAGCTAGAATTTAGGTTTATATATGAAGTAATGTCATCTTTTGGTTTTAATCTTCAAGCAATAAAGCTAATTAAGAAACGTATTGAAAACATCTCATATTCAGTAATAATTAATGGAAAAACCAATAGTTTCTTTAACTCTGGTAATTGATTAAGGCAGGGGGACCCTTTGTCCCCAAGCCTTTTTATTATAGCTGAATAATTTTTAATAAGAGGCATAAATAACCTAATTGGTCAACACAAATCAATGATCTATAACAAAAAAAGTTCTTTAAATACTAACTGTTTAGCATATGCTGATGATATCATCCTATTCCTATATGGTGCACTAATAAACATCAAGAAAATTTCAAAACAAATATATATATATATATATATATATATATATCAATTGCTCTCTGGCCAACAAATAAATAAACAAAAAACAACATTCATAGCTTCGACAAACATGAACAGAACTAGGATAAATTCTCTGGAAAAATATTTAGGCTTCAAACAAGCTAGTTTACCTTTCAAATACTTAGGTATCCCAATACACACTAATAACTATTCTGCTCACTTTGAGGACTTAATAGAAAAAATAAAGAACAAAATTAATGAATGGAGCTCAAAAAATATTTCCTTTGGGGTAAGAATAACATTAATCAAATATGTTCTCTTATCTTACCCAACTTATTAATTACAATCCATTAAACTACCTTGAAAAATAATATCACGAATTAGCAAACTTTTAAACAAATTCATATGGGGTTACAGTGAAAATCAATATTATGGTACAACTGGAATAATATATGTAAACCACATAATGAAAATGGCCTTAATATTAGGAATTTAAAGAATATTCAGAAAGCATATTCATTTAAACTATGATTTACCTTTAGAGACAATAAAACTATATGGTCCAAATTGATGCATTCTAAATATTGCCAAAACATTCATCCATTACAATCTTCTTTAAGAACCACAGACTCTAAAACTTGGAAAAGAATGTTTGAGATTGAAGAAGAAGCTGAAAAACATATAATTTGGAAACTAAAAAAGGGAAACTTGGACTTTTGGTTAGATAGATGACACCATGTGAACCTCTAATCACTTTAACAATAGTTAATTCACTTGACTATACTCTAACAAAGGTAACTGAATACTGGAATAATAATAATTGGGATTTACCTAAACTACAGTCTTATTTACCACCTGCAAACATAAACAGAATTATCAAAACGCATATCAACTTAAGTGTTGAAGACTCCATCATCTGGAAACTTTCCACTGATGGAGCCTTTAATTTAAAAGATATAGTTAATGTAATAAGACAAAAAGACACAGTCTCACTAATTAAATCGAAAATTTGGAACAATATCTCTCCAAAGAAGTGTTCATTCACCCTTTGGAGAGTACTAAATAACATAATAAGTGTAGATACAATATTACAAAGAAAATGATTTCAAATTGCTTCCAAATGTCTTAGATGTCAGAATATAGGATCCTTAAACCATGTTTTCATTTCTTGTGAATCTGCTTGGTTTGTATGGTCTTTCTTTTCTCAAGCTGCTGATGGATTCAAGTTTCCGTAAAAACATAATATAGTAGTCTTAGGCAACTAAAGCTACTACGTTAGCCAAATTGTAATAATTTGAACATATTGTTGGTTTGGTTTATTTTGGGCTAGGGGTAGTTTCGTAAAGTGTTTTGTGAAGTTCCAAAGTATTAAGTGTTTGGTGTAGAATGTAGTGAGATAATTGAGCAGCTTGGTTGTATTAAATGTTCATTATCCTCATTAATGAAAGTAGTTGGGGTATTTATACTCTTAATTAAGGACCCATGGGCTTAAGGGTCAAGTTATGAAACCGGGTCACGTTTAAGGACCCATTAATCTTTTAAGTAGGTTACCAAATAGCTTAGTCAAAAGGTGTTTCACATTTGTCCTGTTCGGATTTTACAGTGGAGTGTTATGGTCTGAATTTCCCCTGTCCGGATTAAGCAGTGGGTTGTGTCTGAATATTCCGAACTCATCAGTAGCCCTTTTTTAGGCCTTGTCAAAAATATGTGGTAGGACTAAAAAATACACTAAGCCAGTAATGACTTTGTCCGGCCTATCTATGCGGTCCGTTTTAGGAAGTTAATTTTTATCATTAACTCAGTTCGAAGTCTGTCCGAACTGATTTCTCCCAGAATTCTAAGAGTTTTCTTCTTGGATTGTGAGACACATGTCAATATCTGGTTTGACCTACTAGCCATTATTCTTCCTAGATCGGCGCACCCACTAAGTCTAGAAAGTTACCTACGCATTTAATCCTTCACACGTTTGCGCAGCCTTTAATCATTGTCGAACCCTCTTCAATTTCTCCTAGGTAATAGTTACTTTTTATTGTTATATAAATTCTCTTTAACTATTTCATTGTATTCATCACTCAAAGCTTTTCTAGATAGAGTTTCATTCTTATCTTCAACTTGTTCTTGAGGAGTTTTATGTTCACATCCAGAAACACACTTGTTAAAGGCGGCTGGTTAAACTTATCAGAGTTAGAAAGGCTGAAAAAAGTAGAAAGAGAGAATCGCATTGCTGCCGGCCTCTCAGTTTCTCCAAGTGAGAAATCTAGTGAACCGACTCAAGAAGCTGACCAAGGATCATCCTCTTCCGGAAACCGCAGGCCTAGACAGTTATTCAAACCAAGCCTTTCACCCCTTCCCTCAGGCTCTTCTGTTCAAGAGTCTCAACCTTCTATTGTTAAAAAAAAACCTGTTTCGCGTATCCGAAAACCTTCCCCCTTCATAGCCATGGGTTCTGACGTTGAGAAGTCTACGGAGAAGACAACCCCTCGTCGGACGACCCGTCTGACTAAAGCTCAATCTACTGCTTCACTGCCAAAGCCCTCCGGATCGGAGGCATCTAAAGAAAGTTCAAGAGACAAACCCTCCGGATCAGAGACATCTAAAGTAGTCCCAAAGGCCAAGCCCTCCAGATCCCAACCTCACCGGACACTAGGCCTTTAGAGGCAACAGGTGCTAAACCATCCGAACAACCTCAGGTACCAGAAACTGACCCCATCCATCCAAGTCAACCGATAAACCTTCCACAGTGATGGAAGAAGTAATGGAAGATAGTATCGAATAGACTCCCTTTGAAACTGAGGCATCAGGTCAAACGGAGGATGTTGCTTCTGAGAAGAAGGGCAAAAGCAAAGTAAAGGTCTGCTTGACTCATCCGGAGCTTCCAGAGTGCCTAGAAGGCAAAGTAGGCCCTTGATTTAAAAATGTCAACGTTAAATACTTGTTGGCTCTACAAAATATAAAGTACATCTACACCCACAATGCTGAGTTGGGTCGGATCCGGATGAAATGGGGGATTCCAAAGTCAGTGAAGGTAAGGATACCTATCACTCCGGAGACTCCTATGGACTGCAAGCTTAACGAGGTGGTGATTTTCACCGAGGTGCTAAACTGGGGACTTCGGTTTCCATTGGACCCAAAAATCGTCAGGTACTTCCACCTAGTTAAACTCTGCCCAAGCCAGCTAAGCACAAATACCTGGTATTCCCTTTTTGCTTGCATAATGGCATCAAGGTTGTCAAAAATCCCACTCCCAATGTAGCAGTTTGATGTTGTGGCAAGCTTATGTAAGAATCATCATATTCCATTCTACCATCACAATATGGGGAACAACTTCAAGATGGTAGATGACTTGCTGAAATCCGAGAAGAACTGGAGGACACAGTTTCTGTTTGTCAGTGGGACATGGGAGAACGGTAGGAAAATCAAGGTCAACACTAATCCCAGCATGCTAAGTAGCAGGTGGAAAAGTACTGGTGAGTTTTTTTTATCTTTGTTTCTCATGCTTTTCTTTTCAAATCATAAGTGTTCTCCTTCTGATTAATTTTTCACTCTTTTTTCAGTGCTGCCGAAAGAGTTCACCGGACACCTAAAGGAGGGTAAAAAAACCTGTGCCAAGTTTAATGCATGGTTGCAGAGCATTGGGGGAATTCCTTCCACAATTGCTTCACCTCGGGTAATTTTGTGAGGTCCTATCTGTGGAACACCTTAAATCAGAGGGACTTCTCGTGGGAAGAGCTAACTACATCGCCTCCTCCTGGTGTAATTCTCAAACGAACAGAGGCCAAGGATGGTAAATTGGTCTTGCCTTCTAGAGCAAAAGCTCCCAGCAAGATGAAAGGGAAAAAGAAGAAAGCTGCAACAGAGCCGGTTCAAGCAGCCACATAGGGGACTGGTATAGGGAACCAATTGGGAATCGACACTCCCCTGCTCAAATTGGTAAAGGCTAAAACAATAAGGGAGGCGGGAGAGTCACAGAACTCACTAAAGTATCCCACGAAGGACCGAAAAAAGGGCCAGCAGTGACGAGAAGGCTGCTTAAAAAATGAAATTCACCTTAGGAGAAGAAATAATTATTCGCCCTTCGGAGACTCTACCTCTACCAGCCCCTGTTGATCCCACTTTACAAGAGAAGATCCCAACAGGTCTGCAGTCCGGAGAGGTTGCTGGGGGAGGGAATGAAAAAGTGGACATCAGTGCCCTTCAGGATATTGACTCATACTTCAATGATTCTGAGAAGGATGATTCTGCAGGTCCCTATCGCCCCTCTAGCTCTGCCAATATGGTGACTTTCAATGGTAAGTCTTTCTCCGTCTCCGGAGAGCAAGATGTTCTGAGCCACTCCCTTATTGGTCACATCCAGCCAGTGCTTGACATTAAGAGACATGTGAAAAACCATACCACTCTCATAAATTCCCTTACCTTTGACAAGGAATCTCTATCAACCAGCATTCTCGATGCCAATCAGAGTATAGAAGAACTAAAGAAGGAGATAAAGACATTGAGAAAGGACAAGGAAAATTCATCAACCAAGTTGGCCACTTCGGAGACTGCCAGAACTGAACTCCAAACTAAGTGCTCCGGCTTGGAAAAGGACATCACAACATTAAAAGAGGACCTGAAGACCAAATACAGTGTCATCCAAACCCTAGCCGATGAGAAGACTTCATTAGAAGGTACTGTGTTGAAGATGGCCAAGGAGAAAGAGGATTTGGTGAAGCAGCATGAGCAAGTTATTCAGGCAAGTATTGATAAAAATACCAACGAAGTGATAGATTCCCTAGAGAAAAGATACGATGAATTTAGGTCTGACATGGTGCTGCTCTTCCATGAGACTTTTCCGAAGAGGACGCTTGGTCCCTTATAAAAATATGTGGAATATGATGACCTCCCATTTCACACCATGGCAGATGGCGAAAAGCATAACTACTCCAGTGGAATCGATTCTACTACTGATGATAAAGAGGGAACTGGTGAGAGTTCGAGTGCTGAACTCAGAAGTCCCAAGAAAGGTGGTGGTGGTGAAGGAACATCCGAAGGGAACAAGCCCTAAGGTTTAATCATAACTTTGTTTTCTTTTTTTACTTTTGTGAGCAGTTAAAGTCCTTGGATGGCCAAGGCACATTTTGTAATGTTATTCGGTTAGATTCCGAATAAGTATTTGAAATGCTTAAAGTCCTTGGATGGCCAAGGCATGTTCCGTTTTTCCTGTGCGGTTAAAGTCCGAATAGGTTTATTTATCAAATCTTCCTTTATTTAAAACTTTCTTTCCTTTAAATCTTAATGGCTAATGTTTAAATAGCCCCTAGTATTTCAGAAGCATTATAGTGGGAATGTTTAATATCTCTGATGACATGTATTTAATGGTCATCACACAACCAGGTTTATCCGATCTACTAAAGATCCAGTGATTTGTACTTGAATTGAATTGTAGTAAAACCACACCGGAAGTTTTAAGAAGGCATCAAACTTTATAGTGAGAGTGTTTAATATTTCTGATGACATGTAATTAATGGTCATCACATAACCAGGTTAATCCGATCTATTAAAGATCCAGTGATTTGTACTTGAATTAAATTGTAGTAAAACCACACCGGATGTTTTAAGAAGGCGTCACATTTTATTGAATGAAAAAATTCGGACACCTCATTAAAACCTCTCCGCGCCACCAGGATAGGAAAGAGTATGCCCCCTAATAATTACATTGATATCTAACAAGTAAATATTTACACACGACTTTTATTCTAAATATAACCTGAGATGTTCAATATTCCATGGGTGCTTCAAAGCCCTTCCTTTTTTGTCCTAAAGCCTATATGTCCCAGGCTTAAGTTTTTTGGAGACCTCATAGGGGCCTTCCCAGTTCGGAGCCAGCTTACCGAACTGCTTCTCCTTGGTGTGTAAGAAAACTTTTCTCACTACTTTATCTCCCAGTTAAAAATCTCTTCTCTTGACCTTGGAAGCAAACCTCCTCCTCATCAAGCCTTGGTAGTGGGCTGTTCTCAAGTGAGCTTTAACATTTCTTTCTTCGATTAAGTCCAACTGATTCCTAATTGCTATCTTATTAGCTTGTTCAGAATAGTTATGGACCATGTATGATGGTAGGGCAGCTTCTATGGAGGTAATGGCATCCACGCCATACACCAAAAAAAAGGAGATTCTTGCGTAGCAGCCCGAGGAGTAGTTCGGTATGCCTACAATACTTTTTGTAGATAGCTTGGCCACTTCCCTGCAGCTCCTTCTAGATTTTTTTAATCCAGACAAAGTGGTTCTGTTAGTAACTTCAACCTGACCATTTTCTTGTGGATGGAAAAGAGAAGAAAAACAGTGATGAATGCCTCTAGAAGCACAAAAATTCTTCATATCCTTGTTATCAAACTGTGGCCCATTGTCTGTGGTAATATTTTGAGGAATCCCAAATCTACAACATATATTGGATAAGATAAATTTAAAGATAACCTTCGAAGTGGTTCCTACTAAAGGAGCTGCCTCTATTCATTTTGAGAAGTAATTAATAGCAACTATTGATGTGATTTATTTTTGTCTGAGGGTAAGTTTGTAATTTTTGTGTACAGTTTTGTGGAGTTTTGTGAGTATTTAATGTTTGGGTAGAATGTAGAGGGAGAATTGAGCTGCCTGGTTGTATTTAATTTTCATTACCCTCATTTAATGTTGGTGGTTGGGTATTTATACCCTTATATTTGGGCCACATGGGCTTTCGGGTCGTGTTTAGTGGATTTGGGTCGAGTTTAAGGACCCATTAGTTCTAAGTAAGTGAACAGGCAGCTTAGTCAAAAAGTGATTAGGTTTTAAGTACTTTAGTTCTGTTCGGACAGTTCAATGGATGATGGTGTCCGAACTGCCCCTGTCCGGCAAGGTGGATATTGTCCGAATTGACCCTGTCCGGTTCCCATAAAATGTGGCGACAGAATCCGGACTCATCAACTATAATAGTTCTGCACCCTCCGGACGCCATTGGCAGAGGCCAACAAAATCCAATCCCCAATGAGCGAAAGGTACTGGCTCAGAAATAGACTCCATAGGTACTGCTAGCACATGAATTTTGTTGCCATACCTTTGACATGGATCACACTTCTTTACCATTTCTTTAGCATCTGCCATTATGGATGACCAATAGTACCCAGTCAACAATACCCTCCGGGTTAGTGCCTTGTAGCCACAATGTGCTGACCTTTCTCCATCTGTAGTTCGGATAAAACGGCTTGAGATTATTCAACCCCCAAACAACGCAAGAGAGGTCTACTGAAAGATTTTTTATAAAGAACTTACCTTATGATAAAAAAACAACGAGCCATGTGTTTAATTTTTCTTGCCATAGCCTTATCCGGAGGCAAAACCCCATCGGAAATGTATTGAAGAAGGAAAAATCTCCAATCTTTAGGTTGAACTACTTGTATACTCAAGCTTTCCTCCTCTTACTTGTTCTGATTTGATTGTATGGATGAGGATTCTTGTATATAAATCCAAGGGTAGGACTCAGAATATGCTATGGTTGCCAAAGAGTCTGCCGGTGTATTCTCTGACCTAGGAATATGCTCGTAACAAACACGTTTGAAGTTGGCTGCCACCTCTTTCAGAAGAAGTATTTGATCAGCTGTTCCTTCTTGGCCTCAGACCGACCTTGAACAAAATGGATGAGAAGCTAGGAATCATTCATTAACCTAACCCTTTTAGCCCCACATAGGAAAGCCAATTTAAGACCATCTATAGCCGCTTCATATTCGGACTCATTGTTAGAGGCCCTGAATGCAAATCATATAGCCTGGTACATTTTATCACCATACAGAGAGGTTAGGAAACTTCCAGCTCCACAACCCATTATACTTGATCCTCCATTAGTCTGGACTACCCACTCTTTCTTGGTTTTTTCTTATGAAGTTTGTTTAGAGCTCTTGTCCGAGTGAAATTCTACCAAGAAATCAACAACTGATTGAGCTTTGATAGCAGTTCGTGGGGAAAAATCAATGTCACAATCACCCAACTCTACTGACCACTTGTTCATCCTGTTTGATATGTCTGCCTTCTGAAGAATATTCTTCAACGGGAAAGATGTCCGGACAATGATGGAAGGAGACTGAAAATATGGCCCCATTTTTCTTGCTGCAATTATTAAGGCTAGTGCCAACTTTTCAAGCTTCAAGTACCTCTTCTCAGCATCTATCAAACTTTTGCTAATATAGTACACCAGACGAGGGTAGTTGTCCACTTCCCTCACCAATATTGCGCTTATAGCACATTCCGACACAGCCAAGTATACGTAGAGTGTTTCTCCTTGAATGAGTTTAAAAAGAGTCTTTGGTGAGGATAAGTATTTATTTATTTCAATAAAAGCTTGAATGCACTGTGAAGACCAATTAAAATGTTTAGTATTCTTTAAGGTTTGGAAAAACGGAGCACACTTGTCCGAGGACCTTGAAATGAAACGATCCAAGGCAACCAACCTTCCAGTGAATCTCTGTACTTCTTTAGTATTCCGAGGATGATCCATTTCTAGTAGAGTATTAAGCTGATCCGGATCGGGCTGTATCCGTTTCTCACTTATTACATACCCCAAAAAACTTTCCGGATCGAACCCCAAAGACACATTTTTCTAGATTCAGTTTCAAATTCACAGTTGCCAAATTAGCTAATGTCTCTTGAAGGTCAACTATGTGCAAATCCTCTTCTAAGATTTTAACCATCATATCATCTATGTATACCTCCATATTTCTGCCAATCTGGGTAGCGAAGGTTTTGTTCACCAACCTCTAATAAGTAGCCCCAGCATTTTTCAACCCAAAAGGCATCACCTTGTAACAATGGAGACCTCTATCTGTTATAAAGGTATTATGATCTTGGTGATTCTTATCCACCTGTATCTGGTTGTACCCAGAGAAGGCATCCATGAAAGACATCAACTTGTTTCCAGACGTTGAGTCTACCAACTGATCTATCCGGGGGACTGGATAAAGATCCTTTGGGCAAGCCCTGTTGAGGTTAGTAAAATCAATAGACATACACCATTTTCCATTCTTTTTCTTGACCAACACCAGATTGGCAGTCCATAAAGGATATAAAGATTCTTTTATGTGCCCCATCTTGGTAAACCGATCAACTTCTTGGACTATTACACGAGCTTTCTCCTTAGAGAAAGCTCTCATTTTCTGCACAACTGGTGCAACATCACTCCGGATTGACAGCTTGTGTGAGATAACGCTTGTAGGTACTCCGGTTACATCACCATTGCACCAAGCAAATACATTCTGATTATTTGATAAAAAGGACAACAAATTATTTTTCAATTCGGACGCCATCTTGGAGCCAACCTTGATGTTTCTACCCTCTGCCAAGGAGTGGGTTTCAATCTCTTCCACTGGTATTATAACACTAAGGACCTCTTTGGGGTCATCAATCTCACCCTCTCCCTCAAAAGGCCTCAATAACTACTAATTTTCATTAATCCGAACTACTCCCAAAGTTTTAGGAGCAAGTGCAGTTTCATAACACTCATTGCTATCTTCTAACTACTTCGGACAACACCCACCTGACCTTGAACTACATACTCCAAACACTGGTGGACTGTTGAGGCTACAACATGCATTCTAGAGAGCGAAAACCTTCCAAAGATTTTATTGTATCATGTGGGCCACTCTACCACAACAAATAACACCCTAACGAGTTTTTTAAAACGCCCCTTGCCCAACAACACCTCTTCCTCAAACTCCCCGATTACATCCACAGAGCTCCTTGTGAAGCCCACAATGGTTCTGTTTGATCATTGAATAACGAACATATTTTTAATCTTCTTGTAGGAGCTCAAGAAGAGGATGTTTTCCGAACTTCTTGTGTCTATCAGAATTCGTCGGACATCATTGCCCCCAATAGATGCTCCTATCACTACAGCATCCTCATGAGGTCCAGCAATGTTTCTTAAATGATCACCATAAAAAAATACAAATGGAAAAGGGGCTTGGAACTGATAAGAAGACATGCCCCCTTTCAACTGAGTAGCCAGACTATGAACATGCCTCTTTCTCGACGAAGAAGTGGGCGCTGTCATGGTATCTCCTCCAAAGATGATGATTGACTCGAAGAAATTGATCAGTCCGAACACCGTCTTGCTCTGCTCTGTTATGACCCCCACCTTATTCTGAGTTGGATCAGAATCCAAATACTTAGAATCAGCATCAAATCTTTCAAGGATCACCATTTCCCCTTCTTGGGTAGATGTTCTCACATTGTTTGTAGGACATGTCTGAGGAGCATTTTCAGGCTTGTTTCCACTCCTTCTTTTGGCATACGCTCCTAGTTTGCCTCTTTCAATAAGATTTTGTACTTCTTGGTTTAACGCTATACAGTCTTGAGTATTATGGCCTATATCATTGTGATATTTCCAAAAGCAAGTATTTTGACTCTCTCTAGGGGACTGCAGTGCTGCTGGTTTCCGGAAATGAACTTCCTTCTTAATCTTGTCATATATTGTGGCTACATTCTCTTTCAATTCTGCAAACCACTCCGGTTGAACCCAAGGACCTCTATTACACCTTGATTGTTGTCTCTGAGATTGATTCTGTTTGGACTGAGGCTGTTTAGCCCTGTTGGAACCTTGTCCGGTCTCCTTAGCCTTATATCCGGACTGGTTTTGAGCTGTTGTGGTGGACATCACCTGATGGTGCACCCTGGTTTTCTTGGTTTTATCCACATTAATCTGCTTTCCCACCTGATTGAATAGGCCACCCAAGGTCATGGTTTTCTTCCTGGTCACCGAATCGGCCAGGTTCTCAGGGTTCAACCCTTGTCTCAAGGAAACAATTGCCACCTGTTCGAAGCAATCTGCTAACCCATTCTTGGTATTTACGAACCGAAATATTTAGTCTTTTTAGGACTCATTTGGTTCTTGGGTACAATGGATAATAGTATCTCCATTTCCCTTCACCTCCTTACTTCCCACAAATTGCCTCCGGAAGACAACCCGTGATGTATCAAAGTTTCTGATACATCCCTGGGTAAACTGTTGTACCACTTAAGAGCACTTCCCGTAAAAGATTGGCAGAAGGCTCTACACAGAAGTTTGTCATCAGGATTGAAATTCATCGTCAAGTTTTTGAACTGCTCCAGATGGTTGTGCGGATCCTTACTTCCATCATACTTCTCCATTTTGGAGTTGTCAAACCTTTTAGGTAGGTTTCCAGACAGTATTTTGGCAGACAAAGGTGACTGTCTCCAATTCCTATTACGACTGAAGACTGTGTCTTCATTAGACGTTGCAAAAATACATGGTTCGGTCTGAAAATCAAAATGATCGATCAACAACTGATCAACATGCCTGTGGCTGTGGCTGTGAGATGGCCATTTGCCTAGATGCCTTTTAAGCCTTCCATGTCTATCTCCCTTTCTTGAATATTTTTTAACTAGTTTCTGTTTCTTTCGGGACCTCCCTTTATCACTACTTGATGACAAAGACTCCTTAAACTCAGCCTCGTTCGAAGAGCTTCTAAAGGACTCAGAATCTGAACTTTCGACCGGCTTAGATCAGTGAGTCTTTTTAGAACTAACATGGGTCTTTTTTGTACTCAAATGAGTCTTTGCTGATGGATCATTCTCCCTAGGGTTGTCAGTATGATGAATAGCTGACGCCCCTAACTTCTCCCTTATACCATTTTCTGCTTGTTTTATGGCCCTTAAAGCCTCTATTTTTGCTCTCAACTTGTCTCGCTCTTCGATGGTGTATTCCTTGTTTTCCCCAACTACCTCCACCACAGGTGGTGGAGTTCCTTGCTCGTTCGGATCCATCAGAAATGGTCTTTTCTACTTGTTTTGAATGCAAGATTCAGGGACCCTCGCACTCCCACCGGGGTCGCCAATTTGGTTTGGTTTATTTTGGGCTAGGGGTAGTTTAGTAAAGTGTTTTGTAAAGTTTCAAAGTATTAAATGTTTGGTGTAGAATGTAGTGAGATAATTGAGCAGCTTGGTTGTATTAAATGTTCATTATCCTCATTAATGAAAGTAGTTGGGGTATTTATACTCTTAATTGAGGACCCATGGACTTACGGGTCAAGTTATGAAACCGGATCAAGTTTAAGGACCCATTAATCTCTTACCAAATAGATTAGTCAAAAGGTGTTTCACATTTGTCCTGTTTGGATTTTACAGTGGAGTGTTATGGTCTGAATTGCTCCTGTCCAGATTAAGCAGTGGTCTGTGTTTGAATATTCTAGGCTCATCCATTGTAAAAAGATTCTTTCAACATCAATAAAACAAAAAAAGAAGTAGAAAAAAATAATATATTTTATTAATTAATTTACTGAACTAACAAAAAGTCATTATCGAATAATTTTATATCATTATAATTTTTTTAAAATAATAATTTTATTGTGATTTAATTCATTTTAATTTATTCTTATAAATAGTATTATAAATTTAAATTTAAATATAAATTTATAATGAAAACAAATAATCTTAAATCGTTTTTTTTTTCTCTTCGGTGTATGTGTGTTTGCTTGCAGCAAAACGTTTTTGACGTGCATTCCTGATGAACCAACATTTGAATTTAAATGGAATATAAATCCCAAAATTAATCTTAATAGCAAAACTACAATTACCTAATTACAAATTCGAACAATAAATCCGATCTAAAACCACATTTTACTCGCTGGTCTTAAATCAAAATTTATTGTTCTTGCTTTACTAACAAAACCGATTTTAGCATGAAATCAAAATTTAGACCAAACTCACAACAAATTCGGTTTTATATTCATTAATTAGTTTGAAATCATTCTGGTAAATGTGTCAAATTATCTTAATAGATTTAAATTTCACTTCCAAAATATGGATTCAGACTACAATAAAAATGTATATTGTTTTGGTTCGGTTTTAATATTCATCCGAATCATGGGTGACTACAATAAAAATGTTTGATGTCCTGGTTCGGTTTTAATGTTCATCTGAATCATGGGTGACAATAGTTGTCTGACTTTACAAAATAATTCAGTACTTATAAATAAATAGAAAAAATATTTATAATTTCTCTGGAATCTCAGTGTAACAACTTCATCTTATACACGCTATAATAATTAGAAAAGTACCGTTCATCTACAACATATTTTACTTGATAACTTCGTAAAGATTATTATTATTATTATTCTAAATTCTTTAAAAAACTATTTAATGTAAAATTAGTTTGTAAATCACTATTAAAATCTGAAATTAGTTAGATACATATAATAACTGATATGTAGTGGCAATTATAACTATTAGAAGGTAACGACTAATTTTAAGAGAGAAGTTCTGTTCAGAAACTGTAATTTTCACTTATACCATAATTGGAAATAATTTCACTAAATCAATTGTTGTTGTTTACCATTTTTCCCTTGCAAGCATTTATGCTTGTAATGGGAAAGACTTTTCATATATATATATAGTATCTTTTAAACTATAAATGACTGGTTTTTGAACTCTGTTACTGTTCTTATCAACAAGTGGTTTTGTTTTTGGTTTGCACTCTTATTTATGGATAGGAGGACAATAACGCGAGCAAACCAAAATTTGTTAATACTGCTATAAGCATTTTTTATCTCCAAGATTGGTGTGTTTACTTCACAAGCATACTAACCAAACTAATGTTATTACATGGTTTCTTTATTTATTTATGGTTTCTCTCAACCCCCATTCACCCCCCATTCATCGTAGCTTTTTTTTTTTTTTTTAGTTTTTGAGTTCCTCGCAATTTTAGGAGATTTTATAACTGGTAACACTAATAGCTCCAGGAAAAAATATGTGGTAAGTTTAGCTACTCAAATACAAGGAAGGATATCTACTCACTTGTATGGTAATAAAGATGTTCTTTTTATTTTTGGATGAAGATGATTTGAGAGGCACTGCAGGTCCTCATGACGATGCACTGGTTATTGGAGCAGAAATAGTTGGGATTAAAATTCGACGTGTTTTGATAGATACAGGAAGCCCTGCGAATGTTCTGTTCAAGTCAACATACGATAGGATGCGTTATTCACCTCGAATTTGTCAGTCAGGCCGTACTATAATTGGGTTTACAGGAGTGACAACTCCGGTGATTGGAGAATTCGAGGGTGGAGTGTGTTTGGGAAACATGCCTTTTAAAAAGAACGTTCAAGTTTTATTCATGATGGTGGATTGTCCAACCAGTTATAATGCTATTTTTGGGAGATCTTGGCTTTCGAGGATATATGCACTTGTATCCATCGTTCATCAGTGTTTGAAGTATGTCATCGAAAATCGTGTTTGGGTGGCCCGAAGTGATCAAATGGTAGCCAGAGAATGTTATGCAACAACTTTTCGTATCCGATGTCCTAATAATGAAGATCGAATGGTTGAATAGGAAATCATGGGGGTTGACCTTGGAAGAAGAAGAATGAATTGATGATCTGGGGGAAACCCCAAGTTCTTTAAGAGTAAGTGAAGGCATAAAAGAGTATTCTTTTGCCAATGAAAAGATTACTCCTTTTCGAATAGGGACAATACTGTTACCAACTTTGCGTCATCAATTGTTAAAGTTTCTGTTTGCTAATTTGGATGTGTTCGCTCGGAAAACAGAGGATGTAGTGGGGGTTTCATCTGATGTGATATGTCATAGCTTGGCTATAAATCCGAAGAAAAAACCAGTTATTCAAAAAATACGTGTCTTTTCTGTTGAAAAATCAGAGGCTATTGTTGTAGAAGTAGATCGTCTGTCTAGGGTCGGACATATTACGGTGGCACAATATCCTTTATGGGCAGCAAACTCAGTGTTGGTTAAAAATAAGAATGGGAAATGAAGAATGTGTGTTGACTTCACAGATTTGAATCAAGACTGCCCTAAAGATCAATTTCACGTTCCTCGAATAGATCAGATGATTGATTCTACTTCAGGAAATAAAATTTTGTTTTTATGGATACTTTTGGAGGGTATAATCAGGCTTACATTGATGATATGTTGGTTACATTGCTATAGGGTTATGCCCTCTGGGTTGAAGAATGGTGGAGCAACATATTAAAGGTTGGTAAATAAAGCTTTTGTTTCTCAACTTGGGAGAAATATGGAGGTATATATTGATGATATGTTGGTTAAAAGTTCAGCTGATGATAGACACTTAGAGGATTTACAAGAAACTTTTTAAAATTTAAGGGTTATTCGGTTAAAGCTAAATCTTGAAAAATGTACCTTTGGAGTTCGATGAGGGAAATTCTTGGGATATATTATTAGTGAAAAACTGATAGAGGTTAATCCAGAGCATTTGAAGGCTTTAGTCTCAATGACATCACCTTGAACTATTAGGGAGGTGCAAATCTTAACAGGAAGGTTAGCTTCCCTTAATCGATTTATTTCAAGGTTTTCTGACAAGTATTTTCTTTTTTACAAGTGTTACGAAGACCAATGAAGTTCGAATGAACATCGGATTATGAAGTAGAATTTTCAAGGATTAAGGAACTTTTATTATCACCACAGATATTGTCCAAGTCTCGAACTAGAGAGCAATTGTTTTTATATATAGCAATTTCTGACTTTGTTGTGAGTGATGTTTTAATAAGTGAAGATAAGGTAATTTCGAAGCCAGTTTAATATGTTAGTAAAAGTTTGTTGGCATCGGAGAAAAAGTATTTCAGACTTGAAAAATTGAATTTGGATTTAGTGGTGGCTGCTAGAAACATGCGCCCTTATTTTCGAGCTCATACTATTGTGGTTCTAACTTCTTTTAAAGAATGGGTTACAACACTCATACATTTCTGAAAGGATAACCAAGTGGTCAGTATAGTTGGGAGATTTCGATATCATTTTTTCACCTGTAACGACTATTAAGGCTCAAGCTTTAGCTGTTGAGTTTCATTCAAGCAGATCAAAAGAGGATACATATAAAGAGGTATTGCTAGAAACTTCGGTGTGGGTGGTTCAAACTGATGGTGGTTCTATTATTTTGGGATCTAGTGCAGGAGTGCAGTTGGTTGCTCCTTTTGGGGAGGCAATGTATCAAGCTATTAAATTTGTTTTTCATACATTGAATAACGAGACTGAGTATGAAGTTGCATTGGCTGGTTTAAGACTTGCAAATAGTTGTGAAGCATCCATAGTTCGTTTTAAAAACAGATTCACAATTAGTGGCAAATCATATGGCATGTGTATCCAAAGTTAAGAAGGATCATTTGATTTTGTATCTCCGCGAGCTTTAAAATTTGGATCTCTTGTTTGACAAAGTGATTGTAGAGCATAACAATCAAGGAGATAATACAGTTGCTAACTCTTTCGCAACAATTTCTTATACAAAAAAATATCCTCGAATAATGTTACATGAGAGTCCCTCAATTTTGACACAATCAAAGTAGTGTAAATATGTTGAGGAAGTATTTGTCACTCCAGATACATTTCGAGGTGATTGGAGGTCTGATATTCTCAATTTTTTAGTAAGGGTTATGTTACCTCAAGATCCAAAGCTGGCTAAAAAATTAAGATATAAAGCTCATGGTTATGTTGTATTGGATGAAGTATTATACAATAAATATTTAAGTAAACCATTGTTATGTTGTTTGGGAAAACAAGAGTCTCAAGAGATCTTATCTGAGTTACATGATGGTGAGGGTTCAGCGCATTGTGGTTTCAAGTCTTTGACGTATCGGGCTTCGTTGCCAGAATATTTATTTCCTTCAATTATGAATGATGCTAAGGTTCTAGTTCGATACTGTGATACTTGTCAGAATTTTTCCCATTCTATTCACACACAAGCGGTATCCCTTATGTCTATTTCTGAAGCTATCCTTTTTAACAGATGGGGAATGGATTTGGTAGGACCATTGCATATGGCAGTGGAGGACATCAAATGATCATTGTGGTTGTGGATTACTTTGCGAAGTGGGAAGAAGAAGAACCATTGTCTGGAACAAAGGAAAAGGATGTTATTAAGTTCATTATGAACAATATTTGTTGCTGCTTTGGAGTAATTTTACGACCATGTTAATCCAGTCATAAAAATGATAATTTTAAACGAGTTGTCGATGTAAATTGGTAAAAGAAATTCAAAATATTTTCATAGTAACTTGTTGCGAGCAATGAATTTTATCACACAACCAAACCATCCCATTGAATATTGTGTCAAAGTGTAAATTAATGAGATCTTGCAAAAAAAATTATATGTGAATTCTTCATTAAGTATATAATTAGAAAAATCAATCCAATTTTATTTTACATACGCTATTTTTTTTCAAAATCATAAAAGTACAAGTTAGTATGTTTGTCCAAATAATATCATTTAATATTGTTGATAAGGGTGTAACTGGTCCAACCCAATTAATCGACTCGGTAAGGAATAATATACATTGGGTTGCATCATAAGACAATAGAGAAATAAGTCAAATATACGGTTAGTTGAACTGCTATATCTGGTGAGGATAAAAATAGCCCGAGGGTAGGCTAGTAATTTTAAGTGGAGTATCAAGGTGGTACATGGGTGTTTAACGGTGGTGTAAGGGTGTTTAACGGTGGTGTAAGGGTGTTTAACGGTGGTGTAAGGGTGTTTAACGGTGGTGTAAGGGTGTTTAACGGTGGTGTAAGGGTGTTTCAAGGTGGAGAGATAATTAAGCAGCTTGGTAGCAGTTAATTTTCATTATTCAAAGTTAATGCTGGTGGTTGAGTATTTATAGTTGTGATGTTTGGGCCCTTATGGGCTTTCGGGTCAAGTTTAATGGACCCGGGTCATGTTTAAAGACCCATGAGTTCTAAGCAGGAGGACAGGTAGCTTAGTCAGGAAGTGTTTAGGTTTTTTCGTAACGTTTGACATGTCCGGGTATACCCATAACTCTCTCTGAATTAAGAACTACTTCCTGTAATCGGACAGTTTTTTAGTTCTTTGACAAGGACACTTGCTCAAAAACCTAAAAAAGGGGCTCCTGATGAGTCCGAATCCAGAGCATCTCCCCGGAAGGGCAGGTCAGTGTAAATTCTCTCCGAATACCGGACAGATCATTTGGACCGGACAGATCACTTCGAAACAATGTGAGCCTGAGGCTGTTCGAACTATGACAAAAGTACTAAAAAACCTAAACACTTCCTGACTAAGCTACCTGTCCTCCTGCTTAGAACTCATGGGTCTTTAACATGACCCGGGTCCATTAAACTTGACCCGAAAGCCCATAAGGGCCCAAACATCACAACTATAAATACTCAACCACCAGCATTAACTTCGAATAATGAAAATTAACTGCTACCAAGCTGCTTAATTATCTCTCCACCTTGAAACACCCTTACAACACCGTTAAACACCCTTACACCACCGTTAAACACCCTTACACCACCGTTAAACACCCTTACACCACCGTTAAACACCCTTACATCACCGTTAAACACCCCTGTACCACCTTGATACTCCACTTAAAATTACTAGCCTACCCTCGGGCTATTTTTATCCTCACCACCACATACCCATATGCCTTGAATCATATTCTTTTGGCCATTACGTTATCAACTGATAATATGTCATGGACTAAAAATTCTTGTATCTCACTTCTCCAATCTTTCACCGGAGCTGTAGAAATTTGGAAAGCCTCGATGCATCCTTCAACCAATTCGGATCCCTTAACGATTGATGGAATTTCTTGGGTAATTATCAATGGGTATTCCTCTGAGTAGGATGCATTGGCCAATAAATCAACCACTGAATTCCCCGCCCTATGAACATGTTCAAATATGACGTCCTCAAAATCTAAGGTTAAAGCCTTCAAAACCCCCAAGTACTTCACTAAATGATATTTTCTTGCTTTTGTTCGCCCTGAAGTATGGTTCACCAAAAGTTGGGAATCACTTATCAACTTGACTCTTTTGGCTCTGCAGATTTTTGCTAGTCTTAGTCCACCCAAAGCTGCTTCATACTCTGCTGCATTGTTTGATGCTTTGAATCTGAGTCGAATGGTTTGGTACATCGCAATTCCTTCCGGGGATGTCAATTGTACTCTTGCACCGCAGCCAGATGGCCTTGATCCCCCATCGGTTCGGACTATCCACTCTGGGGCGGACTTTTCATCAATATCCATGTCATCCCGATTCGAGTGGAATTCTACCAAGAAATCAGCTAGTGTTTGGGCTTTGATGGCGGTTCGCGGTTTAAAGTCAACATCTAAGTCCCCATGTTCTATAGTACACAAAGCATTTAGTTGTACCGGATCAGCTTCAATGCCTTGTTCGGTGACTATGTAACCTAAGAATTTTCTGGATCTTACCCCGAATGTACACTTTTGTGGGTTCAGCTTTAAATTTATCTTGGCCAAATTGGCAAAGTTTTCTTCCAAGTCAGCTAGATGGTTCTCTTATCTGAAGCTTTTAACTAACATGTCATCAATGTACACTTCCACATTTCTACCAATCTGACTCTCAAAAGCTTTGTTTACTAAGCGCTGATATGTTGTCCCAACGTTCTTTAATCCGAATGGCATCACCTTGTAAAAATGCAGACCCCCTCTAGTGATAAAGGTTGTACTCTTTTGGTCCCTTGGGTCCATCTGGATATTATTGTACCCAGTGTGCGCATCTATAAAGGACTGTAAACAATTTTCCGATGTCGAGTCAACCAACTGATCAATTCTGGGGACCGGGAAATAATCTTTAGGGCAGGCCCTGTTCAGATCAGTAAAGTCTATACACATCTGCCACTTGCCATTTTTCTTCTTTACTAGGACTGGGTTGGCCATCCTCAAAGGGTATTGTGATTCTCGGATGTGGCCCACTTTTGTTAAACAGTCCACTCCTGTCATTATCGCTTCAGTTTTTTCTTAAGAGAAGGATCTTCTCTTTTGAATGATCGGACGGATACTATTCCATATTGCTAATCTGTGATAGATGGCATCTGCTGGGACCCCTGCGACATCTTTTGTGCACCAAGCACACAAATGTAATTTGGTAGAAAGAAATTTGAGTAAACTTTCTTTTACCTCTTGGGATAGCCTTGTACCAATCTTGAGACTTTTAACGGGGCAAAAAACGTGATCCTCAAAACCTTCATCAGGGACTATGAACCAGGGGGACTCCCTCAGATCGTCAACAGGATCAGAATCCGCAGGAGACCCCTCTGATTGCTATTCTTTTTTTAATCCGACCCCCTTCACCTGCTTGGGGGCCAGCGCTGGTTTGTAACATTCCATGGGCATCTTTTGAATGCTTATTACCGTTCCCACATTGCTACCTACCACATACTTTAAATACTGATGAACATTGGAAAGTACGACATGCATATTAGAGAACCAGGATCTTCCGAACATGGCGTTGTACGAGGCGGGAGCATCTACCACTATAAATAATACCGTGACTATCTTCTTGAATGGCCCTCGGCCCAACTCTACCATTCTTTCAAACTCTCCAACTACATCGGCAGTCACTCCAGTGAAATCTACTATCGTCCGGTCAGATCGTAGGAGTGTTGGTGGGTTTGTTATCTGGCTGTAGGTTGACATAAACATTATGTTAGCGGAGCTCCCTGTATCAATTAAAAAAAATCTTATCTCATTTCCCGCTATCTTTGCTCCGATTACCACTGCGTCCTCATGTGGACCAGCTACGTCTCTCATGTCATCATCTTCAAAGCAGAGAATCGGGGATGGGTCTCTGTATATGTGTGTTGAGGCTCCTGCTTCCAACTGTGTCACCAGACTAACAATGTGCCTCTTTTGAGAATAGTTTGATATTCCTGCCAATGTGTCCCCACAAAAGATGGTTAGTGATTCAAAAAACGTATATAATTCACTAACATTTCCTCTAGAGATTGGTTCTTCAACCATGTTCACACTATTTTTGCCCGACTTCGGATCTAGGTACTTTGAAGCTATATCAAACGCATCAACGAATTCTTCAGCAACCGCTTCGGATATCATCATGGTGCCCTCTTGTTTAGGAGCAGCTTCTTGCTTTGGTTCGACTGTGGAATTATTTTTCACAAAATCAATTAACTTTCCATTCTCCATCAGATACTGGACCTCTTTCTTTAATGTCACACAATCTTTCGTATTGTGCCCGATATCTTCATGAAATTGACAATATTTATTCTTCATATGTTCCCTTGGGGTCTGCAATGGGAAAGGCTTGCAGAAATACACATTTGCGTGTGCTTTCTCAAAAATGGTTGACACGCACTTAGTTTACTCAGCATAATGAGCTGGTCGGACCCACCTGTTGGACATAGGTCGAACATATTGCAGAGTTGCTTGGCCTGTCGGTACAAATTGTTGATTTTGTACTACCCGTTGAGGAGTTTGGCTTGTTTCTTGAACTTCTGCTCGTGCTCGGACAGTTGTGGCCGGATGTGAGACCTGCGATCGGACATTCACCGTTGTTGTACTAGATCTGACTAAAGTTGGATCCTGATAGAATTAAGACATTGACTTTATCTCCGAGGCCCTAGTTTCTTCAACTAAGATCATTTTCTCTATCTGATCCAACAAAGCTCCAAATTTCATGGCTTATCTCTCCGCGATGTTTTCCTTCATCAACCTCGAAGAAGACCCATTCGAAAAGCGGCCAATGCTACCTTGTCTTCACAGAACTCCATGTCTGTATTAACATGAATGAAGTGTTTAGTGTACTCTTTTAAGCTTTCTACAACCTTTTGCCTGTAGTAAATAATGGTATCCCCATTTGCCCAAAATTTCTTGCTTCCAACGAAGTGATGTCAGAACATACTCCAAAAAATGTCAAAGTTCTTTATGCATCCTTAAGGTAGACCGTTATACCATTTGGATGCAACATTCTTAAAAGTTTGGAAGAATTCCCTGCACAATAGCTTTTCGTCATCATCATAATTGATCATAAAATTCTTGAACTGCTCAATGTGGTTATCCGGATCCTGAGTCCCGTCGAACTTTTCCAATTAGGAAATATCGAACCACTTGGGAAGATGAACGGAAATGATCTCCATGAAGAGAGGGGATGACCTCCAATTATGTACGACTTTATAAGCGCTCCCCCCGGACCATCATTGGTTGTCATATACAATATTTTCTCAGTCGGAGAAGTAAACTGGTTACTAACTCGGTAATCTTGATTATAAATGTCGAGTTGAGGTTGTCTCCGAGGAGTGATATGTTCGACTGAACATTCCTTGTTTTATCCTGCTCCTCGGAATACATCTTTCTTTTCCCCGGATCACCTTTCTTCCTTGACTCCTTCTTTCTCCGACTAGTCCGATGAGTGTGTTTGTGTGTCTTTGAATCTCTTCACCTCCAATATGCTTTGTATCTGGCATCGGTATCCGAAGATGAAAACTCATCAGAGCTTAAAGAAGTATATTCACTAGATTTTGATGGCGCGTATCTTTGTTCTGATCTAGCTCGCCTTTTGGTGGTGACTTCTCATGCGCTGTCTTTCTTCAGGTTGAATGGAATCTTGGATCTGGTCAGCCACGACTCTCTCTTGTCGGACTTCAGATCTGACCTTCCCGGAGCTTACTAACGCTTTCTTTTCTGCATTCAGCCTTTCGATGTTTTCTAACAATTCTTTACGTCTGACGACCAGGACTAACTCTTCTAGTAGCTCATTGGCATACCGGTTTGGGCCGTTTCCTTTGTTTGTCACTTGTTGTTCTATCAAACGATCACCATACTCAACACCAATTAGATCTCTAGTCGGATTGGCCTCGATCTCTCCACAAACTTCTGTATCCATATTTGTTTATGTATAATTTTCAAGGTTTTCGAACGTTAATTCTGGGTACCACTCAGTTCCCACAGACGGCGCCACTGATGAACGCAAAAATCCTTAGGGAAGTTCAGAAGCAGAAATATTCGTGGGAGAGGATCGGATTAGGAAATGTTCGTATGAAGTGACAATAAATAACTAAATTAGGGTTTTTTAGAGAGAGAAATAGACAAAAGGAATAAATGTAGCAATAAGTGACTAATCATTGGGCCTTTTCCCCAAAAAAGAATTTCTTTTATGTAGTACATGAGGTATGTATTAAAATTACCTAATTACCACCATTAAAATGGATTTCTCACCCCACTCTTTTACTATTTACAGACAAGTTCTTGGGGCATATCATTTAACTCCTCTACTTCTTATGTTTGCTTTACTTTGATCCTTAACCACTAAACATACAAACCTAGGCCTTTTTCTTGGCATAATTTTCCTAGTGAGTATGAAACAGTGTATATATAATGAATAAAAAATACATGCACACCCCGATCGACATAGAGAGAATCCATTAGAACATGCATACACAAGCTTATAGGGTTCAGTCGAACCCCATTGAAACACATGCGCAGCTCTCATAAATAATTACCATATTTTGTATATCACATGGACATCCATCTACGTTCCTAAATAAAAATGGTGCAGTGATATCAAACGAACAATGGCAGAGACTAGAGCACCAACATGTTTACACGTTTATATGGTAATTAAATAGTTGATGAACCAACTTAATTTTGGATGACGATGAGGACCTTCAAAAATAGATACCCCTCTTGCTCCCCCACATCATGTAGAGAGATCATTCTCCAAAATTCCTCAATCACAAGATAAGAAAATACAATGGTAAGGGATATCCAAAGCACTATATTGAGATGTTTAAAAGCGAGATAATGCAAGGTGGAATAAGTGATAACATGAATTTTATGACCTTCTTCATGGATTTCTGGGGCATCGCCTTGACATGGTTCAACAACCTCTCCCTCAGGATGCATAAAAAGCTTCAAGATGCTGATAAAAACCTTTTGAAACTATTTCATCAGTTCCAATATGATCTAAATGAATAAATATTAAATTATACACTACAAGCGGCGACCGAATAAGATATTAAAAAACTATACTCAGCGGTTCGATGATACAAAGAGCGAGCTGCAATATTTTTATGTCTTTGTGGAAGGGTCAGCATACCACCATGGTATATTTCTCGGACCTCTAATTGATACCATCATGAAGAAGAAGGCGCTAAACTTTGGGGGTTTACTAAAGAAAATGCAACGATACATTAATGTCGAGGAGGTCTATGGAGCACATCTTGATATGGATATTACAATCTCAAATACATACCCACAACATCATCCATTAGCATAGAACAACGATTGATTAATTCTGGCTTATGTGAACTCCAAACCACATTCAGCAGATTTAAAAAACAACAAAGACCGTTCGGTAAGACCACGTAAAAATTAAACATCACATGAAGGAATATGAGTAATTATAAAAATAACAACAATTATTAATGTGATATTTTTATGATTTCTGTTTAGAGACCTATTTATTAAGTAGGTGTTAGGTTAACCTATAATCGCATGTTTAGGAACTAATTAATGTGATCGAGGGTACATACATTTTATATTTTATTGTATGTTCACGTGCAAGACCGATTTTTTAAAACTTCCAGGACATAACCCTAATTCAGAAAGTGGAAGGTTTCGATTTTTTCTGAAATCGAAGATTTTAGCACAACCAAGTGGTGGTTGTAGCCTTAGGTGAACTCGACACAAGTGTAGTTCACCGCGATCACCCCTAATATGGACGAAGCGAACTCGTACGAAAATTTCAGGTTTAGGGGCCTAACTTTAGGAAACCATAACTTGGCGCTTGGTTATATGATTGAGGTGATTTGGTTAGTTGTTTGAATAACCGGGTGGTTCATCCCCGAAACTATAGTAAATGTAATTTCATTTTTCTTTATTATGATGCTTTCGAGTAAGGTTGTTGTACATATCCCATATAGAGGTGCTGCCAACCAATTCATATATTTTTCATATTATATGGATGTATGTTTGCAGGATTAATGCATGCTTAGTAAAGTTATGTTTGTATATAGGCCATAAATTGTGATTGTTCACCGATGTTTGGCACTTGTTACATTCTTTCCACTAAAGTTCCTTCGTCTCTAAAATGGGTCATCTTTGTTTAAGAATGATGCATATATGGTGACTTCTGTGTGCCAATCAATCACACGGTGATACGTTGCACCCAAAGTTATACTTTTTTGTTACAAATAAATTCATTGGACATTTCACACCCAAATTTTCCTTCTTGATGATAAACAAAGCGTAGATCAACACTAGCGCGACTATAAATACGGTTACTAAACATTTTAAATCCAAAGAAATAAAGGTTTTAATGATATTTTAGGTGTGAAATATCTAATGACCGTATTTGTAAAATTATAAGTTTAGGTTCTATATGTCTTCGTATGCTTAATTATTACGCGTCAATGACCATATATATAACATTCTTAAACATAGGTGACCAATTTTGGGAACGAAGGAACCTTAGTATCAAGTTTGCAACAAGTGTCAAACATTGGTGATCAATCATAGTTTTTAGACAATTTATGTATGTATGTATGTATGATGTAACATCACGTTTCTAATGTAATATTTAACATGTTTTCACCTTAAAGATGGATGATTATTCAAATATTATCTATGTTTGGGTGTTGTGCTATTTTTATGGATTCAAAGTTATATAATCCTGTGATATGCGCATTAAGAAGCATCTAGAGTTGTGAATGTATGATCACATGATGATATGTAATTATCTATTATTTTTTATACTTGGACTCTTGGATGTACATAGTGGTGACCTCCATATCGAGGAATTATTTATTCCAAGTACATGGATTTTTAATTGGCAATCATCTCAATTTAGATATATACACATTAGATGGGATGTTTCCTATCATTGAACTGCTTCAGACACTCAAAGTGTATTGTGGTATGGAGAATTTAGGTCTTAACTAGTATAATAGACGTCAAGTCGCGATGGTACACAATATTATGTGAGCATTCATATGATCATTCTCTAAGACTGATTGGTAGACCTGGTATCCCACCTTCGTGAGAAATTTCAGGGGAGTCATGAAAGGACATGAGTTTGAGGCCTCACAATTTGAGGAACATTTTTTGTATGTGTAGGTCGAACTTTTCAGAAGACTACATATATGTTATGATGGTGAGCAACTGTTGCATGATCATGTTCCTGTGTTTACACGCACCATACTCATACATACTTGGTTTTTAATTATTGAAAGCTTTTTTTACTTACCATTGATGGTTCTAGAAATATATAGAGCTTAGATTTGTTGATTTCACCACTAGAAAAGATAAAACGTTAACTAAGAGAGAAAAATGTGAGGTTGTAGAGAGAGAAAAGTGTCAGAGTAATATGATATATTAAAAACGTATTTGCCCAAAAAAGGTAATTTGCTTATATAGTGAAAGTAGTGGGGCCTATTTTACATAAGTGGTCCCTCTAAACTATCTTTTTCCATTTTTACACCTTTACTTCTCATATTATCAATTATGTCCTTATTACTTTTAGATCTATAACTATAGATACATATATAATTACAAACATATATTAACGTGATCTAATTATGTCGGCCCAAAGTGACTTAGTTATTTTTTGCCCTTATCAATAGTTCCCCAGTCTTTATGAAAGGATGAGTGAAGACTATTCAACCATAGGGTCAAAAACATCTTGCGGTTATACTTAAGCGATCAAGGCCGGCTTATACCAATGCTAGGGTCGGGAGATATTTATCTTTGGCCAACCCTTCGTTGTCGGTAGGGGCAGTCTTTCAGGAGTTTGTCGCTATAGTTTGTTCGCGTCAATCATGGTCGGTTGTAACGGGTCCTTCTTGACAAGGTGTGTTTCTGAGGCCTAGTACTGATGGGCTTTGCACCCATCTCATTTACTATTCTTGGTCCGTTTACCATGTGTGAGAAAGGTGATCTCCTCAATGTACATGTACTTCCTTGCTATTAAACGCTTGTCGTTCAAGTTTTTGCCTCTTGGATTACTCGAGGCTTAGCCTCTTAGTCGTGCCAAAATGTCACAACTTGACACGTGTCTTTCAGTTATTTGGAGGAAGTCTAATTGTGATTTTTTCCTGCCATAATATGAAAACTTGACACGTGTCTTTCAGTTATTTGGAGGAAGTCTAATCGTGACTTTAATCAAAACGAATTTTAGACTTCCCGACCCATTTTTTCAATTGCACTCCTCCATAAAGAATCCCGTTGAAGAGGTCATATACCTATAAATACTTTCATTTCTCCATTTTTTCCCTTCACGATATTTTTAGAAAGAGAAATATTTTCCCATATTTAGCTTATCTAAGAGAGAGAATTATCGTCTAGTGTTATCTTCAATTATGAAAAACTACTTCTAAGAAGAAAACCGACCCACCCTCAAAGCCAGTCTTTGGTGCAATCGACTATCTCAGTATTTCTGAAAGAGTTGCTGAATATAAAAGAGCACGCCTAATTGATAACATATTGGCCGAACCTGTAAGCTCGATCCCTCTTGATTTCCCCAAAACTGTACTGCCCTAATCATCTAAACAAATAACCGATATAAGTCCTTCATTTGTCGAAGCTAAGTCTCATTAAAACGTTGTTCCTAGAATTCTTATTATCCGACCCTTGCCTTCGGGAAACCAATTTTCTTTTGTTAAACAATATAGCCCTCAATTTCTGGTTATGGGAGATACCAGTGCTTCTTCATCCTCTCCCGAGATGGTCCAGCTAACCCCCACCATCGTAGTTATGGAACCAGTCATAATACCGCAGCTACTTTTAGGGATGTGGTATAGAGAGATGTTAAATGGAAAAGGCTTGAGGAGGTTGCCTCTAAGAAGCAATAGAAGATGAATTCTGGTCGCGCGCGCGTGTTTTTAGAAGTTCTAGCTTTGTTCATTCGACCCCGTCCCAGAAAAATTGCATGTTCTTCGTACAATTTTACCAGAAGAAAAATAGAGCAAAGAACCGACCCCCATTGCTCCCCCTGTGAAGGTTCCTAATAAGGAGGTTGCTCCTACAAAACATAAAGAGTCAGACCCCACAGTTCCTCCTGTGAAGGTTCCTACTAAGGATGTTGATCCTAAGAAAATAGGTACAAAAGATGGACGTTCTCTCAAAGGAGTTCGGGAAAGACTGATAGTACAGTTAAAAGAGAGACTGACTATGCTATGCCCGCTAAGCCGACCGGCCCTAAAGCTACTGAAAGAGTCGTGAATCAGCAACAAACCGATCCAAATTTAATCGATCCGGCCCACGTTCTAATTCCTCCCACCGATGCCATAGAGCAGATTGTAGCCGCAGAGGAAGATGTAGCCCACTGAGACGGTAAATTGGTCATTATCGGGGAGGATGGTACTGCTACTCTTGCAATGAATGAGGAACCCCCTCCACATAAAATTGACGAAGTACTTACCTATTATCACAATCGTTTACCTTAGGATCATATTATTTCCCTCTTTAGCGGTAAGTATGTATATTACAGTCCAGAAGAGCAGCCCGGGCTTAAAGCTATATAGGGGATTCCCGACTGTGTAAAGATCTGCTTCTCGACGACCAGAGAGACACCACTGTCAGTACATCAAAGAGAGGTAGTGTTTTTTACCGATTTGTTTAACTGGGGTCTAAGGCTTCTTTTCGACCCTGAAATCGTGAGATACTTTGAAATCTTTAGAATTTTCCCGACCCAACTCACTTCTAATGCTTGGTACACGCTGATGTCGTATATAATGGCTTCTTGTTTAGCTGAAGTCTTGATGTTTATGGTAGAGTATACAACAATGATCGGACTTTCAAAATCACCCAAGTTACCCTTTTTCTACTCTTCTTTCGAAGTTAGCCACAATAATCTTTCTGAAGCTCAAAGCATATGCCAAAAAGAATTAGGGACAAGCATTTCACCGATTTTTTAAAAATACCAATTTGGTCAGCAACAACCTCTAGCGTTGCTCTAACAAAACATTAAGCACTGATCAGCTGCGAGTTCCATCCGGTGTCGTTGATCAAGTTCAAAGAATAGATGCTACTGATGGAGATGTCTTTTTGCCTAAGCGGACTCGGGCCTATAGTAAACGTGTTCAATCAGAAGAGAAATCCGACCAAGAAAATGAAAAATAAATGAAGAAAACAGTTATTGATGGTGAGCCTCAAGAAATTGTTGTTGCCGAACCTGAAAATACCGTTGTGCTTAGTGACCCGGCGGCTAGTGAAGGAAAATCCCCTAACAACAAAGAAAACTATAACAGAAATCGCGGGGGAAAGTAAAAAAAAGTTGTAGTAATTGAGGATGTGAACAAAAATCCCCGAGTGATTAGGAAGAAAAAAGACCAATCTGCGGTGGAAGTACCTCACAAAGTTCCGATGATAGAGCAAACAACTATTTCGGTAGTATTCGAACAATATGGACAGTGTCAAGATAGACGTTGTCGTTGAAGAATATAAAAAAATGAAAAACGTAAAGGATGAGCATCCTACTAGTGCAGCGATGGTGTTGGACCAAAAGCAGTGCGGGTTTCGGCCGCTCGGATAACTCATAACCAATTTCTTCGTCAGAAAATAGTTAAAGCAGCTAAAGATTTCTCAGAATTTTGGTCTGCAATGGAAAGGAAAAGTAAAGAAGAGAAAAATTTGTTCACCGTTAAATGCGAAAAACTTTTGAAGCAAGATTTTGTCGATGCCAAGGATTTTTATGTGTTGTTTTTTCATACCAGTACCCCCAACAACCATTAGGATTGATGTGGAAAGATGTTTCGGAGGAGTATCGCCCCCCCCGACGGGGTCATTAGTGAAGATGAGATCGTTAGCGAGGATTCTTCTAAAGACCCATCAAACTGTTAAACTCATGTGTTTGTAATTCACCCTTTTTTAAACACGTTATTTTTTGTTATATCTCGAACCTGGTTGATGTATTTTTGTTAACAATCTTGAAGCATGTGCGTATATGTTCCTCAAGAATCTTAAACTATTGTATTATTTTTGTACCCCGATCCTTATCATTGTGGTATTTGGTTAAGGTACCTAGCATTCATTCCATTCTTAGAAATTGAAAGTGATCAGTTTCCGATACTAAAAAATGGAACCATCAATCATCATTATGTAGATCAACTTAATAGTTAAAAAACTCGTTAGGTTTGAATATGTATATCAACTTAATAGTTGAAAAACCTTTTAGGTTCTAATATGAAATGCCAATATATCAATTAAAGACTTCAAATTTAATAAACAGATCAGTTTCCATAGGAACCTCATTAAAAGCTGCCCGCGCCACCAGGGTAGGATAGAGTGTTCCCCGACCAAAATTGTTTTACAAAATAACAAAGAAAAAAATAAACGCTCAAAGTTATTCAAAGTAAAACTTTAGATGCTCGATGTTCCAAGACAATCGTAAAGGTCGGTCGAACTTTTCCTTCAATCTGTATGCCCCCGACTTTATTTTTTTCAACCACCTGATAGGGTCCCCAATTGGGAGCTAACTTCCCAAGGCTTTTGTCTGTCTTATGCAAGAAAAGGTTTCGCAGAAGCTTCTCACCGATCTTCAATTCTTTCCTTCTGACTTTCGAAGCGTACCTGCTTCTCATCAAGATTTGATATTGTAATGAGTTTAATCAAGCACAATTTCTTTCTCTTCAATCAAATCGAGGGCTAAACGATGATCCTCCCCATTACAGCCTTCCTCGTAATAGCTGATTCTGAAGGATGGGAACATTGTTTCTGCGGGAGTTACTACATCCATACCGTACACCAAGGTGTAAGGTGATTCTTGAGTAGTAGTTCGGGGTGTAGTCTGGTATGCCCACAACACTCTTTCTAAATAATTCGGCCATTTCCCAGCCTTCCCCTCTAAAATTTTCCTTAGGCCATCGATAATTGTTCTATTCGTAACCTCGACCTGACTATTATCATGTGGGTGAAAAGGTGCTGAGAAACATTGTTGAATTTTGTGAGATAAGCAAAACTTTTTCATTTTATTGCTATTGAACTTAGGCCCATTATCCATGGTTAGCCTTTGTAGGACCCCGTATCGGCAACAAATATTTGACCAAATGAATGTAACTACATCTTTGGCCTTTGTTGTAGACAATGGCTCGGCCTCGACACACTTGGAGAAGTAATCCACCGCGACGACTATTGTTTTCCTTCCTCCGGTTGCCATTGGTATTGGACCTACCAGGTCTATTCCCCACTTATCAAATGGTAATCCTTCATAAATGCATTCTAATGGGGTGGCCGGGATGTAAATTGAATTTGAAAATCTTTGTCAAGTATCGCATTTCTTTACTAGTTATTTGACATCGGCTGCTATTGTAGGCCAGTAAAAACCTGACAATAACACTCTTCTGATTAATACTTTAAAACTACAGTGAGCCGAACCTTCACCATCATGAAGTTCGGATAAAATCAGTTGTTACTAAACCTGTCCCAAACATCTTAATAATAGCATGCTCAAAATTTCTTGTAAAAGTAAGTCCCCTATTAACGCGAATCCCTGAGCCTTATTCCGCACTTTTTTTGTTAATTCTTTATCCTCGGTCATTGCGCCATTTGCCAAAAAACTCTGAATATTACTCCCCCAATCCATACTAGTGACTTTCAAAATTTGGCAAGCCATTTAACAAACTAGAAAATCCATGGTTCAAACTCGATGTTGAAATCACCCAATTCAACCGACCATTTGGACATACATCCTGAAATATATGGTCATTGTAGCACATTTTTCAAAGGGAAAGTAGTTCTAACTATAATTGAATGACCCTCACAGTAGGGTCTCATTTTTATGGCTATCTTCACCAATGCCAGAGCTAACTTCTATAGTCTCAAATACCTTTTTCAGCATCCAACAAGCTTTTACTTACATAGGTGACTGGTTTAGGAATTCGATCTGCCTCTCGTACTAACATTGCACTAACCGCATAATTGGACACTGCAATATATATATATATAAATAACGATTCTCCAGGCAAAGGTTTTGTTAACAACGTCGGAGTCAAAAGATAATTCTTTATATCGAGGAAGCCTTGGTACAAGCGGGTGTCCAATTAAATTCTTTGGTGTTCCTTGGAACCTGAAAAAACGGTGTGCATTTATCAGAACATCTAGATATAAACCTTTTCAGAGCTGAAAGACTCCATGTCAAAAAATTTACTTCTTTAAAATTCCTCGGTGGTGCCATGTTTCTCAAGCGTTTAATTGCACCAGATCTGCTTCCATTCCATTTTCACTAATTATAAAACCCAAAAGATTTCCCGATCGGACCCCAAATGAACATTTTTCTAGGTTCAACTTAAGATTTATCTGCTTAAAGTTATCAAATGACTCTTCAAGGTCGATGAAATGGTCTTCGTCAGAGACGCTCTTCACCAGTATATCATTTATGTAAACCCCAATGTTTTGTCTAATGTGAACCTTGAAAGTATTGTTCACCAACCTTTGATAGGTGGCTTCGATATTTTTTAAACTGAAAGGCATAACCATGTAAAAATAAAGACATCATCTAGTTATGGAAGTTTGCTTTCTTGATGTTTTGGATTTAACTTTATCTGATTAGACCATGCGTAAGCATCCAGGAAAGACAGTATTTTATTTCCCGACGTTGAATCTACTAGTTGGTCGATCTGTGGCATAGCAAAAATGTATTTAGGACAAGCTCTATTAAGATCCGTAAAATCCATGCACATTCTCCATTTATCATTATTCTTCTTAACTAAGACCGGGTGGGCTGTCCACTGCGGATATTGGGATTCCCTAATATGGCCCACCTTTGTCAACCTTTCTACCTCTGTAATAATAGCCTCTGCCTTTTCTTGGGAAAAGGCCGGTCGCCTTTGAGTTATATGTTGGACGTTTTGGCGTACAGACAGACTATGGTAGATTACGCTATCAGGGACTCCAGTTACATCTTCCGAACACCATGCTGACAAATGCAACTTATCCTTGAGGAAAGAAATTAATCTCTCTCAAAAACTAGAAGACAAATTCGTCCCAATCTTTAAAAACTTTCCCACATCAAACTCGTAATTTTTGCAGTTCTCATCAGTCAATAGAAAGCTGAGGGGTCTCTCTAGGATCATTCACTGGTTCCAATCCCGAGGTCGACCCTGCTAATTGCTAATTTTTGACTTGAATCATTTCCTTATCAGTTTTTGTTGCCAAAGTCCCTCGATAGCACTCTTTTGTCGTTTTCTGGCTACTTCGAACAATTCCGACGTTGTTGTCAATCACATATTTCACACATTGATACACCTCGAACGTTACTGCATGCATTCTAGATAACCAAGATCGGCCAAAGATTGCATTGTGAGAGGTCGTCGAATCCAAAACCACAAAGAGTACTGCCACTTCCTTTTTAGAGGGTCTCGACCTAATTGTACCAACCCTTCCATTTCTCCGACCACCTCAGTTGTAGCTCCTGTGAAACCACTATTTTCCGCTCTGATTTCAAAATAACTGGTGGCCTTTTGAACTTCACATAAGTTGACAAGAAAAGAATTATTGCTGAACTTTTGGTATCAATCAGCACTCTTCGTACTTCTTCGCCAGCAATTGCAGCTACGATTACTACTGCATCATCATATGGTCCGACAATATCTCTCATATCGTCATCATCAAAACAGAGTATGGGGGACGGGCTTCGGTATAAGTAGGGTGACGCCCTCGCCTCTAATTGGATAGCTAGACTTGCTACGTACCTTTGTTTTAGAATAAATTAGTGATGCCTTCCATTGAATCACCTCCAAAAATAGTTAATGATTCAAAAAAATTACATAGGCTACTAACCAACGTCATTTCTTGCTTTGGCACTACCACCATTTCCTTAGAAGCTACATTTTGCTGAACTTGTTTTTTTACGTAAGCTGTTAATTTCCCGTTATTGATTAAAGCTTGTGTCTTTTTTTAGCGTGATATAATCCTTCGTATCACGTACCACATCTTCATGATACTTACACTACCGGTTATTTCGTATTTCCCGAGGAGTTTGGATTGGGAAAGGTTTTCGAAGCGGGACACTCTTCTTCGATTTTTTAAAAATGGTCGACATACACTTAGTTAAGTCTGTAAAGTGTACGGGTTGGATCCATTTATTTGAGAAAGGTCGGTTACCTGTCTGGCCGCTATACCTAGCTAGTTGTGGTTGCAAAACCGATGTCTTTCCTTGTACCTGTTGCAATATCGGTGGCAAAACACTTACCAGTTGGGGTTGCAGAATAGGGACAGGTTTCTGTAAATTTTGTTACTATGTAATTACCGCCACTTGCGAACTTTGTTGAATTTGCGCTGCTAAATCAGTCGCTTTGGTTTCTTCAATCAAAATATTTTTCTCCATTTGAGCTAGCAAAGCAGAAAACGTAAAGGCTTATTTTGTGTGACGGCTTGTTTCATGGGACCAAGTAACAATCCCAACCTATACCCTGTTAAAGCAACATTTTCCTTGCAATGGTCAAGCTCGGTTTTAACATCCACGAAGCATCGGGTATAATCCCTTAAACTCTCGCCTATCTTTTGTCGACGAATTGTTGCCTGAACATCACCTAGAACATATTGAAATTCTTTATACATTATTGGGGTAATTGATTGTACCACTTGAAGCCTGATCTTTATGAGTCATCGAAAAAGCTCGGCAAATTAGCTTAACATCGTTATCGAAACTTAACATGAAATTCTTCAAAGCTTATAAATGATTGTCTGGGTCTTTCTTCCCATCATACTTCTCCAATTTAGAAATGTCAAAATGCTTTGGGAGGTGCCCGAGAGAATTTCATCTGAAAGCGGGGATGATCTTCAGTTATGCCCCAATCCAAAAGCCCTGCTTCTTAAACCCTCTGTATAGGTTGCATATAATTCTTCTCCGCTTGAGTTGGCGAATTGATTCCCGACCCTATATCCCTAATTTTGGCTGCCCAATAGGAGTTGTAACTGAGGAATATTATTTTGTTATCTTTTTTTGATCGTGATAACCCCTTTTTTCTCGACATAAATTGGATTTCTCTTGTCGATGCTATTTTCGTGATGGTTTGATACTTTAGCCCGACAAGACTTTCGACTTCAGATCTCTCGCTCTCTCATAATCTTTTTTTCCTTCCTAAAGCATCGACTTTCTCGCTCCGATGACTCGTCTGAATCATAATCGGTGGTGCCACTATACTCTCGTCTAGACTAGCGCTCGGTTATTCTTTCCAAACCATTAGTTTGCATCCGAGCATAGGATCGACTCCTACAGTTACCTTCTTATTTATCTTCATCAAGAAATTGCTCTCTTTGGTCTACCAACCTATTTTTTCTTTCAGCTAAAGTTGTCTTCTTTTCAGTATTAAGCTTTGCTATATTATCCAACAAATGTTGACTCGTCATTATGAGGGTCGATTGTTTACTTCTCCATTGATCATTTTGGTTGAGAGCGTTTTATTGCTCTTCAGAACGTCGGTCCACGGAGTCTGAAATAATTATGTCAGCATCCTTACTTAACGCCCTTCCCTCAGTCGTTTCAGCATTCATACCTCTTTGTGTTGTGATTTATGAGAACTAGGTTCCTGGGTATCACTTTGGTTTCCCACATACGTCGCCAATGACGGTTCTAGAAATATCTAGAGCTTAGATTTGTTGATTTCACCACTAGAAAAGACAGAACGTTAACTAAGAGAGATAAATATGAGATTGTAGAGAGAGAAATGTGTCAGAGTAATATAATATATTAAAAATGTACTTGCCCCCAAAAAGGGGTACTTTCCTTATATAATGACAGTAGTGGAGCCCATTTTACATAAGTGGTCCCTCTAAACTATCTTTTTTCATTTTTACACCTTTACTTCTCACATTATCAATTAAGTCCTTATTACTTTTAGATCTCTCCCTATAGATACATATTAAAAATTACAAACATATATTAACGTGGTCTAATTACTTCGACCCAAAGTGACCTAGGTATTTTTTGCCCTTATTAACCATGATCAGTCAGGTATGCCCCCGATCTAAGACTTGGTTGATCGGATAGAGCGTAAAACCTATAATGTCTAACCTTAGAGTACTTGTTACATATGTAATGTATAGCACTGGTGCTTTCCATCTCTGCTAATGATTATGACGAGTGTGATACATATAAATGCTCAATCATAACCCCTAATATGATAACATTAAAAAAAATTATATTATAATTATGTTTAAGCATTGTGAGTATATAATATTTTTATACCTTAGTTAACATGTTCCAAATTTTTCAGATATAATGAAAATAATGATATGTTTATTCGGTAAGATCGCATGGATATCTATCAGACTATGGTAATAGACTACTCTTTATTAAATAGGTTAGGAACACAACCAGATACAACGATAATACCCATGGAAAAATTCTTTAACAATATCATAAAATATATTATATACAACTGTAAATTTTATTTCCAAATATGAAGAAATTTTAGTGTTTCAATTCTTTAGTTTTTCAAATGGTTAAATTTGGAATTGATACCAATCAAGAATTAATTTAAGAGAAATGGTAAAAAAAAATAAGTTTCACACTTAAAACTCTAAAAATGTATCCTTAGTTCAAAACAAAAATAAGATTTTTGATTTTTTTTAGTGTTCACATCGAGTGTGAAAATCTACCATGATTGACTGAGTTGAGACGACCATATCTTAGGACTCGGTTATCCAATTTACGTGATTCTTTTTTCATATAAAATTCATAGATTTATATTATCAACCACCTGTTATTTAAAAAATATATGATCAGTTGAGTCCCATAAATTCAGAATTGACCAATTAAAAGTCTTTGAAATTATATTTGTCTAAAAATTTATAATAAGTAATAAACATAATTATGTTGCACCATGTTTCAAAACTTAAGTAATTCTAGTTTATATTTCAAATTTTATTAAATAATGCGGGACTATTGATTCATATTCAGGAGATTCGTTAAATCACCAAAACTTAAGTGATGGTAAAACATATTTACATATAATGGTGATTTGTTATTGTCTTACAACTATCAAAGATCTTTATTTTCATTCAAAGATACAGTGAATCATCAAAATTTAACGAAAACATTTTTAAGTATACTGGTGATTAAAGTATAGAGTAGTTATAAAACAAATTAATTGTATATCGCATTGGCGCATACCGTATCCACTAAGGATTAAAGAATATAGATTTTAAAACAAAGCTAACCAAATTTATGTACCATTCAGCAAAAATAAATTAAAATATTTTTATCAAAAAAAATTATTTTGTACCTCTCAAATGGAGGTGGGCACTCTAGTTGATAAGATGTTTCAGATGCCCTTTACTATTCTAGTTATTTATATATGATGGACACGAAGGCACAACCCAAATAAATGAAAATAGATGTATACAGAGCAATGCAACTCTTTGAACAAATTTTTTTGTTATCACAATGATGTTCAGATTAAGAGATAATTATAAAAGAGAATATTTTATCCATACATATTTTGGATCTTTTACCTACATGTTTCAATATAGGTGGAGTCTAGTGACAAATTCAAGTAGTTTTTCATATGTGTCACTAGTGGTTACTTTTTAAGGGAGGTATGACAGTTCATTGAATAATATCATAACTTAATTTTTTGGGAGTTTACATGTGCAATAGCTCCTTATTAACTCAACTTGATAGGGAGATAACTAGGAAAATTATTATATTAAGCTTTAACATATCAAAAACATTATTTAAAGAAACTAGTAAATTTAGACACATCTAGTACAAATAAAGCCTTACATGCCTAATTTTGGGACCTAATGTTGCTACAGTAATAATCATATCCATTTGAAAATAATTATATTTTATAATAATTATTTTAGAACCCAACTATCCAATTTTATAAATGAGACGATTCAGTTATTTTAAGGGTATTTAATTTGGGAGTAAATACTCAATGAACAACCTTGATATTAGGGAAGAATCAATAATGATTTGTTTAGATTCAAATGATAAGGATTGTATCATTATCTTCCGATCATATCCTCATTTCCTTATAGGAATCAACTTTCAAATTCTCATTTAAGATTAAAAAGTTGTAGTTGTTCATGAAGGTCAAACTCAACATCCTCAAGAAATTATGCGAAGTTAATATTCTTTATGATCAATAAAATAATCCAATTCCAGCTTTTGTAACGTCATAAATAAGTTCTGCAAAACACTAAGTTTCTTCTTTTATCAACAACAAAATTCACTTCCAGATTTTGTAATATCATAAAGAATTATACGATAACATTCAGAATTTTTATGGTGAAATCAAAGAATCCAAGTTTAGCTTATGTAACACTATAAAGAATTCCATAAGAATACTAGAAATATTAAGGTGTAAATTAAGAATCCAGTTTAAGCTTCCATATGATCACATTAGAAAATTTAATATTTAAATACATATTGTTGTAGCAATAATAAAAACTTATGAAAGATAACTCAGTTAAGATATTTCGTTGGTCTTGCACCAAACAAGTTTTATTCATTATAAAAAGATTGACTGTTTAAGATATCCTATAATTCAGATTTTTCAAATACCTCTATTAAAAGAATCATTATACGTCTTGCACACTTCAGAAATTAAGTTTCATTAAATGAATATTATGATCGAATATTTTTTAATATTGAGTTGTAAAATTCAATAATTCCACACAAATATTAACATGTTTGTAACAATCATATTTAGATCTAATAGAGTTAACAGTCTATAACAATTATACATTCATTTATGATATTACGTTTAAGTATCTTATTAGTTGTATTATAATATATCAAAGTTGCAATCTATTTTAGTTTTGCGATTAATTTATGATAGTATTATGAATTTTATTAATTTAGTGGGAATGGATTCAAATTTAGAGTTTATTGTCATATTAATTACCATAAGTTACAGTGCCCTCCTGCATGCCATCATGAAATTTTGTTAATTCTGAAACTTATAGGTGAAATGCCTTATATATTAAGAAACCAAGAATAAATATGATAAATGTTGATAATTATTTTGGTTTATTACAGAAGATGCTCATTAATAGCATGCCAAAGCGTTTGGTATGATAATGCTAAACCTTAGTTTGCTTGAGTTGATTTAAGATAAGTCTTTTTGTCAAACATATCAAGGCATATTTGGAAATTTAGGACGTGCAAAAGAGTTAATGTGTTTTAACAATTGAACTCTTGTTGTACGCTCATGGTTAATTAAGGATAAAATATAAAATCTTCGTAAGTGAATACGTAAGTGATTCTAATGATAGAACATTATACATATAATATAGGTCATTAAATATTAAGTATCCAACATCACATGCTGACATAAAGAAAGTCATGCAATTAAGAAATCATTTAAAATGTATGACTTTATAGGATACGTAGGTGTTATTATATGATTTACACCTGCATATTTTATGGGGATAAAATTTTGTAGCACCATTAATAAAATTCAATATAGTAAAGACATTATGTTTCTTATAATCAGGAAATAAATATAATGCATATAAAACAAACTCTTTTAATTCAGTTGGGATTATAGTAAAGTAGAAAGATTTATCTTTCTTCTTCCCTTCTCTTTCTGCTAAGGTTTCAAACACTCATAATCTTTCATGAATAAAACATTCATGTGAAGGTTCTTAGTTGAATGATATTTAAATTCAGTGGGAGTGTTGTTTTGACTATAGTAGAGCTTTTAATTTCAATTCGGAGTTAAATTCAAATCAGCTTTCAGTATTTCATATTGGACATCGTATTCATATACTTAAGTTATCAATAATACAATGATTCAGTTTTCAGTAATCAAGATTGAATCAATAAACAATTTAGTTTCCAGTTTTGCTCTAAAATTCAGTGATCTCAATTCAGTTTGACCAGTTGAATAATAAATACGTATTGATTATAGGTTTGTGTCTCACTTTCATGCTGGACTTCATATGAGGTCAAGATCCACTAAAGTGGAAGTTACAATTTTGACTTATTGTAGAACCATTATGCAAAATGAGTCGTGGTACGCCTATTTGGTTGGTTGTTAGCTGTCAGATGACATGAATAGACTTTTAGAGATTATTTGTTAGCAACATCGTTACATAAGTGCACATTTAGATGGAAACAAATCAGTAGACATAGATGATCCAAGTGGGAGATAGTAAGAAAATCCTATATTAGAATGCCTCATATGTAATTTAGAGTATCCATGCCTCTTGTGATAAAATTCAATTAAAGTAATCAATTGAAATACTAGACCAACAAATAATAATAATTATAATAATTGTTAAATATTATTATTTAGTCTTATTGTTTTATTGTTTTATAAATAAAATATGTATACCTGTTGAGCTAAATTATAAATAGAATGAACACATTTTTTTTAAGAAAATTATTGGACTTTAGAAGTCCAATAAAAGTTATGGTCACTAGCAACGTATCAATCAGGACCTGGTTATAAGAGTTAAATATTAAGAGAGTAAATAAAAAAATATAAATATAAATGAATACTTAAGTAAAAAAGTTGAAAGCTTATATACAATTAAGCAAAATTATTTTACTTAAAATAAAAACAAATCTTTCACCCTCTATATCGGCCATCATTTTCTATTTTTCTATTTCTCTATCGTATTCACCCTCACACAAAAATCTACTTTCGAAACTACTAGAAAAATTTGAACTCTCATCTTTTGTTTTAAAATATTAATATTATAAAAAATTATTATGACAAAACCATAAATATTTTATTTTACTGTTTTATGTTTTCTTTTATCTCAACCATTAAAAAATTATAATTCATAGATATAACCTATGGATAATATACTCTCGATTGATCTTTAAATCCGTAACATTAAGTGATGTAGCCCAGAAAGTCCAAACAAAAGCCTTGTTTATTTTATTTTATTTTATTCAAATATCTTATGTATTTAAATCAAATCTAATTATATTAAGATTTGATTTTATTTTATTTTATTTCATGTTAAAATATTTATTTTATTTCCTTGTATTCTAATTTAGGGTTTTGAGAAGCTATTATATAAAGCCTCTTATGCCTTAAGTTATTTTAAGTTTTTGGAATAATAGATTTTTTATCTCTGAAAATTTCACTCTTTATTACCCTTAGATTAGGGTTGCATCATGTTACCCTTGAATTAGGGTTTCATTGCTGCTTCTTCTTCTTCCGCCGCGTCATCATTAAGGAATTGCAAATATTCAGAAAGATCACTAGTTAAATCCAATGGCTAAAATACATATATTCAAAATCGACACATCAAATTTGATGAAACTTCGAAAAATACTATAAAAAAAATAGAGAAACGTATTTTACAGGTGTGTCTTACTCTTTAATTATTCACATGTCTAAAAAAATCAAGAAGTTGACTCTCCCAAAATTACTTAAACTGTAACCCACATAAAAGTAAATGCTCCTTACCTTTAACGAGAGTTGCTTCTTGAAGAGTTATTCAAAGCAAAATTCGCTCCCCAAGCCCAATTGGCAAACTTGTGCATGAAAAAAACAAGAGAAACTAAAATTACAAAATATGATTAAAAAATAGAGAGAACAAAAATGAGAGCTTTTATATAAATTTATTATCCAAACCCCGTAACATATTACTTGAAAAATGGATAGTTGAGAGAGACCAATAAATTCTTAAATAATCATTTGTGTAATTGCGAAGAGAACAAAAACTGTGTTTCATGTCAATATCCATAAATGGTCCGAACCAAATGAAAATAAAACCAAGCAACATATAAATCACCATACAAAATTACTTTTTTAGGCACTGTAATGGATCTAACAAAAAAAAACAGCTACTTGTTTTTTTATAAAATATTATTATAAAGCGTTAAATCACCCTACAAAATTACTTTTTCATTTTTTTCATGTTTAATAAAGTATCTGATATTTGAAAATAATTATTTTTATTTTCAAATATTAGATACTATATTAAAATATATAATTATAATAAAATCATTTTTATTTTATTTTTTATTATATTAAAATAAAAAAAATTGTGCCGTACGTGTCCATCGTATATGTTCCAAAAATCATTGGATCATACGATAAGTTCCAGCTTTTAAAAAAATTGTAGGTGTTAACAAATATTATTACCGAATATTTGTGTTTTCCTGACAAAAAAAAATGTCGCGATAAATTAATTACATAGAATCCAAACAAGAACTTAACTATTTTTGTTTTTTCGATAAACTAAAATCACTTTCAATAAAGTCAACTATTCAATGCTTTTACCGAATCCAATCTAAACATGAAAGTAGGCTAGTTGTGAGATTTATCTTTATCTATAACTAACAGAAAATAAAATAAATTGTTTTTCCAGGACCGGTAAGTAATTTTTGTTTTTCTTAATGTATTAAATTCGTATTTACTACGAAAGTGTTTTTATTTCTGGTAGTAGGACTCTTCTGTTGCCCCAGTTTTTCTTGTATAATTACATAAAAACCAATTTGATGGTTGGCGAACAAGTAAAGATGAAGGAGTAGCCTGAAAAGTTCCGATCTGGAATAATAAAGTCTGATTAATGGACTGACAACCGAGAAACAAACCAGAATCGATTTACGAGGGAGGGAGAGGGGCACATTTCACAAAGCGAAGCCGAAGAAGAAAACAGCGACTTGTCCTTCTCCGTTTGAATCCTCTTCGTCTGACTTTTTCAACCAATCAGATTTTGCAACTCATCACCTGCATGGCATATCTCAGCTCTTCTGCTGACACGTGTTACCTCGACAAACTTAACCGCCCAATCAAGCACCGCATTTATAACAGCAATTATTCTTGAATTCGTAATATTGCCCTTGTCATGTCATGTCTCGATTCCAAGGGTCAATTTAGGTATTAAAATGCTACTATTCCCTACTTTTTTCTTTTTATGTTTATTGGGCATGCATGCTGGTATATCAAAATCTGTCTCTCTTGGACCAAAATCTGTATTTATTATGCGTAAAAAAAGCTTTTTATTACCATTTTAGCATTGGTGTAAAAAATTATTTATAAAATATCCATCTCAACTTCTTTTATCCTAATTTAAAAAAGGTGAAAAAAATATTACAAGGTTGTTAAAGTATATATTGTTTTGGTGTTGATATATTTATTCAATTTCGATGGATATATTTATTCGTATAGATATTTTGGTTTGAAAATTATGTTCGAAAAAATCAAATATTTATGTATTTTTAATTGTTCGTTTGATTTCTAGTTAGTTTCATTGATTATGTTAGTTATATATCTTCAATTTTACTATCTATCTGTTAGAATTGGTCAATGAAGGATTTAGGTTTCGAAGGGCGTTTTTGAAGTTCTTGCAAAATCGTGCAACCTAGGTGCGAAGAACAATCATATTTACGCACATTTCGTACGTGTATCCAGTTATTCTTCGTAGTCATGGTGCAAGATTTGACATGAATTGCGTGTGTAATTTTGCATAAAATATGGTACATTCAGTGCGTGAAACTATCTAATGAGGTTTGCCTAATGTTTGAGACTTTCCCAATACTTCTTACTAATTGTCTAACATTTGAAATACACTTCTAGTACAACTTTGGATAATTGTTGTCTTAAGAGATGGTTTGAGACTATTTATGTGTTTATCGATTGTTTGATAAAATTTACAATTCTAACTTTGTGTGATTACTTAATGCTTCTTCATCGTCGCTCGTCGTTACTCACCAACTGAATCAAATACTCAGACCATCGATCAAGAAAGGCATGGATAGACGTCACGTAATGCAAATGTAAACTGTCGCCAGCGTTTGCATATTGTTCATGTCTTTCGTCGGATGACTACAATCAACAGTTATGGTATCTCAATCGACATGTTCCTGATTCGTACTTCACCTACAAGACCCACTAAGCGAATTTTGTTTTCGAAAATGATGTCAAATTTTCAAAAAAATATATACTTAAATTTATCTTAATATGGTTGTTCGCCTATATTTGTTTATAAAAATATTTTAATTATAGTATTTATGAAATAACATCAATTGTTAGACTTTAATTGCATATATTTATATGATGAAATGTTTCAAAATGAGTTGATTTTGGTTTAATTATAAGTATAAAAGTGATCAATATTTTGAGCTGTCTATATTTTAGTTTATTGTTGATAAGTAAAACAAATGATAGATATTTGGTTCCGTTCTTTTGTCTAATGGTAAACTTGTTACTATCTAAATGTGATTCAGTTAGCATATTTTCGGTTCGAATTGCATTCTTTCTTTCTTTCGGAGGGAACCCACAACCGCTTACTCATAGTGCAATGAATGCGCACAGGGTAAACCCTAGTCTGACGCAAGCAATGAGTGCGCATCGGGTAAACCCTAGTCTGACGTAATAGCCTGCAAACCAACGCCAGAATGCAAACCACACAAGGTGACAGGCTCAGCCCAAAAAGCATATATAGAGGGACTCGAACTCATGACCTTTGGTCACAAGCACACGTTACTCAACCAACTCGGCTACCCCTTATGGGCGTTCGAATTGCATTCTAATGGTTAGCAGTTGTGTAAATATGAAACTTTTTTGTACTCTTTATTTAGTGTTATGTTTTAGAAAATTTAAACTTGAAATTGTTCTGAAGAAACATTAATACATGTTTTTAATACTTATTTTTTGTTTTTATATGCTTTAGGCTAGAGTGTATATACGATTTTATACTATGTATCAAACACATAACATATGGGATCTAAGGGATCAAAGACGTATTAGAGATGAAGTGACAGGGACGTGTTTTGGTCATTTTTCTCGATTGTCTTGCATGTTGGCCTACCAACGTTCATTTACTGTAGACATTTTTGGAGAGGTGTCATCCTTAAATAAATGCATTTTATTATTTTTTGGTGAGATGATGGTGACACTTATTATTTTTTGGTGAGATGAGTGATACAGACTTGTGCACATATATTGGGGTTGATTTTACTTGTATTTTGTTATGTTTACGTTTCCATATTTCATAACTAATATGTTATTGACTATTTTTTTATATATGATATTTACATTTTCTTTTATTACGATTATTTTGTACCGATTACTTTGTTATGTACGAGTTTAGTAGTTTAATGAATTTTATCTAACTCGATCTCATTATATATTATGATCTATGTGGAATATAGTTGTATATTTCAATTACTTTATAAATAAATGTATCCGTGATTTACAGGTGTTGGATAATGATTGGGATTTTACAATAAAATTTAGGATGATGTCACATCTCGACCTCTATTTGTTAGAACTCAACCCTCAAATCCAACTTTAATACGTCACGTGGGTTTATCCTGATATACGTACGGATATGCGTTATTCTTATCTGATTGGTATCCCAAGCTGGTTAATTTAAGGGATTCCGCTATCTACAACTAACGTGTGTCAAGTATTTATATGTATATTTGGATTACACAATCCTAGGCTAAAAATAACTATATATTTTACTCTTATAAAAACTTAACCTAAAAAACCCACACCATAATATACAAAAATATCTTTGTGGGCTGCTGTAAAATATGAATATTTAAAGAAATCCTTTGTAGAATTGGCAAAAACCTACAGCGAGGAATAAGGTAAACCCAATTGGGAGGCATGTTATGCCAGTTTTACTATCTCACTTCGAGCCACTTAAAATTTCAAGATAATTGAAGGAGTGAAAGCTTGGTGGGCGTATCTAACGAAACAACAAATCCACTTGGTTTTCAAGCTCAACGATGAGGAAGTCATATTGCGTTTTAATTTTTTAACTACTTGGTCACTGGATAACGGGGGACCAGTTGGATTCTTTGCATGCTCAAATGCTAATCAAGATATAAGAAGCCAAAATAAAGGCTCAGTTAGACTATAGGATTGTAAATGAAGAAATAAAGCCTAGCTCGTGTACCTCGACTTGTGTCTTTAGATGATCCGTTAATGGTTCCTCCTCTATCGTAAAAGAATATTTTATGTTACAACTAAAATTGTCGTTTAAATCACTTAAATCCATAATTTACAAGATGATTGTATGGATTTAAGTAGGGTTTTTTATTAGGTTAGCGTTGTTTAGTTGTAATGATAGTGGGTAGGTTCAATTATGTGTTTTTGTATAATTAATATGTATTTTAGACAATTCAAGTATTTGATGAATTATACTTGAATGGGGCCGTGATCCAATAAAATTAATTTTTGATATAGCCTAGTCCATGACTATTATTTATTTCATTAATGTAAATTATGTTTATTTTTGTAACACACTAGTTATTTATGTTGTAACTATAGTTATTCGTGTGTGTTATGAATTGCAGAATGTTACATGTTATTCTAGAAAATAACAAAATAATTATGCATTCGGTTTCTCAATTTTTTTTATCCAATAATATTTTTGGTATCACCATGTCGCATTTTCATAAGATATAGTAAATCGTTTTAAAAAATTATATATTATCATTTACCGTACATATTTATCAAGTCGGTTTACCTAATCCAACCTATCGACCTAAATATAATTTGACACATTTGCAAATAAGTAAACCTATATAACCTAATTAAAACTCGACCCATATAACTAATAATCTAACTTGTCTAACCTAAATAAAACATTATCCTTATATATAATAACTCAATTTTGATTTATAAATCATTCTCGTTTTGATCCTTTATTAAAAAACTTAAATTTATAAATTCTATTTTTGTCTCCACTCTCCTGTCTTCCACTTACGAAACCTATATCGATTTTTATCTCAAAATCAATTTATAGCTCATATTCCTTCGTACCCAAACTCTAAAATTGATTTATGTCTCCATTCAATTTTCATCCATGGAATTTAAAATCGAATTATTGTTGCATCTTTCGTTTTCACCCTTGTTGTCAATGGTATCAGACCTTTATAATGGTAAGTTCACCATCACTACATTTTTCATTTCACAATTTCTATATTAATAGATTGTTATCTAGTTAATTATTCGATTGGCCTTGCTTTTCTCCTAAAGATATTAAATAATTCTTTTATATCGTTAATGTTTTAAATTCAAACAAATTTTGTTTTTCTAAGTTCATTATTGCTTCATTTTCAGTTTCACTATTGCTATGTTGGGGTTACGATAGATATGGACTGTTATAATTTTATTTTTATACATATATTATTAAATACTTGCGTTGTTAGGTTTTTTAGTCGATAATCATGTAGTTTTCATCATTGACGTGTCTGGTCATAATAGATAGGTATTGCTGTATTTTTTATTTTTTGTACATATATTATGAAATACTTGTGTTATTGGAATATATAGATATTTATGTTAATTGTTTTATGTATTTCAGGTCTAACTTAATATTAATTTGCTGTCAATTACCACTTTGATAACAAATTAGTGGGTAAATGAAAGCTCAAGAACAAGGGAGGCAAAATAACCATAATTAATTTTATAAATCCAAATAAGTTTTTAATTTTTGAACTACATGTCATCCATGGGCTTACGGATGCAGCAAGTACATGGGAATTTTGTTGTTGTGTATAAACTGTTAGGTGTGAATGATCCATTGATCTAATATATACTGGTAGTGACGCTAATGAGTTAACCAAGAGTATATGTGATACACTAGTTAATATATATTCAAACAGAATTTCACCTCTAGAAGTAGTGCCCCTTACAAAGCTAAGAAACCATATAAAAGAATCATATTATGAGTCTTAAATGAAGTATCAATATTATTTTAGGGTGTGGAGGTTCATGTACAAAGTGATGCAGAAGGTTGTGATGGGGAGATTGGTCTATAAGGTGATGAGGATTTTTATGATGGAAAGGTTTGTGTATAAGATGATGGGGATAGTTGTGATGAGGAGACTGGTGTACAGTGTTATGTTGATGGAGATGTTTCAAAGATTATAAATTTACAAAGTGGTTCAGTTCTAGTTGAAGATGATGGTTGTAACATTGTAAATATTAAGGGTGGTTAAGCTCTTGTTGAACATGATGATTGTGGTATGGATTCCAGTGTTCAAGTCGATAAAAATATTTATGGTACTACAACTTTTGATGGTCTTGATGAGTTGTTCTTTGCTAATATAGACATGTCACATTTTGATGGTCAGATGGAACAGCCTCGAGAAACTATTGGTGATCGTAATGTTAATGTAAGTGAAGACAATATATACGATCTAGAGCCATATAGTTATAGTTGCAGTGATATTAATGGTTCATATGCCAATATTGATGTAGTAACGGTACCAAAGTGGAGTGCGTAAGCAATGATAACTTAAGAACTCTTAAAGACTCTAAAGACAAGTGTAGCATAATGAGAAGAAAGAAACCATGGAAACCCAAATTAAGTTTTTTAATCATCTGACTAAACTCAGGTTCCTTAAGTTATAACTTGGGCTTGAGTTCAGTTCTTCTAAAAAATTTAAATATACTGTCAAGCAGTATGATATCAAACAACGAAAAAAATTCAAAGCATATAAGAATGACAATGAGAGATGTAACTTTAAGTGTGTTACTCCCAACTGTGACTGGTGTGTCTATACATCTTGTAGAGGATGTAAACCCATATGGAGGATTACAACCTTCGAAGATGTATACCAATGTGTGTCCAGTGATCGTAATAGACATATCATCGCTATGTGGCTTGCGAAAAACTATCACCATTGGTGGCGAGCTGTGATCTATTAAGTTTAATTTCTGATGTTATCAGAAAAACTGGTGAAAATTAGTAGACAAAATATGTATAAAGCAAAATCAGTGGCTCTACAAATGATTTCGAGAGCCGGAAGTTATGATAATAGTGCCATAAAATTCTAAGGACAAATCCATGGTCTATGGTTGTTTTTTAATGTCAAGAAATGGTATATTAAAGAATTTACATATGTTTGACTTGTCTAAAGTAAATTTTTGGGTCTGGTTGCAGACCAATATTGATGTTGGATGGTTGCTTTTTAAAAAGACATTTGGGGGCCACTTGCTAGTGGGTATTGCGGTGCATGAAAATGGCTAAATGTTTTTGTTAGCTTGGGAAATTGTTGAGTCTGATAACATAGATAAATAGGGTTGGTTTCTGCAATTACTCGAAGATGAAAAACGTACAAAACCAAGGAAACTTCACATGAATGTCAGAAAACAAAAATTCCTTGTTCCAAACTTACAAGATTTGTTCCCTAATTCTGAACATAATTTTTTTGCAAGATACGTTAACATGAAGAAATCATTCTCGGGTAAAACGGAACACAATATTATTTTGGGCTTGCGTTAGGTCCATGTTTGTAGAGGAGTTTGAATATCATGTGGAACAAATGGGATATTTTAATCAAGTCGTTTATGATTGCTTACGAGAAAAGTCTACCTCACGGTGGTCAAGGGCATATTACGATGTTGAAACTAAGTGTTTCATGGAAATAAAAAGCTTAACATAAACATTTAATTCAGTGATATGAGAATACTGAGCCAATGGTATTATAAGATTATTAGAAGGAATAAGAGAACAAATTGTTATGAGGATAGTGTAGACGAGAAGGGAACTTGCTAAATTGGATCAAAATATATGACATAATATCTAACAAGATCTTTAACAAATGTTGCTAAGACTAGAGCTAGCTTTTACTAAACCACGATTGCTCGTACTCGTACTCGTTCTCGCCAGATTCAAAGTATTCTTTCTCATTAAATAATTTTAGCTTGACGTTCGTCAGTCCCAACTCATCTTCAAGAATCACTTTGTAACCGGGATCTGATACTAACTATAATGATTTATCAAGTTCTATTCAAATTAGTTCAGGTCTCAAGTCAACCTTTCAAAGAACTACATCATTATACACATAATGATTATACTAAAAAATACAATGAACCTAATAACATAATAAGAGAATGTAGAACACAAAATATACGCACTGGCTTGGAAATTTGTCTACATCCACTCTGAGCCATTGAAAAATTATTTGTTTGTTCAATAGTAACAACATTATACAACATTAAGATTGATCAGTTCGGATATCGCTGGAATTATATCACCAGTGATTCTTATGTTTCCCAAAGGGAATTTTGGACAGATTGAATAAAAGTCTATGGGTGAACAGTAGCTTGAGTGAAATAATGACTCGACTATGTGCCTATAAACTCATTTCATGGGCTTGTGGCTCATATGATTGACCCAACTATAAGATCCGACCAGCACAACCCATAAGTCAGGGAAAAACAGTATAAATATCTCAACTAGCATCATTAATAGGGGTTGGACTTTTTAAAAAATATTTAATACAAGGACACACCTCCTTTCTCTCATAACCTCTTACAAAATACTTAATATTAACCAGATAAGGTTTAAAACCCAATTCTACCCTTGAACCAAGTCTTACCATCACCAAAGATAACATATAAACATTGTTTAAAAAAACTCCAAATTCTATAGCTCACATAATACTCTTCTAATATAACTCTCTGTTTTTAAGAAGAAACCCATTTAATACTTTTTCTCTTAATCTATGCTGCACACTACGAAGTCATCATTTTCTTCGAAGTCTAACTAGCGTTATTTATAGTGTTTGGTGCCAATCTCTTTCCAAAATTGAATATAACAAACTCCTACCACAAATACATTGATAGATAGATTTCCAGTCTAGTTAAAATAACCTTTAAAATATCTCCATATTAATTTATCTTGATCATATGTTCCTATATTTAAAACTATTCATCAACATAAACCTCATTTGAAGTTCAAAAGTACAGTAAAAAGTAACATACGTGACCTAAAATAATTTTGTTTGCTTCAATTTGATTTCTAAGTGTTTAGAGTTTATTCGTATTGCTTATAGATGTAAGATATTAGCCTTCATTGTCCTCTTAAAGAGTATATAAATAACTAGCATCACTGTAAGATAAAAATAGAGAAACAATCTTTGTCTTTAATATTCAGTTGATTAAACGTCAAGAACATTGTTCAAAACATATTGGTTCTTTTATGTGTGGTGGAGTACTCCCTTAATTCGTTTTGAATGATAAAGGAAGGTCTACAAAATATATAATTTTTTATATATTTATAGATGTCTGAAACTACTTGTACTTATTTATATTTTTTACCAAAGTTATGATGCTTGATATTACTGGTTGTACTATTTGTTGTTGGATTTTCTTTTTGATACGTGAAGTAAAAATAAAAGTAATAAAATGAAAATGAAAGATGTACTCTTTCGTGACAAATATATCTTATTGTTGATTATTATTTATTGTTGATTGTTATTAGTGGAGTTTGAAATCCGGAGTATGCTATTGTTGTCGATTGATGTAAGTATGCTATGTATTCTTTTTTATGGCTAATGCTTATAAATGTTAAACGTTGTATATCTATTAAATATTGATGTCTTTAAGCGAATAATTTGTTGGGTTTTAAATGGTTCAATTGGGCTTTCTTCAACTATTTAATTTGTTGAATTTTATGAACAAGAAAATTTATAATATTTATTGTATTATTAAAAATCAACTTTTATGTGAAAGAGATTATAATATTTTACATTCAACGAAACTAAAATTGATATTTTATACTCGTAACTTCCAAGAAGTTCAAAGTTCGACTCAAAACCGTGAAATTGTTAAAAATAGTAAATATCATTAGTTATAAGTCATTTGATTAATAATATTTTATGGTTTTATGTTTTTTTTAAAAAAATTGTTTGCTTTTTTCCAACCCTTCAATAATCATCTAGTTTTTATAATTTAGTTTTTGGTCGAATAATCCGTTGAAGATCGAATAAAAAAACTTATTACTAAATGAATCGGATCTTATGGAAATGATATTTTTTACTTTTAACGAGATTTGTGGATTAAAATTGAAATTCAATTGAGCATTCTAAATACTAACACATAAGAAAGAGAAATAACATTTAAAGATGTGTTAGCTAAAGCTTTTTTAATTTTGCTCAATTAGTATTTAAAAAAATATATGGGTTATTTCCAATAAGATATATTGAATAATTAAAAATTCTTGTTTAGTGGACCTTAGTTTGGTTAATTCTAATAAGTGTATCTAGAATATTAGATATAGTGTTAGTATAAAAAATATTATACACTTATTGGAATTAGGGCTGTCAAAAAAATCCGAAAAATTCGATATTCAACCGAAATATTCGTATTCGAAATATCCGATATCCGAAAGTGTATAAATAAATATATATAATTTTTTTTATTTAAACATAATTTTTAGCTATCCCACATCGTAAAAAGCAAAACAAAATACTAAGAAAGTTGTCCATAAATATGGAAGATTGCTCCTTTAAAAATTATAACTTATCCCACATCTAAAGTTGGAAAAAGAATCGTTACCAAACTATTTATAAAAGACATGGTGGCTTTTCTTAACAAGTATATCTTTTTTAGTCTTATAACTCTTATCCCACATCTAAAATGTGGAAAAGAATTGCTACCAAACTTTCTATAAAAGACTTTGTGGCTTTTCAAAATAAGTATATTTTTTTAACCTTATCCCACATTTAAAATGGGAATATGAATTTCTACTAAGGTGTCTATAAAGATAGCCTAACCAATAATACAATTAGTTAAAAACTTTAGTGGATATTCGGATTCGGATATTATCCGTATTCGGATATTATCCGTATTCGGATATTATCCGTATTCGGATAATATCCGTCGGATATGGATTCAGATATTATTTTTTAAAAAAAATCGGATTCGAATAGTGATTTTGGATTTCGGATTCGGATATAGATAGATTCGTATCCAAAATATCCGTTTGACAGCTCTAATTGGAATTATGAAAATATTTTGTATGTAACAAGAATTTTGATATATTTGATGTACCTCTTAAGAACTCACCCAAAAACATATTTTCGATACTAAAATTAGATTTTATTTCCATATATTTTTATATAACATTTATATTTTATTTATAATTATATTTAAAAAACAATTTTTATAACATATAATTTTTATTCTATTTTCATGAATAATAAATTATAGTTTATTTTTTCTAAAATAATATATTAAAATTTATTGCTATTTTTTATTTTGTTTTTATATTTATAAAAATGACAACCAGAAAAAAAAAGAATATGAAAAAAAACAAATGATAACTTTAGCTTATCAAAATTTAAATAATGTATTAATTTTATTTTTTGATTTAAAATAATATGCATACTTTTACAAATATTTAAACTAACAATTTTTAAATTATTTTAAAAGTGAAATATATTTCAAAACCATAAAATTAAACTATTATCCACCTACCATCCTTATTTCTATATATTTTTTAAGAAAAAACTATTTAGTTTTTCTATTTACTACCTAAGGTCTAGTTAAATTTTATAATACCCTCTTATAAAAAATTATCAGATATTTTTATAATACCCTCTTATAAAAAATTATCAGATATCTATGTGTTATATTTTTTTATTTTGAAACTCCCTCTTATAAAAATTTTATCTTTTGAAACTCTGTATCTTTGTAACCGTAATTCTGAAAAACATGAAACTATTATTAATTTGGTTTTTTAAGACGAACAAAACTAGATCCATTAATTATACTTATCTTATTTATTTTTTCTATTTTTAAGAGAAAAAAGATAAGCATATAATATGTTAGGGAAATCATCAATATACGACTTAACCCTAACAAGACTCGCTAGGCTGAATCATAACCACCTCAGCCAAAACAGTGATCGATACGAGCTTCATATATTACCTTATTTCAAGAACAAAGTTAACAAAAAAACATAATATAAACAATCGTACAACAAGAGATTTACGTCGTTCAGATCGTGAAGAAATCCTACATCCATGGGCAACTGGCATTCTTTTATTAATAAGTAGATTAGAGAAAGACTCTCAAACACAAAAGACTCAATCACTCCTAATTCATAAAACCCTCTCTTCAATGTTTATCTCTCATCTCACTTATTTTTAAAAATACCTAGAGCTAGTTTGTCTTTGTGAATTTATATGCAGCTTACATCTCGTCTCATCACAAATGGTAGAGTTATATATTCTTCTCTTTATATGCTAGTTATGATAAATCTTAATCCATTAATTAAGAAATCTAGTTAATATAAAAGATAGGAAAACCAATAAATATCGTTACCAAATTAATATAAGATTTAATTAATATATAATATCTAATTAATTTAGAATATCTAATTAATATAGAAAACCCAAATTTAATATAGAATATCTAATTAATATAAAAATATTAATTAATATAGGAAATCAAATTAATATAGGATCTCTATTAACATAGGAAATCTAATTTATATAGAATATCTAATTAATATAGAAATCTAATTAATATAAAAAAAAATCTAATTTATAGCGAATATCTAATTAATATAGAAATCTAATTAATGTAAAAATATAATTAATATAGTTATGTTCCGCGTTACTTTAAGCCTAAATTTAACAATTATCCACATATGCGTATAATAACTCCAATATATGTTACCCTGATGCTTCAACTACTCACTGGAGACAAACTGTCCACCTGCACGTCTGGAGTGATAAATTCTAGTGCAGTCTGCGAACTCTATCGAGGAAAAACTTTCCAATAGACCAGTCCTCCGGCCTTCGGTATCCAAGAAAGTGATGGTAACATCCATATGATATATCTCAAGATCACACCGAGCAACACTTGACCATTGCTCCACAATTTGAACATTTGAAACCATTGACCCATCAAAATTCAGATCATGACCCAAACCCCGCAACGGTTGAACTTCCTTTGCAAAGACTGAACCCAAACTTAGTTTGAAAATAGCTTACGTAGAGGTATCCATATCACCACCATTATGTTCAAACTCCATCACAACTCCAGCTCCACCTCCAGTACCTTATAACATCTTCATGGCAACCGGAAGTCCATGGGCTTTTGTTGACAACCATGGGCTTTTGTTGACAATGTTAGTTATCCCAAACAGATCATTCACTTAGTCTCTTATTCAGCTGTCACAAGCATAACCCTTAGTCCAAGTAAGTTACGACTCATCTTCTCAGTTATTCCATGCGTAGAGGTACTCTTCAAGATTCTGCGCTTATGTATACCAAATTTTAATCAATGGCTAGTGAATGGTAAATTCACTAATACCACGCCATTGTCAGTCCTAAACCTCTTAAGGTACTTCATGGATTGAATCTCCACCTACTTCTACAAGCCTTCAACTTCCTTCATTCGAATCCCAGCAAATTCATTCCCCGTGTTAGACACATCTTCCATTAGGAACATATCAATGACTCGCATTTGTTGAAGCATTTTCCAGTCCATTAGATAGCTTGAATCTAACACTTTCCTCATGGAATCATCATTGTGATTATGCTTGACTTTAATCCAAGATCCGTGATCTTGTCTTTCTACTTTTTAATTTTCACCAACATGAATATTGATATTCGATCTCCATGCTCACCACACCAGTTGTTAGGAAACCATCAAGATCCAAATACGATCCGATCCAGACCTAACAAGACTCGTTAGGTCAAATCTTAGCCACTCAACCGAAGCATCGACCAACAGTTGGCAAACACATACCCAAGAGGTCTTAAGAGGTAATACGAGCTTCGAATCTTACCTTATTTCAAGAATAAAGTTAACAAGAAAAACATAAAGTAAACAATCACTCAACAAGAGAGTTACGTGGTTCGGATCGTGAATTAATCTTACATTTACGGCAACAGACACTTATTTTATAAATAAGTAGGTTACATAAAGACTCTCAAACACAAAGGACTCAATCACTCGTGATTCACAAAATCCTCTCTTTAGTGTTTATCTCTCACCTAAATTATCTCTCAAAAGACCTAGAGCTAGTTTTTTTCCCCCCCTCTCTCTCAATATGCAGCTCACACCCCGTTTCGCTACAAATTGCAAAGTTATATCTACTTATATATATAAAAAAACAAATTATGATAAATTTTCATACATTAATTAAGGAATCTGATCAATATAGAAAACCAAATTAATAGGAAATCTAATTAATATAGAATAACAAATTAATAACAAATCTAATTAACATATAAGACCAAATTAATATAAGATTTAATTAATATAGAAATGTAATTGCAACATAATATCCAATTAATATATAATATCTAATTAACATAGAAAATCCAATTATTATAGAATATCCAATTAATATAAGAAATCTATTTAATATAGGAATTCTAATTAATATCTAATTAATGTAGAAATCTAATTAATATAGCAGACCAATTTAGAAAAGAAGATTATGATTCGTGTTATTTTTAGCCTACATTTAACAATTCTCCACATAGGCTTACGGTAACTCCAATATTCGTTACCCTGACGCTTCAACTACTCAATGGAGACAAACTGTCCATCTGCACGCTTGTAGTGATCAATATTGATGCAGTCCACAAACTCTATCCATGCAATACTTCCCAATAGACCAGTCTCCCAACCTTCCACATTCAATAAAGCAATGGTAACATCTATTTGACCTATCCCAAGATCAGATCGAGCAACACTTGAAATATGATTTATAGTTTGAAGACTCAAAACCTTTGACCCATCAAACTTTGAAAATGACCCAAACTCAACAATGGTTGAACTTCCTTTGCAAAGGCCGAACCCGAACCTAGCTTGAAAATAGCTTTCGTAGAGGTATCCACATCTCTACCCTTATGTTCAAACTCCAGCTCCACCTTCGGTACCTATTACATCTCCATGACGGCAGAAAGTTCAAGGGTTCTTGTTGACGAAGTTAGCTGTCCAAAACAGCTTTTTCACTCAATCTCTTGTTCTATCCAGCTATCAGAAGCATAACCATTAATATAAGTAAGTTACGACTTATCTTCTCAGATATTTTACGCGTCGAGGTACTCTTCAAGATTCCGTGCCTATGCGTACAAATTTAGAACAATAGTTAGTGAATGGTCGGTTCACTAATACCACACCATTGTCAGTCTTAAACCTCGTACTTCCTGGGTCTTCAACTGCCTCATGCCAAATCTCAGCAGATCAATTCCCCACACTAGACGTCTATTCTAATAGTTCCCTCATGGAATCCATTATTATGAGTGCACTTAACTTTACTCCAAGATCCACGATCTTTGTCTTTCTACTTTGTCTTCTTCACGAATAATAAATATTGATTTCAAATATCCACGCTCACCGTACCACTTGTTAGAGAAACCATCAATATCCGAGGAAGATCTGACCCGGCCCTAACAAAACTCGCTAGGCCGAATCTTAGCCACCTCAGCCGAAGTAGTGACCGATAGTTCTTACCTTATTTAAAGAACAAATTTAACAAGAAAAACATAATGTGAACAATCGCACAACAAGGATGTACATGGTTTAGATCGTGAAGAAATCCTACATCCACGGGTAGCGAATATTATTTTACTAATAAGTATATAACATAAAGTTTCTCAAACACAAAGGACTCAATCACTCATGATTCACAGAACCCTCTTTTCAGTGTTTATCTCTCACCTCACTTATCTTGTAAAAGACCTAGAGTTAGTTTCTCTCTCTCTTAAGAAATATGTAGCTCACATCTCGTCTCGTCACAAATTGTAAACCTATATCTTATTATATTTATAGGCTAACTAAGATAAAATCTTAATCCATTAATTAAAAAATCTAATTAATATAAAAGACCAAATTAATAGAAAATCTAATTAATATAGAATATCTATTTAATTTAGAACATCTAATTAATAGAAGAAATCCAATTAATATAGGAAATCCAATTAATATTAAATATCTAATTAATATATGAAATCGAATTAATATAGAATATCTAATTAATATAACAAAATGATTTAGAAAATAATATTATGATTCAAGATGAGAAATGCATAAACGAGACACAACTAGTTGAACACTTGATTGATTTTGGTATTATGTTTAATGTACATTTTTTTGTAGTTTTTCTATAAAATGTAGATGTTTTTAGTGTTTTAGTTAAGTTTTGACGAAGAAGATGAATATAGTAACATGTTCTTTTCTTTTTTTTGGAGGGAACCCGCAACCGCTACTCAACGAGTGTGCACAGGGTAAACCCTCAATCTGACGCAATATCCTCCAAACCAACGCCAGAAGGTAAACCACACAAAGTGACAGGCTCAGCCAAGAAAGTGTAGGTAGAGGGACTCGAACTCATTACCTTTGGTCACAAGTATGTTTTACTCAACCAACTCGGCTACCCCCTTGGGGAGTAACATGTTCTTTTATGCATAGGTTTGGGTCTGATATAGACATCAGTAATTATTACATGAGACGCTTTTTATTTTTTCATTCAAGACTAAATATATCGCTAAAATTTTCATTACAAACTGAATATTTTTGCGATTTTCATTAAAGATTGAATATATCTCTAGAATTTTTTTTACTGTGGTTTTCATTAAATACTGAATATATCTTGGTTTTTTATTTGGCCTCGTATCTATTTCGGTTTTTTATTGGTTCTGTATCTATCATCTATAGATGCGCGATATCAATAATAGATACGAGACATTGTAAAAATGTAGATACATTATAAAAAAGTAGATAGATGCGACACTAATAGACATTGAACGAGTTTAAAATTGAAATTTGACGGTAGTAATTGTTACACGAGAGACTTCTTTATTTTTTTATTAAATATATCTTTAATATTTTCATTAAAACCTTAGTATTTTTTCCATTCTAATTAAATAGTGAATATATCTTTAACATTTTCTTTAAAAGCTCAATATTTTTGTGGTTTTCATTGGATTAGTGAATATATTTATGATATTTACGTAAAAGATTGAATATTCTTACTTTTTTTATTAAAGAGGGAAGTTATTTTTAGTATTTTTGTTTATAATCTTCACTAAACTCTAAATATATCTCTAACATTTTCATTAAAGACCAATAACTTTTTTTTAAGTTTTTTTTTCGTGAATTTTTTATAGTGTTCCTGCATTTATCATGTACATTTGATAGATGTAACAACAATATAAAATATTACAGATGCAGGACCAACGGACCAATGATAGATATGAGATATTATAAAAATAATACATAGTTTCGAGACCAATGATAGATGCGAGACTTAATATATACGGGACATTCTAGAATATTTTTTAAATATATGTGGGACTAATGATAAATGATAGATGATAGATGGGGGACATTGTTAAAAAATAATTAGATATATGTGAAACTAATGATACATACTGGACTAGGGATATTAATGTAATGCTCGCCGGATCTGGTACCCGGTCAGATTTCGTCTGACCAGTACATAAAACATTTTAGGTACGCGTTTAGAAGTTATAACCCACAATCGAGTCGGACTTGGTTCAGATTCCTAATTTATTCGATCCTGTTCAACCCGAAAATTATTAAATATATTAAAATAATAATATACTATATAAACAATAAAATATAAAAAATATGTTAAAATATTAACTGGACTTGCGAAAAAATATATATATAATATTTATAAAAAATCGTAAATAAATCTAATTTTGTTTGTCTTAAAAACTAGAATAATAATATTTTTAATTTTTTAATTATTATTTTAAAAATACAAAATTTTAAAAAAAATAATTAAAAAATTGTATATACAGACTACTTTAATTTTTATATTAAATAAAGAGTTTATTTAATGCGGGTAAGTTTGTCCAAAATTAACGCCAGTTTAAGCACTACGTGAATTGAGAAAATATTGATATAGAGCCAGGCTCTTTGACTCTAATCAACATGCTTGTAACCGGCATTGCTGCTCCCATTCACGAATCAGTGAGCACCATCTGTCGGAAACTAATCCACCCGTGCATGACCCTCCGTCACATATCCAGGAATCAGAACCATGCGACTGGTTGGATAACTAAAAGGGCCATATCCGATCGACAAAGCTTTTCCTTTGTTGGTTGTAATGCACCGATTCCCCTTCTAGCCATCACAACTCTAGAAAGTTGGGAATCGGATATCTCGATCCAGACTAGTTTGATTCGAAGCTCTATGGTTTGAGCTTCTTGACCTTCGAGAGTAAACTTCTGTAGAGTATTGAATTATGATTTTCTCTAATTTGGAGATTTGTCCAAATCTGTCGCCTTTTTAGTTAATGCTTTGTTTTTGTAATTGTTGTCAATTTAGCTCTAATGATCACAATACTCTCAATTTAATAATAAATCCATTTTTGCTTTAAAAAAACGTGAATTTGTTCAAAAATAACGATAACAAAATAACATGCCAAAAATACCTTTTTCATGAGATAACAAAACTCTAGACTACGGATAAACTCTTTAAAGTTAAGATATGATTCAATATCTCCCGTCCACGCAATCCAAATATAAATTTAATAACAAAACTACTACAGATCTTTATGAGTTTGCCGTTATCATGAGATAAGGAGTTCTTACATATACTGTATTTATTATAATAAAAGTAAAAAAAAACAATGAAGATTGAATATAATACAAATAATTTTATTATCATAATTTTATTAAAAAACAATAAAAATACGTTTTTCATTTTACCTGCTATATAAATAACAAAACTCAAAACTACGGATAAACTGATTCAATATCTTCGGTCCACGCAATTCAAATATAAATTTAATAACAAAACTACTACAGATGTTTATGAGTTTGCCGTTATCACGAGATAAGGAGTTGCTACATATACTGTATTTATCTAATAAAAGTAAAAAAACACAATAAAGATTAAATATAATACAAATAATTTTATCATCATAATTTTGTTCTGAATATAGAATTTGTATTTATAATATTTCGAAAAATATAAAATCTATTTATTTATAAATGATAACCAAATAACTAATTTTATATAAAATAAATAGTTAAAAAAATTATTAATAAAAAAATAGTCAAGACATTAAAAACTAACTTCACCAAAAATAGATAATCGTCTAATGTACTACTAAACTCGAACGTTTTTTACCGAAAAAATATATGTCATGAAAAATAAATATTCATCAGACAAAATACAAAGTCTAAACTTGAATAAGAATACACCTACCGATCGAGAAAGAGACGAGAGTCAATTACAGGAGAGAGAGAGGGGCACGCTTCACAAAGCAGAAGCAAACAAAGACGTGTCCCTCTCCGTCTTAATCCTCCAACCTTTTAACCAATCAAAATGGCATGTCACAGCGGTTCCATTAACACGTGCTAACTCGACAAAATTAACCGCTTCGACCGAACAACACAGCATGCATATTTTAATACAAGTACATATCGGCGAAAAATCTGTTGGAGGTTTTCAAAATCTTTATAACGGTGTAAATTGTTCAAATCTATTGGAAAATAAACATGACAGGTAATTGTCGATTTTTTTTTTGAATTTAAACAGTCAGGAGAGAATGGTAGAAAGTAGGATGATAAATTCATCCCTAATAAACTAAGTGATTCATAAATCAAGCATTTTATGAATGGTTTATTGTTTTACTTCTTAGTTTTATATAGTTACAATTTGTTTTTTTTATAAAAAAGTTATAATTCTATTATCTAGTTTAAATGGTGTTTATTTTATTCTTTTAAAGGAAATAGACTTAATATCATAAAACTTTTTGATATTGAAGATACTTTCTCATATCATTTTCTCTAGTTTTTTAGAAAAAATAATTGTTTGACGCATTCCATCTACTGTTTCACTTCTAATTCTTTTGAAAATGGAAAAGAATGGTCAGAATATCTTAGCAATATATCCATTGGAATGTTGATGAATGTCATATGGATTTGTGATTGGTTAGAACTATTCATGATAGTAATGATTGGTATAAATGTACATTGGTTTCTGAGTTTTGGACTAATGGTTCTTGGAACATTGATCTTCTCAGAAATTGTCATTCTCTTTTAAAAAAACTGTCAGAGTTTGATTCAGTTCTGGTTTATCTCTACTGTAGTAATAAACATATTCATATATTATATTACAATCCTTCTCTCAATCATCTATTGGGCCATTTGGTCTCTTGCAAACAATGTTAAGCATAAATTTAACACTCATTGAACTATGCCTTTGTTTATTATATTGTTTCATCAATAATATAACTAGAGTTATATTGACACTGATTCTCTTTTAATTATTGAAATGATTGGCTCTCTGTGCTAATTGTGCTCATTGGTTGCTAATTGTGCTCATTGGTTTCTTTTACATATTTATTAGGAAATGTAACCAATATTTAAGGTATATTACCATGTTCAAAGTAATAGCACCTGGAAAATAATGAGTATAAATAAGGGTAAAACAATAATTGTAAAGGTTGATCACAGTATCATACACAAAAATTACTAGTCTCATAACCATTTTTTTCTCCATATTAAATTTGGAACTATCTATGAGAATTTTTATTATTATTTAAAGGAATCAAATTTTAGCATATCAGGAATCAAACGGGAAAATCTAAGAATTCTTCTTATTCGAGATTTAGACCCCGCATACCAAAGTTTATCATTAATAGAAGACACAATTAAACATACCAGTGAAATCGAAACCAAGGCAACCCGATTAAAACAATAATCTGCGTGAATACAAACATTATGTTGATCTAAGAAAAACCTCTAAAAGCAAGGTATACCAACTACTTTGTTTAATATTCAACTCTTGGAAATGCATATTAGGAAGCCGAATTAAGGATGAAAAAAATTAGTTGAAGCACTACAACTTTTGACCAAAAAGATTTTATCAGAGAATAAAGCAAAGCGGAGAATGAACAAAAGCGTTAATAAGATGAGTCACACAAAAAAACAAAAGACAAGGTAGAGGATGTGAATAAAGAACAAGAAAATGAAAGAGGTGGAGTATAATGGGAAAAGATAAAAAAATAACAGCTTCATACTTCAGAAATCTCCTTTTGTTAGCGAAATTCTTGAAGGAAAACTCCCCCGCAAGTTCGATACTTCCTGAGTGGACACTTACGACGACTCCGGGGATCCATAGCATCATCACTTCCTGAATATGATAGTGAGTTTCAACCTGTAAAATGTTTTATTCTAAAGAGCATTCTCAATGACGTTTAAGGTAAACACGCTAATTTGGTTTAATGGTCTATCAAAGGATATAATTTGAGATTTCAAAGATATATAGATCGATTTTACGAATCGATTTATTAAAAATAAGGCACACAAGAAGAAATACATCTACATCAAACAATAAAAATCTGCGTCCATATATTTGTTCATAAGATGAACCTCGTCTCGAAGTGCAAGAAGGTTGTTGTTGTGGTATAATTTAAGAGAGAACTGGACAGGGAAAATCCGTTATACATTTATCTTATTATATTTTATATTAAGAGTATGAGAGATATTATGGAAATATCAGATAAATTCATCACAATTAAAGACTCTAAAAATATATACCATTTTAACTCATCCTACCCCATATCCCAAGAGTTAAAGTTTTTAGTAGCGGACATAAAGAGAAATGACAAAGTCAGACGAGATAAAGTCACAAAACCTCTAGTGAATAGACCGAGACCCTTTTATTACAAAAAACCAGACTTGGAAGTTTATACATCTGACCGAGAACATAAAGGGAATCTTCAAAAAAATCCAAAAAGAGGGAAAAAATATCATTCTACACTTAGCATGTTAACCTCTGACTACAAAAGATCTCGTCAATATTTTTGTGCATACCATAATTATCACGGTCATGCAAGTGATGATAAATAATAGTTGTGGGAGGAGATTCATAAGTTAATTGATAATGGTGAAGTCATCAAGTTCGTCAAACGTAAAGAAGGAGAACGACGTAAAGATGAAAATAATGCAAAGGCTGACAAATGAAAGACTATAGAAGATGAAAGATAATAGAATAAAATATCAATAGTTACGCACTATCTTTGGTGGAGACATGATATCGGTGACAGACTCAGGGTCTAGAAAAAAAAAGACTTAGAGGTTCATCTAGCGGATGAGTCCACATACTAGCACTATATGAAACCAATTTGACATGACTTTTAAAGATGACAATTTTCGAGACGTGATCACCGCTCATAAATACATTTTGATAATCAAATTGGATATAGGTCGGGTCATGGTCACACACGTCTTGGTAAAAAATGCCAACTTGACTAACGTTATTTTCAAAGCTAATTATGAAAAATGATTAAGGTACCACCATATAAACTAACAAACACACAATTGGTTAGCTATGATGGGAAGTCGTCTAGCTGTGTAAGCGAAATGAAACTTTTGGTAACTATGCGTTATAGTAGTACCGAAAATGTCGTGAGAATATTTATTTATGATAGTTGATACCTCCAGCTCGTATCACGCAATTTGAGGAAGGACTTGGCTACACAAAATCAAGGAAACATTTTTTTTCGACAATACCTTTCTTTCGTTGGAAACTTGGCCAAAATCTTCAAAGGCAGTCAGAGAACTGCTAAGAGTTGTTATGCGATCTCCATGATTTCTATAATACTGGCCCAATATCAATTAACAAGCCTAGTAGGGTCATCAACAAGATAAAATCGATCAATTTTACACTCAGGTTGATGACCCATGAGAGGAAAAACCATAATGACCATTCGGGATGTATATTAAATGAAAGACTAGCAAAATGGTAGATGGTTAGAATCGAGAACCAACTTGATCCTAGTTTCATATATAAATTAGTGACATTACTTCAAAATAACTTGGATGTCTATAGGGTTAGCCTAAATGTCATCATTTCACAAGCTATTAATCGATAAAAATAAGGTTCATTCGTCATAAATGGGTGGATTTTTCATATGAGAAGTCTGAGGCTATCATTAAATAGGTAGATAAACTGCTAAAACTTGGACATATTCGAGAAGCAAGATACCCGACTTGGGTAACTACACATACTAGTAAAAAATGACACTAGCAAATGTGTATCGATTTTATCGACCTTAACCAAGTATGCCCAAATGATGTTTTTTCCCTGCTACATATTGATCAATTCGTAGACACGGTTTCAAGTAACAAATTCTTATCATTCATAGATGCTCACTCGGGATACAACCAACTTTGAATGTACTTATCCGACGATGAGCATACCAATTTTCAGATAAAGAGAAGTTTGTATTACTGTAAAATTATGCCTTTTGGTTTGAAAAATAAAGGTTCGACCTACCAAAACTTGTTAACCATATATTTGAAATACTATTGAAGGAAAACATGGAGACTTACATAGGCAGTAGGATTGTGAAGAGTAACACCGATGATCATCATATTAAAATCTTATCCGACATATTCGAGATCATACAAAAATTTAAACTCAAGTTGAACCCCTTAAATGCTCGTTCAGAGTTCACAGTGGTAAGTTCATGGGTTATATTATCAATAAAAAAAACATCAAATCAGAGCCTAAATAACTCTAAGTATTATTAAACATGGAGCCATCACAAAACTATAAGGAGGTTCAGAGATTAACAGGTCGATTAACAGCTTTATCATGATTTATGTTTAAAGCCTCGTATAAGAGCCATCCATTTTTTAAAGTTCTTACATGAACCAAGAAATTCATCTAGACTAAAGAATACAATGAGGTATTTTGAGCATTAAAAGAATACATGACCATCTCCGATTTCATTCATGATATATTATATGGCAAGTCTCTATACCTATACTTATCTGTCAGAAATTTTTCAATAATTGACGTGCTCGTTAGAGATGCCAAAAAAAGTATTTGAACCAAGATAAATTATCTTTAAGACTATTCGTAGCCGCATGAAATACGAGGACAAATTTCCATAATCATGTGATTGTCATACATATATATTTTCCCCAAAAAAATATACAACAAAAATCAGATATCTTAGGATGACTCACAAGGTAGTCGGTAGAGATAGGAGAGTACGAAATTGTGTACAAATTGTAAATATTAATAAAAGGTAAAATACGGTCGCCGATTTTATTAACAAGTTTGTAGTTCAGAATCGATAAAGAAGATGATAGACTATCCAATTGAGAACCAAATTTGAAATGGGTATTGAAGTTGATGAGGATTCAAATCTAAATGGAGAATGGGCTAAAATTATCTTTAAAACACTATTTCGAGAAAACATCACGCAATTAATCAAATATTATTTCATTGTCACTAACAATATGGAGGAATACAAAATCGTTTTGGGTTGTCTTAAGCTGTCTTGTATATATGGAGCAAAGGTTATACATGTGCGATCGCATTCCAAACTAGTGATAAATGAGGCAAAAGATCTATATGAGGCAAATGCAAGAGAAAATAAGGAGGGATATTTAGGGCACTACAGGAATGAGAAAAGAAATTCGACCGAGTAGAGTACAAACAAATACCTCATCTTGATAAATCATTCACAAATTCCATGGTGAAAGCAATGGTTTCCAGTTACAACCCGTTTGTTATTATCTAAGACATGTCAACTTTAGATAATAACATGACAATAACCGATGTCATGTCAATACAAACAATTGACGATTGGCTACACATAGACTTATTTTATTTATGAGATTAGTTTCTCCCTGAAGAAAAAGTCGAGGCTCGGACTAAGGATACGGGTGGTTAAATATGAAGTGCCTAAAGCTTTATATACAGAAAAATTACTATATAATCAATATTGTGTTATTTGACCAAATATGAAGCTTTATTCAATTTTAAGGACATGCACAAAGGGGTCGTTGGAGTACATTATAGACACGACTGTTTAATAAAGTTCATTTTGACGAGTTTTTACTGATCCAAGCTAGCAACATATATCGAGGCCATCATGTAATGATAATTATGCATGTCAACAATACGCTAATATGAGCCATTCACCAAGTGGACCAATGAGCATAACCCTAAAAAACTACATCTTCTTCTCTAGGGTGAACCCCTCGCTAAGAACTGAGTTAATCAATATCTCTGGGGCTCAATGTAGGTTCCCTCATGGTTAAATACCTTGGATTCTCTTTTCTCACGGGTCATTCCATAACGATTATCACCCATTTGGTATACAAAATTTATATATGTATTTCCTCATTGACTTCCAAATATATTTCCTATGTTGGTATGTTTTAACTCATTAAATTCTTTCTTTTCGTGGGATAGTTTTATTGGTCTCTTATCTTTATTCTTCATGTTATAGTCTTAAAGAACTCTTCTAGTTTATCAGTCACTTCTTATAGTTTGGCTATGAAATTAAGGTTTCGGGTACAAAAGTAGCTTATGCAACAGTTACACTGCCCTTATCTGAGGGCGACCTTGAGATTCTAGACCTAACAACCTAGAATCAAGAGGTTGTCCACAAATATTTGCGGTCCATCGTTACTAAAATAAAAACTTAATTTGGTGTGACTGGATTAACTTTGAGATGATTAGAGAAAAAAATGGTCTTTAATGCTTAACTCTTTTCCCTCATGGACTTTGAGGAAAATTTGGTGACGATATGTAATGAAAAGAATACCTCTTTATGGTATGATATGTGTGATTATTCTCTACCTTTTTGGTAAACTAATATGGGCAAAGTATTAATCGTGACTCAAGATTAGACAACAATCTTAAGGTTTCCGACATTGTCTAGGATGATCATTGAAGTTGACTGATACAATAAAGGTATGTTAGTGAAAGAAATTATCAGAATTTCTGCAAGATCAACCATCTCATCATGTCTGTCCCACCTTCTAGCATTAATTATGATGATGAGCACTACTGATCCGCCGAAATTGAGAATACAAAATTAATAATTAAAGACACGTACAATGTAATTCATACTCCACCCCCGTAGTTGGGTGAGCAGTTTTAGTATGCTATAAATATAATACCCCTCACCATTCTTTTATCCTATGGCTTGCCATCATGGGTAAGTTGTATACCCGATATAATTTTATAAGCTGATGATTTAATTCTCCTCATGATTGTGTATTGTACAATTTATGTGATTAATTTATCAACCATATTTTTTATGAATGTGTTTACACTAAATGTATATAAATTGCTACCAACACCAAGCTCGAATTCATTATTAACAGTTTGGATTTGCTGTCCCAGTTTAAGATGTTTTTGAATTGACCTCTACATAACTACCACCATTTTTTATGTGCTTGTTTTTGTGAGATTTTTAATACGTTTAACGGGAGAGAAACTCAAAAAAAAAATTTAGCTATCCTCCTACCATCACCTCAACGTTATCGCACTGTGTTATTTTAAATCCGATTTAAATTTTTTTAAATCCAAAAATAATCTTACCAATGTAATCGTATGCTATGTATCTCATTATTCTTTGTTGGTAACAGATTCCATTTCTTAGAAGCTATAATATATATTTTTTGTAACTATAAGCTAAATACTACTTTTTGATTAAATAATATTTATATTTATATTAATATATTGTGTACAAATTTTTTACGAAAATTAAATCAAAATTTTAAATAAAATATTATTAATATTTGCACATAACTTTGTAAACTATCATTATCTTTATGATATAATTAATCTGTTAGCTGGGTGGATTTAGGATATGTTTAGGAACTAAAACACATTCACTATTTTTTTATGTTTTATGTCTTAGTTTTTATTTTATTTTGTAGGTGCAGATAGAAAGTAGTAAAAAGAATTAGAGAAGGTAAAGAAAAAAAAGAGGGAGAAACAAATTGAAATCCATATGATTTCAAGGAGAAAGTCGGGCCAAAACCAATGGTGATAGGTGTAGGCACGCATGGCAGCCAAGCCCACACGCGTTGAAACGAGAGAGATTCCCTGAACCTGATTGGGTAGAAAACCAGAACCCAACTACTCACACCACCGCTAAACAACAGCATAAATGAATTAAAGAAACAATACAAAAACTCTTAAGCCAAAAACCAAAACAAAACTAGTAAATGTGTTGTTGCACTGCATGGACCAACTCGCACTTCAATACCCTCACACGTCATTGTTTCACACAACACGTACCCACCGTTTCACTCCACGTGTCACTCTTTCGTTCCCTCTCCCTGCCTTTCTCCCATTCGCCAATAACCTTTATTATATACCACCACTCCCCCTCCTCATCAACTATTCTCATCATCTTCCTCCTCCTCTCTCTCTCTAAAACAATTTCAAATCTCTTTCTTTTCTGCTTTCTCTCTCTACAAAATCACAAAGAGAAACCAGTGATGATGAAAACTCTAAATCATCATTACTCAAACCCAAACACAACAGCTAAAACAGCTGAGATTATGTCTCGTTACCGACCTATTGCTCCGAGGCCGGAAACTTCACCGGCGAGCGATGATAACAACTTATCACCTTCTTTAAAGATAAACCGATCTCCTTACCTAAGAAACCTATGGCCACAACTTCAAGCACGACCTACAAGATCAAGGAAAAGAGGAAGAGCTACCATTTTCACACCACCACCACCACCACAACCAAACTTCAAAAGAACAAAAACCCATCCTTTCTTCTCTTTATCTCCACCTTCAACCAACCTATCTCTTCATCAGCCTTTCCCTACTCATCATCACCATCTCCCAAATCTCGTCACTCTTCCTCTTCTCCCTTGCTCTCCTGAACCAACCAAAACCCATATCGATTTAAACAAATCCGCCGCTGTCGAGGTCGAGAACAATCTCACACAAGAAAAAGATGTTCTCTTGCAGTTGCATGTGCCTTGTACCGTCACTATCCCTAAAGTTATATCACCCCGCCCTGTCCGACCGGTGGGTTCGAGCATAAGCGTCGGGTGTATCAACCAATGCATGAGCTTGGTCCCGCCTTTGAAGACCCCGGAGGAAGTTGAGAAAGAAGCGGAATCAGATGAGTTCCCGGTGGTGATATCGGATTCGAAGAACAGGATCAGGGTTGTGAACTCGGCTTACAAAGAGATGGTGGGTGAACCGGAGTGTTCGTGGCTGGATACGATGATGGGTCCGGATACATGCAAGAGGATCTGCGGGGAGGTGATGTTGCGGTTCTGTGGTGGTGAAGAGATGGTTCGGTTTTCGGGATCTAATGGGTTTTCATGCAGGGTAAGGATTGAATGGGAAAGAGATGATAAGAAGTGCTGTGTTGATGCTTACTGTGATGTCATGAGGTTGGTTTGTCACTCTAAAGATTATGTCTTCACTTGGAAATTTCATACTGGTATTAGGGAGGGTTCTCATTCTGGGTCTTGTTCAAAATAAAAGCTTTAGCTTTTTGGGAACTTAAAATGTTAAGTAAGGGAGTAATTTTTGTTCATGCATGTATCTATAATTAGAGAAGTAGAACCGCGGTGTAATAAAGTTGTTAAAAATCTGTGTACCTTTATGGAGTGTATGGTTAATGTTTTGATCTTGAATGTGTTTGAATGTGTTTTTGTTCTTTAAGCTCTGTGTTGGTTGTCGACTACAGCTTGTAGTTGGAAAGTGAGAAGTTTTACAAGTTTTGTCTTGAAAAACATCGAGAACAATAAGTGAAAAAAGTTAAGAACAAAAACTAGTTTTAAGCACATGGTGTTCGAGAACAAGTGAGTACTTCTGCGTTAAACGAAAATGGGCAAATCTTTAATGATCTACTGTGTAGGATGTGAATTTTATGTGATTCGTCAAATTAATCATACAAGATTATAGCATTTTATGTGATTTGTCAAATTTGGCATACTAGATTGTAACCAAATCCCTACCAGATATAGGAAAGGAACTTATTTTTGACGATGGATAAATCAAAAGTTAGTAGACAGTATTGATTGTTTTATATCATTCTATATTCTATCAAAGTAGAAGCTAATATTATCAGGTGAAATCTGTTGTCTTATTTTTAATGGTTTAAATTTTTCTAAATTTTTTTTAAAACATGTAATATCTACTTTATAAAACTTTTAAAGTTTTATATTAGATCCCGCTTAACAAAACCAAATTTTTTATATTAGAACCCGTTTTGCAAAACCATTAGCATTGGTGTGTTATAAAATGAATAGTGCAGGTTAAGTTTTATAGTAGGTGCCGTTTAGCAGTTTTGCAAAACCATTAGTGTTGCCCTGTTATAAAATGAACAGGGCAGGTTAAGTTTTATATTAGGCGCCGTTTAGCGAAACCAATAGTATGTACTCCATCCGTTCTGTATTATACAGGTTGCAGTAATTATTTTGTTTATAATTTTTATTAAATTAAATTTTTTTACCCAATGGAATAAGATTGCTTCTTGAGTTTTATAGGAGAGAGAAATCATCTTGTATTTATTTGTTTCTACTTCAAAATCTTAAACGACCTATATTACGGAATTACGGAATCAAGGGAGTAATAGATATCTAACACCATTCGTCTTTCACGTTTATTATTTGTAACAAGTTGATCCATTTCCTTTGAGGTTTTAATAAAGCGACCCCTTATGTTTCAGAAACCTGAATAAAACTATCTTTTTTACCTCAGCTCAATTTTTGTACCTTTAATATCCTTTGACCAGCTACATCAGCGATCCACGTAGGACACTGATGTGGCAACAAACATAATTTCTTTTACCCACCCTTTTAACCCTATTTTGAAATCTAAACCCGGCCCAATTAAATAAAATAACCCGGTTAACCCAAATCCTTCTCTTATCCTTCTCTTTTACTTATTAAACAATAGAATAAATAAATAAAAATATATAGTATGATATTATGTAGTAAAAATAAAAATACATATTGAACATTACATGATAAAATAAAACAATCTCGAGTTAGATTTTTTATAGTATTATTTGGATTATAGTAATGTGGCGCTGTGTTTTTAGAAGATAAAATATTCTTACATATTGTGAATAATTTTAATAGTAATTTTCATCAAAACATAAAAAGTTCTATTTAAAACTTTCTAAACATCAAAACTAAGATTTCGCGCTAGTTTTCAGAAGGTTTCTTTCACATTTACCCTTACAAAAATTCAAAATTTGCTAACAATTTTCAAAGCGAAGACGATGTGGTAGCTAACATCGTGCCTTCTTCACAACCTTTACCATATAGGTGGTAGTTGGCTCTGCCATTCTTAAAACTAACTATAAATACCTCATTCATCCATCATAATTAACACAACTCAAAAGCCCCAACTTCCAAAACCCTAACTATGGCTCCATGAACAACACTCACTGATTTCGTTGATGACAAAACCTTAAACCTCAAATTCGTCCGAGACGAAGACGAACGACCCAAAGTAGCTTACAACGTCTTCAGTTCTGAGATTCTGGTCATATCACTCGCCGGAATCGAAATCGTTGATGGGAAAATACAAGAGATTTGTGAGAAGATCGTCAAGGCCTGTGAAGACTGGGAGAAGAGATGGGAGGAGAATGAATTGGGATTAAGGTTAGATTTCTAGTTTAGGTTGGAATAATAGAGGTGAAAGAGATGAAATTGAGGGTTATTGGGGTTTATGTTGGAATAAGAAAGGGAAATGATCTGTGACTTATTCGATTTAGGGTTAGAGGTTGGGCCGAATAAGAGAAGGATTTGGGCTAACCGGGTAATTTTATCTAATTGGACAGGGTTTAGGTTTCAAAATAGGGTGAAAAGACTGGGTAAAAGTAAATTTTGTTTTTACCTTTTTTTACTGTTGCCACATCAGTGTCCTACGTGGATCGCTGATGTGGCTGGTCAAAGGTTATTAAGGGTACAAAAGTTGGGTTGAAGTAAAAAATGATGGTTTTATTCTGGTTTCTGAAACATGAGGGACCGCTTTATTACAACCTCAAAGGAAAGGGACCAACTCGTTACAAGTAGTAAACGTGAAGGACTACTGGTGTTTTTTACCCGTTAAAGTTGTTAGCTAGTTGTATTTGAGTGCAATTGAATATTTTTCTTCTTCTTTATAGTTCTCAATATTTAGTATGAATTAAATAATAATAATAATAATAATAATAATAATAATTTAATGGTTAGTGAATCATATATTTAATATGTATAAAAATATGATACAAGATGAGATGGTCAATTTCTATAAAAATAAATGTACGATACAACATATGAGATGGTTTCAGATGAAGTGATAATTAAATTAATGTGTTTAACAATTAAGTTACTATGTTTTGTTCACCCATAACGTAAAATATTGAGTAATGTTAATTTTCATATTTGTAAAAAGTCACCGAAACCAAACAGTTTCACATGTAGTCAAAACCATAGCATGGTATTTAGGTTTGATAGAAGATCCCAACATAATATTTTGTTTCTTGATTTTATGAGATTGATAAATATCCAAAACAAAACATAGAACTCAACGATAGATTTATGATTATGATAATCGTTATCCCAATTAGCATCTTTATTGGTATGAAGTCAAATGAAGATGTCAAAAGAAACAAAAGCTTATTGAACTGAGTGTCATGAAGATATTTTAAAATATGAAGAAAAACTCAAACTCTAGTAGACAAAAGTGAGTGCTATATATGGTCAAGTAACTGTAAGATAAACAAAGCTTTCTACAAGAGTATGATAGATATCGAGTGTGATAAAATGACACCATAATTGGGAGAAAAACCAGAACACTAGTAAGAGAATACTGAGAATTAATTTTAATAAGAGTTTTTACCGTCATGTAATCAAACAATTATGCTCGCTCAAATAGATCATATATATACGTTGTCTGAGAAATAATATATCCTTTGTGAGAATGAGTCACCTCAATACTTAAAAAATATCATAGCAAGCGAAGGTCCTTCATAACAAACATATGAGCCGAATCACACTTTAGTGCCTCAATACCATCAAAATCATCACCTGTAATAATCATCTTATCTATATATAAAGGTCAAATAATTTTTCATGCACTCGTACATCTATAAGTAAATTCGAATCTTGATTACTTGCAAATAAACCAAATAACGTAACAAGTATATTGAATTTCTCAAATCAAGCACGAAGAGCTTGTATGAGACTATATAGAGTTTTTCAAAGCTGGCAAACTTCACCTAACTAGTGATCAAAACCTGGGGGAAGAGTCGCATAAAATTTGTCTAGAAGATTAAAATTTAAAAAAACATTTTTGACATCCACTTGAAAGATCTTTCGCTATCGAACATATGCAATAACAACAAATGTATGTTGCTATTTTTCCACTAGAGCAAAATTCCTTCTGTGAGTACTCATTTGCTACATTACGATTGTTATATCTCTCAACGAATCCATCAATTTTTTTTAAAAACACAACGAGAATAATTTTATGCTTACCAGATGAAGGTTCAACCATATTCAATGTATGAGTTTGGTAAAGAATAAAAAAACTCTTCGGTTATAACATTTTGCCAACGAGGATCAGAAACAAATTATTTATACGAATGAAGTTTATATAAATCATGTATGTTTGATATGAAAGAATCAAATAGAGTTGAGTAAGAAAAATAATAATTTTTTGGAAGTTTAGACTTACTTGTACAAGTATATATCCTGAGAGGTGGAGGATATGTTGTTTCGCTAAAGGAAGAAATAGTCTAAGGCATTGAAAGAGAAGAAGTAATATCAAATGATATAGATGTCTCATGAACTAATATAGATTTCTCAGGAACTGATACATCATGAACAATTGATGTATCTCTGTCAATACCAAATGAATCAACATACTCAAGTTCTGTTTTCATTACATTATGTAATTTTTCCAATATATAATAAAATGAAATGTGTCAAACAAAAAATTGCATGTTGAGATACGTATAACTTATGACTTGTCGGATAAAAGTGATGATACATTTTATTTACAATAGCATAAACTAATAAAACATATATAATTTCTTTAAAAGACAATATGTTCCATTAAACATGAGGACAAGACAAAAAGGCTTCAGGTGTAATATATAATATATATTTGTACTTAGTATAATAATATTTTCAAGTATCCAACATAATATTACATGTGTGTTCCATGGAACTTATCACTCCTATAAATAGGTGTACCTTTTCTTAGGAAATGATATACAATTATTACCTTTGACTTCAAGTTTTTACAGATTCTCTCTCTAAAGTATTATGTACACTTTCTCTCTCTATTAAATTGATTAATACACATATAAATAATTTTAGACCAATTATCAAATTTACACCATCAATAATATTAAAAGTGATAAGTGATGATCACAATCAGAGGTACGCTTGGTACCCAAATATCAGATATGAAACTAGAAAAAGGCGTTGAAAATTTACATTTCAATCAAGGCTAGATATGGATTCCGCAGTGAAAGTAGATCCGGAAGTATTCGTAGAGGGAGAAGTAGTAGAAGCATGTTTTGGATAAACATAAGCGCAAAATAAGCAATAATTGGAGAAGCAACGAAGTCAGTTAGCCTTTGAAGAATGAAGAAATCAGTTATTAGAACAAATAGTTGAGTTAACCGATCAGCTGATTTAGAAAGAACAATCCGTTTTGATTCGAGTAAGAAGTGTACGATCCAAAATTCAGAGGTTGAATGAGGGTAGAAATTCATTGGACGCGCTAATGAGATCCAATGCGAATTTTTTAAAGGCAAAAAGAATCATTGTGAAGTTAAATTCTAAATGGATCAAGATTATCGTTCTTCTAAGAGGGAAAAGAAATCAAAACATAAGTATGACTCATTAAAATCTAGTGATTCACTTATTTCAGATTTTGATGGTTATTCTCAAACACTAGAATAAGCTAATGTGTATAGGAAAATGAGGGATTCTAACGTTAAACACAATTCGAAGAGGCGGGGTAGTCGAGGCCAAAGATACCGAATGGAACATAAGTATAAGAAACAAAGTGAGCCTCAAAATATGTCAAAAAACCCAAACTTCAAGTTCAAGTTTACTAACCAATTTATGAACCCTTCAGAGCAAGAACTTTATGCGATTACGAATGATGGTATAGGTGAGAGTCAGTATAGAAAATGAATGGATTGAAGGACATCCCTTTTGTGTGTGGAAGTCTGATTTATTGCGTTTCTCAATCGATTTATAATTGCAAAAGTAGAGAAGTTTGATAAAACTCAAGATCTTGATGATCATATTGAATAGTTTAAGAATTACACAATGAATTTTGATGATGATGATAAACTGTCGTGTCAAAATTTCTGACAGAATTTTAAAAGAACTACTTCCAAGTGGTATAATAGAAAGTAAGGAAATGCGAGCAAACAGAGACACTAGACTTTAGTGTATGAAAATAATAGAGGAAATTTTAAAGGATTACACAAATTTTTATGTGCTTAGTAAAATTAGTTTGGATAATTGTGACTGATTTGGTGTATTTTGGGCATGAGGTAGTTTGGTAAAGTGTTTTGGGAAGCTTAAAGTGTTTAGTGTTAGTTTGGAAAGTAGTGAGATAATTAAACAACATGCTTGTATTAAATGTTTTTCACCTTCATTAATGAGAGTGGTTGGGGTATTTATACTCTTAATTAATGACCAATGGGCTTATGGGCCAAGTTATGAAACCGAGTCAAGTTATGAAACCAGGTCAAGTTTAAGGACCAATTAGTCTTTTAAGTAGATTAGGAAATAGCTTAGTCAAAAGGTGTTTTACTTTTGTCTTGTCCGGATTTTTTAGTGGCGTGTCATTGTTCGAATTATCCCTGTCTGGATTATGCAGTGGGCTGTGTCTGAAGTTTTCGAACTCATCAGTAGCCCCTTTTTTCGGCCTTGCCAAATATCTTTGGTAGGGCTAAAAATTCCACTAAGCCAGTATTAACTTTATCTGATCTGCCCATGCGGTCTGTACCAGGAAGTTTACTTTAAATATCAACTCAGTTCGAAGTTTGTTAGAAGTGGTTTCTCTTTCCAGAATTCTAAGAGTTTTCTTCTTGGATTGGGACACGTGTCAAAATTTGGTTCGACCTACCAGCCGTTATATTTCCTAGACCGGCGCACCTACTAAGTCTAGAAAGTTACCTAGGCATTTGATTCTTCACACGATTCCGCAGCCTTTAATCATTGCAAAACCCTCTTCAACTTCTCCTAGGTAACTGTTACTTTTTTTTATTGTTATATAAATTCTCTTTCAATATTTTATTTTCTTCCACACTCAAATATTTTTAAAGAGGTTTCCATCATTACCTTAAACTTGTTCTTGAGAGGTTTTATGTTCACAGCCAGAAACACACTAGTTAAAGGCGGCTGGTTAAATTTCTCAGAGTTAGAAAGAGCGAAAAAATTAGAAAGAGAGAATCGTATCGCTGTCGGTCTCCCAGCTTCTACAAGTGAGAAATGCAGTCAACCAACCCAGGACGCCAATCAAGGGTCCTCCTCTTCCAGAGACCCTAGGCCCAGACAACTCTCATTCAAACCAAACCTTTTATCTTTGACTTCTGGCTCCTCTGTTCAAGAGTCCCAACCTTCTGTGCCTAAGGAAAAAGCAGTTTCAAGTATCAGAAAACATTCTCCCTTTATTGCTATGGGTTCTGACGCTGAGAAGTATTCAGCGAACATAACCCATCGCCGAACGACCCGCCAAACCAAAACCCACTCCACACCTTCACTACCGAAACCCTCCGGATCGGAGGTATCTAAAGCAACTCCAATGGCCAAGCCATCCAGATCCCAACCTTTACCAGACACTTGACCTTCAGAGGTGACACGTTCTCAACCATACGAACATCCTTCGGTGCCAGAAACTAACCTCCCTTCTTTTAAGGCGACTGATAAACCTTCCACAGTGATAGAAGATATAATGGAAGATAGTATTGAGGAGGCCCTCTTCGAAACTAAGGCATCAGGTCAAACGGGGGATGTTGCTTCTGATACGAAGGGCTAAAGTAAGGTGAAAGTCTGCATGACTCATCTGGACTCACTGCTGGAGTGCTTAGAGGGCAAAGTTTATCCTTGCTTCAAACATGTTAGTGTCAAATACTTGTTGGCCTTACAAAACATAAATTAAATCTACACCCATACTGCTGAGTTGGGCCGAATTCAGAAAAAATAGGGAATTCTTGAGTCAGTAAAGGTAAGGATACCTATCACTCCAGAGACCCCCATGGCCTGCAAGTTTAACGAGGTGGTAATTTTCACCGAAGTGCTGAACTGGGGACTCCGGTTCCCATTGGACACAGAAATCGTCAGGTACTTTCATTTAGTCAAACTCTGCCCTAGCTAGCTAAGCCCTAATGTATGGTACTCTCTCCTTGCTTGCATCATAGCATCAAGGTTGTCAAAAATCCCACTTCCGATGGAGCAGTTTGCTATTGTGGCAAGCTTGTGCAAGAATCATCAGATTCCATTCTACCATCACAATATGAGGAACAACTTCAAAGTTGTGGATGACTTGCTAGAGTCCGAGAAGAACTTGAGGACACAGTTTCTATTTGTCAGTGGGACATGGGAGAACGGCAGGAAGATTAAGGCCAACACCAATCATAGTATGCTGACTAGCAGGTGGAAAAGTACTGGTAAGTTCATTTCCTCTCTTTGTCTTTCATGTTTTTCCTTTTAAATTATAAGTGTTTCCATTCTGATTCACTTGTTATGAATTTTTAGTGCTACCAAAAGAATTCACCGGAAACTTAGAGGAGGGGCAAAAAACTTGTGCAAAACTCAATACACGGGTTGCGGAGCATTGGGAAAATGCCTACCACAATTGCTTCATGTCGGGTAATCTTGTGAGGTCCCATCTGTGGAACACCAAAGGACAGAGAGACCTCACATGGGAAGAGCTAACTACCCTTCCTCCTCATAGTGTAATTCTCAAAAGGACAAAGGAAAAGGATGGCAAATTGTTCTTACCTTCCAGAGCAAAGACTCCCAGCAAGATGAAGAACAACAAGAAGAAAGCTGCAACAGAGTTGGTTCAAGCAGCCATAGAGGGGACTGGTTCGGGGAACCTAGGGGGAATTGATGCTGCCCTGCTTAAAGTAGTAGAGGCTAAAATAGTAAGGGAGGCTGGAGAGTCGTGAAACCCACCAAAGCCTCCTAATAAGGACAGAAAACGGAGGGCCATCAGCGATGAGAAAGATGCTAAGAAGAAGAAGGTCACCATGGGAGAAGAAATAATTCTTCGCCATTCGGAAATCCAACCTCCACCAGCCCCTGTTGATCCTACCATGTAAGAGAAAATCCCAACAGATTTGCAGTCTGGAGAGATTGTCGGGGGAGGGAATGAAGAAGTGAACATTAGTGCCCTTCAAGACATTGATTTGTACTTCAATGATTCTGGGAAGGATGAATTCGCAGGTCCCTATTGCCCCTCGAGCTCTGCCAATATGATGACCTTTAATGGTAAATATTTCTCTCTTTGCGAAGAGCATGATGTCCTGAGCCACTCCCTCATCGATCATATCTGACCCATACTTGATCTGGAAAGGTAGGTGAAAACCCAGACCAATCTCATCAACTCCCTCTCCTCTGACAAGCAATCTCTGTCAACCATCCTCTTAAATGCTAACCAATACTAGAGGAACTGAAGAAAGAGATGAAGGCATTGAAGAAGGACAAAGAGGACTCATTAACTAAGTTAGCTACATTGGAGGCAGCCAGGGCTGAGCTCCAGACTAAGTATTCTAACTGAGAAAAAGACTTCACAATGTTGAAAGAGGAAGCGCAGACCAAGGGTGGTGTCATTCAAACCTTATCCGATAAGAAGGCTAAACTGGAGAACTTTGTTTCAGAGATGATCAAGAAGAATGAAGATTTAAAGAGCCAGCAGGAGCAAGCTATCCAAGCAGGTATTGATAAATATACCAATGAGGTGATAGATTCCTTGGAGAAAAGAGATGATGGAGTCAAGTCTGACATGGTGCTGCTTTTCCATGAGACTTTTCCGAAGAGGACCCTTGGTCCCTTATGGAAATATGTGAAATATGAAGACCTCCCATTTCATACTATGGCAAATGGCGATAAGCACAACTAATCCAGTTGGATAGATTCCACTACTGATGATGAAGAGGAAACTGGTGAGAGTTCAAGTGCCGAACTCAAAAGTCCTAAAAAAGGTAATGGTGATGAAGGAACGTCCGAAGGGAACAAACCCTAAGGTTTTATATATTTTTTTATCTTTTTGAACAATTAAAGTCCTTGGATGGCCAAGGCATATTTTGTAATGTTTAAATACCTAAAGTCATTGGATGGCCAATGCATGTTTTGCTTTCCTGTTTGGTTCATATCCGAATAGGTTTAATCTATCAAACCTTCTTTTACTTAATACTTTCTTTCCTTTAAACTTTTCGTGGCTAATGTTTAAGTAGCCCCTATCATTTCAGAATTATTATAGTGAGAGTGTTTAATATCTCCGATGACATGTATTTAATAGTCATCAATTAACCATGTTTGTCTGATCTACTAAAGATCCAAGGTGTTGAACAAGTGATTTGTACTTGAATTAAATTGTAGTAAAACCACTCCGAATGTTTTAAAAAAGGCATCACATATTATTAAATAAAAAACTGGACACCTCATTAAAAACTTCTCGCGCCACCAGGGTAGGAAAGAGTATGCCCTATAATATTTACATTGATATCTAACAAGTAAATATACACACGCAAATTTTATTCTAAATATAACCTGAGATGTTCAATATTCCATGGGTGCTTCAAAACGCTTTCTTATTTGTCCTGAAGCCTATATGTCCCAAGCTTAAGTTTTTCAGAGACCTCATAGGGGCCTTCCTAGTTCGGAGCCAGCTTACCGAACTGCTTCTCCTTAGTGTGTAAGAAAACTTTTTTTAACACCTTATCTCCTGGCTGAAAATTTCTTCTCTTGACTTTGGAAGCAAATCTACTCCTCATCAAGCCTTGGTTGTGAGTTGTTCTTAAGTGAGATTTAACCCTTCTTTCTTTTATTAAGTCCAACTGATTCCTAATTGCTATCTCATTAGCTTGTTCAGAATAATTGTGGACCCTGTATGATGGTAGGGTAGCTTCTATGGGGGTAATTGCATCCATCACATACACCAAATCAAAAGGAGACTTATGTGTAGCAGCCAGTGGAGTAGTTCGGTATGCCCGCAATACTTCTTGCAAATAGCTTGGCCACTTCCCTACAACTCATTCTAGATTCTTTTTTAATCCGGACAAAATAGTCCTGTTGGCAACTTCAACCCGGCCATTTGCTTGTGGATGGAAAGGAGAAGAAAAAAAATATTGAGTTTCTTTAGAAGCAAAAAAACTCTCCATATCCTTGTTATCAAACTGTGGCCCATTGTCTGTGGTAATCTTTTGAGGGATCCCAAATCTACAACATCTATTGGATAAGATAAATTTTCATTCGAAGTGGTTCATGCCAAAGGAACTGCCTCTATCCATTTTGAGAAGTAATCAATAGCAACTATAATAGTTCTGCATCTCCTGGACGCCATAGGCAGAGGTCCAACTAAATCCAATCCCCAACGAGCAAAAGGTATTGGCTCAGAAATAGACTCCATAGGTACTGCTGGCACATGAATTTCATTGCCATACCTTTGACATAGATCACACTTCTTTATCATTTCTTTAGCATCTGCCATTATGGATGACCAATAGTACCCAGCCAACAACACTCTCTGGGTTAATGCCATGTACCCACAATGTGTTGATCCTTCTCCATCGTGTAGTTCGGATAAAACGACTTGAGATTATTCAACCCCAAAACAACGCAAAAGAGTTCTATTGAAAGATTTTTTTTATTGAGAACTCCCCTTATGGTAAAAAAAACCACGAGCCTTGTGTTTATTTTTTCTTGTCATAGCTTTATCTGGAGGCCAAACCCCATCAGAAATATATTGAAAAAGGGAAAACCTCCAATCTTTAGGTCTAATCACCGTATGCTCAAGATTTCCTCCTCTTTCTTGTTTTGACTTGGTTGTATGGATGAGAATTCTTGTATGTAAATCCAATGGTAAGACTCAGAATATGCTATGGTTGCCAAGGAATCTGCTAGTGTATTATCTGACCTAGGAATATGCTCATAGAAAACACTTTTGAAATTGGTTGCCACCTCTTTCAGGATGAGTAAGTATTTGATCAGTTTCTCTTTCTTGGCGTCAGAATAACCTTGAGCTTGATGGATAAGAAGCTGAGAGTCACTCATCAACTGAACTCTCTTAGCCCCACATAGGGAAGCTAATTTAATACCAGCTATAGCTGCTTCATATTCAGACTCATTGTTAGAAGCCCTGAACCCAAAGCATATAGCCTGGTACATCTTATCACCATATGGAGATGCTAGGAAAATTCCAGCTCCACACCTCATTGTTCTTGAACCACCATTAGTTTGGACTACTCATTCTTCTTAGTTTTCTCTTCTGAAGTTTGTTTGGAGTTCTTGTCCGAATGGAATTCTACCAAGAAATCAACTACCTACTGAGCCTTGATAGACGTTCGTGGGGCGAAATCAATATCGTAATCACCCAACTCTACTGACCACTTTGTCATTCTGCTTGATATATCTTCCTTTTGAAGAACATTCTTCAATGGGAAAGATGTCCGGACAAGAATGGAATGAGGCTGAAAGTACGGCCTCATCTTTTTTGTTACAATTACTAAGGCTAGTGCCAACTTTTCAAGCTTCAAGTACTTCTTCTCAGCATCTATTAAACTTTTACTGATGTAGTACACCGGACGGGGGTAGTTGTCCCCTTCTCTTACCAATACTGCACTTATGGCACATTCTGACACAACCAAGTATACATAGAGTGTTTCTCCTTGAATGGGCTTAAAAAGAATCTTTGGTGAGGATAAGTGTTTCTTTATTTCAACAAAAGCTTGGCTGCACTGTGGAGACCAATTAAAATCTTTAGCATTCTTCAAGGTTTGGAAAAACGAAGCACACTTGTCCGAAGACCTTGAAATAAAATGATTCAAAGCAGCCAACCTCCCGGTGAATCTGTGGACTTCTTTAACATTCTGAGGAGGATCCATTTCTAATAGAGCATTAAGATGATTCAGATTGGGCTGTATCCCTTTCTCACTTATCACATAACCCAAAAAATTTCCGGATCGAACCCCAAAGACACATTTTTCTAGATTCAGTTTCAAATTCACAACTGTCAGATTAGCAAATGTTTCTTAAAGGTCAATTATGTGGAAATCCTCCTCCAAGCTTTTAACCATCATGTCATCTATGTATATCTCCATATTTCTGCCAATCGGACTAGTTAATGTTTTGTTCACCAACCTTTGATAAGTAGCACCAGCATTTTTTAACCCAAAATGTATCACCTTGTAGCAATGGAGACCTTTATCTGTTATGAAGGTAGTATGATCTTAGTCCTTCGGATCCACTTGCATCTGGTTATACCCAAAGAAAGCATCCATGAAGGATAGCAACTTGTTCCCAGACGTTGAGTCTACAAACTGATCAATCCGGGGGACTGGATAAAGATCTTTTGGGCAAGCTCTGTTGAGGTCAGTAAAATCAATACATATACGTCATTTCTTGTTCTTTTTCTTGACCAACACCAGATTGGCAGTCCATAAAGGATACTGGGATTCCTTTATGTGTCTCATCTTGGTAAGTTGATCAACTTCTTGGACTATTACATCAGCTTTCTCCTTAGAGAAAGCTCTCATTCTCTGTACAACAGGTGCAACATCACTCCGGATTGACAACTTGTGTGAGATAACGCTTGCAGGTACTCCGGTTACATCACCATTGCACCAAGCAAATACATGCTGATTGTTCAATAAAAAGGACAACAATTTCTTTTTCAACTCTGGTGCCATCTTGGAGCCAATCTTGATACTTCTACCCTTTGCAAGTGAGGGAGTTTCAATCTCTTCAACTAGTATTAAAACATTAAGAGCCTCTCTGGGTTCATCAATCTCACCCTCTCCCTCAGAAGGCTCCAGTAACTGCTAATCTTCATTGATTTGAACTGCTCCTAAAGTTCTAGGAGCAAGAGTAGTGGCATAACACTCCCTGGTTATGTTCTGACTACTTTGGACAACACCTACTTGCCCTTGAACTGCATACTTCAAACACCGGTGGATTGTTGAGGCCACAACATGAATTCTAGAGAGCCGGGACCTCCCAAAGATCATATTATAGCATGTGGGGCAATCTACTACAACAAATAACACCCTAACCATATTTTTAAAGGGCCCCTTGCCCAACAGCACCTCCTCGTCAGACTCCCCAATTATATCCGCAGATCTCTCTGTGAAGCCCACAATGGCTCTGTTTGAACGTTGAATAACGGTCGTATTCTTCATCTTCTTGTAGGAGCTCAAGAAGAGGATGTTTTCCGAACTTCCTATGTCTATCAAAATTCGACGGATATCATTGCCCCCAATAGATGCTCCTATCACCACAACATCCTCATGAGGCCCAACAATATATTTCAAATCATCCTCATCAAAAACTATAAATCGAAAAGGTGTTTGGCACTGTTGACAAGACATTCCCCCTTCCAACTGAGTAGCCAGACTATGCACATGCCTCTTTCTTGATGAAGAAGTTGACGCTGTCATAGTTTATTCTCCAAAGATGGTGAGTGACTCAAAGAAACTGATCAGTTTGGAAACTGTCTTGGTCTGGTCTGTTATGACCTCTACTTTATTTCGAGCTGGATCAGGATCTAGATACTCAGAATCAACATCAAATCTTTCAAGGATCACCATTGCCCACTCTTGAGTCGATGTTCCCACATTGTTTGTAGGGCCTGTTCGAGGAGAATTGTCAGGCCTGTTTCCACTTCTTCTTTTGATATAAGCTCCCAGCTTGCCTCTTTCAATAAGATTCTGCACTTCTTATTTCAAGGCTATGCAGTCTTGAATCTTATGACCTATATCATTATGATATTGGAAAAAACAAGTATTTAGACTCTCTCTAGGAGACTGCAGTGCTATTGGTTTTCGGAAATGAACCTCCTTCTTGGTCTTCTCATATATTGTGGCTACATTCTCTTTCAACTCTGCAAACCACTTTGGTTGAACCTAAGGACCTCTTTTATTTCTTAACTGCTGGCTCTGAGGACTGAGTTTGTTTAGCCTTGTCGGACCCTTGTCCGGTCTCCTTAGCCTTATATCTGGACTGGTTCTGAGCTGTTGTGGTGGACCTCACTTGATGGTGCACCCTAGTTTTCTTGGTTTCTTCTACATTAATTTGTTTTCCCACCTTATTCAATAAGTCACCCCATGTCATGGCTTTCTTCTTGGTCACCAAATCAGCCAAATTCCCAGGGTTCAACCCTTGTCTCAGAGAAACAATTGCCACCTGTTTGAAGAAATATGCTAATCCATTTTTTATATTCCCGAACCGACTTATGTAGTCCTTTAAGGACTCGTTTGGTTCTTGGGAACAATGTTTAATGGTATCTCTATTGCCCTTCACCTCCTTACTTCTAACAAACTGCCTTTGGAAGGCAACCCAGAATGTATCAAAATTTCTGATACACCCCTGAGGTAAGCTATTATACCACTTAAGAGAACTTCCCGTAAAATTTTTGGAGAAGGCTCTGCACAAACGTTTGTCATCATCATTAAAATTCATCATAAAGTTCTTGAACTGCTCCAGATGGTTGTCCGGATCTTTACTTCCATCATACTTCTCCATCTTGGAGCTCTCATACCTTTTGGGTAGGTTTCCAAACAATATCTTGGCAGACATGGGTGACTGCCTCCAGTTCTTATTACGACTAAAGACTGTGTCTTCATTAGGTGTTGCAAAAAATACCTGGTTCGGTCTGAAAAAAGCAAAAGAATCTATCAGCAATTGATCAACATGCCTATGACTGTGGGATGAACCTTTGCCCAGATGCCTTTTAAGCCTCCTATGCATATCCGTTTTTCTTGAATATTTTTTAATTAGTTTTTTTTCTGGACCTCCCTTCATCACTACTTGATGACACAGATTCCTCAATCTCAGCCTCGTTCGAAGAGCTGCTGGAGGACTCATAATCTGAACTTTCAACGAGCTTAGACCGATTTGTCTTCTTAGAGCTAACATAAGTCTTTTTCGAACTCACATGAGTCTTTATTGATGAATCGTTCTCCCTAGGGTTGTCAGTGTGATGAATAGCTGACGAACCTAACTTATCCCTTATACATCTTTCTGCTTATTTTATGGCCCTTGAAGCCTCTATTTCTGCACTCAACTTGTCTCACTCTTCAATGGTGTATTTCTTGTTTTCCCCAACCGTTTCCACCACAGATGGTGGAGTTCCCTGCTCGTTCGGATCCATCCGAACTAGTTCTTTCTAATGGTTTTGAATGTAAAATTCAGGCACCCTCGTGCTCCCACTGTGGTCGCCAATTTGGTTTCGTTTATTTTAGGCAGGGGGTAGTTTGGTAAAGTGTTTTGGGAAGCTTAAAGTGTTTAGTGTTTAGTGTGGAGAGTAGTGAGATAATTAAGCAGCTTGCTTGTATTAAATTTTTTCACCTTCATTAATGAGATTGGTTGGAGTTACTCTTAATTAATGATCCATGGGCTTATGGGTCAAGTTATGAAATCGATTCAAGTTTAAGAACCCATTAGTCTTTTAAGTAGATTAGCAAATAGCTTAGTCAAAAGGTGTTTTACTTTAATCCTGTCCGGATTTTTAGTGGCGTGTCATCGTCTGAATTACCCTTGTCCAGATTATGAAGTGGGCTTTGTCTAAAGTTTCCGAACTCATCAGTGACGAACAAGTCCCATGTGCTGCTTACCGACAAGGGTTTATCCTCGAAGATTTAGCTAATGAAACCATAAGGAGAAATGCGTTTACTTTTGGGGTGTAGTGGCTCAAATGGGAGAACATATTAAGGTAGACGAGTCGAATATGGTAGTGTTTGGGCCATATTCCACACAAAGCAAGTTTAACAAGGGATCACCTCGAATAATTAAGGTTATCAGTCACATGCTTCTCTCTGACCCATAGCTTCAAATAATTTACCTCCTCGACCAGGAGCGTCCCAATTAACATTTTCAATTTATGAACAACCATACACTCCAAGTTATCCACAACAAAGTGCTTAAGTAACATAATAGAAGCCTAGGTCAAACCAATAGATTCGACCAGAGAACAATGCTGATTTGGCGGACAACATTGCAATAATTTTTGAAAGCCTCTACTTGTCACAAAACCTACAGAGGAAATAAGTGCTATATTTTTTAAGTACCACAATGATATTGGGCATAATACAATGAATTGTATATCTTTGCGCAAAGAAATTCAGATATTCATTAATAATGATAAGCTTAAAACTTTTATTAAGGAGCAAGTGGGGTCCTAGTAGGCTCTGAATGTAAGCCATCAATCACGAGAGAAGATGCTCTTATGGGGTCCTAGTGGGGTCCTTCGGCCAATGTTCTTTTTATGTTTATCTTATGAGAAGATGCACGACCCCTTAGTAATTCTTCGATCTGAACAAACTATAATTGGTTTTACTGGTATGACAACCAATTTTATTAGGGAATTTGAAAGGGAAGTCTTGTTAGGGCGATGGCCATTTATAATAAAGTTAGGGTATTATTCATGGTGGTGGATACCCTAACGGATTTCAATTCCATTTTGGAAGATCATGGTGATCAAGAATGCATACCATAACATCTACAATCCATCAATATTTAAAATATGTGGTTCGAGATCGTATAAGAACGGTTCTGAGTAACTAACACGTGGCTAGGAATGTTATGCTACAACTTTACAAACTAAATAGATCAGAAATATAGAAGGGTTATGGGATAACGATTGACGGGGTTTGCCTCATATTTGGAAGGGGTGGGTGAACTAACGAATACCCATAGATCACTAAAAACTGATGAAAACATAAAAACATACATATTTCATAATAGAAGAATTTTGAAAATATGAACTTTGTTATCACCATAGTGGAGAGAACGATTGATATATATTTTTTTTAAACATTTAAGTATGTTTTCTTGGAGTACTGAAGATGTAGTGGGCATTCCATGTATTTTAATTTGTCACTGTTTAGTTGTAAATCTGAACATGAGATCGGTCATCCAAAAAAGAAGAGATTTTTCTACTGAAAAGTAAGAGGTTATAATAAAGATATGGATCGATTATCAAAAGTGGGTCATATTAAAGAGGCTAAACATCCGATGTGGATAGCAAATCTGGTGCTTATGAAGAAATAGAATGGTAACTGGAGGATATTTGTAGATTTCACTGATTTAAACTGAGCATGTCTAAAGGATCATTTTCTATTCCAAGAATAGATCAACTGGTTGATTTGACATTGGGTAATAAGCTTCTCTCGTTTATGAATGTTTTGTTGGGTATAAGCAGATCTATATGAATATAAAGGATAAAAAAGTACAATGTTTTTTACTGATAGAGGTTTCCATTATTATAGAGTGATGTCTTTTTATCTCAAAAATGCAGGTGCTACTTACCAAAGGTTGGTAAACAAATATTTTTCCACCCAAATCAGAAGAAATATAGAGGCATACATTAATGATATGTTGGTAAAAAATGCAAAATATGAAGATCATTTCCAAGACTTGGAATAAACTTTATGCAATTTGAGATCCATTAATTTAAAATTAAATCCTAAGAAGTGTACTTCCTGGAAATTTCTGGGCTATATAGTAAGTGAGAGGAAGATTGAACCTGATCCGGAGTAGTTAAAGGCTTTTATCACTATGAACCCTCATAGGTCAATATAATAGGTTAAAATTTTAATAGGAAGATTAACATCTTTGATCATGTTTATTTCCAGATCTTCATATAAGTGTTCCCTATTTTTTGAAGTTCTCAGGCAAGCTAGACAATTTTATTAGACACAAAAATGTGATAAGACATTTGTTAGAATAAAATATATATTATATTCTCTAGAGAGTTTGACCAAACCAATTTTAGGTGAGAAATTGTTTCTTTATTTTACAGTCTCAGATTTTGCAATAAGCTTAGTTTTAGTAAGGGAAGCTTATGGTTATCAGTGACCAGTGTATTATGTGAGTAAAAGTTTACTAGACTCCAAGAAGAGCCATTTGAAATTGGAAAAATTGGTATTGGCCTTCATCATAACTGCTTGGAAAATGCGCCCTTATTTTCAAGCTCACTCAATCGTAGTCTGAAGTTCATTCTCATTGAATAAAGTCCTGCCAAATCCAAATGTTTCAGAAAGAATGACAAAATAGTCTGTAGAATTGGGAGATTATGATACTGATTTTACGCCACAAAGAATGATTAAGGCTCAAAATTTAGTTGATTTTCTATTTGAATTTATTTAGAGAGGTTAGATTCTAAATAGGTTGAAAAATAGAGGAATCGGAGGAGGAATGGTTGATTTGAACTGATGGGGGGTCGAGTATTTTGGGATCAAGATCATGAGTCCAATTAATAACTCTAACGAGGGAGGTTATGTACCGAGCAATACGATTCAATTTTAGAGCGTCGAACAATTAAACAAAATATGATACAGCTTTACCTGGGTTACGACTTGCAAAATATTTTGAGGCTAAAAGAGTTCGCTTGGAGAGTGATTCACAGATTTTGGTGAACCATGCATCCAAATTTTACGAGGTAAGAAATGACCAATTTATAAGATATTCAAAGGTGTTAAAAGGATTGGCTGTAATGTTTGAGAAGGTTAAGTTTGAACATATTCATATATGTTAAAAATTTATTGTTGATTCTTTGACAACTGTTGCATATTACGAGGGATGGCCATGGATTTTGGCATAATAAAGCTTGTTTATAGTGATGAAATCTGAGCAGTGTTAGTATTCCGAGGATGTTTTCATCGTTTTAGAAAAATAAGAACGAGATTGGTGATACGACTTGAAAGAATTTTTTGTTAAGGTAAAATTACCACTTGATAAGAATTTGGCTAAAAAGTTGAGATACGTATAAATATTTACAGTTTTTGAAGATGTTCTATACAAAAAATCTTTAAGTAAAGTGTTGCTACGTTGCCTTGGAAGAAATGAATCTAAAATGGTTTTATCTCAATTGCACGCCGGATAGGGTTTTGCTTATTGTGGGATATATACTTTGATGAGGAGAATAGTTTTGACATAATATTATTGGCCAACTATCATGATCGATGCTAAATATTTAGTTCGGAGGTGTGATACTCGTAAAAAAAATTCTAATCCGACACACATATCAGCGGTACCTCTTGATTTCATTTATGACGCACTTCCATTTGATAGATGGGGGGGGGGGGTGATTTGATTGGTCCTCCGTCAATGACTTATGGGGTATGTCTAACCATTATTGTCGCAGTTTATTATTTTTTGAAATGGTTAGAAGTTGAACCTTTGTTTGGAACGAGAGAAAATGATGTTACTACGTTTATTTTGTCTAATAGTTATTATAGGTTTGGAGTTCTACGGACAATTACCATTGAAATGGTTTTAATGAGGTGTCTACAGAGTTGTCATCATGAATATACTTATTTCTTTCCATATATCAAGTGTGTGGAAAGTCTAGAGATGTACTCAGTGATAATGTTAACTTGGTAACTAAAATCTAAACACTTAAACTTAAGTTTAAATAAAAATAAAGAAACATTTCGGAAATTAAATAAAGATTGATCACCTTTATAATGAGGTGTCTATATAGCCGATATCGTGAATATACTTATTTCTTGCCATATATAAAGTGTATGGAAAATCTAGAGATGTACTCACTGATAATATTAACTTGGTAACTAAAATCTAAAAACTAAAATTTAAGTTGAAAATTAAATAAACAAACATTTCGGAAATTAAAAAAAAAGATTGATCACCTTTATTTTGACAAAGCCGACGGTGGATTATTTTGACATTGAAACTAAAAAACGTTACATGGAAATATTTACGAAGTTACAGTTTTTTGAAATAATAGTTTAACTAGTGGAAATTTGTTGAAGTGATAATTTACACAGTTACAATTATTCGAAGTCATAATTTACCATGTGACAATTTTTCAAAATGATAATCTACCTAGTGATAATTTAAAAAGTAATAATGTATTAACAAATTGATAACATATTACATGGTTATGTTTTTTACGGTGAAGGTTTAGTTTGTGACAAGTTATATAGTGATAACATGATAAAAGTTTAGTAAAAATTAAAATGGTGCTTAAACATCTGATTCAAAAGATGGAAAGTTACGATTACGAATAAAACATTTGAGATATAAAAAACCAAAGGGAGCATATGTTGAAACATGGTGAAAAATAGTCTTCTATCTTTAATTTCCTTGGTCATCTTTTAGAGAACTACCCGAGTTACCGTCTGAGGAATTTTCATTCTCCATGTCTTCATCTTCCGAAGAGTTAGAACTTTCATTCTCAGACTCTTCATATTCATCCGGAGTGATTATAAAAATATCTTAAGGAAGTTGATCTTTGGTGACCATATACAAGTAATCTTTCAAATTAAGCTTCGGAAACCTGCTGTGAAGATCAAGAATTAAAGAAACTCGTGAAACTTGTTTTTCATGATTTTCAACATCTTAAAACAATCGTTGGCACACTTTACAACAATAGTGATCACAACAGAGGTCTTATCTTTTTCATCTTGAATATTGAATGCTTTTAATTTATCGATGTCATTATTTTTGGCTTCTTCACTTATTGGTACAAGGTGTTGAGCACATCATAGTTTGAATTCTCGTATTTCATTTATGCTTTGTGTTTTGAAGACATTTTATTTTGTGCATGTATTAGGACATTGTGGAATTCAGATACCTCTTCTTGAAAGAAATGAAATTGATTGACAAGCATTTGTTGAGAAGATTTAACCTATTTTTTGTTTGCAACAACTTCCTTTCAAAGTCATATGACCTCCTGAGCCACCGCTTTGTATTGTTCACAAACTGATTTGGATTCCTCAACGAATTTATTCGCATTAATTTCAAATTTTTTGCAATTTATTTTTGGAGTAAGTACGGGTCAAACCATGTTGTGAAGGGTGAGTAAGAGTTCATTGGAAGGATGCATAAAAATGTTGGTTCTTGAAACATAAATTGTTGAAGGTTATTCACAGATAGAACTGGTGAGTGGTATTCTGTAAGAGATTCGTGTGTTTGATAGGATTTTCTATTGGGTTTTCATCTTGTTCGAATGGTGATTCAGGACCAGAGAAGTGACTATCTTGGTTTTTTTATTATCTCCAAAACATTCCCGTGTGGAATTATAGAAGAAACACTCACCACTTGTTCATGAAAAGGCTATTTAATATTTTTGTTGTTACAAGTCTCATTCTTCTTTGAAGTCACAATTTTCTTCCTCTTAGAAATCTTTAGAGTAGTGGTTTGAGTTTGAGGAATTATCACTTCATCAGCTTTTGTTTTAATTTTCTTCTTTACCTTGGGACTAGGCTTTGTTCTCTTCTTGCTGTTTTTGGAAGGTCCCCCTTTGGTCTTTCTTTTCACTTTATGACTAAGATCTCTATTCCTAGTAGGGAGAATAACCCGCGCATCCGGGGTAAAGAGCCGTTTGACAACATCGGTTGGGCCATGTTGATCCATCAGCTTCTCTGTTCTGTCTTATGAGAGATTTTCCACAGGTTTTTTTGAACCAGGTTTAATGGGTTGAAGCACTGACAGAATCATTTGACCAAACTTCTTTAGCCCACTGACTTAGCTTCGAAAGAGTCTTATGGGCATGAGAAAGGTGCTCTTGGAAGCGCTTTGCAATTTCTACATTAAATAGTTGAGTTAGATGGATACTGTTTACAAAATAATTTTGGTAATAAGTTAAACTTCCTTGTGCTCTTCCATTTCAAGGACAATTATTGAAGGTTCTCAGTCAAAATATTTTTCCCGTCTTCCCAACACCCACTGATAAAAAATAACTTATACTTCATTGTATTTTATGCTTCAAGGAGGTCGTTGCCAAATTTTGAAACGGTCCAAAAAAAAATATAATAGAAAGGAATACATGGATTTTCAAACAAAATCGTCTTTGCTATGAATTTCTCCATCGGAAGCTCAGTCTTCGAAATCCTAGAGGCCATGATATAATAAAGTAGTGTAAACCAAAGGTTGGAACTGGCATGAATCGGACACAAGTCGATCAGGTCAAAATATCAAACAATGGTGGGATCCAACAAGAATCAAATATCTTAATTAAGTATCTGTGGATATGCAATTAGTTCTTCTGGTCTACATGATAACAAAGTTTCTCCAATGGTAGGCAATCAAATTAAGATAGACTCGAGAATCCTCATTGCTTCCGAAGTATAGCAGCGTTAGATTATGAGAAGTACTCATATTGCACTTTGCTAAGTACAATAGGGTACTATGGGAGTACTTGTTTGAAATTTTCTCCAAGGTTGGTAGCTAACTCAGCAGGAAGCATAACAACTTTCTTATACTTCTTTTCCTCATCTTTGGTTTCTTTTTTGTGGCTCATCTTTGGTTTCTTTTTTGTGGCTTCACCTTAAGAATTGATTTTGGTGGTATTCTTGGTTATCTGCACATCCTCAAAATTATTGATAGATTCAACAACCGCTGCTGAATCATGACTATTAATCTCTTCAAAAACTTTATCGTGCAGCTGAAGAGGGCCTTTTTCCAAATTGTCTTCCATTTATTCGAATGGACCATCTATGATTCTTCTTCTGTTTTTATGGGAGGATTAGTCTTAACCTTTTTAGTTTTGAATTTTTCGAGGTGTTTTTCTTTGGAGCTCTATGCGTGATGTATTTTCTTCAAGACAATTTGGTCTTCGGTATCACCCATAGCAAGATACTGAGATTGTCAAACTATTTTTTGAATAAATATTTTCGGATTTAGGGAAGGTGAGTTATCGGAAGAAGATTCAGGGTTGATTGGTTGATACTGCTTTTTAATTGGAAGCCAATGACCGTTGGTAAAAGTTTGAACAACTTGTAAAGGTTTATCAGATATCATTCTTGCAGTTCTTCTTTCGTCAGTTTTTTGAGCTATAATTAGTCAATCACATACATTTTTTATCCCAAACATAAATGAAGAAAAATCACTAGTTTGAAGAAAAGGATCGTTCGAATAAATAAAAAGAGGAAATTGCGCTAGAGGATAAGAACGAAGTTGGTATAGTATTTTTGGATAAGGCGTTTGACTGATAACTAGGTTTCACAGTGGAAGGGTTAAGAACTTACTTTCTCTTTCTATCTATAGGATTTGATAAGTGGTGATTTATGAGACAAATAGTGAAATTTTTAAGGAAAATCCAAGAAATTCAACGAGCTTTTGAAGAGGAGTTAAAGAGTATGTCCAATTATCAAAACATGTCAATATTAAAAGCTTAACGGCTACCTGATATGAACTTTGTGGGTTTAAAATCTATCAAAATGTGTCAAAAGAAAGATATCACGATCTACGTAGTTAACAAGATCAAGAATAACACTTCTAATTAAATCCGAGGTGATTTTATCCAAAAATATATTGGATTTACTCCTCCCTCATATTTCTTCGCAAGGACTAAAGAGTCCATTGATAATGGTGAAATTAATCTGAATCTAAATATTAGTCTAAAAGGGTAAAATGATGAAGAATTATTTTACATGAAAAATATTAGCAAAATAGAAACTTGGAGGACTTGAGGTGTAATATATGATAAATATGTTTGTACTTAGCATAATAATGAGGTGAAGTATCCAACGAGATACTACATGTCTGTTTCATAAAACTTATCATTCCTATAATATTTATATTTTTCTTGGTAAATGATATACAATAATTACCTTTGATTTTGAATTTTAACATCTTCTCTCGCTAGAATATTCTTTACACTTTCTCTCTCAATCAATTTGATTAATCCCTATAAGAATACTGTTAGACCAATTATCGACTTTACACCTTCGATAATATTAGGAGAGATCACATGTAACTTCTGAAAATGATACATCCTAAATTATATATAATACGAATTCGATTAATCACATGTAAAACAATTATAATTTATTCCCCTTAAAATAAAGAAGGAACTTCAATAGATAAAAGCAAAGAATGAACAATCTCAACAAGATGATAATACTTTATTTCTGCAACACCATTGAGGAGTATCACTACAACGATTTATGTGTGGTACCATAATATAAAAATAACCGATTAAAATCATTAGAGTTATATACTCTTTAAATCACACCTCAAGAACTTTATCATAACAGAATGTTGAGTCTTAACAAGTTCTCTAATATTTTTATAAATTCCGAAGAAATTAGACTTTTACTTCATAAGATAAACCCATGTTTAGAGAGTATAATTATCAATAGAAGATGCATAATAGGCCTAACCAATTGTGGAAACATGAAATGAAACTTAAACATCAGAATGGATAATATCAAAATGAGCAACAAAACAAGAGACACTTTTATTAAACGGTAAACCAAAAAAATTTACAGTTTACTACCATTACAATCATAGATAGTACAAGTGTTCAAAGAACTCAAAACACATGTAAAGACTAAAATATTTAAACGTGACACACATACATGTCCCAAACAAGAATGCCAAATGTAACATTCATATGACGGAAAGACCTAAACAAACACTATAGGCAACGACATTAATCAGTTTTGTATTCTTCCAAAACATAGGTTTTTCCAATATACAATCTATCAAAATCACCCTCTGGGTATACTGATGTTGTATAACACAAACAAGATCAGAAAAGAAAACATACTGACCAGATTTACATAATTCACTAAAAGGAACAAGATTCAAAGCAATGCTGTGAATATAATAAACATTAGTGAGTGATACATGAGGAGTAACAATGGATCCAAAACCTTTTACTGAAATTTATCTAACAATCATAAACGAAATAGATATGGGTAAAATTGATACAACAATCCGTTTCAGTTTATAGTTATTTACTTGTTCGATCTTTAGGTGAGTTTTTACCTCACTATTCTGGTTTGATTGTCGAAATTGACTTCACTAAGATATCTTAACTCAAAAAACCTTCACCGCCATAATGAATTGTGATATAGGATATTTTCAATCAGTGATTCAAGAACCCACATGCTCGGCCAGGCTACCGACGTTGATGCAGAACCTCAAGGAACTAGCTACCCCATCCCAGCCGAGAATGTTTGGAGGGAGCTAGCTTTGGTGGAGTCGGTTGTCTTGTCCCACATCTCCCATATGAGAGAGAAAATGAGGATGACGACCAAATATATAAGGCTTGCTCAAGTTTTCAAAGTTTTAATCGTTACTCGGGGTATTTCTGGTTGTCCTACCTATCTTTATCCCAATATTCAGTATTCAATTTGGATTTCCCCATCCACAACCGAGTTGGTCAAGTCTTGCACACCCTTAATAGGGAGTCTAACGCTCATTGCACAACGAAGAACATTCTTACCAAGCGGGGCATATAATGTCTGAACACGATCCGATAGGAGGACAAATCCAAGATCTGCAAATGGGTAAGACCTCACACAAAAACTTGAATGCACTTCATAGTGCATTAACTGTGATATATAATAGTTTAGATACAATACCATTATTTATTACCATAGATGGGGTTTGAAACTTGCCAATTTGTTCGATGAAACTCACAGAACAAACACCGAAGAATAAAGATAATTAGATTTTATAGTATTTCAAAGATTCCACCAACTCAGAGTATCATATACTCTATTTAGAAAATTGATACAATACCATTAGTTCAATGACTATTTTATGTGTCATTTTATCCCATTAATTATGTAAGAAGACACACTTGTGTGATTCTACAAAATACCCTGAGATTTAGTCCACACTTCCTGTAATTGGAGAATTTGTTCATGAAGCGTTTCTCTTTCAAGAGAGAAACGTAGCAAGGATCTAGTTACATATGGACGCTGAAACAAAATAGAAGGAAAAACTTCAGGTTTATGTGTCACGATATATAAATCAAAGTGCTAGGTCGGTCGACTATCATGACCACTGAAAGTATTGTCTGCCTTCCAAGATCTCTTATCAAAGTATATATTCAATAACTAAGTAAGGAAGATGAAACCGTTCATCATGTCTGATATAGTTACATGAGATTAAAAGTACATTAATCTAGAAGAATCTGATATACAAGTTCAACATGAGGAAGATGGTAGCAGAAGAATACTATTCATAAAGAAAGAAATGGTAGTGGTACCCAATGAGGCCCCATAACCTAGGTCGGTGTGGCACCGATATTATTCTGATGCAAATGGACCCATAAATATATTATCATTGATTTTATCAAACACAGTCTTTAATAGAAGATAAATGATTATGACTTTTTGGACAACCCATGAAGGATGACCTTGCACCAAAACGTAAGAAACATAACAATTTAGAGTACTGAAAGCCAAATTCCAGCAGCTCATCGAAAGAAGACTTCTGATGGAGTACATAAAGTATCCTGATAAATAACCTGCCCTATCGATAAATATGAAATATCACCAGCCACATTGTTGACCCAAATGGAGGGGCGAGGAAATAAATAGACCATAAAGTGCAGCAAAAAAATGCCCAAAGTTGTAAAGCAGTACAAACTTACATCCTCACATTTCACAAAGACATGAACTATACATGGTACACCCACAGCTCATGCAAAAGGTACATTTAAGAACTAACATGGACGATATATATACCTTTAATAGATGTGGTTGGAGCTCAAACTAGGAGGACATGAATCTAAATAATAATTTTTACTGATGATGGTTTGAAAGAAATTGTTTTCCAATGAGATGATGCTTTATTGATATACACAGGTACATTTCAAAATTAAGTTAAATAATATGATTGGTCTAATATGATAAAATTATTACAAAGACTAAAATTAAAGGTGTCATATCTCATATCAATAGACAAAAAACCCTTGTGTCGAATGAGTTCAATGCCAGTTTTCTAAAATTCATCTAGAATATTGTTGGGCTTGAGTTTTAATTAGAGTATTCATGAGTTCTTCTCCATATGAATTTGGATAAGAGTTAGAATGAAATTATTTTGGACTTTATCCCAAAGTTTTACACCTCGTCAAAAGTTTAAACGTTAATGTGATTTTAAAAATATTGGCAAACTGCATTAAATAATATCACATTTATCTAATAAAAAAATCAAAATCGACTTTTGTCTTGAGTAAAAAAGTATCCGATAACATCTTATTGTCTCAAAAACTTATGAGAGGCTACAATTGAACAATATTTTTTTTTAAAGTAGATTTAATTTATGAAACCTGTGACAATGTCATATAGTATTTCTCTCTGGACATTTTTGTTGCAATGGATTTTACTAACCTTATGGTTACGTGAATTTTCTAATATATGACCTTTTTTTCTATTTTATGCGTATAAATAATGATAAAAATGGTAAATTTACGGGACAGATAAATTTCCATCAAAATTATCTTATATTCATTCAGCCATTTGTCATTATCATGCAAGTTTTCATTAATTTATTTATTGAAAAAATTAATAACACTAATTTTTGGGTTTACTGAAAATACCAGAAACTAGGATCATTAATCTATGTTTTGAGAATGTTCTTATGGTTTTACACCGTAGAGATTCTCACCAACGCTTTCTTTTGAGGAGTATAAATCTTTGTCCGGACTCCAAATTAGTCACCAAAAGAGATAAACTTTATTTTCGGGTATCTTTGATTCATTTAAGACGAGTTTCATGATGTTATTAATTTTTACATTAGTTTTTTTTTTCCGGATAATGCATTAGATTTCCTATTATCATCGTACACCATATGCCTCGTTTCAGGCCGAATTTCCCCCCATATTGGTGATAAAAAGTTTAAGCACATGTCTTATGCAGAGTAGTTCAAATATATTATTTTTCTGGACCAAGTTTATTAGAGATTTATTTTTATCATACCGGTTAAAAAAAATAATGATCAAACTCAATCGATCTATAAGTTCTTACATTCAGGTTAGGAGATGAAAAATTTATATGCCAAATTTACATGGACTATTATTACATTTCTCCCATGAGAGGATGGTCGTAAGATTCTACATCTAAGCTTTTAGAATATGAAAGTCATCCTTACAAAATTTATGAAACATTATAAGGGGCCCGAGCCAATCGTTTTCATATAATTGGACAAACTTAACAATTATTAGACATAATAATTTTTGAAATTTAAATATCAAATCTTGTCCCTCTTTTTCATTTGGAAGTTTCTTAACCTTTGTTATTTTCCTACTCTTTTTAACTTAGTGAGTGGAAATAGACAAAACACCTATTTATGATTTTATTCTTGGTTCATCTATGCGTCTATTGCAATCAAGTGTGGAACTCAAATCATTTGTGACGTTCGTATGAAAAGTAATAGTAAAGTTTTTGACGACACGTTTTGTCCCATTTAGAGCATATAAGAAAGTAACAATATAAAGACCACGTCTGCATCATACAGATAGAGAATATGACACCGTATGGATAAATCACATTAGATAGTCCAAAGACAAAAAAGATGTACAAGACTCTGTAGGAAAGACTTAACCAATAAGAAAACACCTACATAGGATGCCTCCAAAGTCAACACCACTATATAAGAAGCACATTAATCATTTTGGAAGAGAGGTAAAAAAACTAGAGTGAATAGTGTAAAACAAATGATGAAAGTTTATATAATCCAAATCATCTAAACTTATGTGTTCATACAAAATGATTGTTTTATTCTTACTTTATTAGTGTTTTGATCTTGCCGATGGTTAATCATCTAGTTCTATATGTTACATGAGTTTATTCTCACCATTTATAGTTCTTTGGAATGGTTTAATCATTTCAAGAAATAGATTATCCCTTCACTAAAAAATTACAATCTTGAATATTCCTCACCTCCCTAAATTCATCTCTATCATTGAAACTCGAATCTCCGTTAAACTTAAATCTGATTTTTCTAATTGCGTGTGATCTAATTTTAAAATATTCGTATATCACCAAAAAACATCCTAAAATTATCTAAACAATAAAATGACCAGCTATATGATTTTTTGTTTCTATACTCATTATATATATATATATATATATTATATGATCATTTATGTTTATTTACATAGTATTGTTTAAATATGTTAGTGGTCAGTTGTAAATGAGTCGTAGTTTGTTATTCTTCTTGTAAAATTAGTATATATTTTTTTCAAAATAGGTTGTGATTAATTATCTCGTTTTTAATGGTAATGTTATAATGGTACCAAAAACCAAACTTTACTGTTATCTAGTACCTCAAGTTTTACTATTCCCTATCTAATATCCATTTTTTGGTACTTAACTCCAACTCAATACCCAATTCCTTAAAATAATACCTCAAATACCAATACTTTATCACCACCCCCATAATAACTTCTCTTTCTAACTTTTTCTTTTTTATTTTCTTTTTTAAAAGGTCCGTATCTTTCAAACTGGAGCTTGGAAAAAAATAATAATCTGAAAGTAGTATTGGTTTTGTTTCTTCAAAAAGAACAAAACTAGATTCGTTGATGATATTTTTTTATTTTTTTTGCCACAAAACATATGAGACCAGACATAACCAAATATGCGAGACCATGCATAACCAAACAATATTAGACCAGACTTGAAAAAACATGCGAGACGAGACATAATCTATCATGCAAGACCATGCATTATTTTTTAAGACAAACAAAATTAGATCCATTGATGATATTTTTTTTGCGAGACCCTGGTCTCGTACCTTTATCATCAAGTAGTACACGTCTGGTATCTCTACGCTTCATTATGCATGATCTTGCATCTATCCATTCTCATAATGTTTGGTCGGTGAACTTTATCATGATTTATTATGTATGGTTTTACATGTTTTTATGACTATTTTCGCATATTTGTTTTATGTCTGGTCTCGTATGTTTGGTAGTAAAAAAAAAGTCAAATAAATTCAAAAAATATCAGTAATGAATCTAGTTTTGTTTTTCTTCTAAAAGTAAAAACGATGGTAATTTAAACTTTTTTTGAACTACAATTTAAAAAATATAGAAAATAAATTGATTTAAAAATAATAATATGATAGTTACCATTTTTTATTATTATATATTTTAGAGGAAAATAAATACATATATGGTTTTGTGTTTTAGTTTTTTAATGTTTTAGTTTCAACATTTTTTTAAGCAAATAAGAACTATATTACTTAATTTAAAGTTTTACAAGAATAAGTCTCCAATTGAGAACTTTGAAGAAGATCGAGGAACAAATCGTAAATACATAAAGTAAAGACAATTCCCAATTCAAGGAATTAAACCCTAAAAGAGAGCCCAAAGCTTTGAAGACGAAGCTAGCTTCAGTAATAGTCTTTGTCAAATCAGAAAATCAATCCCAAATTCTGTATCTTAGGTTAGGCCTCGTTCAAGAGAGGAGTTGAAGCTTCATTCATCTAGCCCGGGTCAATGTACCCGATTCCTAGGCTCTCCAGAGTTGTGACAGCCAGTAATGGAATCGGGGAACTGTAGCTTTTGAAAGATTGGTTCTTGCGTTCTAACAAGACCCAATTCGTAATCCAGTCGGCCACCGAGTTTTGCGTTCTGGGGATGTGGCGAAGGCTCATACTTGGGGAGATCAGGCTTCGACAGATTGTAGCCATGAGCTCATGGAGAGTGGCAACATCGCCAGAGGCGAGAATGTTGATTAGGGACAGACAATCTGACTCTACATCAACATTCCGCCAATGGTTTCTTCAGCAAAGAATAAGCGCCTCCATAAACGCTCTGCATTCAGATTGGAAGGGGTCCATTTTGCCAAAGAGGAGACCGGAACCAGCGACAATGTCTCCTTGATCGTTTCTGACCAAGATACCTCCACTAGCTTCCCTGAAATAACCGGCCACTTCAGGTAAGCCGGTTTTCTTTTTCTGTTGTTTATGGTGGTACATCCCAAAACAAACCTTGCGTCAATCACACATGACCAGTGCTTAGCTTTTGATATATTACCAGAGTCGGTACCCAGCATGATTCTGTTGATTCTATCAATAGCATTTTTGAAATAATCATGAGTGCTATTGAACTTACAACAGTTTCTGTTATACCAAATTGTCCAACAAATAACTTGTGGGACAATATGGGTAACATGGAATTTGATGTTAGAGAACCAGAACCAACAGTGAATGATGTGGGTTAAAGTCATGAAACGTCTCAAGGGTATCTTGAATAGACTACCATAATAATTCCATATAGGCCATGCAAAGTTGCAGTTGACAAAGAGATGGTTTTTCTCTTCACAACTACAACAGAGCTGGCACTTGGAGACAATAAATAAGTGCCTTTTGGAAAGAATGTTATCACTTGGGGAATTTTTTTTAATCAGTTTCCAACATAAAAATAGAACTTTTTTTGGTGTGAAATGGTTCCAAATTTTTTAAAGAATGAAAACTTGTTGTTCTTCTATCTTATTTTTTCCCAAGTTAGTTTAGTATTGAAATTCTTGTATTTAGGAAGCTTCCACTCAATTTTATCTTCCTGATCATGAATTAGCTTGACACAGTTAATATGTTTGACTCTTTCATGTGATAGGAAGTTAATAAGAGTGGAATTTTCTCACCCATTTTCTTTCCAAAATGTATTGACCTTAGCAGAAAGGTACCAATTTTTAGGGCCATTATTACTGATGATACATGGCATATCATGCCAAACGTCAAACTAGAAGTCTATATCCCCTTTACCAAGAGTCCATTTCACATTTTGATCAGCCCGGTCTTTAATTGAATGGAGCATTTTCCATACAATAGAGTTAGTAGCTTTACGGGTAGATTTAATAATGTGAGAATCAGGGCTATATGTTAGATGCATTATCTCAGCCCAAAGAGAAGCTTTTTTTTTTCTAATCAGGAATAAAATCTTTTGAGAGAAAGTGTGTTGAATATCAATCAGTTTTTTGATATTCAATCCACCTTCCTCAAAATGCTTATAGAGCTGGTTCCAAGAAGCCTAGTGGATGGATTTATCATTAAAGTTAGACCTCCACATGAACTTGTTAAAATACAGTTCAATTTTGTTTATAATAGAAGTGGGGATAAGACTATTCTGCATCCAATAATATAAAATAGGGTGTAACACATTCTTGATAAGGGACACCCTGCCCCCAAAGGACATGTTTCATGTCCCAATCATGAATTTTATTGTGGATTTTTTCAATTAAAAACATGTAATTCTTCCCTTTGTCGTTTGCAGCTATTGTGATGCCCAGGTAGGTAAATAGAGAATGCTTAATATTGAATCCAGTAGTAGTTTTTAGCCTAGCAGTAGAAGCCTGAGCAAATTTAGCAGAGGTAATTATTTTTGTCTTTTCCTTGTTTATCATTTGACCAGAGGCTAATTGATAGTTGTCCAGCATGCACCACAGCTTGTCAATGGTGGAGGGATTGCTGTTGATAAAGATAATTATGTCGTCAGCAAATGCAAGGCTAGGTAAGATGTAACCTAATTTCAGATGAAATTTCATATTGTTATTAGCTTTAAACAGATTATAAAGGCCCCTGATGAGTGCTTCCTCAGCAAGGATGAATAGACTTAGAGACAGTAGGTCTCCTTGTCTTAATCCATTTTTCTGAGGAAAGTATCCCACACTGATACCATTAATTAGAATAGAAAGCATAACACGAGAGATCATATTATTGATGATGATAATTAGATTAGCAGAGAAACTAAAGTAATTCAATATTTTGAGAACAAAGGCATGAGACATTCTGCCAAATTCCTCTGACATGTCAAGTTGCACCATAATTTTTCCTTTAGAATGCATCCTGTTAATACTCTGAATCATTTATTTAGTAATAAGAATGTTATCATGGATGAGCCTATTTTTTACAAAAGCACCTTGACTATTAGAAATAATGATAGGCAAAATAATAGAGATTCCATTGTTAATTAAACTAGAAATCAGCCTGTTGAATATTGTGCACAAGCAGATTGGTCTGAAATTATTCCAACTAATAGGATTAGGCCCTTTGTGGATGAGGCATATTCCAGTGGCAAATACTCCATTTGGGATATTCCAGCCCTTGAGATAAGAATTTATAGCATTGAACAAGTCAGAATAAATAATTTCTCAACAAATTTTAAGAAAGAAAGATTTAAAACCATCAGTGCCTGGTGCACTGTCATTATTCATGGCTTTAACAATGTTCCACATCTCCTCCTTAGTTGCAGGCTTAAGAATAGCAGTATTGTCCATGTCAGTAATGAGCTTGGGAATATTGTTAAGAATGGAATCCTGCATAGCTACATCATTGCAAGTATAGGGGCCAGTAGATAAAATGCTTTTAAAGTAAGATTCAGCAGATCTAGCAATATCATCATGACTTTGGAACCATATACTATTCTCCTTAATACCATTTATAGAATTCTTCTTTCTCTTTTTAGATACATAATTATGGTAGATTTTAGTGTTACCGTTACTTTCATTAAGCCAAATGTTATAACACCTCTGTCTCCAATAGCTCTCTTCATTCCTGAGGGCTTGAAAAGGCATGTTGTTGGCTTTAGAAAGGTTTGCCTTAGTCTCATTGTTATTATCCCTTTGATGAATGATATCTTTATTGTTTACATCCTCAGTGGCCTCTTTGATTTTTCTGAAAATATTACCAAAGTGTTTTGAGTATAAATTTTAAGAAACGTTTTTAGTCTCTTAAGTTTGAACCAGAAAACAACATTAGCTTCACCATTGCAATGCATATTCCAATTCTGCTTGACTGAGCTTAGAAAATCAGAATTATTAGCCCAAGCATTGATAAATTTAAAATTACATTTATTATATAAAGAAGTGTTACTTTGAGTATTAGAAAGAGTTATGAGAAGAGGAGCATGGTCAGAACAAGTTCTGACCATGTGAAAAACCTGGATATAATTCATAGAGGAGACTATGTAGGGATTGATTAGGGATCTGTCCAATCTTTTCCAGCTTTTGTTGTTGCTCCAGGTATATCTGGATCCCACATAACCAGGGTCTTCAAGGCTACAAAGTCTAATGGCTTCATTGAAGTCATCAGCACTGGAGTCATCAAAGGTGGAGCAACACAGCTGGTCTTCAGAGCTAGTGATAGCATTGAAGTCACCAGGAAACATCCAAGGCATATCATCACAGGATAATTGCATCATCTGGCTCCAAAGGACTTTGCACATGGATCTTTGATTCTTGGCATAAACAGAGGTAAATTTACAAGTAAATATAGAAAAGTTGACCTCCATATGGAAGAATTGATCATGGTCAATATTAACAGTAATGTTCACATCATCAGACCAGAAAACCCAAAGCTTGTTAGAACAGTTAGCCACATAATTAAGAAACCCAATTCTCTTAGCAATATTGTCAATTTTATCAAGCCTAGCCATAGGTTCCGGAATAAATATCACCTTGACCTTATCATTCTGAATTATATACTTAATCCTAGACAAGGTTGGATTGTTGTTGACACCACGAGCATTCCAACTAACAATCTTTATCATTATCAGATAGATATTTGTTATATGATTTCTCTCTTTTAAGGAGAGAGTTGATGGACAACCTTTTAACACTTTTGATTATGTATGCAGACTTTATCTTGTTGCTGATTATTGTGTTGAAACCTTGGTCAGTGGAAGTGGTACTCGGGGATACATTACAACTTCCAATATTATCACGTTGAGGAGAAGAAGAAGATTCAACAATCTGGTTGTCAGAGTTATGATAATCACGATCGAAGTGTTAGAGAGCACTTATTAATTCAGGATCATTCTTTGAAGCACTATTCTCCTTTTCAAGACTAGGCACGAGATTTTCAGTATTAGTAGAATCAATAGGCTTATGTTTGGCTGTAATAATAGACTTAATTTTTCTTCTGTAAACTTTGCTAAAAGTTTGAAGTTGAGTTACTTTGGGCATTTGGAGATTTGTTGAACTCTCTTGTAACGAACCAGATTGAATCAAATCTTCAGTTTTTTTTTTCAGTTTCTGTGTTATTTTCTTTTCCTTTTGCTTTGTCTTTTGAATCATTCTACCTACATTCATCAATATTGTGCCCCAAGTGATAGCAACTGTGGCAATAGTTGGGAACGTTTCTCTAACTAACCCCAACCCAACACCCATTATTTTCTCCGAAGCCAATCCACATATTTCTTTTAAGCTTCTTTGATACATCAATCTCAACTTGGGCATATCACGCATTGCTATTGGCTCTATGAGAGTCAGGCACAACCGTTCGATAGACTGAACCCAACGATGAAACTAGATCCTTGATAATGGAACTGTTGTATAAGTACTCCAACATTCTTTCAAATCTAACCCAAAGCAAGACTATGGGGTTTTCGTAACTTTTATTGGTCTCCTAGCACCACTTAATAAGTCTCATGATTTTCTCGTCGACGTTCCAGACGCTTTTAGATCAAATCCTACTAACATCTTCTTTTAAGCAAAATTCTACCAAAACCTGTCTCGAGTCTATCGTAATGAAGCTATAGGACCCCTTGAATTTACAAGATTCAAGAAAGGCGTGGAGAGACGCTCGTTTTGGTATCCCTTGGCTAAACTTTCATATCAGGGTAGTTCTTGACTGTTGCAGGAGGACGTCCTTAGTAGATTTCGAGTATTGGATTGAATTGTGGTCTTCAAACTGTCTGATAAATTCAGGGGAAGCTTCACAATGATTTGAAGCTGATTTCAAGATATCAGAGTACGAGTTCTTGAAGTTGTTTTTATTGTTAATATCATTACTAGGTTAAAGAGCAGGGAACTCTTCCATGTTGAGAGATTCGTTGGTCATTGATTGGAATCAATGGAGTTACCGGAAACAGAGGATAATAACAAAACAGAGAGTAAAATTTTCCAGAAGATAAACAAGGAGAAGAAGGACAGCGCAGGGAAGCGCCTCTGAATTTAATTAGAGGAGTGCTTCCCTAAAAGTTCCGATAAAAGCCACCAGAAAAAAATCACGATCAAAGATTTTTCCACGATCTTGAAGCTTTTTCTTTCCAATCTTTTTATGTAACCTTATCAGCAAAATAATAATAATCTTAGTTTCAACATTTAATATGGTGATCAAAACGGATAAAGAATACTATCAAAATATAATAATTATTAATCACTATCAAAATATTTTTTTAAAGCAAAAAGAGATATATTACTAAATTGAAAGTTTTACAAAATAAGAGGGTCAATTGCGAAAACAACTCTAAAATAGGGGCTCAAAAGCAATTTGACCTAAGGAAAATCCCCAAATCAGTAATTAAACCCTAAATCGAAACAAAACGTGTCTTCAACCTTTCGACAAAAAGCTCCATTCTTCTGAATCTCCACCCAAAGCACCCATCGGCTTCTCCTTGGTCGACGCTCACCCACAGTACGCTTTCTCTTCTGATGAGGAGAGAGGACGGAACCGGGTGCAATGCACCAGAGAACCGAAGACCCCAACTTCTGCTTCTCCTTGGTCGACGCTCACCCACAGTACTCCTCTTTCTCTTCTGATGTGGAGAGAGGACGGAACCGGATGCAGTGCACCAGAGAACCGAAGACCCTTCTGCTTCTCCTTGGTCGACGCTCACCCACAGTACTCCTCTTTCTCTTCTGATGTGGAGAGAGGATTGAACCGGGTGCAGTGCACCAGAGAACCGAAGACCCTTCTGCTTCTCCTTGGTCGACGCCCACCCACAGTACTCCTCTTTCTCTTCTGATGTGGAGAGAGGACGGAACTGGGTGCAGTGCACCAGAGAACTAGAAAACCCCATCTACAAATCAATTCACGAATCCTAAACCAATACTTTCCAATAGAGAAATGCTTCGTAAATCATCAGGAGGAGTTGAGAAATTCATATTCTGCTTGTTGCTTAAGACTTTCTTCGCAATCCAATCAGCAGATTGGTTTTGCAACCTAGATATGTGCTTCAACGACATTTTAGGATGAATCAGAGATCTACAGATATCTAAGGATGGACTCAGGTACCAAGCCTCATTTCTTTGCGCAACTAGATTGATCAAAGTTAAACTATCATATTCAACGTCTACTTCAAACCACTGCTTCTTCTTACAGATTATCAGGCCTTCGATCAAAGCACCCAGCTCAGCGAAGAGAGGATTCACCTTGCCTAACAGAGAACCAGAGCCCAAAAGAATGTCACCCTCTGAGTTTCTACACAAGATCCCCGAGCTTGCTTCTCCAAGCTTGTTGCAAGAGTCGTCCACATTGATTTTTAATCTTCTTGGGTTTGGGGCCAGCCATTTGAGGTAAGTAGGGACTTTCCTTCTGTTGATTGATAAACTACAGCCTAAAGAAGTAACAGCATTGTAAGCATTAGTCCATAGTTGATAGGATAACATATTAGATAGATCCATACTACGTATAATATAAATGACCCTATCAATAGCTTGCTTAGTAGAATCATGAGTATTAGTAAACTTGGACCAGTTTTGGTTCCTCCAAATGACATAGCAAATAACTTGGGGAACAATGTGAGAGATGTGTCTTTTTTTATTAGAAAACCAGAACCAAGTATGAAAACATGGGGAAGAACCATATGTCTACCAATCCTGATCTTAAACATACAGCTAAAGTAATTCCATATAGGCCAAGCGAAACAACAACTAACAAAGAGATGATTTCTCCCTTCACAGTTGTTACAGAACTGGCATTTGGAAGCTATATGGATATGCCTCTTCATAATGATATTTTCTATAGGAATATAACCCTTTAAAGTCTTCCAAACAAGAAAAGAAAACTTTTTAGGGGTAGAAGAGTTCCAGATTTTAGAGAAAAGACTCATCTTAGTCTACTTGTTCCTCAAGCTATTCCAAGTGTTCTTAAAGTCAAACTCCTTACTATCAGAAAGGGTCCAGATGATTTTGTCATCCTTAAGAGGGTCAACTCTATATTTATAAATATGATGAAGTCTCTCATTAGGGATAACATTTTGGAGATCATTTAGATCCCACTCATTACTCTTCCAAAAGGTTTTAACACAAGCATTTAGGTACCAGTTTTGAGAAATAGGGTCACTGATCAGGGGAGGTTTGTCGTGCCAATTTTCTAGCCAGAAATCCATATTGCCGTGGCCTAGACTCCATTTAATATGCTTGTCAGCTTGTCTTTTGATTAGGGAGAGTCTCTTCCAAACACTTGAGTCAGTAGCCTTACAAGTAACCTTTATAGCATGAGTATTAGAGCAGTAGATCTTCTGCATCAAAGAGGACCATAAGCTACTGCCTTTTCTGAACAGAAACCAAAGCTTATAGGAAAGAGTTAGTTGAATATCAGATAAGCTTTTAATGTTTAACCCTCCCTCAGAATAAGGCCTACAAAGATGATTCCAGGTAGCCCAATGAATAGCCTTAACCTGATAGTTAGATCTCCATGGAAACTTATTAAAACAAGATTCAATTCTGTTAATGACACCCTTAGGCAGATAACTATTATGCATCCAGTAGAAAATAATAGGCATAAGAACACTAGTAATAAGGGTAGTTCTACCAGCAAAAGACAGGTTATGTAAGTCCCATTCATTGATTTTATCTTGAAGCTTATTTATAAGAGCAGAAAAGTACTTCCCTCTATTTTTTTAGCTATTGTGATGCCCAAATAATTGAAGGGGAGAGAATCAATATTGAAACCATTAACAATCTTGATGTTGTTTGTGTTGTCCTGATTGGCTTTTTTAGAAATAATCAACTTAGTTTTTTTCTTTGTTCACAGCTTGACCAGAGAGAAGCTGATATTTGTCAAGAAGACTAGAGAGGATGACTATAGAAGTGGGCTTGGAGTTAGTGAAGATAAGCACATCATCAGCGAAGGCAAGGCAGGGGACCAGAAAATTAGATCTAGCAGCATAGTGAAGTCCTTTGTTATTACTGTAAAGATTGTAAATCCCCCTTAATAAAATATCTTCAGCTAAAATAAAAAGGCTAGGAGACAAGGGGTCTCCTTGCCTAAGACCCTGCATTTGCTTGAAATAACCATTAACTTGACCATTTATAAGGACAGAAATGTGAATATTAGTGATCATATTCTTAATTAAAGCAATACATTTATCAGAGAATCCAAAACATGATAAAGCTTTAAGGATAAAACCATGAGAAAGCTTATCAAAAGCCTTGGTCATGTCAAGCTGAATAATGACATTACCAGCTTTAGGCTTTCTATCTAAGTCATGAATTGACTCCTTTGTAATAAGAATGTTTTCATGAATCAATCTGTTCTTAACATAACCACCATGCATCTTAGAAACAACCTTAGGCAAAATGTCAGCTATAGGAGCATTGATAAGGTTAGAAAAAATTCGATTAAACAAGGTACACAAGCTTATCGGTCTATAGTTTTTCCAAGTAGTAGGATTAGACATTTTGGGAACCAGGCAGATACCAGTAGCAAACACTCCAACAGGAATATCATGACCAGAAAGATAAAAGTTGAAAGCATTGCAAAGATCAACACATATTATAGACCAGCAAGATTTAAAAAAATGTAAATTAAAGCCATCCAAGCCAGCAGCACTATCACTTTTCATCTTAGCAATAACACTCCAAACCTCTTATTTGTTAGTGTGTCTGATGATGGAGGCATTTTCCTCATCCTTCACCAGGCTAGGGATGTTAGTAAAGATATCATCCTGAATTAAAAGGTCTTCATCATTTCTGTTAGCACAAGAAGAAGAAGAGAGAATAGCTTTAAAGAATGATTCAGCTGAATTAGCAAGGTCATTAGGATTATCAATCCAGACACCATTCTCCTTGATCCCCCTAATAGTATTATGTATTCTTCTCTTGTTCACATAGGCATGGTACAACTTTATATTGCCATCACCATCCCTCAGCCAGGCATTATAACATTTCTGATGCCAAAAGCTTTCCTCATTTCTCAAAGCTTTAATATACATACTGTTGGCTTTGGAAAGAGCAGCTCTAGAGTCATTGTCATTCTTCTCCAAGTGCAAAGCCTCCATAGTATTCACCATATCAGAAGTGTCCTTAACCTTGTTGAAGATGTTACCAAATGTATCAACATTCCACCTTTTTAAGCAACCCTTCAACCTCCTCAGCTTAAACCAAAACACCTGACCTTCATTGCCATTACAAATCTTATTCCAGTTCAACTTAACTGTACTTATAAAGCTATCATCGTTAGTCCACGCATTAATAAACTTAAAACTCTTTTTGCAATTAACATTACTAGAAGACAAACAAGCCTGAATAAAAGAAGGAGCATGGTCAGAACAAGTTCTGACCATGTGGCAAACCTGCGTTTTAGTGAAACTGTTGATCCATTTTTCATTAACTAGAGTTCTATCTAATCTTTTCCAACGAGTGCCCTTGTTCCATGTGTATCTTGAGCCAACATATCCAACATCTTCAAGCTTACAAATCCTAATAGGTTTGTTAAAGTCATAAGTACCAGCATGATCAAACGTCGAACAACCAACTTGATCCTCAGAACAAGTAATAGAATTAAAATCTCCAGTAATTAACCAAGGAAGGTCCTCAGTTGCAATAGTTTTCATCTGATCCCAAAGATCAAGTCTAAGAGCACGATTTCTCTTAGCATACACAGCAGAAAAATGAAACTGAGTAACACAACCAGGATAAGCCACAGCCAGATGAAGCAGCTGCTCATGATCAACCAAAACAGTTATATCAACCTCATCATCCCAAAAGATCCAAACTTTATTAGAAAAGTTAGAAACATGATTCTTGAAGCCAAGAGCAGCACAAACATCAACAATTTTAGTAACCTCAGCCATAGGCTCTTGAATCGACACAATTTTAGACTTATTGCCTTTGACAATAGAAAACAGCCTTCTCAAGGTAGGCTTATTGTTCAAACCTCTAGCATTCCAATTAGTCATCTTTATCATTATCTCATAGAGTTTTTTGGTTTGATTTTTCTCCCTTCTTGAGAAGAGAGTTGATAGTAATCTTACTTGGTTTTCTTCTTTTCAATTCAGATCTTAATTTATTGCCTATTATAGAACTAAAGTAAGAGTTGTATTCAGAATCTGTAGGAGAAACTTCACAACTACCACCCTTGTTAACATCATCAATGTTGTCATCTTTCATACTTAAGTTACTCTGAGCAAAATCTTGGTCAATTCTGTGAAGAGCCTCAATGACCTCCATGTTAGCTTCAACCGAATAAGCTTTTGGATCATTATTGTTACATTATTTTGATACCTGAATAGAATCTTGATCCTTTCTTGTTATTATTGACTTTAACTTCATTCTATAGACCTTGATAAAAGGCTGCTGCAATCTACTAGTATCTTCTTGGACAACTTGTTGTTGCTGATGTGAATCATCCCTACTGTTTTCCTCAGTACCTTCCTTTCTCGACCCAGAAACATCTTTCCCATCCTCTTTAGACTCACTATCTTTCTGCTTTTGCTTATCAGCTTTGTTACAAACATCACCCCCATGCCCAAGATGATAACAAACACTACAATATGGAGCAATGTTCTTGTAACTTACATTAATCCAATGTCCATCATTGGCCCAAAACTTATCCAGATTCTGTACTTTAATGCTTTCGAAACATCTACCTCCACATGAGAGAAACAAGCATTCATTGCAGCCTTGTCATTAGGGACAATAACTCTATACGTAGTGCCTATAGCTGAAGCCAAATCTTTGACAACAGTTTCATTATACATGAATTTAGAAATTCGTTCAAGACGAATCCAAACCAGCGTCCTAGGACTTTCAAATCTTCTATTAAAGTTAGGCTCCCAACGCAGAATTCTCATAACTTTTCCCTCAAAACTCCATATGTTCTTAGACCAGATCTTACTTACATCTTCTTTACAACAGAATTGCATGAACACATGACGAGAATCATGACTTGTGAACGAGTAAGAACCCTTGAATTTGAAACCATGAAGAAAGTTCTCCAATACCGACTTACGTAGTATCCCATCAGTGAACTTTCCTATTATAGTAGTGGTAGAATCGCTGATCAAGTGATCTTTAACCTCTTTCGCATACTGGATTGTGTAATGATCCTTAGATTCTTTGGTAAATTCTGGCTTAATCTCAGTACTTGATTGCTGAACATTACATCTAACAGAATCGACATATGACTTTTTGCGTTGCGTAGACATCCTTCTATAGAAAGCCGATTATGAGTGACCCTCTCCATAGCTAAAAGATGAAGAAATTAGAAAGCCACCATGAAAAAAACTTATCATAAAAGAAAGCGTTTATTGGAGAAGAAACTTACCAAGACCAAAATTTCATTAGGCCAATTCTATCAAAATATAATAAGGGTTAGGCTAAATTGGGGCCCAATCGGCTAACCAGCCCCAATTTTAAGCATACCCATCAAAAATATAAGTAGTCCCAAACTAATACCCAAAAAACCCTTCGTTTTTTTACTAACTCAAAACCTAAAACACTAACCATTCCCACTTCTAAAACAGCCCCAACCCAAAATCAACCCCAAAACCCTAAAACCTCTCAAAACTCCAAACTTCTACAATCAGCCCCAAAATCAAATCCAAACATCTCTACACATCAACAACAACTCAAGAACTGCAATGGGCAAAGGAAAGGAGTAAGTTTTTACTCTTAAATGCATTTTTTTTCTATATTTGGTTTAGGTTAGGTTTTTTGATTTTGATGCTAGGTTAGGTTTGTTTGTGGCTGATTTGGTGTTATATGTTGTTTGTAGTTATCTAGTAATGCTAGGGTATGCTAGATTAGGCTGTTTGTGGCTGATTTAGGTAGTGAATGGAGGTTTTGGGTTGCCTTCAATGGCGGTTTTTGCAGGTTTTCGTGTTCCCCCGCCGGTGTTAAGGCCACTCACCCGGCGGGGAACAAGAACAGACCTGGGTTTTCCAATGTTTGTTCTTGTTCCCCGCCGGATGGACCCCGCTTCACCCGGCGGGGAACAAGAACAGACCTGGGAAAACCTAGGTCTGTTCTTGTTCCCCGCCGGGTGAGGGGGGGTCCACCCGGCGGGTGAAAATTAATAAAATAATTTTTTAATTTTCACCCGCCGGGTGATAATTATTCACCCGGCGGGTGAAAATTAAAAAATTAATTTATTAATTTTCACCCGCCGGATGAATAATTGTCACCCGGCGGGGGAGACCTGTTCCTGCATTTATTTTATGGAATTTTGAATACATTTTTCTAACTTCTTTCTCTAATGTTTTGCAGCCAACACGAAGCACCTCGCCTAACGAAAGAGAAGGCGGCGAAGGCGGCAAAAAAAGGCGAAGGCAGTAGCCGACGGGCGGTGGTCGCCGCTAGGCCGGAACATGGGGATCGGACAGAGCGTGTTCGCCCCCACCGCGAGGTGCGCGAGGAGCGCGTGGATCCGACCGAGCGATCTTTGCGGCATCGGAAATTCGATGCCACCAGGGATGCCCCCCGTCGACGATCTTCTCCTCCACGAGAGGTGCTCCCCATCCGCCGACGTGCCCTAGTGGACGAGGAGGAGGATGATACGGAGCAGGAGGAAGCGGAGGTCCCGTTGCCACCACCTCGAAGAGAGGTCCGTCCTGAAGGGCCTCCAACCGATGCCGAGGGATGGAAAAATCTTTTCCTATCCCAAAATAGTGTGCTTCTCTTCCCCGAGTATGCGCAGCACGAGGCGTATTACGCCTTCAAAAACGATGTAAGTATATTATTTTATTATTTTTTTGTTTACTTGAATTCATTTTTTAACATTGTAGTTATTTTACAATTTTTTTACAGGCGCGCTCGGGCATTACCGTGCAGTCGAAGTATGGTTTGCTTGGTCAGTGGGACCTTAGCAAACAAGTGGGGGTTAGGGCGTACCTAGAGGAGACCCCATTTTGGCCCTTGATGCGGCATTTACCGAGGTTCAACAACCATGTACAGTTGGCGGAGGTCTTCGGTGAGAGGTGGCACCAGGAGACGAACACGTTCCAGTTCTCCTTCGGGGAGATGACGATCACACTGGACGACGTGTATGTCATTACGGGCCTCCCGGTCGAGGGGAGAATCATTGACCTCTTCCGGCCTGATCCGATAGAGGCGACGTATGCACGGTATGGGGAGCTGTTGAGGGTTTCGGCTGCTGATGTGCAGCAGGAAATGGAGGCTCATGACGGGAGCGGATTCGGACTCCGATGGCTTAGGACCACATTCTCGGGGGAAGCGTACTTAGATTCGAACACCGCCTGCACTCCGGAGATGAAGAAGGCAGCAGCTCGGGCATATATCCTATTCTTCCTCGGGTGTACGATCTTCACCAACACGAGCCAGAAGAACATCCAGTGCGATTTCCTTCTAGCCCTCGAGGATTTAGAGTCGGTTGGTGAGTACGCATGGGGGACTTGTGCGTTGGTGTGGCTGTACAAGAGTTTGGGAGGCATCTCGAAGCACTCCTTGAAGACCTTGGTCGGCTTCTCGGCCTTGTTCGAGTGTTGGGTCTATGACCACTTCCCCGTCTTCCGCGCGCCAGTGAACAGCGGTTATAGCCCGACAGATCCGAAGATGCTTGCGTGGTTGCCGAAAAAGATCCCGGTATCATTAGCTCGGGGGAAGCCTTACTACCGTGAGATCCTTGCGGCGCAAGGAGAAAAGGATGTAAGTTCTCTTTTTTACGTTTATTTAAATAAATCTAATTTATATAAAATGTTGGACGTTGAAATAATTTTATTTGTAGGTTATTTTCCGACCTTACGAGGATCTCCGTGAGGTATGGCCGGAGCAGGCAATAGGGTTGTACCGAAACCCTATTCGCCTAATGATGGTGAGCGAGGCATATCACCCCGACCGTGTGATGCGACAGTTTGGTTGGATCCAAGAAAAGCCGCTCGCCCCCATAGTTGCTAGAACCGGTCTTGGTAGAGGAGACCATCTTCGTTATATGGTTGAGGTTAGGCATTGGACGCAGTGGAGGGAGCACCTATACGTGATCGATAGGTATTCGAGGCCTTTGGAAGGGAGTAGTCACACCTCGTCCCCCCAGTACAAGGCGTACGTGAAGAAGTATGGGTGGTTTAACATCACACCTAGGGTTCTTACGGAGACGTCGGCGGTCGATGTGGTGAATACGATTAATCGTATTCGGCCGTTAGACGACTCGAATGACGAGGTACTCGCTTTTGGGAGGAAGGTTATGGAGCTTACCGCACCGTGGCTCCTTATTATTATGGTTGGATTTTTATTATGCTTATTGTTCTAGTTTTCATTCTTTTTGGTTTAAGTTTCGAACTTGTAGACATTTGGGTTAGTTTGTTTTATTAATGTTAACATTGTGTTTGTTTAATTATAGTTCGTTATTGTTTATTTATATTTCATTCACTTCGTAGCCTTAAAAAAAACATTTTATAACTTTGTACGTGGTACATTTTAAAAAACATAACTTTTTAAGTTTAAACCGTCGTAAGTTTTTTAAAAAAACATTGTTAACTTTGAACTTGGTACTTTTTTTTTTAAAGGACCCTTCCCCGCCGGTTGAAGATTTTTCATCCGCCGGTTGACTACTTCCCCGGCGGATGAAAATTGGTCCGCCGGCGGGACTTAATACTCAACCGGCGGGTGGAGGCCTTTACCCCGCCGGTTGGGAGCGAGTGGGAAATTTTTGATTTCCTGCTCGCTCCCCCGCCGGGTGAAAAATATCCAACCGCCGGGGACATAGTCGCCCGGCGGGTGAATATTCATCACCCGGCGGAGATGGGGAGACAATCCCATCCTCAACCAATATTGAGGATGGGCATATCGCCCGCCGGTGTGCAAAATCCACACCGGCGGGGACATTAATTCCCCGGCGGGGATGTTGTCACCCGGCGGGGTGACAATTCCACCCCGGCGGTTGAAACTTAATTTTTTTTTTAAAAAATGTACACGAGTATTTTATTACATGGACCGGCTGGTGACCAGTCATGGACCGGCGGGGACCTAATACAATTATTGCCCCCGCCAAAAAATATTTCGCGCCATATGACTCTCCCGCCAAATGAAACTCCCGCCAATGATATACTTCCATTATAAATATACAAGTGTTAAGGAGCAGCATGACATCCATCAAACACTTACAAACATATGGAGTTTACCGCTAATGAAGACTACCACATGCTTCTAGCAGTCAAGGATTCTCGGGCCGAGTTGGGTGAAGATAGGAGTGATGCATTTTTTGAAAGGGTTTTGTGCCATATGTATTACAACTACGGCTATTTAGAAACTGGAGGTGTCGTTGTGCGCAGCCGTGACGAAATCAAGGCACGCTACCTCTTTGTGCAGCCCCTCACGAAGTTGTTGTTCATGCCGCGAAGAATTAAAGAGGAGGCGGTAAAGGTCTGGGACATGACCGTCTGCGACTATATCACTAGGGATATGGTTGCATATGTGGAGGATATGGTTTTGGCAAGGGAGGATGGCGACGATGTTTTGAACAGCTTGCGTTACGACTACTAATGGTTATGTTGCGTAATGTTGTTGTAACTTGTTATGTTTTTATTATATGTGTTAAGTTGTTTATGTTATGTTAACTTGTTATGTTTTTATGTAATGTAATGTTAAGTTGTTTATGTAATGTTAAGTTGTTTATGTAATGTTAAGTTGTTATGCTTTACGCCCCTCTTCTATGTGAGTGTTACCTAGTTCGATAGATGCTTTAATCAGATATTGATCTTCTAACTCGTTCCAGACACACATTATTTTAGGGTTTCTCTTCTTGTGTGGACAGGACATTTATTAAATAGATATCAAACTCCCGCCAAAAACTTTGCCACATAAACTCCCGCCAAAATAAGCCCCGCCAAATTTAATTTCCCGCCAAATTCAAACACCTACCTACAGATACTCCCGCCAATAAGCAAAAAATAAGCGGGGAAAACAACACCATTTCCCGCTCCCTATTATTATGATTGAGAGCCACATGCATGAACTCTATAAATACTGTAACCCGGCTATGAAACTAAACACTTAAGTTAAAACAATGGATGAGCGAGGCTGGAATGTGTACGAAGATGCAAGCCTACTATGCGCATTCGACTTCGTCAAAGCTACGATGCAAGAGGAGCTTCCTGGTTTCGTTGATGCAGTTCTGTGCAGAATGTTCTTCAACCACGGTAGGGAGGCATCGTGTGCAGGATGTTTAATGCCCCGACCACGTGCCCGCGAAGAAGTCGCGGATAGGTTAGCTTATCTTAAAACTGTGACTTTCAATATCGAGTCACTTCCTTGGGAAGACCGAACCAAAGTCCGAAGGCTGTTCGACATGGGATTGCAGACTACAATTACGCAGGAGATGGTGTCGGAAGCGATAGAGCGGGCGGAGAACGAAATAGCCGATGCAATAGCCAGCGCCGTTGAAACGTACTCAACGCCCGAGGAAAGTAGTGACTCTGATGGATACGGGATGAACTATCCAACCCCGTAAAACTGAACGTGCAATGCTAACCCGGAGTTAGCTTATCTATCATTTGGTTTACGTTATGTGCTTCTGTACTTCTAATTATGCAATGCTTTAAATTAAACTGTACTGTTTTAATGCAATGTTTTCAATGTTGTAGTGCAATCATCATATTAAGAATGGAAAAGTGTTATTGTTTTCAACATAAAAAACAACCAAACATAAAAACCATAAAAGCACATAAACCATCCAGGGTTTACATTCGTTACAATCGTGTAGTCATCAAGCAAAAGGGGATAAATTGGTTACTTCGGGGTAATTATTTTTAAGCTCTTCGTATTTCTTGCAACGAGATACAATCGGCAATGCCCAACCTTCAGCTTCTGGTGAACGCAACTTTAAGCAACAAGGATGTATCCTAGCACATGGGGCCTCCGCCTTAATCCCAAGCTACAAAACGAAAACACGATAAAATAAATTTCTTGAAATTAAAATTACCATTAACGTCCACGAAATGTATGAATACTTACGTTCACGAAATGGTTGGTGTTGACCCAACCCAATCCGATTTCCAACCGGTTTGGCATCGGAGGAGGTGCACCTCTTAGCGGAAGAAAAGTGAAGCCGACATCCATATTTCGGAATACCCCAACAAAATGGAGTATGCAGTTAAACGCTGATGCGATTGCCACTCCCATCTCGGGCATGGACATCCAATGGTCCTTAGTTCCCACATCGCTAGAACATTTCACACGCTCCGCAACGTCAATCAAATCCTCCATGCTAGTAAAAATCTTTACATAGACCGATGCGTAATCCATAAGCTCGTTGTAAAGGGCATCCCTTATCAACCTCCACCCATCTTGTTGCCCGTTCAAGGCGTACGCTATCGAGCGATACCCGCAATGCCCATCGGATTTAACATCGGTAATGGACTCTACGAAAGGCGTAAAAAAGCTCGGGAATTGGTTCATGTATCCTTTGGGGTCGACAAAACTTGCCTTCACCGGCATCGTAGAGCTTGACCTACAACCCACCGTTCCACTACTAAGCATTGTACCACTTCCTTGCGTTCGAATAGCGCTACCTTTCGTACGAGCGGGGGTGGTCCCCGAACCACGCTTAGGCTCCTTCTTTGTTCCCTTCCTCGAGGTTTCGGTTGGAAGTTTGAAGTCTCCAAGCAAGGATGGCGTACTATCATTTTCTTCCTTAAGCACATGTTCGTGCCAACTTTTGTCGCGTTTAGTGGATGTATCATCGGCGGCAATAGATAACTTACGTTTGTTAGGAGGACGACCGCGCGCTTTTTGCTTAACCAACGGCTCCAAAATGTTAGTTGTTTCGGGATGGACGACGGCAAACCATTGTTTGTAAATGTGCTCTATCCGTGCTTCGTCATTGGACGCCATGACATCGGATACTAGTTTGTCAAGCTTTGCTTTAAGTTGCTCATTCGTTGAGAGGTTGGTACGAACTAGGATGTCTAACCTCTTCCAATGTTCATGAAACAACTGAAGCGGCACCTCTATCCCTTTCGCAACAAACTCGTAGATTTCGTGGGCGCAAGGCATGCCGTGCGTAGTTCGTATGGCACAACCGCAAGGCATATCCGGTGCGATTGTCATGTTCCGGGCACATTCGACTTCGTTGGCCAAAATTTCCATTGCATGGTGGGAGATGTTGTTTTTTAGTTGACCGTACACAATGTTTGTGAATTTATGTAGGGCCAACAACCGGCTCTTTTCGAAGGAAGCCTTGATGTCCCCGTGTTGCAATTCAATCAAAGTATGCAACTTCAACCAAAAAGATTCAAAGTTACCTTTGCTCGAACCGATGAAACGCTTGAGGCTCGAATGAGCGCTTTCCACGCGGTTTGTGGTTTGGTTACCAAAATGCATCCACTTGTTAGTTCTCCACGTGACAAACTTCTCACCGTACGGCCCTACCCAACTTTCGGTATACTCAATCGCTTTCGGATAGTCTTTGAAATCGCGGTGCAATTCGGACCGGTAGTTTTCGAACGCTAACTCCGTTTCCGCCAACATCATTCCGTTCCACACTTTCAAAAAGGCATCGGACACTACCTTCTCCTTTATGAACGTTTTTGTTTTTCCAAGGACGTTCATGTTGATGTGCCATCGACACAACATGTGCGTCGCATTGGGGAACACTTCCTCCACCGCATTCACAAGCGCCAAGTCTCTATCCGTCAAAACAATGGATGGTAATTCGATGGAGTGAGTTACCATCAACGAATGTAAGCATCCTAACACCCACTTGTAGGCCTCATTTTTTTCACTCGACATAAAAGCAAATCCAATGTAGAATGTTTTCCCCGTACAAGTCGCACCCACGACCTCGTACAACGGCATCCCGTATTTGATCACCTTGTACGTGTTATCCATTATGATGACGTTCGGAAATGTCCGTAACAAATCCAAACTAACCGGGTGCGCAAAAAAAAGCTCGCCTATGATATCGCTTCCGTCTTCGGACTTTCTATGGAATTCGTAGTAGTTTAGTCGCTTTAGTTCACCCAACAAGTATTGGAATTGCGACCGACCGCCTTTCTCGAGCTTCCGGTGTTTTAGTATTGCGTTGTACACGGTCCGGATTGTAGAAGAATTCTTAGGGTTCAATTTCTTGACTCCACCAAGAATATCACGAGGACGGGATCCCATTTTATTCGAACTGACCACAAATTCCATCTCTTTTTTTTGAAAGCGTCCTACGTAGGAATGACCTTCTTTGTAGGATGTAGTACTGTGATTGTGAACGCCGCACACAACCTCTATTCCCCACAAATCGTCACCCATCTTCTTTCCTTTAAGGGAGAACGGGCATCCGCATTTTTTCGTTCCGGTAGACTTCCTCTTTAGATCTTTGGGGTCTACCAGTTTTGTGTAAACACCGGATCTTTCGCACACAAACTCTACTCTAGGAGTTTTACGATCGTTTCTATCGCATCGCCGTAAAATTATCACAAACCCGTTATCCGATGCGGTTTCCTTAACCCATTCAATAAGGTCTGTCCGAGAGTAGTACTGTGATTTGGTGTTGAACACCTCGCTATAATCGATGGAGCAAGGCACCGGTATTTCCTCCTCCTCCCCCTTCGCCATGCACGAACCAGTCAAATAATCCTTTGACTCATCACCCTATGCATGTTAAAAAAGAAGCATCAAATACGACCATGGATAAAACAAAACCCCAACCCAACGGACAAACCAAACCCCAACCGCCGGTTTTAAATGGTCTGACCCGCCGGGGACATTGTCAACCGGCGGTTGAAAATTCCCACCCCGGCGGGGATGTAGTCAACCGCCGGTTGACAATTCCCCACCCGCCGGGGGTGAGGTTATACATCCAACTCCATTGGAGTTTGGAGATAGCCCGGGACCCCGCCGGTAGAGTTGGTCAGCCCCGGCGGTGGAAAAGGCCAACCCCGCCGGTTGAAGTGTACTAATCCGGCGGGGATACACCTTCCCTTTAAAAAAGGATTAAGTCCAAAACATAACGATTTGCCCCGCCGGTATGCAAAGGAACAACCCCGCCGGGGTCGGCTGTCTCACCCGGCGGGTGGACATGGCTTCCCCCGGCGGTTGGACACGGCCTCACCCGGCGGGGAACCTTCATCTTCTACATATGAGTGTTCTTCAGCCCCGGCGGGTGAGAGGGTCAAAACCGGCGGGTGAGTTCGTGTTCCAACTTTCTAAATGTGGAAGGTCTACCAAAATAGAAACTTTGACAAAAAAATTGGTTAGAAAACTACCGTATTTGGAGTCCCATGCTCCTCATCAAGCTTCTCACATTGAGAGTCCATCCTTCGATTATTCGGAATTTATAAAAAAAATTGATGATTTTTTGGAGCTTCAAGTGTTTATTTGTGAGTTTTTGAAGTTTTTGAAATTTGAAGAGTTTTTGAATTTTTTTGAGTTTTTGAACCTCACTTGAGTTTTTGAATTTTTTGGAGTTTTTGAAATTTTTGTTAAACCTAGAGTGTTAGAGGGTTGTTTGGAGGAGAAATTTTGTGTTCTTCAAGAATTGGCTAACTATACCCACATTTCACTACAAGACAAAAATAAAGATTCTTGGTCAAAGAGCAAAATAGTCTTTGACTATTGAATTAAAAAGATTCTCTAAATTTTGGGAATGCTTAACATTTTTTGGGCCCTAATTTAGCCTAACCCATATAATAATTATTAATCACACATGTTTTCCACCACCAATCTGGTTAAATCGAGTTATCCATCTATCCTTCTTGAATCTTTTCCTTTTCCATTTCCATTTCCAATAAGTACTGTATGTAGTAACATTTCAAAATGACTGTGACATCTTTTACCACTCCACTCTTCTATTCTCCAGTTCTCCTGAACCTGAAGTGAAGTGTCTCCAAACAAAGCGTTGAAGCAGACAGAAACGACTTTGTCTGAACAAACAAAGAATCAGCAACAGACGTGAAAATGCTACCGTTAGAGACACTCCTGCCGACGGAAACCCTAGAAATCGACAATGGTCTGGCGCTGGTCCCCCGCGTGAAACTAACACTCACTGTTTACCCGTCGCTCCTCTCTTACTCGAGACCAATCGACGAGTGGCAGCTCAAGCGATCCTTAATCGAGTTCCTCAAATCTTCCCTCTCGATCTCCATCACGGTGTCTGAGGAAGACTTTATGATTAGGAAGATCAAAGACCTGAAGAAGCGAAAGCGCGAGGATCCGGTTGCCTATGGCGCTCTATTGATACGCGACCTTGGGTTTCTAGGGCTTGGTGACGGCGAGAGCGATGTAAAGAGTTCTGAGAAGAAGTTTCTCGACTGGAGAAAGTACTTGGTGGAGAAAATGGATGGGATTGAGCTTAATCTTGAAGGATTGAAGTATACGCTGAATGTGGCTGTTCCTGTTTCTGATGATTTTGAGAAGATGAGGAGTGATTGGGAAGAGTTTTACGCATTGGGAAATCGCGGTTAGTAATGAATTTTGAGCTACTTCGGTTGAACCATTAGTGCTTTGAGTTTTGAAGTTTGACCTTTGTAGGATATTCAAGAGGTGGTGGGAAGCAGGAACCGGACACCATTATAGTAAGAGGGATGCCGTCTAGATGGTTTGCTGAGCCGAGAGTATCGTCCAAGCCTTCAATGTTGGTTACTCATACCATTTTTTCCACCTTTGGGAAGATAAGGTCCCTTCTCCATTTTATTTATCTTTTCTATCTTTACAATTTTGTATGCTTAGGGATTAGATTCATAACCTTATTCGATTGGCTCGTATCTTGTTTAGTGTAAATAAGTTTTAGGATAGAGGAAATGTGGAATTGCTTCTTGTTAATGGTGTCAGTAAACTCGGCATTGGTTGGTGTTGCTATTGAATCTAGGGTTGAACATACAAGCCCGTAGAAGTAACCAAACAGTAAACAGTATATTTCGTCCATCTTACCGTGTGATGATACTAAGATTTTCAAGTATTCATTTTCGACTTTTAAATTGTGACTTTTGCTTGTTTTTTCCCGAATTACATCTAGTCAAATCTCTTAAGGCTTTTATCTTTTGTTTGTTATGTTTGGCTCAATATATATTCGAATACTATATATTTTGCTGATATACATTTACTTATCGTAGGACTCTAAATGTTGCTGAAGACAATGATCTAGAGAAGAATGCAGATGAGGCGGATGATGACCTAGTATCAGGTCTCTATTGTAAGATTGTGATCCAATTCGAGAAGCACAAGGATTTCTTTAATACCCTAAAGGTCTTATGTGGCCGGACGCTACAAAAGGTACGAAATCAGCCTTCTGTTTTTACTATTACTAATGCTTGAAAAATTAAATATACAAGATAGTGATAAATGCATACTTGTCAATATCTACTTTCTGGTGCTTGCTTAATACTAATTAGGGCACATGTAGGGTTTAGGGGGTAATATCTTAGTAAAACAGCAGCTAAACCAACACAGGCACTTCGTTAAAAAAAGACAAATAAAACCATTCCGAATGAGAACTGTAGAACCAAATTAAATCATTTATAGAATTCAGTTTGGTTTTGCTGTCTAACAGGTTATTTTTTTCTTGTTTAATATTACCATTTGAGATATGAGATATCCATATTTCGTCCTCAAATTATTAATGTTAAATAACAAAATAAACGTCTTATATAAACAAAAAAAAATGTTGTTGAAAAATAATGAAATATATATGTTTAGATTGTTATAGATAATATACCTAAAAAAACACTAAATATTTAAAAATTAAAATATATGTTCAAGAAACAGTTTCGGTTTGGTTTGGTTTGGTTTGGTTTGTTTTAAATGTCTAAACCAACCCAAACAAATTATTGTGGAAAACCAACACTTTCGGTTTGGTTTGGTTTGGTTTGTTTTGTTGAATTGGTTTATTTTTGTGCACCCCTAGAGCTAATAGTATAACATGACAGTATTGTGTACTGATTATTTGTTGTAGTTTCCGGGGCTACCATCATAATAATTAATGCAATCTGAAAGAGTTAAGGTTTTGTTTTAAGTTATATAATAAGTTACTGACTGGGTTCGTAACTAAGCAGCAAGGATCTCGCTTGAAGGCTGATTACGAGGTTACGTGGGATAAGGATGGTGTTTTCAAAAACACAAGGACCTCAACTCAGGATAAGCCTAGTAGGGTGGAGGCAGTTGAAGGAACACACTACAGGCGAGATTTGCATAGATATGAACCAGACCACCTTTCGCAGTTAAACTCTGACGATAATCGCAGAAAGAGATTCAAGGTAGAAGAAAAAAAGCAGTTGATAATAATTGTATTAGTGCGAAAACAACATTTTCAAAATATAAAGCTTACTCTTTCAAAATTCGACTCAAGATTTTTTTTATTTTAAGATTTGAGGCTGAATGTGTAAACATTGCTGTGCCAAATGCAGGAGTAGCAGCCGTTGGAGCTTTCTCCCAATATTCCTCCAGATTGTGCTTTAGAATTGAAGGAGTTTATCAGATTTTTACCATCTGCAATCTTCGTTGCGCAAAGATTATTATGAAGTTATATCTTGATGAGCTGTATTTTACCATGTTGTAATATATAATACCGGAATTCATGTTTTTTTATGCTTTGACAGTATTTTCACCGCATGATTAATTTTCGTGCTAAAAGTACTCGCTAATTTCTCATTTTTCATATGATGCTTCTTACTAAGAAATAGTTGATACTCAAGTCTAATTTGGGACCAAATCTGTAAAAACGTGTACATGTAATGTGGTGGTGGTGTACGACTAGAAATATAAAAAATAAAATAGATCTATCAAAAGATTCGAGTTGGAATTGAAAATTTCAAAAGATTATTTGGTTTAAAGAGTCGAAGAGCTCCAAAACATGTAGCGCTATGAACCCAGATTAGTAGTTTATGTCACTCCAGATAACGTGTTTGCACGGAAGATCAAGACAACTGTAAAAGTGTGTTCAACTAGACTACTTGTTAGGCACTATCTTTTCTCTCTGATGTGTAGTTAAGCTCAAAACTGAAGTCACTACTTAGATGTTCGGTTCTTGACTGTTGACTCCTTAGATTCTTCTTTAAAACATGACATAAAAATTAACATATCATGGTAAAGTTGTTTTTTACCGAACCCAAATCGATCTTATACGAACACGACCAAGGGATAGAAATCAATCTTCACACAAAAAATAATATCCGTACGAATAACCTTATCCATATTAGTATGATATTGTCCGTCTTGGATTCGAAGCACGATTTTATTTTTGATCCTTTTCATAATTAACCAAGGTTGATGTAGAAGGTAGGACTTTGGCCGCATCCTAACGATCAACGGTCAGTCTCTTTTAATCTAAATTGACAGTCCTAAGCGTACCTGATCGTTTAGATGGCTTTTGATCCCTATTTAAAAACCGAACAAAATGGACATGTACATAATTGGTAGAAAATTTTCAAATTACCAAAACTTTTAATAAAACTTAAGCATTTGGGATAAATATATTCATCTCAACATCTTTCGCAAAATCGAAACACCACAATTCTGTAGAACAACCAATTAGTCATTACACATTCATCACACTCACTATGTACAGTTATGAACATGACAAGTTAGGTTGGTTTGATCAATCCATCCCAACTTCTTAACAAAAGAATATCACACAAAAAAAAATTGAACCCAAATCTTCACCAGCTTTTCCAATTACCCGACAGTAACATTGCATTGGTCTTCGCCATCTTCCTATCATTGCTTAACTTAGTTACATAGTTTTTTTCTGTCTTACCCTTTAGTATAGGCAGCATGTACCATCCAACACAAGTGCATAAAACCACAAAGGACCGGCCGAAAAAAGCTAATAAGAATAAAATAAAGATCAAAACCACTGGTAAATAATAACCAGGCCTCTCTAATAATTTGTAGATCTTCATATTCCACGTGATCTTCTTCTTGTCACAGATTTCTGATTCATCTTCTTCAATCATATTTCGATCCGGTTTGTTCTGCTTCAATACAATTTCGGATGATATGATCCTCTTTTCTTTGACATCAACAATCTTAAATCTGTTTTCTTCTTGTTGTCGATGCTGAGGCTTCTTCATCGGGGTGGTCTTTTTATTACAAGCCAAGAAGATCTTGTGTTTGTTTTGTTGTTCTTGTTTATTTGATGAATCTTTTTCTTTGACATCAACCATCTTGGTCTTGGTTTTGTGCTGTTGGTGTTGTTGTTGTTTGTTCTTTAGCTTGACAACGACCGGAACACATTCATTTGAGTAATTGTACTTAAACCGAACCAGAGATATGTGTTCTGAGCCAGCTTGAGAGTAGATCTTTTGCTTCTTTTCTTCAAGTTCAGCTAGAAGTGCAGAGAATTTGTCGAGTCCACGTGTGGAATAAGGATTTTTATTCTGTTTGAATTTTGTTGATTTTGTAGGGCACTTGATAGAGCTCATTATGTTGATATAAGGTATCAGAAAATGGATTGGATTGCTAGTTTGAAGGAAGAGAGAGACATGTAAAGAGAGTTTATATAAGGGGCACTCAAAGTTGTTAGATCTGGTTTTAAAGCTTAGTTTGGTCAAAGTAGAGGGTTGATAAATAAAGAGATCAAAGAAGTTTCTAAGCATATAGTGTAGGCTTTAATTTATTGTCTGCATATTGACTATATGTTAATGCCTAACCAATATGAGATTCTTACTTATAGTTATAGACTCATTTATCCAGATAAAATATTTTACCGACACAGGAATTAGTTTTCTTCTACTAAATAAAATATTAAAAAAAAGAAAAAAAAGGAACTTGGTACAAATCCGTGGACATATTTTAGGGAGAGCTTCAAAAACTATTACAAAAAGGGCGGTTTTTGAAACCACCCTGAGAATATATAGCAAATAAATCTAAATAATTGAACATTAAAATATACGGATCAGTACACACAATAAAGACCAACAAAATAATAAAGGAAAGTACAAGCAGCAACATACAAGATCGCAACATAGAACCCGTACACTAAGTAAAAACTCTAAATAATTAACAAAGGACGGATGCCAGCCAAATTAGGGATACATAGTGGAAGTCGGACAATACATGAGGTGTAATTGTAAAAGGCACAACAGAGATCGGACAATACATGATATTGAATTGTGGCTCGAAGGGGGTAGCCGAGTTGGTTGAGTATGACATTCTTATGACCAAAAAGTCATGAGTTCTAGTCTCTCTACATACGCTTTCTCGGCTGAGCCTGTCAACTTGTGTGGTTTACCTTCTGGCGTTGGTTTACAGGCTATCGCGTCAGACTGAAGGTTTACCCTGTGCGCACTCATTGCATTCTGAATAGCGGCTCCGGGTTCCCTCCGAAAAAAAATGATATGCAATTGTGAAGGCTAAAACAGAGATTTGAAAATTATAGCGAAAGTATAGCAACAAGGGTGTCAAAAGATCACAACCAAGGGAAGACCAATGACACATAACCTCGTCCTAACTAGACCAATCAAGCCCACATGCTTAAGATGAAGTTTGGTCCGAGCAACATCCCAAATATTACCACGTAAACTCGCAATCTAAAAAAATGATTGATAGATATAAATAAGATTGACGAGTTTTTGTTGATAACTTTGATTCTCGATGCTATATGACTTGGCATAATTAAACCAATACTAACTACCGTTAACAATGATATGTGAAATCAGTAAATCAATATGCAAACTAGAATCACATAAAATACCATCACGAATGGATAATACGATGTCTACGATGGATAACCTCACGTGATTAGACCAAAACTCGCTACAAGTTACAATGATATTTGAAATCAATAGACTGATATACAATTTATAAAATTACGGATAATATAATGTCCATGATAGATGACAAGAGGTGTAGGATTGAGCTACACCTAAAACCAAAGAGATTTTGGTTATATATTTCCACGATTATTTTAAATATATTAACCGGAAAGGGTACAAATTATTAAAGACTTGTACCTATTAAAGGAAAGATGTAATAAGTGGTTTTATAAAGTTATTAGAGGAGATTTGTATTAGAGGATATATATAAAGGTTAGAGTGCAATTTGTTCATTTGTGTAAACGTTTCAGTTAATCTCGAACGTGCCTATTTATAGGGTCGGAGAATGAATAAAACATCTAATTTTACTTTCTTGATTTGGCCGTTACTTTTTGTTTTTCTCATTACAATCTCATCACATACATTATCTCTCTAGATTTACAAATACAATCCAAACTCGTATATTAGAAATTCATTATCCTCAACATTGACGACCACAATGGAAGCTACCAAGATATCTAGATTGCAAATCTAAAACTTAGAAAATAAAAAATTCATAACTAATAGTATTGATCATAAGGGAACCAGAGAAGACAAGAACTGATCCTATTGTTTGTTAAGCAACTCAGGCAATTAAATCAGATTTGCACAGGGAAGAAAGTCGAGGTAATAGTCAAATTCCGAGTAACGTGATCAATCTGACATTGAAAATCGAATAAATAAATTGTCAGAAAAAACCATTGTTTTAAATGATGAATATGTTCGAAGAAAACAACAAATTCCGTCTAGTAAGATGAAATCCGAAGTACGTCCCGTTGAGGAAAAAGATGAGTTGGGAAACCAATCTGATGAGTCTTATACATCTAACCGAATTCGAAGTGAACGTAAAAATGCGCATTTTCAATCAGATAGAAAACACCATTTTTTGCGAAAATACAAAAAAGATAAACATCGATATATTTCACCCAGTGATAGTGAGTTTTCTAGCTTCATTTCCGAAGGAAATTTGTTTAAGAAAAGGAGGCACCAAAATTCTTCGAAGGGAGAAGAAATTCGGCACAAAAAATCACGCAAAGAATATAAATAAAAAAGGTAAAGTAGGCCTCGAAATGTGAGGGGCAATTTATTGTATGAGGGGAATACGTCTAACCAGTACGTTAACACAGTGGATCAAAACTTACATGCAATAATGGAAAATAAAGGAGATGATCAGTATATGCAATGAGTAAATTGGAGAAATTCTCATTTATCTGCTGACACTAGGTCAATACACTTCCGATGCGTTTTGATATTTCAAAGGTATAAAAGTTTGATGGAATTCAATATCTTGATGATCACACTGAACAGTTCAAGAATTATATGATGAATTTTAAAGATGATGATAGGTTGGTTTGTAGAGCATTTTCTCAAACGTTTAAGGGTACTGCTTTGAAGTGGTATGATAGGATTATGAGGGGATCTATTACCAATTTTGATTTTTTTACACTGCATTTTGAAGACAATTTGTAGGAAGCAAGGAAATACGAACAAATAGCGACACACTTATACAATGCAAACAAGTGGTGGGGGAAAAGTTAAAAAAATATACTAGACGGTTCGTATTAACAAAAATAGAACTGGAAGATTGTGAAGAACTTGTTGCTATGATAGCGCTTTCAGACAAGGATTGCATCTAGGAGATTTGGAAAATTAGACTACTAGAAAAAGAGCTTTGACATTTGGAGCTTTAATGACTTAGGTTAAAGAACAGATTAAAGTAGATGAGTCAACTTGAGTTCAATGAGGGACTAGTTCTATTCAAAGAAGTTAGGGGTATGCATTTTCTAGCCAAGGGAATCACGGTGAAATTCTCAAGAACCATCTCGTCTGAGGGTGAACAACTATATACCTCCTCGAACAAGAGGGGATCCTACTCAAGTTGCTAGCTATCAACCTCATAGACTGAGACCAAGTTAGTGGATAAAACCAAAATATTTCGCGTAGTTAACTGAAAATGTTGCTGCTACTTTTAAGAAATCTAAAGGTCAAGTGAATTTAGAAAGCGAACTCCCATAAACAGGCTAAGGGAAGAGCACAATAATAGGTTTTGAAAGTATCAAAATGATATAAGACATATCACTACAGATTGTATAACGTTAAAGAAAGGGATATAAATTTTAATTAAGAATGGAAAGTTAATATTTTTTGTTAGAAGACAAAGGAGTGGGCAGAAACCTCAAAGCACGTCAGTATAATAGGTTGTTAATACGAATTCGAAGCCATATAATATGCTAATAATTATGGATAAGAAGTTTGAAAAGTTTGATGCAACATCGGAATATCTGGATCCGATTTCGGATCGTTTGGTTATGTTATCAGTGGATGAACTAGTTGTTCAGGGACGAGTTCAAATCTTGTGTGAGTACTTCGAATCTTTAATAATTTTTGGGGGAGACAATATTTTTTGGAAATACAAACAGTTCGAGGAAACGACACGTAGTGAGTTTAGCCACTCAATTAGAATGTAGATTTTCTACTAATTTATATAGAAAGATTAAGATCCCCTTTAATTTTGTTCGACAAGGATGATCTAAAGGGAATAACATGATCTCATGATCTTACCATAATTGGGTTTATAGGAGTGACGTCTCAAATGATTGGTGAATTCGAATTTGAAGGACAATTCCCTTTTAAAAAGAAGATCCAAGTCTTTTTTATGGTGGTTGAATGTCCAGCAAGCTATAATGATAAATTTGGGAGATCTTGGCTATCACGAATGTATGTTGTTGTCTTCACTGTCCATCAATGTTTGAAGTATGTTATTGAGGATCGTGTCGGGGTGGTTCGAAGCGATCAACAAGTAGCCAGGGAGTGTTATGCAACAACTCTTCATGCTCGAAGATTTATTTCTAACGATAAGATGATTGAATAACAATAAGGGAGCTCAACCTCGGATGAGGATGGATTATATGATCCGAGAAAAACCCAGAGTCCTTTAGCAGGTAGCAAGAATATCGAGGAATATACATTTACTAATGATAAATCTATGAATATTACTGTCACGTACATTGCGTTATCAGTTTGAAATTTTTGTTTGATAACTTGGATGTTTTTGCTTGGAAAATAGATGACGTAGTTGGGGTTGCACCCGAGGTGATATGCCAAAACTTATCTTTAAATTCAAAAGTCAGACCGATTATTCAAAAGAGGCAAGCTTTTTATGTGGAAAAATTTGAGGCTATTATGGCAGAGTTGGATCGTTTATCAAGCATTGGACATATTTGGGAGGCACAATACCAACTTTGGACTGCCAACCCGGTATTAGTTAAAAAAAATAACGAGAAATGGCGAATGCATGTTGACTTTACAGATTTGAATCGTGCATGTCCCAAAGAACCATTTCTAGTTCCTCGAATAGATCAACTGATTGATTCCACTTCAGGAAACAAAATTCTTTCTTTTATGGATGCATTTACAGGTTATAATCAGATTCAGATGGATCCAAATGATTAAGAGAGTACCACATTTATAACTGATCGAAGATTACATTGTTATAGAGTTATGCCATTTGGTCTAAAGAATGCAAAGACGACATACCAAATACTGGTTAATAAAGAATTTACTTCTCAGATGGGGAGAAATATGGAAGTTTACATTGATAATATGCTTGTTAAAAGTCCAACAAATAGTGAATAGTTAAAAGATTTAGAGGAGATTTTTTTATTATGAGAGCCATTCAATTAAAGTTAAATGTAGAAAAGTGTACTTTTCATGTGAGGTTAGATAGGTTTCTAGGAAATATCATAAGTGAAAAGGGAATATAGGGTGATTTTTTTCAATTAAAGACTTTAGTATCGATGACATCAGCTCGAACAATAAAAAAGGTACAAATTTTGACAGAAGGGTTAGTTGCTCTTAATCGATTTATTTCTCAATTTTCTGATAAGTGTGTTCCTTTTTTCCAAGTCTTATGAAGGAAAAAATAGTTTATATGGACACCAGAGAGTGAAACAATGTTTTTAAATATTAAAGAACATTTGTTGTCGCTTGAAATTTTATCCAAGCCTAGAATAGGAAAACAACTAGTTTTTGTATATAGTAGTGTTGGATTTTGCTGTTAGCGCTGGTTTGATAAGAGAGGAAAGAGGAACTTCTAAACCAGTTTATTACGTGAGAACAAGTTTGTTAGTATCAGAGAAAATATATTTGAGGCTTGAAAAATTGGATTTGGCTTTGGTGATGGTTGCTAGAAAGATGCGTCCTTATTTTCAAGCTCACACAATTGTTGTTTGAACTTCTTTTCCGTTGAAGAATGTGGTACAAAGACTAGATATTTCTGGTAGAATGCGTAAATGGTCAGTAGAATTGGGGGACTTTGATATAATATTTTCTCCTCGAACAAAAATTGAGGCTCAAACCTTGGCCTATTTTTTGGTCGAGCTTCATTCAAGTCGATCAGATAAGGGGTCAGTTGAAGAATTACCAAACCTTGGCAGATTATTTTGGTCAGTTTCATTCTAGTATATTGGGATCAAGCGTGGGGGTTCAATTGATTTCTCCTTTGAGATAAGCTATGTACCATGCAATTCGATTTGGATTTCATGCGTCGAATAAGGAGGCTGAATACGAGGTTGCATTAGATGGTTTAAGGCTTGCAAATATTTGTTGGGTGAAATCAGTTCGGTTAGAGACAGATTCACAGCTGGTAGCAAATCATATGGCAAGAATATCGCTAAGAAAAATCAGTTAGTTTTGTATTTTTGTGAAATTTTAGGGTTAACTCTTTTGTTTGATGAAGTGATTGTAGAGTATATTAATTGTGGAGATAACACAATTGCTGATTCTTTAGCAACCATTGTATACACAGAAGAATATCCATGGACATTGCTATAGGAAAGTCCTTCAATTTTAACAAAATCAGAATAATGTAAGTATGCTGATGAGGTATTTGTCACTCCATAATTAGTTCGAGGCGAATGTCGATCTGACATAATAGAGTTTTTGCTTAGTTACGTTAGAGCCAGCTCAGAGATTAAGGTACAAGGCTCAGGTTATACAGTGTTAGATGGGGTGTTTTATAAGACGTCTACAAGTATACCACTATTACGGTGTTTGGAAAAGTATAAATCTAAAGAAATTTTATCTGAATTACATGATGGGGAATGATCAACTCATTATGGATTCAAATCTTTGACTCAGAGGGTTTTGTTGGCAGGTTATTACTAGCCTTCAATCATGAATGAGGCTAAAAATTTGGTACGAGGTTGTGATACTTGTGAATGTTTTGCTAATTCCATATCCGAAGCGGTTCCTTTTCATAGATTGAGAATAGATATAGTAAGGCCATTACATTGGCTCAGGGAAGACGAAAAATTATTGTTGTAGTAGTAGACTATTTTTCGAAGTGGACTAAAGTTGAACCATTATCCACTACAAGAGCCAAGAATGTTATCAAGTTTATTTTGGATAATATTTGTTGTCGTTTTGGAGTTCCTTGAAATATTACTACAGATAATGGTTCTCAATTTAATAATAGAGAAATGAATTCTTTTTGTAATTCGAGGGGTATTGAGTAATGTTTTTTTTACACATTTTAATCCTCAAGAAAACGGTGAAATGGAAGTAACTAATAGGTTTAAATTAGAAGGGTTAAATAAAAATTTGACAGATGTTGTTGGAAAATGGTCAAATTATTTGCAAGAGGTGTTATGTGCTTATAGAACGACCCATAGGGAAGCTTCTAAGGATACTCATTTTGCTTTAGTATATGCAATGGATGATGTGAGCCCTTCAGAATAAAATTTACATTCTGATAGAATACTTTATTATTCCAAGGAGCCAAATGATGAAGCAAAGAGGTCTGATCTTGACTTGATCAAAGAGAAGAGGGTTAGTCATTTGAATTCGACTCATTATCAAACTTTGTCCATGAGTTTTTATAATTCGAAGTTAAAGAAGAGAGATTTTAAGGTGGATGATAAATTCTCGAGGAAAGTATTTATGTATAAAAAGGATAGACGGCTTGGGAAGATGGCTCTGAATTGGGAAGGTCCCTATATGGTGATAGAACAAGTCAAGCGAGGTACATATCGCCTCCATGATGCAAAAGGGAGACTTCTACAATACCCTTGGAATATTGAACACTTGAAACTATACTAAGAGTGATTTTTTTTATCTTTTCAAACTATTTATATAATTTTATTGTTTGTTGGTATAAGTGGCATACTCTTTCCCATCCTGTTGGCCCATGAAGGTTTTACGAGATGCTACATTTACATTCGCATACATCAATAAAAAAAATCGTAGCTAATACTTATTTTAGAAATAAAACATTTAAATTATTTTGGGAATTACGCAGAGACTCATCATCTTTGAAGTAGTTAACAAAAACTAATTTAAGTAGCGTTAATTTTCGAAGTACTACACGTCTATTTAAAGTACTATTCAAAGTGATGTTAATATTTGAAGTGTTACACGTCTATTTAAAGCACTGTTCGAAGTGATGTTAATATAAGAGGTGCTACACGTCCATTTAAAGCATTGATTCGATGAGATAATAATATTCGAAGTGCTACACGTCTATTTAAAGCACTATTTGTAGAGATATTAATATTCGAAGTGCTAACGTTCGTTAAACGCACTATGATAATATTTGAAGTGTTAAAAGTTCATTGAAAACACTATTGCAAGTAATGTTAATATTCAAGGTGCTAACGTTTATTAAAAGCACTATTTCAAGTAATGATAATGTTGAAGGTGATCGTTCCAAAAATATTTGGAGGAGGTTTTTGAGTAGAATAATGTTTAGAGGACTAACTTTGTTATTTAGATTACTTAACCAATATTTTAATACTTTAGAGAGAGAAAGATGTACTTTTAGAGAGATAAAGATGTACTTTTAGAGAGAGAAAGTAAAAGTAATAATTTCTCAATCATTTATCAATCACCATTTACCAAGAAAGGTGTGGTGCTTTTATAGTCTAAATAGTAGGTCTCACAAGTCTAACAATTTACTAATTGTGGTACCATCCTTAAGTATATTGTTTGTCATAATTTGGTCATTTTCTATTGCATAATTATCAATTTCTCCTAAGAAACTTCCTTGGTCAATAAAATAACCTTAGTTTTCTTAGATCTTTAATCTTCCCTTATCAGTATCCCCCCAGTCCTTGTGAAAATGTTTAGACAAGGACTGTTGTATAATTACCCTTAACTTCGTCGGATTTTGCTCGTTCTTTCTTCTCAGATTTTGGTTGGCCATCATAGCCAGAACAAATCCGTCCTTATAAATCATTTTGCTCATAAGAAATCTCCCCGGATTTTTTACATTAATCTCTGTACCTCGAATTTTAAGATGAATTAATTTTTCTCGAATTTTAACCAAAAACTTTTGATATCCATACCAAACGTTTCTCAAATTCTTACACTTATGACATCACACCTTTTTCTGACACAACCAATGAAAAATCTTCTCTCTTGAGAAATGTCGATTGAACAATCCTTGGCGTGCTTTTCTTTTTAACACGATCTAGTCTAGGGGCGGTGTAACACTTCCCTAGTCACTCATTAGTCCTATTTATACAGTTTACCCATAGGCAACCAACTTATCAACTCTTTGGGCTTCAGTGTTTTCAGGCCCATTCTTCGCTTATAAATATCTTTAGCTCATCACACATCCTCACAAAACTTTTAGAGAGAGAAATATCTGAAAAAATAAGTCTATAGAGAGAGAATAATTTATGCCAAAAAAGTTTCGTATACTAGAGTAGTTGATTATCAGCCAGAAATTCAAAGAAAGAAAAGCTGCTGGTTTGCTCGTCGCACCTGAGCCTCAGCCCCGGAAAGTTTTTTATTACGGTACTTGTCCTCCCCCATAGAACTCAACTGTTATTATACCCTCGAATATCTGCTCTCAGCCTCCAAACAATCTTGTTTACCTATTTAAAAGATTGACTCCAGAGTTGTAGGGAAATATAAACATTAAAAAGGATCTTATTCGAAGAGAAAAAAACACCATAAGGACAACAAACACAAGAATTCCAAACGTTCTAAAGCATCCCCATCAGATATTCCTTCGATGCCATCTGCCACACCTCAAGAAACCCCAAGACCAACACGTGAAATACCTCCACAAAAACTAACAAGAGTCGATGTCGCTCGATTGACAAAGCAACCTTTTGAGACCATTCCAGAAAGAAACTCCAAGACCAAACAGTTTCTAAAGAGAAAGGAACTCCCATTACCAAGGGGAATCTAACTACTACTGTTTCTCCTACTTCTGAAGAGAAGACTACTACTGTACATCTTCCTGAAGAAGCATCCCACTTCGTCGTCCCTCAAACCATTAAGGAAAACATTACTAATGTGGGTCTCCTCGAAAATACATCTGAGGTTGTTGGATATTTGATTGAAGATAATAAAAATTCCTAAAGAAAAATAATAAAGCAAAAGAAGATATCCCATTGCCCCCGGAAATTGATGCCTTATTGGGAAAGAATCTCAAAACCGTCGAAAATAGGAATCCGTTGGCCCTACATAAAATCCAATATAAGTACTTTGATCCGTCCGAGGAAGAATTGTTAAGACTTTGATGGGGGATTCCTTCATCAATCTCCATTCGCTTCCCCACCATCAGAGAAACTCCACTATGAGTTAACGACAATAAACTGATTGTATATACTGAGATACTGAATTGGGGACTCCGTTATCTGTTGGACCCCTTCTTCGTAGAATAGTTTTCCAAGATTGACATATATCCTACCCAAGCCGGTCCTAACATGTGGTTCACCCTTATGGCCTGCATCATGACCTCCAGGATTTCGGGGATCCCTTTTTCCTTAGATGAATTGATTGGCCTTTCTGGATTGGCAAAGAATCCATATTTCCATTCTACTCTCTTACCTTCGGACGCGATCAAAAAATAATTAAAAATCTGCTTGAAAGGGATAAGAAATGGAAACAACGCTTCCTCTTTTTATTGAGGCTTTGGGAAACAGGATCCGAGGCCACTACCAGTAATCCGCAGAAACTCACAGTAGTATGGACGAACAAAGGTATGTTTTTTTCAATTTTACTTCAAAATATTTCTTTGTTTTTCTTTAATTAGTTCTTATAATTTGTTTATACAAACAGCAATGGGTGGTATATCCAAGCCTTATGGTGAATTTATCCCTCGCGCCAAAGATTTGTTTTCCAAACTAAGTATGTGGGCCAAGACTGCTTGGCTTAATAAATTTCGACTTTGTTTTACCCCCACAAACCTTGCAAAAGGCCTCATAGTTCCCCCCGGTAAATCTATCATTAGAGGAACTCATGGTTCCCCGCTCGAAACAAGACATGCTAGACAGATTAGATGAGAAAGACGTGATCCTTTTTCTCCCAACAAGAGACAAGTCTAAAAGTTATCTTGATGAGGAATCATATATCCCTTCAGAAATAGAAGAGGTTTCTGAGAAAGCACAAAAAGAGACGGGTACAACTAAGAGTTCAAAGGTAAGAAATGTTGATAAACTCAAAAAATTGTCTCCCCCCTCGAAAAAGAAGCTTCCCATTCAGACTTCTCCTAAGAAGAAAGTTCAAAGAAAATTGAAGACTATCTCGAAGGACATCCTAGAAGCTTCTGGTGATATTGGCTCCACGGAAACCGAAGAGAATAATCAAGCCAACACTTCCCGGAAAAAGTGACCTTTGTGCCCAAACTTAAGCCACTTCCACTGGCTAACATAAATTATCAAGAGCTTCAAGAAAATATTCAACAATCTAACTCCTTACCGTTGAATAATTTTGAGGACAGATCTCTGTCTAGCTCCTTCAAAATTACTTTGGAGGATAAATTCTCTCTTCGCCTCCGAGTTCTTCTCCATTCCCCTGTCTTTATTGGGAAACAAATGCAATATCTCAAAGATCGGAGGAGCCATTCAAAATTTGAACTCTCCAAGGTTAAATCGGAACTCAAAGAGCTCAAGCAACAACATTCAACCCTTGAAAAACAAGTTGATGCAATCTTCCAAAAACTCGTTGCATCTGAGCATTACATCATGCTTTTAAAAAAATGTTGTCAAGATGAGAGGGATCTTTAGGCACAACAAAACGATGCTAAATAAAAATGCATTGCTCTTTACAAGGACTCAAACAGCTTAGCCATAAATGGTTTCGATAATTGCTTCAAATATTTTGAAAGAGTTGTAAAAGAGAAACAAGTCATTTTGGCTAATGTTGAAAAAGATAAATACGATGCTGTGGAAAGTTATGCTGCAAAGTGGGTTGACAAATTAAATTCGAGGTATGCAACTGTTAGATGTGCGCTGTATCAAGAAATTCATGACTGATATCCTGATCTTAACTTGGGAAGTTTTTGGGAACATGTCCTTGCTAAATTTCGTCCTCGTAGAATATTAATGAGTGAAAGTGAAAGTGAAGAGACAAAATCCGACGATAGTGATTCGTTTGAATATTCAGAGTAAAGAAGATCATAATAGTCCTATTAAATTTCAAGGCATTTTTGTAAAAAGTCCTCTTGAACTTTGAGGCATTTTTGTAATTTTTTCTTAATTCATGTAATGTTATCTTTTGCTTCGAATAATTCAGACCAACTTTGTTGGAAAACCTTATAGGTCTAAAATTTTAATAGTTGAAACCCAAATTTTATCGGGAAATATAATTGTTGTAGACCAACTTTCGTTAGAAGACCTTTTAGGCCCAAAATTTAATAGTTGTAGACCAACTTTCGTTCAAAGACCCTCTAGGTCCAGTATTAGAATTTTAAAGGCAAAAAGTTGCGTATATATATATATATATATATATATATATATATATATATATATATATATATATATCGGCTAAAACAGTACCTCATTAAAACTTTTTCTGTGCCTATGAGGGTAGGAAAGAGTGTGCCACCAATGTTTTACACAAAAAACATATATATATATATATATATATTTACATCCACTCTAAGTACAATTTAAGATTCTCTATATTCCAAGGGTGCTTAAGATTTTTTCATTCTTTATCCTTAATCCGATTTGTTCCAGGCTTCACCTTCTCTGTTATTTCATAGGGGCCTTACCAATTAGGCCCTAATTTCCCGAGGTGCTTTTCCTTGGTATGAAGAAAAATCTTCCTCAACATTTTATCGCCCATCTTAAATTCCCTTTATTTTGCTTTGGAGGCTTATCTGCTTCTCATCAACGTTTGATAATGTAACGATTTAATTTGTGCTCGCCTTCTTTTTTCTTTAACCAAATCCAACTCCACTGCTCTGCTTATATCATTAGGCTCCTCTATATATGTCATGAATCGATAAGATGGAAAAACCGCTTCGGATGGTACTACAATATTTATCCCATGCAAATGAAGATTATGACATTGCTGTTCGAGGAGTCGTACGGTAAGCCCAAAGAAATTCTTGCAAATAATTAGGCCATTTTCTTGTTTTTCCTTCCAGAGGTTTCTTCAACCCATCAAGAATTTTTCGATTGGTAACCTCTACTTTCCCATTTGCTTGTGGGTGGAAAGGAATTGAAAAACATTTTTGTATCCCTCGAGAATTACAAAAGTTCTTCAAATCTTTGTTGTCCAATTGAGGCCCATAATCTGTAGTGATTTTCATTGGGACCCCAAAACGACAACAAATATTCGAAGTAATAAATCTGATCATGTCTTTGGATTTTTTCCCTTCTAATTCTTCTGCCTCCATCCATTTAGAATAGTAATCTACCGCCATGATTATCGTTTGTCGCCTCCCGAAAGCCATTATAAGAGGACCCACAAGATCAATACCCCACCGATCAAACTACAATGCCTCCGATATACTTTCGAGAGGAACTCATGCCTTTTGAATTATATTGGCAAACCTTTGACATGTATTACATTTTTTCACCAACTCTTTTGCATTAAACGATATCGTGGACCAATAATATCTAGCAAAAAGTACTCTTCTGGTTAATGATTTGTACCCACAATGTGCAGACCTTTCTCTATCATGAAGCCCTGACAATATAAGTTGTGATTCAGTTTTACCCAAACATCGGAGCAAAGTTCTACGGAAAGATTTCTTATACAAGACGCCCCCAAGTACAATATACTCATGAGATTTGAAATACACTTTTTTAGATAATGACTTGTCAATTGATAACTCATCATTCTCCAAAAACTTAATTATGTCTTGCCTCCCATTTTTATTTTCACAAATGGATACTTGAATGTCTTCATCAACAATCCCAATTATTCGCTCTGAATTTTTAACAACTGATGGATTTTCCAACTTAATAATCCACGAGAATTTTTTTGCATATGAAATAGTGGCCAAAGAATCTGCTACATAATTTTCTTCTCTAAAAAATTTTCATATTATTTTCAATGTTTCCCACAGACGGCGCCGATGATCGTTCTAGAAATCTTTGGAGGAGGTTATTGAGTAGAATAATGTTTAGAGGACTAAATTTGTTATTAATATTAATTAACCAATATTATAGAGAGAGAAAGACTTATTTTTTGAGAGAGAAAGTAAAAGTAATAACTGCTCAATCATCTATCAATCACCATTTCCCAAGAAAAGGGTGGTGCTTTTATAATACAAATAGTAGGTCTCACAAGTCTAATAATTTACTAATTACGGTACCATCTTTAAGTTTATTGTTTGTTATAATTTGGTCCTTTTTTATTACATAATTATCAATTTATCCTAAGAAACTTTCTTTGTTAATAAAACACCCATAGTTTTCTTAGATCTTTAATCTTCCCTTATCAGAAGGTCTGAGTGTTCATAAAAAGCATTAGTTAGAGAGGAGATATTGTTTGAAGTACTAACACCTTGTTAATAAAAGATAAATGGTTTAATAAGAGATAATATATGCAATCGAAAAGGCGGCATTCCCAAGACAAATAAAAGTTGAGCGTTTAAGCACTTACAAAGAATAGTACATATATAACAAGAAACAACATACAATAAAATACATGTTTTTAATTTTCTTGGTCTTCATTGGGAGAATTGTCCAAGCTTCCTTCCGAGGAGCTTATTTCTTGATCAGAGGCGTCTTTATCTTCTTCTGATTCAGTTTATTGAGAGGATTCAATTGGTATGGGTTCGAAAGCTTTGTTGGGGCATTTTTTATAGAAATTATTTTTCAAAAGCCTGATAAACTTTCTTTTGGAAATGTCATATGGAATTCACGGAGTAAAGTGATTGTCGTTTGCTCTTTGGCATTTTTGATAGCCTCAAGACTTTCTAATCCGCATTGGGTTTTAACGGCTTTTATACAAGGCGTTTCTCTTCTTCAAATTTTGTTTTGAGTGATTCTATCTCGTCAACTGTCATCTTCTCCTCCTCACTTTTGTTAATTGACTTATGTAAAAAGATTACTTTTTTTGTTCTTCACCCATCTCCCTTTCATGATTTCGTTTGAGTTCATCTAGCTCACGTTGACGGGAGAAGTTCAACTCTATTTTTTCTTATTCATTTAATCGCTCTCAAACGATGTTTGATATGAACATATATTTTTAGGAAATCTGATCTATCAAATTAGAAGACCTGCAATTGTTCAAGGATGTGTCTGCCAAAAATGTCTATCATATTTTTATTACCATTAAAGTCTTTTTTCTACCGAAATACATCTTTATTACCATACAGTTCGGAATTAACTTCTGTGCACAAATGCTTAACTGCATTTTATAGGTTAGAAAATGGTTAGAGTGCATGTAATACTTCTTCAGAGGGATCCCCAATATAGAGAGAGGGAGGATTTTCATAAACAGCAAGAACAACTGATAAAGAAGCTTGTGAAGGATTCAAATTTATACCTTGAGAAACGTTTGTCGTGGTAATTTGATCACCAATTTGTGCAATTCGCTATTGGATTTCTTGTATTTCAGGATCCATGTCCTTTTAAAGGTCTTGAATTTCTTCTTCACCAATTTCCTCGTCGTCCATTAAGTTATCATCTCTTTGATGGTCTGCTTCAATAAATTCTTGCCTTCCATGTATCTCTTAGGCATCTGCAGTTGGATTTTAGGGAGGAACTTTGACGTTTTTCTCCACCGTTTCTGTCGGAGGATTTTTCGAAGAACTTTTCATTTTCTTCAGAGCACTAGTCCTTTTCTTTTCTTAGCAGGATCAGACTAGGTTCCTTCTTTGATAGTTGGAAGATTAGTTTCACCCGTCTTATTTTTGGGCTTCTTTTGTGTTTTATTTAGCTTCGGGTTTGTATAATAGATGACGTCTATTTTTTTTAGTTTTTCCTTTCTTCCTTCGCGGATAAGTGGTTTTGTGATCTATTTAGTACCGAAAGTATGATCCGTCCATCAGGTTTCACCAATATTTTCACAATATCATCTGGGTTTGGGGGTTCCAATAGTTATTCTGCTAGGATGATATAATCCAAGGAGATCCTACATATATAGCTATTGATAAAATTTTCAGGTTGAAATGCAATGTAAATTGTTTTACCCCATGCATTTTTCGCCAATATAGACAGTCTGGAAAAGATATATGTGGCAGTTTTCGACGAGATTTACTGGTACTTTTCCATTCGAGATTAATCATTGATAGATTTTCTTCGGAAATTTCCTTGTCATTTTCCCAAGCTCCAGAGATAAATAAAAACCTTTATTTCTAAAACTTTTTAGCTTCGACGAGATCTTCAATTAGGTTGAAGAAATCTTTGAGGGTGAGATTGTAAACTGGTAGCACTAGATTTTCGGAAAGGTCAGTCATTGCAATGAAGTTGTTGATAGAAATGTGAATTTTAAGGCTGGTGGCCATAATGGTGGATATGAGGGTGAACCATAGGTTTGAGTTGGGTTGCGTCAGACATAAGTCTATGAATTCAAAATAGTCAACTATCATTGGGTCCAGCAGAAATCGAAGTCCCTAGTTGATGATTTCAGGGTAGACCACAAGTTCATTTGCTCCAAAAAAGTGTAGAGTCTCTCTTACTTCTGGTAACCGGAGTACAACCTTATCTGGAAGTCCCCATTGTTTTTTCAAAAGTTCTGCATGAGATTGACTATAATATTCATATTGTACATTTTTCAATGTAATAATGAATTTAGAGAGGAACCTTTTTAATTTCACGCTCAAGGTTGCATCGATGTCTTCGGGTAATTCGATTGACTCTCTCTTTTTGCTTGTTTTTTTCTCTGAATTCGGTTTCTTCGAAACGTTGTCCTCAGATTCTGAAGTAACAACGGTTTCAGTTTTTTTAATGTTAGAATCTGTTTTTATACTCAATTCTGATTCAACATCTTCTCCAGAGGCTTCATCTCTTAGTTGAGGATGTGCTCTATTTCTAGTGGTACCTTGTGAGCTAGAGAGTACAGTCGTTACGTTTTCTTATTGGGGCTTCGAAGGAGATTCGTATGACTTTTTATTGGTCACAACCATCTCCTTCCATGAAGGAGCAGATGTATGTTTCTGTGAAGCATTAATGTCTTAGGAATATCCCATCACTACAAATATACTATTCCGAGAAGGATGATTTTGATATGAGTGATTTTTTAAATTAAATTCGAGGTGGTTCTTTGTGACTAATTCGAAGAGAATTAGTGGTTTCTACATGAGATGTTTCTGAAGTTCTTTGCGAATATTTACCTTGAGTTTCTTTGCGATTGATTCGAGAAGGAGTTAACGCAATTCCAAAAGATGCTTGTGAAGGATTTTGAAGTGGTTTTAGTTTTGATTGTTGAGGGGATTTTGGAGAGCATGTGTTATAAACTGGGTTGAAAAGGTTTTGATACCCATAAAAAATTTGGCTAGAGATGAAATTTCTGTATATTGTGGTGTGAGTTGAAAGCTTTTGTGAGTTATGTATTACTCCTGTCGTACGATATTCAACAACTTTTTCACTGATACACAAATAGTCGTAAATACCAAAAATAGGTTTTTTAGTAGATTGTGGTTTTTTCATAAACTATAATGAAGCGAAATCTTCAATTTAGACTCTAGAAAGTTGAAGATGAATTGGAGAAGATGATTTTTCAGATGAAGGTGGCGGTGGAATGAGGTTTTCAAAATGTTTTCACTTTATCTCTCTAAGAATTGTGTATAAAGTAAAAATGACTAAGGGAAGAATATTTATTGAAGAGTAAATAAAGAAGAAATTTGGAAGAGAGGGTGAAAGGTTGACAACAACTATTAGTTGAAATATAAACAGACAAACGGTTGTCTATTCTGAAATAGGATGACATCTGTAAATTACCAAAGTTGATAGTATGGCGCACACACATTAGGGAATTTCATGCGTTTCTAGTTTTCATTAGAGAAATGATTGAAAAACCACGTGTTCATTCAAAGTAAATTTGAAAAGATTGTAAAAAGATTTGAGGCGACCCTATAGTTTGATTCGAGGAGAAAATATACTTTGATTCGAGGTGATAAGTATGGAAATAAGTAATCTTGATGCAATGTGCTTTAAGAGGTTATGATGGGAGACTTGTATTCAAGGAAATGTATAGTACAGTGATCGGCAGTGTTGGTCTGAAGTAGCTTCAAATATTTCTAGTCCTTATTCATCGTTCTTCATAAGGACTAGGGGGCTATTGATAAGATTACAAATTATTATAATAGTTATAATAAGTGGTTTTATAAAGTTATTAGAGGAGATATGCATTAATTGCAAATATAAGGGACTAACGTGCGATTTGCCCATTTGTGTAACTATTTTAGTTAATCTCCCAACGTTCCTATAGATAAGGCTAGAGAAAATGAATAAATAACCTGACTTTACTTTCTTAATTTGGATGCTATCTTTTCTGTCTCTCAATACAATCTAATCACTTTCATTCTTTCTCTAAATTTACAAATACAATTCAAAGTTTTATACTAAAAATTCATTATACCTAATATTTGGTGTGGTTTATTTTCGTTTGAGGGTAATTTTGTAACTTTGTTCTAGAGTTTTGTGGGAAGTTTGTGAGTATTTAATGTTTGGGTAGAATGTAGAGGGAGAATTGAGCTGCCTAGTTGTATTTAATTTTCATTACCCCCATTTAATGTTGGTGGTTGGGTATTTATACCCTTATATTTGGGTCATATGGGCTTTCGGGTCGTGTTTAATGGATTCGGGTCGAGTTTAAAGACCCATTAGTTCTAAGTAAGTAAATAAGCAGCTTAGTCAAAAAGTGATTATGTTTTAAGTACTTTAGTTATGTTCGGATAGTTCATGGATGATAGTTGTCCGAACTGCATCTGTCCGGGGAAATGGACATTGTCCGAATTGACCTTGTCCGGTTCCCATAAAGTGTGGTGACAGAATCCGGACTCATCAGTAGCCCCTTTTTTAGATGGTGTTCAAAAACCTTGGGCAAGACCTAAAAAACAGCCTGTTGCTGGTGACAGTTACATCCGGACAGGTCTTTCGAACTGTGTAATAGCTTTTATCCGAACTGAAAAAGTTCTTGAAACCTAAACGGTTTCTTGCCAAAATTCGTGGGACACGTGTCTCTCTCTGGTTCGTTATATCAGCCGTTTTTTCACCTAGAATGGCGCTCCCACCTTCTTTAAAAAGTAACCTCTTCATTTAATGAAGATGACATCAGCGCCGTCTTTAATTATTGCAACCCTTTCGAAACGTCCTAGGTATCAAAGAACTTTTTGCACATTTACTATAAATTAGTCACTCATTTACTGTTTTACCATCCTCTTCAATCTTACTTTGCTTAAACTTCAAAGTTTTCTCTCAAAAACAAAAACCTTCTTCTCGGTGCGAGTTTATGTTCAAAGTAGGAAAGCTTTAATCAAAGGTGGGTGGCTTAATTTATCGGAGTTAGAAAAGGCCCAAAAGGTTGAACGAGAAAGGCGCATCGCTGCCGGCCTCCCCGTCTCTCCTGCTGACAAACCAGTAACACCAAGCACAAAGCCTGATCAGGGCTCTTCTTTAACTAGAAGCATTAAACCCAGGAAGATGTTCCAAACCAGACTCTCACCAATTGTTTCAGGCTGGTCGGTTTAGGAATCAGAGCCCACTGTCGAACCAGGGCAAGTTTTCACTAGTTTTAAGAGGCCTTCTCCTTTCATAGCCATGGGATCAGATGCTGATGCCTCTCCAGAGAAGTTAGTCGATCGGAGAAGAGGTCGCCTGGTAAAAGGGCAGGCTTCAAAAGGTACACCTTCTAAATCAGGGGCCAAAGACAGCAACACGGGGTCAGAGGCACCCATAAAAGTTCCTAAGGACAAACTGTCAGGACCAGAGGCATCTAGCTCAAGCCTCCGGAAAGAAGCCACTGCATCTGAGCCCCAGCCGGAGGTCAGAGTTCAAGAAAATATTTAAGCCCAACAGTCCGGAGGCCAGACTGAGCCAACTTCTAACTCCCGTTACCCACAAACAGCTGAAAACCCCTCCTTGGTTATGGAAGAAGTAATGGAGGATTCTGTTGAAGAGGCTCCCTTTGAGTCCGAAGTCTCCGGGCAAACGAGTGAGGCTCTTGCTACCAAGAAGGACAAAGGCAAAGATAAACTATGCTTAAGGCATCCTGACTTACCGGAGGTCCTTGTGGGAAAAGTGGGACCTTGTTTCCACAAGGTAAATGTTAAGTATTTGATAGCTTTGCAAAAAATTAAATATGCCTTCATCCACACAGCTGAACTGGGTCGGATGCGAACAAAGTGGGGGATTCCGAAGAATGTAAAAATAAGGATCCCAATAGACCCTGAAACACCAATGGACTGCAAGCTTAGTGAAATAATTATTTTCACTGAACTTTTTAACTAGGGACTAAGGTTTCCCTTAGATCCGGAGATAGTCAACTACTTCCACCTCATCAAGCTTTGCCCAAGTCAACTGAGCCCTAATGCCTGGTACACTCTCATGGCCTGTATCATGGCCTCCAGGCTCTCCGGAATTCCTCTTCCAATGGACGAATTTGCAGCTGTGGCCAGCCTCTGTAGAAACCACCATATTCCCTTCTATCACTTCAACATGGGTAATAACTATAAAGCAGTGGATGACCTGCTCGAGTCGGAGAGAAATTGGAGGACTCACTTCGTGTTTGTGAGTGGTGCTTGGGAGAATGAGAGGAAGATCAAAGCCGGAGTCAACTCGAGTCTCCTCACCAGCAGATGGCGAAGCGCTAGTAAGAATCCCACCTTACACTCTCATTTTTATTTTTATCAAACTTGTTTAACTAACTTGTCTTGTCTTTTTTTTACAGTGCTGCCTAAAGATTTCAACGACCACCTGAAGGCCGGGCAGATTACCTGTACTAAGATAAATGCTTGGGCAGCTGAAAAGTGGGAAAATCGCTTCCCCAACGCCTTTACCGAAGGCAATCTTGCAAGGTCCTATCTGTGGAACACCACTGACCGGAGGGACTTATCCTGGGAGGAACTTACCACTCCACCCCCTCCGGAAGTAGTCCTCAAGAGAACACACGCACCAGATGTGGCATTGTATCTACCTGGTCGAGCCAAGGCCCCAAGTAAGATGAAAGGCAAAAAAGGAAAGGGCAAGAAGAGTGCGGTTGAAGCTAATCCCACCAAAGGGGAGGAAATTGCCCCAACAAACCAAGAGAGGCCAGTTCCAAGTCAGATTGATTTTGCTCTACTAGAGGTAGTGGAGCACGAGAGTACTAGGGAAGAGGCAGGATCTCCAAAACCTCCAAGGGTTCCTAAGAGAGGCAGGAAACGGGGGGCAGAGAGCAAGGATATGAAGGCCAAGAAGAAAAAGACCTCCAGGGGTGATGAGATTTCTCTCCGGCCCTCGGAGCCCCTTCCTCCTGTTGACCCTACTGATCCAACAAGAGCAGAAGAGATCCCTGGTGACTTTCAAACTGATGAGGTTGGAGGAGGAGACATCAGTATTGACGGTGCTGACAATACTGGGCTTGAAGGGCTTGGTGACTATTTTGAAAACCTCCCCAGAGATGATTTTGCTGGACCCTACCTCCCTCCAAGCACTTAGAATATTGTCACCTTCAATGGTAAGTCTTTCACTGTTTCAAGTGAAAGGGATGTTATAACTCACTCTATATTGAGTAATGTTCAGCCAGTGCTTGTTCTGGAGAAACAAGTGCGAGGTCAGTCAGCGATCATCACGACCTTTAATTCTGACAAGGAGAGATTGTCCGGAGACCTCCTCATTGCCAACCAAAATGTTGATGTTCTGAAGAGAGAACATGAGGAGTTAAAGAAGAATCAGGAGGGTTGGGCCACAAAAGTAGCTACCTTAGAAGATGCAATCAAAGAGCTCCGGTCAAAGCAGTCCGAGTTGGAGAAAGATCTCTCCTCTTCGAAAGAGGAGGTGAAGGCTAAGGATGTGGTCATTCATACTTTGACCAATGACAAGATTTCGCTCGAGGATTCGGTGTCTTAGGTTGCACAGGAAAAAGCTGATCTACTAAGGGAGCAAGAGGAAAAAATTCAAGCCAAAATTGATGCTTATGCCAACAATGTGATAGATACTCAGGAAGAGATGTATGCCAAAGTGAAGTCGGACATGGTCTTGTTTTTTCATGAAAAGTTCCCGAAGAGGAATCTGGGAGATTTGTGGACTTACGTAGAGTACGAAGACCTTCCATTCCACACTATGGTTGATGGAGACTTGCATGATTATTCTAGTGCTGACTCATCTGATGAGGAAGAGAACACCGGGGAGAGTCCAAATGAGGAGAACGATGACCTCAAGAAGAAGAAAAAGAGTGAGGCTGAGACATCTTCAAACGCTCAGTCTTAGAGTAATTATCTTTTCATTTTTGTTTTGATTGAACCAAATTCCTTGGATGGCCAAGGCATTTTTGTAACTGTGACCGGTCTTCGACCGGATAGATCTGTTTGTTTTGACAATTTAAAGTCCTTGGATGGCCAATGCACTTTGGTTGTTTTAATAAGTATCTTTATTTTGCACAATTCTTGCATTCTTTCATAGTTTTTTCAATTTTGGTGGCTAATGTTTAAACTGTCCTTAGATATTTCATAAATATTCTAAAGTCAGAGTGTTTAAATTCTCCGATGACAAATGTTTAAGTAGTCATCACTCCCTTTATCCAACCCGGCCAGTGTTTAAATAAAAATTTGACAAGAAACAAAGTAAAAACACTCCGAATTTTTAAGAAGGCATCAAGTTTTATAAAACAGCCCGGACACCGCATTAAAACCTCCCCGCGCCACCAGGGTAGGAAAAAGTATGCCCCCAAATATTTACAAGAACTTTTAAACAAGTAAATATTTACATAATTCCTACTCCAAGTACATCCGGAGGTGCTCAATGTTCCAAGGGTGATTCAAAATCCTTCCATCTTTGTCTTGGAGCCGGTACGTTCCAGGCTTAAGTTTTTCAATAACCAGATAGGGTCCTTCCCAAGTTGGAGCCAATTTACCGAACTGCCTCTCTTTAGTGTGTAGGAAAACTTTTCTCAACACCTTATCTCTCGGTTGAAAATCCCTTCTCTTGATTTTAGAAGCAAACCTGCTTCTCATCAAACCTTGACAGTGCACAGCTCTAAGGTGAGCCTTAACTCTTCTTTCCTCTATCAAGTCAAGTTGACCTCTAATAGCCCCCTAGTTAGCGTGTTCGGAGAAATTATGAGCTCGAAATGAAGGGAAAGTTGATTCTATGGGAGCTATGGCATCCATCCCATAGACCAAAGCAAAAGGTGATTCTTATGTTGCAGCCCCCCGGTGTAGTCCGGTAAGCCCACACAACTTCTTGCAAATAACTAGTCCGGTAACCCCTTCTAAATTTTTCTTCAAACCGGACAGTATAGTCCTGTTAGCCACCTCAACTTGACCATTTGCTTGTGGGTGGAAAGGTGAAGAGAAGCAATGTTGTATACCTCTAGAGGCACATAAACTCTCCATTTCCTTGTTGTCAAACTGTGGCCCATTGTCTGTTGTTATCTTTTGTGGAATTCCAAATCTGCAACAGATATTATATAAAATGAATTTTATAAAAGCTTTTTATGTTGTTCCTGCCAACGGAGCTGCTTCGACCCACTTCGAAAAATAATCAATAGCAACAATTATTGTCCTGCATCCTCCGGATGCCATAGGTAGAGGTCCCACCAAATCCATCCCCCATCGAGCAAAAGGTATAGGCTCCTAAATTGACTCTAAAGGGATGATTGGGATATGAATCTCATTGCTATATCTCTGGCATGGGTCACACCTCCTCACCAACTCCTTAGCATCTTGCATTACGGAGGGCCAATAATAACCAGCCAACAAAACTCTCCTTCTTAGAGCCCTGAAACCACAGTGAGCTGATCCCTCACCATCATGTAATTCGGAGAGCACTACTTAAGACTCATCGACCCCCAAACATCGTAAGAGGGGTTTACTGTAAGACTTCTTATAAAGAATATCTCTTAGTATGATAAAACCATGAGCCTTAGACTTTACTTTTCTTGGTATTGACTTATCCGGAGGCAAGATGCCATCTGAGAGATATTGAAGGAGTGGAAACCTCCAATCTTGTGGATGTTTCATCTGTATATCGAAGCTTTCTTCCTCTTTACCCATACTGAGTTGAATGGAAGGGCACTCCAGCACATGGATCCAAGGGTAGGATTCAGTATAGGCTATGGTTGCCAGGGAGTCTGCTAGTTCATTTTCTGTTCGAGGTATGTGCTCATAAACAATGCTCTTGAACTTAAGTGCCACATCTTTGAGAAGAAATAAGTATTTTATTAGCTGCTTCTTTTTTGCTTCAGATTGACCTTGCGCATGATGAATAAGAAGCTGAGAATCACTCATCAACTTGACCCTTTTGGCTCCACAAATAAGAGCTAACTTTAAACCAGCTATAGCAGCTTCATATTCAGACTCATTATTAGAAGCCCTAAAAGCAAAACATATAGCTTGGTACATTTTGTCACCATACAGAGAGGTCAAGCATACCCCTGCACCATATCCCATAGTACTTGATCCACCATCAGTCCGGACGACCCAGACCTTTTTATTTTCACATCAGTTATTTGCTCTGTATCCCTATTTGAATGGAATTCAACTAAGAAATTAGCCACACCTTGGGCTTTGATTGCTGTCCGAGGAGCAAAATTAATATCAAAGTCCCCCAGTTCCACTGACCACTTAGTCATTCTATTCGAAATTTCTGCCTTTTGAAGAACGTTTTTCAGAGGATAGGATATCTCGACAATAATAGGATGAGCCTGAAAATAAGGCCTCATCTTCCTTGCAGCAATTACGAGGGCTAATGCTAACTTTTCAAGCTTCAAATAGCGTTTTTCTGCATCTATCAAGCTCTTGCTGATGTAATACACCGGACGAGGATAATATCTACCTCCCTTACTAATACAGCACTTATGGAACAACTGGAAACTGTCAAGTAAATGAAGAGTATCTCTCCATCAACAGGTTTAAACAGAGTCTTGGGAGAGGACATATGTTTTTTAATTTCATTAAAGGCCTCATCACATTATGAAGTCCAGTCGAATCCCTTTGCCCTTTTTAAAGTTTGAAAGAACGGGGCACACATGTCCGAAGACCTTGAAATGAATCGATTTAACGCAGCCAACCTCCCAGTCAATCTTTGTACTTCTTTAATATTTCGAGGAGGTTCCATTTGGAATAAAGCATTAAGCTGGTCCGGATCAGGCTGTATCGCTTGCTCACTTATTATATATCCCAGGAATTTCCTGGACTGTACTCCGAACACACAAATTTCTGGATTTAGTTTCAAATTTACTTTTACTAAGTTAGCAAAAGTTTCTTGGAGATCTGTCAAGTGTAGCTCTTCGTCCACACTTTTTACCATCATGTCATCGATGTATACTTCCATATTTCTTCCAATTTGATCAGCAAAAGCTTTGTTTACTAACCTCTGATAAGTAGCCCCATCATTTTTTTAACCCAAATGGCATTACCTTGTAACAATGAAGGCCCCTATCAGTAACAAACGTAGTATGCTCCTGATCCTTCAGATCTACTTGAATCTGGTTGTACCCGGAGAAGGCATCCATGAAAGATAGTAGCTTATTCCCAGATGTGGAATCTACCAACTGATCAATCCGAGGAACTGGGTACAGATCTTTTAGGCAAGCTCTATTGAGATCTGTGAAATCGATACACATGCGCCACTTGCCATTTTTCTTTTTTACCAAGACCGGATTGGCTGTCCATAAAGGATATTGAGACTCCTTTATGTGCCCCATTTTGGTAAGTCTGTCGACTTCTTGAACTATGAAATCGACCTTTTCCTTGGAAAAATCTCTCCTCTTTTGCACCACAGGTGATATGTCTCTTTGGACGGACAGTTGGTGTGATATAATAGTTGCTGGTACTCCGGTAACATCAGCATTGCACCAAGCAAAAACATGCTGATGGTCTTTTAAAAACTTCAACATTTTACCCTTTAGTTCAGATGTCATTTTGGACCCTATCTTAACATTTTTCAATCTTCCAAAGTATGTGTCTTGACTTCTTCAACCGGTATTAACACTCCAGGGGCCTCTCTGGGGTCATCAATTTCACCCTCACCCCCAGAAAGCCCCTCAAACTGCTATTCTTCATTGATACGAACTGCCCCCAACGTCCGAGGAGCCAGTGCTGTTGCATAACACTCCTTTGCTATTTTTTGGCTGCTTCGAACAACTCCCACTTGTCCTTGCACATCGTATTTCAAACATTGGTGGACTGTTGAGGCCACTGCATGCATCCTAGAGAGCCAAGACCTCCCTAGAATAGCATTATAACAAGTGGGACAATCCACTACGATAAACAGTATTCTAACCATCTTCTTAAAAGGGCCCTTGCCCAACAAAAATTCTTCTTTAAACTCCTCGATTACATCTGCTGAGCTTCCAGTGAAACCCACAATTGACCTGTTCGAACGCTGAATTACCGCAGGATTTTTCATCTTTTTATAGGAAGTTAAAAAGAGGATATTGGCCGAACTCCCAGTATCTACCAAAATTCGTCTTATGTCATTGCCCCCAATGGATGCTCCTATGACAACAACATCTTCATGAGGACCTGCTATATCCCTTAAGTCGTCCTCATTGAAAACAATAAAGGGAAATGGAATCTGCGATTGATAAAAAGTCATGCCTCCCTCCAGTTGGGTAGCTAAAGTATGAACATGCCTCTTTCTTGAAGAAGCAGTGGGTGCTGTCATGGTATCCCCTCCGAAAATTGTGAGTGACTCAAAAAAGTTAATAAGCCCGGACACTGTTTTACAACGTTCCTCAATGGTACCCACTCTATTTCGAGTTGGATCGGGGTCCAAGTACTCTGACTCTACATCGAACCTCTCGATTATCACCATAGCTCCTTCCGGAGCGGATGTGCCTGCATTGTTTGGTCCGGCCCGATGAGCATTATCAGGTCTATTTCCTCCTCTTCTTTTGACATATGCTCCCAACTTTCCTCTTTCAATTAAATTCTGGACTTCTTGCTTTAAAGCAATACAATCCCCAGTGGTATAGCCAGTATCATTATGATATTGACAGAAGCAATTGTTACGATGCTCCATAGGAGATTGTAGCGCAGTCGGCCTTCTATAGTGTACTTCTTCCTTTGTTTTGTCATAAATGGTGGCTATACTTTCTTTTAACTCAGCAAACCACTCCGGTTGAATCCAAGGCCCTCTCTTATTTCTAGATTGCTGACTCTGGGCAGGTGCAGCTGGCTGAGACTGAGCTTTAGCCTTGTTATGACCCTGCCCGGCCTCCCTTGCCTTGTTCTCGGACTGATTTTGGTTGGGGTTTGGTGCAGCCGGGGCAGACCTCACCTGCCTGTACACCCTAGTTTTGTTTGTTTCATCCACGTTAATTTGTTTTCCAACCCGATTCAGTAAACCTCCCCATGTCATAGCCTTTTTTCTGGTCACTGAATCAGCCAAATTTCCAGGGTTTAAGCCCTGCCTTAGAGAAGTTATTGCTACCTGTTCGAAGCAATCAGCCAACCCATTTTTGGTGTTTACAAAGCGACTTATATATTCATCCAGAGATTCATTCGACTCTTGGGCACAATGGATAATTGTGTCTCTATTTCCCTTTACCTCCTTACTTCCAACAAACTGCCTCCGGAAGGCCACCCAAAAGGTATCAAAATTTCTGATGCACCCCTGTGGTAGGCTGTTATACCACTTCAGGGCACTCCCTGTAAAATACTGGGAGAATGCTCTACAAAACAACTTATCATCATCATCGAAATTCATCATGAAATTTTTGAACTGTTCCAAGTGATTGTCCGGGTTTTTACTGCCATCGTATTTTTCCATTTTCGTACTATCAAACCTCTTGGGGAGGTTCCCGGACAGGATCTTGGATGATAATGGAGATTGTCTCCAATTCCGGCCATAGTTGAAAACAGTATCCTCGTTAGGAGTTGCAAAGATACCTGGTTCATCATGGAAGGAAAAAAGATCCACCAGCATCCGGTCAATGTGTCTCCGGCTATGAGATGACCCTTTGCCTATATGCCTTTTTAACTTTCTATGCCTATCCCTTTTTCTTGAATACTTTTTAACCAACTTTTGTTTCTTTTTAGATCGGCCTTCATCACTACTGGATGACAGAGATTCTTCAACTCCATCTTCGCCCGATGAGCTACTAGAAGATTCTGAGTCTGAATTAGAGCTCTCCACCGGTTTAGACCGGTGAGACTTTTTAGAGCTAGCATGAGTCTTCTTCGTACTTACATGGATTTTCGAAGGCTTATGCTCTCTAGGGTTGTCACTATGATGAGAAACTGATGCCTTTAACTTTTCTTTTATGTCCATCTTTGCCCTCTCTGCCCTCGGGGCTTCTATCTCGCCCTTTAATCTATCACGCTCCTCGATGGTATATTCATCATTTTCTCCCACCACTTCAAGCAAAGCTGGTGGTACTTCCGGTGTGTCTGGATTCATTCGAACTGGTTTTTCTGATGGTTTTGAATGCTAAATTCAGGCACCGTCGTCCTCCCACTATGGTCGCCAATTTGGTGTGGTTTATTTTTGTTTGAGGGTAATTTTGTAACTTTGTTCTAGAGTTTTGTGGGACGTTTGTGAGTATTTAATGTTTGGGTAGAATGTAGAGGGAGAATTGAGCTGCCTGGTTGTATTTAATTTTCATTACCCCCATTTAATGTTGGTGGTTGGGTATTTATACCCTTATATTTGGGCCATATGGGCTTTCGGGTCGTGTTTAATGGATTCGGGCCGAGTTTAAAGACTCATTAGTTCTAAGTAAGTAAATAAGCAGCTTAGTCAAAAAGTGATTATGTTTTAAGTACTTTAGTTCTGTTCGGATAGTTCATGGATGATAGTCGTCCAAACTGCATCTGTCCGGTGAAATGGACATTGTCCGAATTGACCTTGTCTGGTTCCTATAAAGTGTGGTGATAGAATCCGGACTCATCAATATTAATGACCACTAACTGAAGATGTAAAAATTTCCTCTAGGTCCAAGAAGATGAAAAACCCAAGTTAACATTGCAGAAATTATTACTAATATTTGTTTTTTTTTTCATTTTAACCTAATCACACAAAATTTAAGAATTCTTACCACTTACGATATACCACGAATGCTTAAAGACAACCACTTAATTCCATACCTTAAGGTCCACAATCCGAAAGATCTATTCCCTGGATGACAAAGGGAGCTTCAACCATGAAACTTTGGCCTATTTTTTTTAATCTCATGACAATTAAAAACACATACAAAGAGATTGAGTAAAATCCTTAAGAACTTTAGCTGACAAAATAAAAATTGAGCTCTAGTACGCTTGTCGAGTAAAAAAAGACAAACTTAATAAGCTAAAGACGACCCGCATAAAAAATATGTTTAGAAGTCCAAATCCCAATTTCACCAAAAATCTTATCGATAAATATCATATACTAATTATAGGTGAGCCGACCAATAATTAGAGGAACCCGAAGATACTTGACCAGAAGGGAAACAAGCTTGTAACTTAATATAGTAACTAAGTCGGTCTTAAGAGAATCTCAAATATCGGACATGAAAATATGAATTATGTTAGGGCTAACTTAGAGACTTCATAAATTATTAAACTAAAAAAAGACATCATAATCACACTAAGCGAATACACATCAGTCCTGCAAAAATCGTAAGACCACCCGCAAAATAAAAGTTTACAATTTAAGTTCGTGACATTTATAAATGAAACAAGCTTACTATGAAGGAGAGCATAATGTTTATTACCGATCGAGGATTGCATTGTTATCGAGTAATTCCCTTTGGTCTCATGAATATTGGAGCTACTTATCAAAGATTAGTAAACAAAGATTTTTCCACCCAACTATGAAGAAATATGAAGGTTTACATAGATGATATGTTGGTAAAAAATGCGAAGGATGAGGATTATTTTCAAGACTTGGAAGAAACTTTCTCTAATCTAAGAGCTATTTGTTTGAAGTTAAATCCTGAAAAATGTACCTTTGGGGTACGTTCAGGAAAGATTTGGGGTTATATAGTGAGTAAAAAATGATTGAAGTTGATCCAGAGCAGTTGAAGTACAAATTCCGAGGGGGAGGTTGGTAGCTTTAAACAAATTTATTTGTAGATCTTCCGATAAGTGTGCTCTATTTTTTCAGGTTTTATGGCAAGCTAACAAGTTTTGTTAGACATTAGAGTGTGACAAATCATTCGCAAGAATGACAGAACATTTTTTCTTCCCCGAAGATTTTGACCAAGCTTATTTTAGGTGAGGAGTTGTTCCTCTGTATTGAAGTCTCAAATTTTGTGGTAAGTGCAGTCTTAGTAAGGGAGATTGATGATTATCCACGACTTGTATATTATGTGAGTAAACATCCAAATAAAATATATTTAAAATTGGAGAAGTTAACATTGGTATTGGTCATAGTTGCTCGAAAATCCATCCTTAGGTCAAGCTTAGTCGATCATAGTTTCAACTTTATTCCCATTAAAGTATGTTTTTCAAAAGCCAGACATTTTGGGAAGGATAACAAAGTGATGTGTAGAATTGGGAGATTATGATATCAATTTTATTCCACAGACAATAATCAAGCCTCAAATTTTGGCTCATTTTATCATGAAATTTCATTCAGCGAGACCGAATTCCAAGGAGATGAACAACGAATGAGCATAATTAGGGAAGGAATGGTTGAAACTTTGAAGGGATCGAGTATTCAGGGTCATGAGCGAGAGTTCATTTAGTGGCTCTGACGAGGGAGACTATGTATAAAACCATACAGTTCAGATTTAAAGCATCAAATCATGAGGTAGAGGATGAGGCAACACTTGCTGGATTGAGATAGTGATTTAAAATCTTTGGTGAGCCATATGTCAAGAAATTCTAGAGGTAAGAAAAGATCCACTTATAAGATACTTGAGAGAGTTAAAGGGTTTAACAGTCATGTCTGAAAGCACACATTTGAACATACCTAACATAGGTCAAAATTCTATTGTTAATTATAAACTTGGATTTCGGTACAAGAAACCTCATATATAACGAATAAATCTAAGCAATGCCAATATTCTGAAAATGTATTCATGACTATAGAAGAAGAATATCGAGATTGACGATTCGATTTGAAAGAATTTTTGGTTAAGAGAACATTACTAGTTGATACGAAATTGCCTCTAAGGCTGAGGTTCAAAGTGCATAGATTTACAGTTCTTGGGGATCTGTTATACAAAAAGTCTTTGAATTGACCATTGTTATGGTGTTTGAGGAATAATGAATCTCAAATGATTTTTTCTAAGTTACACGATAGGGAGGTTCTGTTTATTATGGTTTCAAGACTTTAACAAGAAGAGATTTTTGGAAGGGTATTATTGGCCCACTGTAATGATTGATACTAAGTCTTTAGTTCAAAGTTGTGATATTTGTCAAATATTTTCTAACACAATCCATAAACCAGTTCTGCCATTGGATTTAATATTTGAAGCACTCCTATTTGATCGAATGTGGGATAGATCTAGTAGGTCGTCTACCAATGGATTCCGGGGGCGTCAGACTATTATAGAGTAGTTAATTGTTTTTTGAACTGGGAACAAGGTGATCCCTTAAATGGGAAAAAAGCTAATGATCTCATCAAGTTTATTTCAATCAAACATTTGTTGTATATTTAGGGTTCCACAGATTATTACCACTGATAATGGGCCACAATTCAATAATAAATAGATGAAAACCTATTGTTCATCAAGGGACATCAATCAATGTTTTTCAACACCATTTCCTCGTCAAGAAAATAAACAAGTTGAAGTTACTAATAAAAACATCTTGGATAGTCTTATAAATAATTTAGAGGGTGCGACTGGAAAATGACCAAAAAATTATATTCAAGAGGTGTTATGGGCTTACAGAACAACCTCTCAAACAAAAAGTTGTGAGTCACCTTTCATTCTAGTATGGGATCGATACGGTGAGCCCAGTGCAATCTAATCATCTATCTTATAGAATACTCAATTATTCTGAGGATGGTAATGAAGAAGCCAGAACGGCACACATGAATTTCTAGAAGAAAAAAATACAATTCACTATTAAAAAATGACGCAAAATATATATGTATCTAAGATTAGCCGAAGAATTTTTAAGGTGGTTGATAAAGTTTTGAGGTATATATTCTCGCATGAAAATAATAAAAGGCTTGGTTAGTTGGATCTGAACTGGGAATGGACATATTCAGTGGTAGAAAAGAGAAAGCATGGATTGTATCGCTTGAAAGATGGATAATGAATACCATTACATCATACTTGGGATATAGAGCATTTGTGTTTGTATTGTGAGTAATATTGTGATTATTGATTTGAGGATTATCTTGATTATCGGTGTATGCCATAGTGACATACTCTTTCCTCTCTTGATGACTTATGAATGTTTTAATGAGGTGTATATATAGTTGGTATTATGAATATAATACTTTTTTGCCAATACATCAAATGTGTAAAATTTATCTTGGTTTAAATAAATTGGAAGACCAATAGTTTTAGTTTGGAAACTAAAATATTAATCAATGGTTAAAGTTTCAAATTTCCACTTTCCAAAGTAATAATTTGTTAAGTACCAATTTACAAAGTGACATTTTTTGAGATGATCATTTTCAGAGTATAAATTTCTCAAGGTGATAATTTACCAACTACTAATTTTAGAAATGATAGTTTCTGAAATGTCATTTTTTAGGATGATTATTTTTGGAATATAAAGTTTTCCAGGTGATAATTTTTCAAGTGCCAATTTTCAAAGTGATATAATGTTGTGATAATGAGAAGTTATATAGTGATAATGTTTATGGTAAATTTATAAGTTATAATGTGATAGATGACAAAGGTGAAGTAATGATAAAGCTAATATTTAACTGGACGATTCAAACGATACCATGTGATAGCCATTAACAAAACTTGAGATAAAAGAAAAACTAAGGTAACACATAATCGATTGAGATGGAAACTGTCTTGTGTTATTAATTACATTCTTTGATTTTGGAAGAACTATCTGAGCTATTATCTGAAGAGTTTCCTTCAGTTTCCAAAATTTTATTTTATGAAGAATTAGAGTTGCTATTTTCATCATATTCTGATTCAGAGCCTTCAGATTCACTTGGAGCAATTTTGAAGATAGCTTTGAGATGTTGATCTTCAGGTACGATATATCAGTAGTCCTTTAGGTTGAGCTTCGGCAATCGCCTATAGAATAAGAATTAAGAATATTCTGGATTCCTTTTCATGAATTTTTAACGTATCAAGACCATCATCGGCACATTTGTTAACAACAACGCTAATAACAGACTTTTTTATCTTTCTTAACTTAAATTTTGAATACTTTTATTTCTTCGAGGAATTTGTTTCTTCCATCTTATATTTCCTGATATAAGTTGTTGAGTGCCTCATATTTTCATGGCTCTTCTTGCATATTTTCCTTGTGTTTTGTTGTTAGATACTTTTTTCTCTACATTATGCCATTATGAAATTTAAATTTGTCTTCTTCGAAGACATGAAATTGTTCAACGAGATTTCTTTGAGAACTTTCAACTCATATTTTGTTAGCAATGTATTATATTAAAATATGAACAAATTCCTTAGCTACCGCTTTATATTGCTCCAACTAGTTTATATTTTAATAGCAAATTGCGTGGTGCCAATCTCAAATGGTTTGGCATTTATTTCTACAGGTGTCACAGGTTTAACCATGTTTTGAAGTGTAACTGATAGTTTGTCGAAATGATATAGTAAAAATTAGTCTTATGAGGAAGATGGTTGATGGTTGTTCACCGGATGAACTGGTGAGTGATTTTCGGGGAGAGAATTTTGGTTTTTAGCAGGAGTATTAGTGAGGTTATCATAAGGTTGTCAATAGGGTTGGCACTTTGGCAAAAGTAAGGCTCGTTATCAAAATTTGATTTTCTTGATTTTCTTCATCATCTTCAATTAAATCCAGTGTGGAATTAGGGGAGGATCCATCTACAACTTGATCAATTGAAAATTCTTTGGAATTTTTGAAAGAACGAGTTTTTTTTTCAAAGCTACTGTTTTCTTTCTTTTAAAAATTTCAGGTATAATGGTTTTGGTGTCGGGTACTTCATCAAATTTTTGTTCTTTTCTTGTTTGGACTATACTTTTACTTCTTTTTTTCCCTATGGATGTTTGACCCTCAAATTTATTCTTCACCTTAAGGCCATGAGCTTTATTCCTATAAGGAATAATAACACGAGCATCTGGGGCACCTAGTCTTTTAACAACATCGACTGAAGCAGGGGGATCCATTATTCTTTCAACAACTATGACTGTCTCGAGAGAAGTCTTCAAAAAAATTCTTTGCACATGGTTTAGTGGGACGAAGCATTGTTAAAACTCGTTTGACCATTTATTTTTTCCCATTTACTTAGCTTCAAAAAAGTCTTCTAGACAACAACGAGGTGTTCTTGGAAGCACTTCATAATTTATATAGAATATTAACAAATTTAGTTAAAAGTTATCAACATAGTAATTGTGAAAATAAGGAAATCTTACTTGTGTTTTTCCATTTCAAAGACAGCCTTCGAGGATTATCAGTTGAAATATACTTCCTATTTTCCCAGCACCTACTTATGAAAAATAATTTATTCTTCCATGTGTTGTTCACTTCGAGGAGGTCGTTGACTATTTTTGAAGCAATTTCTAAAATAATATAATAGAATAAAGACATAAATTCTTTGACAAGTCTGTTTTTTCTATGAATTGCTCGACCGTAAGTTTGATATTCGAAAGTCTTGAGGCCATGATACAGGAAAAGTAATGTAAATCATAGATTAAGGCTAGCACGGTTGGGACACAAATTGATCAGTTTACAGCAATGAACGATAATGAGATCCAATGAGAATTGAAAACCCTAATTTAAAATTTATGGGTATACAATTAATTCATCTGCACCACATGATAAATGAGTTTTTCTGATGCAGGGAACGAGAATGAAGATGGATTCGGGGATTCCCTATTTTTTTCAAAATACAAGCGTGTCAGATTCTGCAAAATACTCATATTGTACTTTGCTAAGTGCAATAAGGTAGTATGAGAGTACTTGTTAAAAATTCTTACTAAGATTGACAACTAATTTAGTAGGAAGTGTAATAGCGTTGGCCAAAGATCCTCGCATAATTCATTGCATCTATTCTGCAACAGCCATCAAGTCATAAAAGTCATACATCTTTCTCTTGGTGCTCACAAACCTTTGATTATATTTTTTTCAAACTTTCTTTAGGCTATGTTTATAGTGGATGATGTAATCATCATCCTTTTTATTGATTTAGAAACAAGTGATTCTTGAATTTTGGAAGGTTGTTGAACCAAATTAAGGCATTTGTTGTTTAATGTTAGAACATATCCCTACATTTCATAATGTTATCTGCTCCCGGATACTTCAACATGCCCTTTTTACATTTCTCAACATAATGATTTGGATAGACTTTTCCACTAAATTTGTTCATCTTGTGGTCATTAAAGTTTAGCGGTAAATGTTCGTACAAGATGTTTCGCACAAACGAGGATTCATTTTGTAGATCTTCCTCACCAATGCCAAAAATGTATTTTGATTTATTCATATAAACATGTTCCATAAATGGGATATGTATGATGGTGTCTTAATCATTACACTGCTCGACCAAATTTTTCTCATTTTTATTATGATAAAAAAGTTGATGGATATCGATTATAGTAGTGCATCTAGGTTGTGGTATCATAAAAAATATTTGACTAAGCTGCAGGGTATGGGCCCAAAGGATCCTGCTGATTCATGTATTATAGAGGTGGCATATATTGGTAGTATATCCTTTGGGCATATTTGAGGGAACTCGCGGTATAATTGTGTGATTCTGTTGAAACAAATGTTGCATTTGTGGTGTTTGTTACTCTTTATTAATTGGATAGATCTTTGGATCAGCAGTTGGGGATTAAAATTTTAAACGACCTCATGGTTGCGATACAAGGTCTTTTTGATGATTTAACCAACCTTCTTGATGAGCCACATGAATTTATTTGTAATTATGGCTGATTCAGGCTGGGCGGAGAAGCATGTTGACCATTTTGCCGAAGGGAATCATCAATTGTCGAGGGTGCTTTCTTTTCAATGTTTCCATATTGGGTTGTTTAATGCGGTGTTCTTCTCTTTTCCTATCATCTATGTATCTATATGTAGGGGCCATAGTTCTTCTCTTTTGGCTATGGTGGTGACGTCAACATTTTCACTCTTATTGGAGGATCCCTAATTTTAGTGGTCATTCGTAGCATTTGTTTTGTTCATGAAAAGAACGTTACGTTGATTGGTCATGTTCTTATTATGGAGTTTGTTTTATAATTTCTTTCTTCATCGTCATCTTTAGGACGTTGGGTTTTGAATTTTATTTCCGGCTAAGCAGTCACGCAAATCGTCCTAACTTCATCATCCCTTGGTTACCTTGCTAGCGGTTGTAAATCTACTGACTGGAAAGGCAACATGTAGATCTTGTTCGCCAATTCTTCTGTTGTTATCGTTCATGTCAATAAAAAGAGTTTTCTTTTATTTTGAATTCTCCACAATTGTTTCTTCTTAACTTTTCCGATTTTCGGGTGAAACAGTTTTAGATATCAGTTGGTTCCAACAAACATATCAATTTGATAAATATAATTTGACTATGATAAATTCCGATATGAATTTAAGATCTTAATATCAAAATGTAACATAGTAAAACAAATAGTAATTAATGAATTAGATATTTATCAACTAGTTAGGAAAATTTATAACACATTAGTCACCTGATTTAAATAAAATCTTATTTTTATTGTTATCGTTATCGTAGTTATTAATAATTTTTATTTAATTTTTTTCTTAATCTTTTTATTTATGTACGTGTGCAAATAAATAATATCCTTCCAACAAATCTTCTGAGTTTGGCCGAATAAACTTATAACCAATCGATCGAACAAACAAACTATGGACTATTAATAGACTGAATATATAGACGGACGAATTAGAGCCAATTATCTATTTAATGCCGCATATAAATATAAAAATACATATCACCCACAACCTCCAGAATTTACGTTTTCCAAAATGAGATAACGATATATATATATATATATATATATATTAAAAATCAATTCTTATATGCGTTGACAAAAATTTACATATAATTAAAATTAGTGATTGCTGAGCTTGGACACTTCAGGTATATTTATATGTATTGTATTTTGTGATAAAAGAAAAATTATTTAACCTTTTCTTTTCTTTTTTGAAAAAGCTTTAACCTTTAATAAATATTTTTTAATTTGAATATTTTTGTAATTAATTGATATTTTATACAGTTTAGTTATTTTGTTTTTCCGGAAAAACCTGCCGCGGCGGTTATTTTGTTTTGATTAAACATGATTGAGAAAATAAAACCTATTTTGGTTGGGACTGGACTCTGAATTCATAGTATTCCAAGTACGAGATAAACAAAATCAAATAAAAAAACAAATCGATGCGTATTATCCAAATAAATACATTGGGAAAGTTAATTGATGTCATAGGTAGTGAGAGACACATGCGACCAAAATAATTGAATATAAATGATATTACTTGGTGAGGAAGAGAATCTGCGTGATTAAGAATTCAGAGCAGCATCTCAAACTTATCAACTAAATTGAACCGGTCTTCAGCTTCTAAATAATAAATTAGATATTTATCTCTCGGGTAGCACCCACGCAACCTTATTGTTTATATATTCAATTTCCTTACTACGTAGGCGATGAGCTGAGCTACTATAATTCAGTGGACGAGGGAGAGTTAATTTTAAGATTCATTCAAGAAATAAGAAATGAATTGAGGTTTATCATTTAAAAAATGTTAATTATGAGACCAATTTTTTTACTTAAAATAAGTTTTTATATAAAATTGTCATGTATATATGTTTTAATTTTTTTTTGATTTTAAAAATTGTATTTATTAAATTATGTTTTGTGGATTTTTTGTTTGAAAATATCATTGATTTTGGTTTTTTAAGAACCAAACTAAATCCATCAATGATATTATTATTATTTTCGCGAAGTGAGTTAACTTTGGTCTCGAATCTCTTATTTTGTTTGTATAGTTCGCATCTAGTATCTAAAATCTAAGTCCCACATCTATAATCTAACATTTATCTCTCACATCTATCATCTAACATCTAACATGTAGGTCTCACATCTACCATTTCTATTTTACATTGGTCTCGCATATAACATCTAAAAAATAGGTTTTGTATCTATCATCTAGCATATAGGATTCACATTTACCATTTCCATTTTATCATGGTGTCGCATCTAGCATTTAAAATCTATATCCCACATCTATAATCTAGCATCTAGGTCTCGCATCTACCATCTCTATTTTACCCTAGACTCGCATCTAGCGACACTATATGCGAGATGCGGGACATTAGACACGAGTCGGTCTCACATCTAGCAACCCTAGATGCGAGATGTGAGACATTGGACACAGGATACATATTTCATTTTTCTCGCAAAAACGCAGTAAAAATTACTTGATTGATTTTTGTATTTTGATTTTTTTGGAAAGAGTAACAAAATTTATGATTTGTTCATGATAATTTGATTGACCCTAGAACTGTTGAGTATAAAAATCTAATTGATTGATTTAAAAGCGCATGTCCAAGGTTTAAATTTGAGATTTGTATGTTTTTAATGAAGAGTACCAAATATATCATGATGCATGTTTAAAGTATTTTGAGTCCTTGATTATTTTCTTAAAAAATTCAAAAAGAACTTAATTCAATAAAGAAAAATATTTGTTCTTAAGAATCAAGAAGTTTTGCAAAAAAAAGGGTTGTTACCGTAACAACACAACTGTAACAGCTGCTTCAAGGTGCAACACTGCTACAATAATCTTTTAACTACTATACAACGACCAACATGTTGCGACGCTATATAGTATCACTACAACTAGGCATGAATTACTATCATTCATGAATGCCTAATTAGGATATAAGCAAATAGATGAATCTGGATGATGAGGAGATTGTTGGACTTATGATAGAACAAGGTCTATATTATTATAAGGCAATCTCTTTGATTTAAACAATGCACCGAAGTTGGATTTAAATCGGGAGAGGCATATCATTTTGTAGCGAAAAGACATGAAAAAACTTATAGATTTACTTATATGGATGGTAATAGTTTAAAGCATCCATGAAATGTGCAATATTTGAATTCGTATAAGTTTTTTTTTTGTAATTTGGCACGTGTAATGATATGATTTTAAGTCAAGCTAACGATCTATAAGATCAAAGATCACACGATTATAGCAACATGATCTTAAGTGAAACAAAATAATGTAAAACGGCAAAGACCACACATTAAATACCAGAAAGGTCATGTAGTAAAATATTTATTGATATGACTATAAGTCAAACCAACGATCCATGAGATAAAATGTCACGCAGTTGAGACCATCAAGTTCAGGTTATAAAAGTATATACTATAAGTCAAGCCAACGATCAACAACATTAAATTTCAAATAATTTACGCCGTAAATGTTTGGTGATAAAATATCTAAAGAAATGAATTTAAGTCAAACTAATGACTGACGAGGTAATTATGTATGTAAGCACGAGTATAAATGATGAATATTTATTTCCTTTGTCAATGAAACGTATATTATAATATTATAACTACAATAAGATTAACTCATATAACAACTCTTTTATAAACGAGAAGTTAACAAATACAGAAAGGGGTGTATGTTGAAGGATAGTTTATTTAAACTATCATGATGATATTAGAAAACAAGTATATAACAAAATAACTAGGAAAGTATTTAAAAAAAATCATAAGGTAAAAAATAAAATAAATGGTTGATGTAATAAATTATTATACGACACATAAAAGCCATTCAACATGCAAAGAAATTTTAAGAAACTCAGTAGAGACTCAGTCAAAAAAATTATCGTTACTCACACTACCCAACAAAAAAATACTAGTGGTTTAGGAAAGTTAAACAAACTCAGACAATAATTAAGGGTTGCACACAACTTGATATAATGGTTAACAAAAACAAACATAAAATTCAGATTTAAAAAGATAAAATCTCTCCATCATGTTCAATGTTGACATCTTGACTTTTGCCAACAAGTGTATTTTTTTTCACAATTAACTTCATTATTTATTTCCTCATCTTAAAGAAGGTCATTTTTGGTACCAGCCTCATCATAGGTTGTTGGTCATCCATTCATATACTTATAGTGAGAACAATTTTCAATAGGAATGTACTTCCAATTAGGTTTCCTTTCCATATGAGGGTTAACTTTAAAAAATATATAGAAGATGATGAGATAATTTTCTTTCTTAAAAAAATTAAAAAAAGATAAGGATGAATCAAACTTGTTTCCATATAAAGACTCTATCTCCTAAATTATAAGGATGGATGACACGTGTCATTCATTTATTATCAAAGTTTACTATTTTACCCCTTAATCGTCAAGGGTATTTTAGTAATACATTACACTTGTCTCAAATCATCAATTATCTTTAAGTTTTTTCCATCTTTATGTGGACTTTAATTTTAGTTTCGGATGTCCATCGTCATATACTTTGTTGACGTTGGCATCTTATTCCTAAAACCATCATTCTTTCAATAGTCAAAGTGTTTTCATCATCTGTTACTCTTAACCTCCATCTAACTAACACTTTAATGACCGATTTAACGGTACATTTTACTTAGTTATTTCGCCTTTAATGATAGATTTGACGATACCTTTTACTTAGTTATTTTAGTGATTATTTACCTTAATGATATTAGTTTTTTTCTTTCCTAAATAAGGGTCACGGCACTCTAGCATAATATAACATTATGAGGACTCTCTTTAATCTTGAAATATATTTATATTTATAAAGACTTTTAAAATAATAGAAAATATAAATTTCATCACTTTTTAATATTAATTTATCGTCATCCTACCTTCATCGTGTAATATTTTTACATATTTAACTAATTTAAAATAAACAATTAATAACATCACAACACATATTTTTCACCAATCAACTTCTAACACTTCATCTGGATTACTCATCTAGAATGACCAAAGAAGTTACCAATTTGAAGATGATACCAACCGTGAAACTTAGAAAAATATTAAAGGACAAAGCCTCATCCTTCTTAAACAAAATTTTTAAATCTTTAATTTCTAATAAATATGAAGGTGAACAAGAATTTGATAAAATTACTACCCCTGAAATTACCTCTTCATCTAACCATCTTGAAAAATAATTTAATTTAGTTTTAATGTTAACGACAATTAAGAGCTAGTTGGTAAACTTGAAAAATTATTTAATTTAGTTTTAATGTTAACGACAATTAAGAGCTAGTTGGTAAACCTGAAAGATGTATCAAGTAAACCTGAAAGATGTTTGATACAACTGTTTGCCTTTGCCTTTCATATATTATTATTTTATATTCTTATGTTTTAATAAAATATACTTATCATGAATTACTTTATTTTATTGACAAAACGTTCGTATATAAGTAAGAACAACCGATCTCTACTCTAAAATGCCTCATACTAGTAAGTAGAGATATGTTCTTACTTATATGTCACTCATCCTTGACGTCTTTAACCGATGTGGGATGTAGGAATTTGGTCACCATCCTAAGATCTCTCCATCTTCCATTTAGAATATATATCTAAACAAAATTTTGATGAGAGATAAAGTCAATGTATTTACCTTAAATACATGATTTCTTACCTATATATATTCTTCGTTTAAATAATATATGAAAATCATTTTTTATGTCACGTTAATTTTACAAACATCAGAAATTGTCACTTTGGATATTGGAAACCATAAAGAAGTAGCATAGTCTCTTACTCTTTTCAGATGGACCCGACTTATAACCATGTTCACTTTGATTGAGGTACATGTCAATGTATGATTTAATAGCTACGCTCGAATTATAACCATGACCGCAACTTAAGGCCTTTACAAACCTAGCGTAGCCTATTACACTTTTCAGCTGGACTTGACTAATAGCCATATTCGCTTTTATTAGACAAGTAACATCTTACTCTTTTTAACTGAGTTTAGCTTAGTTTGTATTTATATTCGCTTATTAGTTATAACTCTATTATAATTTTATAACTCATGTCGCTTATTTCCTTTATAAACAATTATGAAAAAATAGCGTATATTTTTGCGTTGCCAAATCATCTTTGTCATCATTTTTCTATGTGGGTAAAGGGAAGCTTCATCTTGGACAATTTTAACAATTCGAATTTTGACTATGTGGTCCCCGAGTCTTTAAATCAAATTCAAAATATTTTTACAAGACTAATAAGTGATTACTAACCTTCACACACGGTTTCAATTCTTTTTACAGATGAAACAAAAAAAAATTATTATCATCAAATAATTGATAAACAATTTTGTAACAATAATTTTTTTTTTTGCATTTTAAAAAATAAAAAAAATCATATATTTTCTCATATAAACACACAGAGACATGAGTCGGTTTTTAAGATTTACTAAATTATATAATCGATACAAAGTTCTTTCCCATCATCAAGACCTTCATACTCTTATAGACATTACACATCTGTATTATTACCTTAAGAATATAACTTTATGACAAAGGTATAATATTGGGTACCAACAAATTCAAGAGTCTAAAATATTATATGTGATGACAAAGACGAATTTATATCGTTACAAAGTAGTTGTGTTATATTTATATATAAAGAAGAGAATGAAAGAGAAAGACCGAAAGAAATTACCACACTAGTCTGTTATTATGTTTTTTTTGTTTTGGTTCATATATCAAATATATCTACAGTTTTTGGTAAAGGAAACAAAAATAACTTTATCTCAAAGCGTCTCGAGGAACTAAAGGAATTTTATCTCAAAATATTATTTCCTCAAATCAGAAACAACTAATTATAGATGATTTTTCTCTAAAATTATAAGGATGAATAACACATATATCTTATGGCATGTGTTAGCTATTTATTACAAAAGGTTAATATTTTACCATTAACCGTCACAGATATTTTAGTAATACATTACACTTGTATCAAATCTTCAATTATCTCCAAGTTTTTTCATTTGTATTTAGACTTTACTTTAAGTGGCAGCTTCCTATCACCATATATTTTACTAATGATTCCATATTATTCCCAAAACCATCATCCGTTGAATTGAATCTAAGTGTTTTCCATCATTTGTTACTCTGAACATGCATCTAGTTGACACTTTAATGATGGATTTGACGATGCCTTTTACTTAATTATTTTGCGGACGCCTTTACCTTAATAATATGGATCTTTTCCTTTCCTAAATAAGGACAATGACATCCTAGTGGAATATAACATTATCAGAGGAAGATAAATACGCCTATCATCATTTTGTTTTTGGATAATCTAGTGCATTGTTGATGATTTCCTTTTCCAAATATTTTTTATGGATTTCATTTTCTTCTTAAACTTTGGATAGATTTTCAATATTTTTCTTCAAGTTAGTGCTTTGTAATTGAAATGTTTGAAGAGTTTTTTTGTTTGTGCATCAGTTTTTAGCGATGCTTTATCTTTTTCTAGATATTCATTAGCCTTCTCTATAAGATAATGTTCCTTCTTTATTCTTGCCAATTCATTTTTGACAAACCGATTCATTTACAAAACTTAAGTGACGGAATGGGTCATGTTGATAAAAAAAAATAGATATCATCGGTTAAGATAGTCTTTTGACCTTACATATAAAGTTAGAGAAACTCTATAATAGGTCATGAATATATAAATATGTTATTTTATAAAATATAATAAAAATTCAACTGGTGTGTTAGAAATAACCTCCAAGTTAATCTTGGTTTGCCTTTTTAAAAAGTCAATAGTTGATTGGAGAGATGTATATGACCCAAAGACGTTGGTTTAAGAAACAATATATTAAGAATTTGGGGTTAGTGTTTGGGAACAACCCACATATTCTCTTAGATAAGTTAGTATTTTATGAAAGAGAGACTCTTGGATAGGTGTTTCAGTCATATCCGTTTTATCACGAGTTAGTTTGGAGTTGGTTTCTGCTTCACTAGGTTTGATCCTTGGTAGCATCAATAATTGCAACATATTTGTAGACAGACGAGGTGCAAGTATTGTATTCTAGATTTGGTTATTTCAAATATTAGTATGGGGTTTTATCTTGTTTATTTTTTTAATGTATTTTTTTGGTTCTTTTGCTGACATTTCACATATATCAAGAATACTTGGTTTGTTGGAGGAGGGTTATTTCTTCGAAATGAGAATCAATCATAATCGTTCATATTTTGCATTAGTCGGGCCTTATGTTTTTTGACGATGTTGGATTCTGATTAATGTATACTTATCCTTGATTTGTATAAACTTTTACATTAAAATATTTGTTATTTTGATTAACAAATAATATAAATACTATAATTTATTTTGTATTTTAGAGAGATTCGTGAGATTATTTATCAAAATAACTAAAAAGCGGCTTAAATATCTTAAATAAGATGAATAGTTTCAAATAAAAAAGATTAAAATCCAAAAACCAAGAAGAATTAAAGAATACAAATGTTAAAGACATTAAAGAATAATAAATCCTATAATTTTAAGGGGATATCTTTTGAATTTTTCATCTCACCACTCTTTAAAACTAAAACCTAATATATAAAGTATTTCTCGAGTAAACATATTTTGATATCTATGATCTCAATTTTTACAAGAAGTGAATTTCTATGCAACACCTCGTCAACATATGAGATATTTGCATTTACTTTTGTTAACTCGAAAGGATTTAAAAACGCAAATGATGAAAGATAAAAGCTGTTTATAAAATTAAAATGGACTAAATCAAAATATGTGAAGGTATGAAAGATGTTTGTAAGTAATAGTACAATTTTTTCTTCATACTTGTTGTCGTACATCTTCGACCTATTTCACCAATACCAATTGACGAGCTAGATTCTCAATTATCACTAACATTGAAAAATTACGTTTCTGTATATGGTCTTAGTCTTACAACTTAATAACATGTTGAACATCAAAGATATTGAAGTAGTAAACAATAACTTTTGTTACTTTGAAAAATTGCACTGTGAAAGCATTTATGGTATATTAATATGTATCATCACAAAGATCGAGGCTAATAAGCTAATTAAGTTTCTTCATCTATTTTGGAATAGTTGTAACGAGTATATTCGGATATATTAAAAGAACTCTAATAATTTAGGGTGGTGAGAAAACCAAATTCTCTAATTCAAATTTTTTTAGAAAAAGAAACCTTCATCATCCTTTACATTAACCGAGAGATCTTCATTTACAGGTAGACAAAATATGACGCCGTCTGAAATACACCATTTATGACTCATTATAGCTTCTATGTCTTTATCATTATATATATATACACATATGGTTGATATTTAAATAATACCAATAGAAATTAATACTATGAGAAACTTTTGGTTGATTGGAAGTATTCTAAGTAGCTACATTTGATAAGACATCTTGCATTGGGTTACCAAATAACGATAAAATAACATGATTAACAGAATCAGGCGTGGTAGCTGGGGCATCATCTCGTACAAGTTGCATTTGAGTAATTAACGAGATTTTAACTTTGTACAGTGTTATGCGATCAATATGTGTTAATGAACCATTATTGGACGAATTACTTGAACAACTATCTTGCAGAACTAACAAGACACTTAATCATTCTACAAATATGATTGAGAAATTGATGTATAATACGAACGAAACTTATCTTTTTTACGAATTTTACCCCCCTCCCCGTCCCATGCTACTATAACTAACGAGCAAATTATTAAAAGACAGTGAATATACATGATTACGTTATGGGTTTGGTGATTGTGTAAAAAGATACATCGTTGTAGATAATTATAGTTAGCTATTAGTATTCTCTTTTACCCAAGTTCAAGTGATGCAAAAGTATTAAAACATGATACCTTTTGTACGAATTTTACCCCCCTCCCCGTCCCATGCTACTATAACTAACGAGAAAATTCTTAAAAGACAATGAATATACCTGATTACATTCTGGGTTTGGTGATTGTGTAAAAAGATACATCGTTGTAGGCAATTATAGTTAGCTATTAGTATTCTCCTTTACCCAAGTTCAAGTGATGCAAAAGTATTAAAACAGGATACTTCGTCTTGCTATATGCGTTTAAACATAGAAACTTTTAGTGAGAGAATATTTAAAATACGATATATAAAAATAGAAAAATTATTCTTTATATATAGGTTTTCATATTATATTTACATTATTGATTTCAAGATGAAATCAACGTTTTATATGTCACTTAGTCATATTGGTAGTCATGAAGGTGAAAGGTTTCATATTCCCCATTGACAAACCATTTGTTTTTAACCATTGATTTAAATTACCATCAGACGGTCTACACGTACGACGTCACATCACATAACACGATTACTCAAATTGAACCGGTGCAGTGTCAACCCAATATTAGTTTGTATGGTGAGTATAAATAAAACAATTTAAAACGAAGAAGCTTACATCGTAAAAGTTGTGTCGATAATCATAAAATATATATTATTTAAGGATTATGGGAGCCCTAATAGGCGCATATACCGCTAGACGGTCTATACCTTCATTAGAGAGGTAAAGATTTGTAATAGTAATATGGTGTGATGTTTCTTATATAGCAACTAAAGTTATTAGACAAGTATCATGGATAGATAAGGTTTCTCCTAAAGAGATTATAATGACACTGATGCATATAGATAACGAGGTACCCTGAATGATGTATGAAGATATAGATACAATTACATGACAATGACATGAATGTAGGTACATGATGAGTTACACATTGAATGTGAGATAACAAATGATGAACAAATTCTACGCCAAAGTAAATGACAATAACTGTCAAGAATAAATGAATCAAGGTGATAAAAGATAAAAATGTGTCATTAATTCTTACTCTCAAAATAATGTTCAACCTCATCACATAATGATTACATCAGTATCTATAATGGCTAAGGATCCTAGATTTAAGGATGAATAAGGCGTTTAATTCATAATATATAACATTTATATATTATCTAAATTACAATTTTACCCTCTAACCTCCTAGGAAAGCAAATTAATCTGATAAAAATGTGAATCTTCTTAGATAGTCTCCAAGCCATGTGTATATAATCCTTCCAATTATCTTGTATAAATCCTCAACTATTTATCATGTCGTCCAACTTTTTGTCATCTAGCTTTATCATGTTTGGTCGTCGTATAACTTCAACCAACTTGTTATCTTTTCTCTTTTCTCTATTATTTTACGTGGCTTAAATTCTTTCATGTGGTCCATCCTCATAATGTATGACCATCGTCTAACCATAATTACTTTGACCTTAAATCATCTGTGTCATTTTGATCATTCACGATGACATATTTTCTTATCACTATCCCAAACGTCACCATGTTTTATCCATGAAGATTCTCTGTACTTGATAGTTTAAAAACAAATAGGGTATTCAAGTAATAAAGTCAAAAATAATTAATTTTTTGGTTGAGTTGTATAGAGATAATTAAGTTGTTTGAAAATATTTTAGAGATAGTCGCTATGATAGGTAGGTATGTAGTAAAAACAATTCTCCAAAATTTATTTATTGCTATTTAAAACTATTTATAGTAATATAGGCCTAGTGGGTTTACATGGTTAATGAGTTCATTTGGGTAATACAAACCCAAATACCCATAAATCCAACTATATAACATACCTATAATTATTATATCTTATTACATCATAAGATAAAAATTAACTTTGGCTCAATAACTCATTTGTCTGTTTGGCCATTCAGATAACTCAGATTGTCATCAATATTATTCTTGGCTTAGGTGATGCTTTGCATAGATATTGCCTTACTTGGCTTTATCTCATTACTAATAAAGATATTGTTTTGTCTTCAGCGAAATATCCTTGCTCAAGACGACACATTTCTTTACTACCTTATATTACTTAATGTAAATCATTTACCTCTTATAATAAAGATTATATTTCTCTAGTGACATATAACCTTATTAGACATTTCCTATCATATTTGAATTTATTTATATGTTTAAGAACTAAAATTTATTTCCAAAACGAGGTAAGATTTACCATTACATTATGTACGTTGTTTCAATAATTTCATACACGCTGGTAGTTTTACCTTCAGCTTGGTTCACTCATCATGACCGCATATTTATTATTTCTTAATAAACGTTTACAATAAAATAATTTTTTGATGTGATATAAACCCTTTTTAAATTTCTACTAATATCTTAAAAACGTTAAATTTATGAACCATTGATTCTATTTTGATCTACCGGTGAATATTTATCGACGTTCATTGCATGAAGGAAACAATATTTTTCCTTAATTTTTTCATTATTTCATTATCATAACTTCTATCACTTGAACTGTTTCCATCTAAAACCTTCATTTAAGTATGGATTTTTTGTTATCAATTTTAGCATCTTTCCACAATCCATCGTTGTTTATTATCTTAATTAGGTACAAACCTTATATTATTCAAATTTAATTATTAGATTAGTTATCACGAGAGATAAAATTAAAACAAATCAAACCAATACCTTCCTTCATCATGTAGTATACCTATTGCCTAAGAATTAGACTCTCATAATAAACCTATCATATTTTCAAAATGACCAACTTAATGGTAAATATAAAATCAAATCTAGTTCATCGGACAATTCAGCTAACAGTAATTCATAATCAGCTTCACATTCAAACCAATTTCTTAATGGATCCAGTGATTATGAATCATTATCTTTGTGGGCACGACTACTTCCATCCCATAAATCAAAGGAAATAGAGTGTAATTAGTTGATATTATAGAAATAGTTTTGTACGTCCATAAGACTTTGTTTACAAAATCAGGCTACATCATATTAGCCAATTAAATCTTTCATTTAATGTTACTTAAAATAGTTATGTTTATCACTTATACCAATCTATTTTATTTCAGATAATATGGAGTATAAAAATGTTGTTTTATCTCCTACTTTCTATAAAACAAATTGTTACCATATTGTTTTAAAATTGAGAAACCATTATCAGTTTTCAAATATTATCGATATCCCATAATGACTTATTATATTAGACTGTAGAAACTCATAAACCTCTTGAGACCTTATAATTGTCAATGGTTTTCCCCTCATCTATTTTAATAAAGTAATCAACAACAACTATCATAAATTATTTTCTTCCACTCACCATTAGTACTGGTCCTACCAATTAATCCCTCATCTATCAAATAGATAAAGAGAGGGATTTAATTTTATAGGTTCATTAGGAAAATGACTTGTATTAGCAAAATATTGGTAAAAAACATAAATTTGAACCATCATTTTTGCATTAGTTGTCAACATCGTCCAATAAAACTTAGCTAAAAGAAAATGTTGTATTAAATTTTTACATCCACATTGTGCCCCCATTGTTTATTCATGTAAATATTTTAAAATGAAAGAGCTTATTCTTTACCCAAATACATACATAACATCTCTTAAGCGTAAAGCTCTAGCTTACGCTTGATCTGATGGTAAAACTCGATCTTTAAAAAACACCAAGTATTCATGACGCAAATCATTACTTTCATTGACAAAAAAAAACCTCTTGATTATTTCCATCATCTAAAACCTAGGGTTTATGTTGAACAATTACTAAATAATTATCTTCTACAAACTTGGCCAAACCATCTGCGATTATGGTTTTCAAACATAGTAATTATTCATATGACACTTTTTAATTGTTTCTCCATTGTCTTTATAATATCCAAATACCCTCTCATATTTTTTTGTTTTACCTCAAAAATACCTTAACCTTGCCAAATTACTAATTGAGAATCAGAAAATTAAAAAATCACTTGTGCACCCCAAATTTGAGTTGAATGCATTCGAGCCAAATATTCTTCATACTCAGTTTGATTATTTGTACAAACATAGTTTAGCATAATGACATATTTAATTTCATCCCATCCTGGAGTAACTAAGACAACACTAGGACCAGCATTGTTTGATCTTGGTGGTCCATTAGCTTGAGCTACCATTCTTAATTTTTAGATTCAATTTTTTTAGCCTTCATTTTTAACATCATTGTGTTCCTCCTAAAACTCATTATTAAAATCCACTATCAATTGTGTTTTCATTGTCGTCCGAGATTTAAATTGTTTTTCATTTTTATCAAACTCAGTTAATCATCGTATTAAACATTCTGAAACATCTGACTTTTGCAAGATATTCTTCAATGGAAAAGAAGTTGGTACAATAACAACATAACCTTGAACGTATTATTTTATTTGCATTGTTGCTACAAGTAAACTGATGGCCAATATTTCCAATTCAAATATCTAGTTTTAGTATCAACCAGTGACATACTTATATAATAAATTGGTATTTGAATGCCACAGTCTTCGCACACAACAACAAAACTGGTGGTAAAATTTAGAACAACTAAACAGAAAACAAAAGAATTTTCTCCTTCTTTAAGTGTAAATATACACTTAGGTGAAATAATATATTCTTTCAACTCATTAAAAGGTTTTGTACAATTATCATCCCAATAAATATTTTTGCTCCTTTTAAGATGTCATAAAATAATTATCTTATGTATAACGGTATAGAAATAAACATTGACAATGCTACCATTATGTTACTTCACAAATAGCACGAAATAAAAACAGTGTCACGGTGACTAAAATGAATGAAGGATACTTGGACCCAGATCTAAACAGCCAAACAATTAGTGTGATTGCTAGAGGCGATCAATACTCTAAAGTTTTCAAAAACTCAAGAAAAACATACGCACACGAAATAGAGATGGTGTGTTAAAGGAAAACGACCTTAGAATTGTATTGAAATCCATATATGATGCTATTATTATTCGATGACAATTTAAAATAAATTGCGTCTCCACACAACAATGCGGTATTAATAACGGTAGGGTTGGTCATAGTAAAAATCAAAAGGGTGATGATCGCCCTAGCAACACATCAAACAACTTGTAGAAGGATTCTTATGAAAAGATAAAATGAACAATAATGCTGACCATGGTAAAAAAAAATCTAATACGACAGTAGTAAAAGATCTAATTATGTAATTTTTTCTCCACAAAAAAAATACAAAAATAATATACAATACTTATTCATGATGATAAATCTACTATCATTTTATAAAATCATATCATTACGATCTTCGTTCGATCATATACTTATTCGAAATATTAAAAATAAATATATATATATAACATCTCTAACATCTCATCTAAATGACCGAAATTATTTTCTCATGCAAACTCTCCAAAACTACCAAACGAATTTATTACATCCCGATTTAATATTTCTAATCAAACATCCGACCAAATCTCATTCGAAAACAAAAATGTTTACCTTACCCAACCAATCTCTTAATACAACTAAACTTATTTCAGGGATAAATATAAAATTTATATAATTAATTTCTAAATCAAATCTTAATATTATTTAACCAAACAACCTACGAAAAGTGGCCAATGATAATCAAGGGTTTTAACTTTAGGGAGCTAATGTCTCGATACTTTAGTTTCAAATAATACTTGAATTAGTTATATAATAATAATCAAATAAAAATATAATACTATATTATATTTGTGTTGTTTAATTCCTTTGATTTGAAGCATCTATAGATAATACTTTTAATTCCTTTGATTTGAAGCATCTATAGATAATACTAAAAGACTAAATTTAGATTACTTTTTGACTTTTGTATAGTCATAGATAAGGTTTACTCTTGATTAATTTCAACCAATTAAATTGTCTTTGTTATCGTAGTATCATACATTTTAAATATAATAAAATATTAAATCTAAGTAAAATATTTTCAATATTTCCGCAAAACAAAATTGTATAAAATAGTCAAAAGCACGGAAACAATAGCTCCATCAGCATTGACAATCGCAGATATTATGGAGAATCCGAATAATAATACTTGTAGTACAATTCTGTATCCAAATTGTTCGATTTTGATTAGTGATCGAGAAAGCTGATGCCGAATAGACTGAGTTTTAGATTATGATACAGACATAAGAGAGACAAAGACAAATCACAAATAAAAGACATTGTTAGTTGTCCAACATAGGGAACATATGGGAATGGGATCATCACAAACAAACAGGTTTCAAAATCTAGAGCCGATGAGTAATAGAGACTTGAAACTCAAGACCATTACTTGTCTTAACCAACTCAAACACGCATTCATCTCCTGGCTTTAAATGATTTTCCGTCGCGAACGCTGCCCAACCAGCAGACAAAAAACCAGTCCGGTTTGCACGTTTGACATACTTGACAGGCCATGATTTATCACCCCTAGTACTCTTAAGCATCACATACTGCTCCTCCTCCTTCAAGTATTCCGGGAAGAAATTCGGTATATACTGCACACAAACATGAACATGTAAAACCTATAAAGTGAAACAACTAGTATATTCCAACGTTAATAATCAATCATCGTACCACAAGTTTACAACTCATTTTCCATGAAGCTAAAACCACTGTAACAGACGGATTTGAGGAGCTCCGACTCGCTCCAGCCGAACATGATACATTAGTCTTTTTGGCCTTGCCTGCATTAGCAACACAAAACAATATACCAGAAAGTAATTAAGAATTAGGAGTGGTTTGGTTCAATTGGCTCATTACGAAATTTTGGGTTACCATCAAACTCTACCTGGTGAGAAGCTGGTGGTGGTTTTGGTTTCGTGTCGATAAATGGTTACTTGGAGTATAATATCTGTAGTAGTGTCTTTGATGAGTTCAAAGACACAAACATCACCAACTTCAAGTTTGTTATCAGCAGCAAACTCTTTCCATCCATGGCACAATTTAGCATCTTTTCTTCCAGTGGGCTGGTACTCTAAAATAGAGTAACGAAGACTCCATCTTTTTTTTCTTCCATTTGAAACCTCAAGAATCACTTCACCACTTCTGTTAATAAAATACTTGTCCGCAAACCTCACAGGTATATACTGCAATCCAATCCAATCCCATTCCAAAGTTTATAATCTCCTCAACAAATCCAAATCTAAACTACTAGTACTACGAAAATCTATATATATATATAACTATATATATATAACTAAAAGATAGATTTTACCACTTTGGAACATGTGAGATAGGTACGGCTCATTAGAACCATGAAAAATGGATTCTGAGATTCAAAAGCTTGAGCCTTTTGAGAAGCTCTAGATTCTCCAATATCAATCCTTAGTTGAATCATACCAATATTCTCAGCTACAAACATAAGAAGAAGAAACATAGATAACAACTCAAAAGGAAAGGATGTCATAACATTAATCTAGTATACTCAACGCATAAACAAAGATTATTATACTTACAACTAGTAATTTCTTCGGGATATGGAATTTCTGTAGCAGATTGATCGAAAATAACAAGCTCGAATGTATCATTCCCTTGATATTCGAAAACCACAAAATGACCATGGTCTAAAGAATAATGGTGAGCAAAGTGTAGCCACCCTTTCTCAAAGATAAACTCACCACCCTCGTCATCGTTGTTCTTGCTTATCTCGGCCGTCCATATGTCTCCATTAGGGATCTTCAGTTTCACCAGAGGCGGTAGAGGATTCATGTATCGTCTAGCAAATGTTGCAGGAATATCCTAACAGAAAACGAATCACTGTTTTAATACCCACACAAAAACGTCCTTAAATAAAAAAGAACACGTTACTAGAAAGTCTTAACATATGATCTACTTACAAGCTTTTTGGTTTGTTGTAAGATCACCCTAAAGAAACCAGGCGTGTCTGATAAAAACTCCATTGTTAGGCTGTTTTCAAGGAACAAATACGTGCACTTTAGTAAGATTTTTGCTGTGAAAAATCAGCTGGCTTGGCTATCGTTTGGTTTAGAGTGAATTGAAGGATGCGTTTGTTTGGGAAAGAAGTGTTGGAGACTATTCACTGTATTTAAATTTCCCTTTCGTTGCTATTTCTGAAGAAAAGAGAAGCCCTAAACAAAATCTTGACAATGACATTGACAAAACACTCTTTTTCTACTGGCTATTGGTGATTGAAGCTAATGGGTATATTAATTAAAGCTCTACTAGACCCGTAAGTCTACAAAAGCAATCACGAGAATGGTATATGATGCAGGGGGTCGTCATTGGTCGATGAAACTAGACATAGAAACGTACAACTCAAAACGTCGTGATACTTTATGAATCCATTTTATACTAAACATACAAATATGTAGAACACAGTCAACGGAGCTGCAGGGTCCGTGGTGTCGAGGACCCACCATTTCATACTTAGTATTAATAAACATGCAAATAAGTTTTACCCCTAGGAAAAGTCCAAGGTAGGAAACCCCACGTCTTGGGTTCGAACCTTTTCTATTGGACAATAAGTCCAAGCATTTGTAACAATAATAAAATTTTAACATTATGTCAATGTTTTATTTTAGGTAATTTTAAACAAATAAAGTAATTTAGATTTTATCTTTTTCTAGATAATTATTATCTTAATATTTTATAGATAATAATAATATTTAAAATCTAAAATTATTAATATATATTAGTATTTTTTTATTTTTAAAATTAAAATTTATAGAAATAAATATTATTTTGTTCAATATTAAAATCAATGGAATTGGAATTTTATTTGATCAAATTTTAATAATAAAAAAATATAACTATCATATTACTACTTTCTTTTAGGTAATTTTAAACTATTAAAATTAATTAAAAAATTTATCTCTTTTTTATATTATCGTTATCATATTTTATCGGACTATAAATTCCTTTTATATTATTTTTAAACGGTAATCTATTTTTTAATTAAAACGAAAAAGTGTAGGAAAAAACTGATTGGTTGTAAATCTGATTTTTAATTTTTAAATTTGAAAAGTAAAAGTAACTTTTTATAAAAAAAATTGATTTTCAAATGTTTACTTATATAAAATATTTATTTTTAAAATCATTTAAAAACTGTTTTTGAATTTATATTTAAAATATGTATTTACATTATATATATAATATTAATAATTAATTAATAAAATATAATAATTATTGATAACAAAACCAATAATAAACTAATATCGAATAGAAGCATATTTCCAAAAAGAAAAAAAAATTATTAATAAACTTAAACTATACATTAAGTAAAAAGGTATGTAATTATGTTTAAAATTAGTAAAGTTATAAAGTTAATGTATGATTAATTAATTATAGTTAGTGTTTAAGTATGTTTAAACACTAACTTTCAAAAAATTACACACTAACTTTAAACATAATTAAATTCGAAAATCAAAGGAAAATATTATTACTCCAACACTTTTAAGAACATTGAGTATATCATAGATTTGTCATATATGGACTCTTACATATCTCAGCACAATCAAAGATGTATCAAGATACACATAGAGTATACGCAGGTAAGTGAAAAAAAAACTAAAATAAAAAGACCTAAATGTGAAGCAGCATCGTTAAACCCGATAACCTTAGTGTGCTAATGATTATGGATTGACAAAACACTAATCCAAATAACCAAAAAATAAGGGATTTATGAATAAAAAACCATTTTTTTAACTAAACAAACCAAAAGAAAATCATACAAAGTCCATACAAGACTAATTTTTTTAATTTTTTGCTATTTAATTTTTGGACAATAACCAGGACCTAAGAATCAAATCCTGGCTACGCCACTCTATACCCATAATCATGAAAATATATCTGATACATTAAAATTGGAATAGGTATGATTATGAAGCAAGGTTATAACAAAGCGAGACGGATCTAACCTTTATTATATGGAGATTAATCGAGAGTTAAGAGGTTTTGGTTTAGTTTGTCGGATAATATACTACCGACTCTTATTATACACAAACATGGTGATTAATAGAAATTTAGAAGGTTTTGATTTGCCTCTTCAAATAAATTTCTTTTTTAAACGTTGGTACTAATATAGAGTGAAATTTTATACAGGAATTAAAAAGAAAATATTAAATATACTAAAAGCTAAAATTCGATTTTTCCATTGAATAAAATAAGGTATATTATTCACTTTAAATTCATCACCAATCGCCTAGAATTATTCTTTCACATTTGTCATTTAAATCTCAGCCGATGATAGTGTCGATTTTATCCCAATGGCCGCTATCAACGACATTATCACATTTGTCAAGTTTAGTGAAATGGTGGCGGATGAGTCACTACTTTTTTAAATTATAGTCTCATATTCCAACATTGTATCGAACAAATCTTATTAGTTCTCGTTTTTGTGGTCTTGAGTTGTGATAAAACTCTCTTGACTGAGCTTCTCAAGCTTTCTGAGTTTGTATGAATGTTGGTGTTGCTTTGGATTCCTATGACATTGTGTCCTACTGTTGTTGCATACCACATATTCTATGGAACAACTCAACGAATTTGTGTGTTTGGTGTCAATGCTCAAGCAATTATATCAGATTAGATACTTTGCTTTTATGCTACCTAAGTCGGGCATTAAAAGAAGTGTTAGTATATAAATTTGATCGATAATCTCTTTCACACAATGAGATAGAGAGAGTCGTTCATTCACTCGTTTTTCTAATTGTTCTTGTTTCTTTATTCTTAGCAATCTGATTAAACTTTGGATGAATATCTGAATATCTTGACAAGGATAGTGCTCCTTCGAGTTATATTGATTTTGACCTTAAATGCATTAAGGCAAGTTTTAAAATCTCCCGTTATATTTAATTCATTTCATTTATGTTTTTTCTTTTTTATCTTTCAATAAGATTTATTGGTGTCTATTATTCACAATAAATTTGTGTGGACTGCAGGGACTGTGCATCTTGACCTTTGTATATTGTTTTGTTATTTTCTTAATCGTCATGCCATTTTAAGCTCATTTCTACAACCATCTATTAGATATACCATCATGGAACTTTTCCTCTTGGCTTGATGTTGTGATGATAGCAACCCAAATCATATGCTAAAGTAATATTCTTTTTCCAATAAGCTCGTTTAATTAGCTTAGCATTATCTAATCTTGATAAAATGTTATAAATATGATCCATAACTGATCTGGCTGATATTTTTGTGCCACTGATGCTTCGATTTGTTCGTAGCATTCCAAATAGCCCAGCAAACGATAAGAGGAATAATAGTTCTTATGTGAGTGGCTTGTTTAGTATACCAGATCAGGTTCTTATAGCATGAATTAATGTCATATTTCTTGACAGATATATTTTGAATAATCCAGCAAAATGCATCCATATTTTCCATGCCATTTTGAAATCTACAAAAAGGTGTTTAATTATTTTATTATCATTGTAAAACTGGCATCTTGAAGCTAGTGATTAATGTTTATACTGTAAAATATTACCCACAAGAACCCATCCTTTCAAAATTCTCTAGAGAAGTATCGATCATTTTTAAGGAGTAGAGTTATTCCATATTCTTCTGTATATGTTTGATCTATCTTATTCTCTTTTACTTTATTCTAAGTTTTTTTGGTATTAAACGTGCCATTTGAAGACATGATCTATTGAATTTCATCATTTCTATCCTTATTAACATTTAATCTCATAATTATTTTTCAATGTTTGAAGTGAGAACAATAGCTTTCAACTTTGGCCAATCCCATGCTCATTTCTTCCAAAAGGTTTTAATATTTTCCTCAAATGCTAAAATTGTATATGACAAATGAATAAAATCCTTTTTATTAAACCATTTCTTCCCATAATAATCTATTTTTCCTCTACCAATTTTCTAAACAACAAAAAAATATGTGGTTTCTCTAATACTTATAAGTCTTTTTCAAATTTTTGAACCCTTGTGTGTTATTTGAGCTTGCAAATGATGATGATTTTTACAGTATATATAGCATATAAACTTTGACCATGTATGATAAGGTATAACCAAAAGAAAATATATTGAAATTATCTACAAAAGCAAGACAAAGTATGACTAAATATAATGAAATCATATTCAAAAGCAAGACAATGTATAACCAAATTACTTAATGTATTAAAACTCATCCCTCTATTATATTAAAACGACTTCTTTAAACCTCTCATTGGGTACTCTACAACTAGAATTAAAATAGTATAAGACAAAAGATATCCTTGTCTAACACCTCTTGTAGAATTAAAGTATCCATTCAATTTTCCATTCACTATAATAAATAATCAGTTTACGTTGATTCATTTCATAATCCAGTCTAAACATTTTTTATCAAAACTGAATGATTTTAAAATACTTATAACAAATTTGAAGGATAATATTTCAAAATATTTTGACATATCCAACTTGATTACCATATTTCATCATCTATCTTTTCTATTTAGATCATGAGTTAACTCTTGGGTTAATAAGATGTTATCTTGAATGTTTCTGCTTTTAACAAAACCACCATGCTCTTATAAGATTAGTTTAGGTAGAATTTTTGACAACTTCATTAAGAATTTTGGATAAAATTTTACTAAAGACTGTGCATAAACTAATCGGACTAAAATCACTTCATATTTTAGGTGATTCTACTTTTGGAACTAAACAAATAACAAGTGTCAATACACCTTGATGGGCCTATTGGTCTTGAAAAAAGACTTTAATTGTTGTATAAAGATCTTTAAAGATAATTGGCCAATAATAATGGAAGAATTTTACATTAAAACCATCAATCCCAACAACATTATTGGATCTCAAGGTCTTCATGGAGTTATAAATATCCTTTTTGAAGGTAATTGTATTAATCTTTCATTTTCATGGTCTGTAACTAGTTTTAGAGTGATATTGTAAATTTCATCTACTTTTTTTTTATTTGGCCGGTTAGTTAAAATATTTTTGAAATGTTCTTCAATAGATTTTCCAATTTCATAAAGGTTACTAATCCATAAACCACCATTCAAAATACCAAGAATCTTGTTACTTTCCCTTATCTTTACGACATAATTGTGAAAGTATTATATATTTTTTATAACCATTCATCATCCAATTTACCCCATTCTTTTTTTCCCAGTAGGTTTTCGTCATTGCTAAGAGTTGTAAATGGTTGGTTTTATTTTTAGAGAACTTGATTTTATCATCTAAACTTTTGCTAGACTCATAATATTTTTCTAGATATTTTATTTTCTCTTAGGCCTGAACTATAGCATCAAAAAGATTCTTAAAACCTTCACTTCCAAGCTTTTAAATGCAACTTTAGTCTTTTAAGTTTATTCTAAAATTGTTAAACTGAATTACTATTGGTGTCTTCCTTACAACTGAGTTCTACTATCTTCAAAAAATTAGGATGCAAGATCCATATGTTTTGAATTTTGAAAAATAATTTAATATGATTTATATCCACTGATATGTTTATACATAATGAGAAGTGATCTGACCCAATTCTAGCTAAATGTTTGAATTCTGCGGTTTCAATATTCCATAGTTAGGTCGAATTGTATAAAGCTCTATCTAGACTCTGTCATTTTTTATTATCGAACCAAGTGAATTCAGAATCTGAAAAATCCTGGATCTTCTAAACAATAATCTTGAATAATATTGTTAAAATCATTCATACTCCTTAAGCACGTAGTAGAACAACCTACTTGTTCTTGGGAATTTAAAATAGCATTTAAATCACCCATTATAATCGAGGAAAATATTGATCAGTATCTTCTCTTAAACCATCCCAAAGAGAAACTTTTTGTTCTTTAGTACACTTAACATACACAATTTTAACTAAAAATTCCTTTGCTATAGTTGAATGGCTAACTTTTAGATGAAGAAATTGATCATGGTTGATAACAAATTTACTTTGAATTCTTCCTTCCAGAAAAACCATGTTTTATTACTAATATTTGATGTACTTAGCTGAAAAACAAGCTTTCTTAAAACTTTCTCTAAGTTTACAATAGAAATCATAGGTTCTTGTAGCTATAAAATTAACATTTTCTCTTCTTTTTATTATTTTGATTCTTTAAATAGTTCATATGTTCCCTGCTCCTCTCACATTCCAATTACAGATTATGAGTGTCAGTTAATATATGTCAAATAAGGTCTAAGATGACCCTTTAGATTCAAATCTTTGGTTTGTTTTCGTTCATTTACTTATTTAACTTATAAATCTTTCTTATTTTTACTTACTACTTCGTTGAACTCTTTTCCATGCTCAATATTTTCCAAAATTGAAGCTGATGGTAAACTACCAACATTATATTTAAGAAGGAAATTTGGTTTTGTTTCCAAAGAAATAAAAATATCAGATGGACTAATTAGCACATCTAAATCAAAAGATTTTAAGGCACCAATAATTTCCTTGTCTTTTTGAGGTTCACTTATTATAACTATCTATTTGTTATTATTTCCTTATTTTATATTTTTACTAGTTGTTTTTGTTATTTCATTAGATGAATTATTAGGAACTGTATCTTTTATGATAACAGATTTAAGCTTTTTAGCCCAATGTTCATTATCATAAGTTTGTGTCTTCATAACTTGATCAGCCTTAGTTTTATCTTCTTTTTAGGTATAAATTTTACATCATTCCAGTAAGTTATGTCCTTGATGATTACACTCTACGCAATAATAAGGCATATCTCAATAAATTATTTCTTATGAAAATCCATCATTTTCCATATTAATTTTATTTTGACCTAATCTCACCCACACCTTAGATATTAGATCCTTAGAAATATTTATCTTAATCTAAGTTTTGCAAATATTGAAACTAGCTCTGTTTTTAAATGCAAATCATGCTTTTAAAGGTTTGCCAATAACAATAGCAATATCATTAATTTCTTCTGCATCATAGATATATTCAGGGAGGTTTAGATGAGATATCTAAATTTTAGTTATATGTGACTCAATATTTGGGTTAAATAAATGAGTTCCTTTAAGTAATCTCATAGAATACATCACCAATCGATACAATTCTATGTAAAGTTTATAATAATTTTCAGTTTTGTCAAATTAGATTAGAATGTGTCTTGAATCCCATAAAGATATGTTGAAATCTCCAATGAATCCAAACTTATTAAGAAAATTCCGACTTGTTAGCATGAGTGGTCTTCTACGGGAGAATTTTCCAACTATAGTGAATTTTGAATTCAAGAGTAACATATCTTTATCTTTGGAGGAGAACGCAATATCTGGGGATTCTTCGTTCTTTTGAATACGAATGTTATAATAGAAAATTCTATTAGATTGAGCCTTAAGAACATTAGAATAATATTGGTAACTTGTAAACATATTTTTCTTATGTTGCAGGTTAGGGATAAAGGAAGAAGTTTGTTTTGTTTTCGAGAATTCTCCTAAGATTTTTACTGTTAGTGTTGAAAAATCATTTTACTTTGAACCATCTAATCAGATGAAGTCATTGGATCAATGATCTATACCTGACAAACATTTGAAATCGTTGGTTGAAGCTTTCTTTGTGTAATCATGGAAATTTTCTTCATCTCCACGTTTCAAAATTTTTGAAGATTGATTAATGATTTTTGTATAAATTTATCTTGATAGAGGACCAGAAGAACGTATATATGAGAGAGCAACATCACCTACCATCACTACAAAAAGATATACATAAGATAGTCGGCGCCGAGAGAAGAAATGAGTCATGATTCATAAAGTTTAGTATATAGAATTGACTATTCAAATAACATATTGCTCAATATTATTATATTCAATAATATTTAAATATATAAAAATATAAGAATAAAACACCAATAAATATGTCGAACTAAAATTTATTTTTCACTTATTTACATTTATTATTATATTTTTTATGGAAGAAATTCCTTACTATTTTTATTCATTTTCCAATCGTAGTTACTTCTTTATAATACCCTAAATAGATTATATAAGTTCTTTTTTACCAAATTAGATATTTTCATTAAAATTTATTTTTTTTAAGTTGTAATTGTCTATAACTCAATATTTTCATTAAAACCCCCTTATTTTTCTTACTGAATATTTTATTTAAATGTTATTATTTTTTATTTTCTTCTTCTTTAATTTCTCGATTTTTTACAATTTTTCTATTCTTTTCTTTGTTTTTTTGTCATAATTAAATTTTTATTAACATGTCCGATCTGTTTTTTTTTAAATTAATATTTTAACTGGAATGTGTTTCTAGATTTAGAATTAGGAATTGTTTGGAGAAAAAACGATTATGTATTTCAAGTAAGTTTTAGGGTAATTTTGTATTTTTAAGGTAAGTGTCTCTCCTATGTCCATGACTTACATCTCGTATCTAGCATTTTTATGTACGAGTTCATCTGTGTCAAATGTCTCGAATCTATCATCTAGATTTGCTAATGTAAAATATTTTTAGATATATACGATACTAGTGATAGATACAAGATATTCTAAACTATTTTTTTAGATATATGCAGGATGAGTGATAAATGAGAGATCAATGATAGATGCAAGATATTATAGATAGATGTAGCACCACTAAATGCAAAACAATGTAAAGTATTTTTTAGATAGACGCGAAATTAGTATAAAATATAAAAATAGATGATATACGTGAGACTAAAAAACTAAATGTGAGATCAATGTTAACTAGGCTCGCGAAAGAAAAAAACAAAAAATATAATTCATAGATCTAGTTTTGTTTGTCTTAAGAAACAAAATCAATGATACTTTCATATTTTTTGTCCAACTTACGACTTAAAAAATAAAGACTTTTAATTTTTTTTAAATAAAATGTACACGGGTTTGATGATTTTGTATAGAATGGTACTTTAGATAAAAAAAAATATTATACTGCAATACCTTTTGGACTGATATTATATTTTAAGTGTAACTCACCCTTAATATAATTGTATATAACTTGATATTTATTCTATATAAAAAATATAATTTTATATCAACGGTTTATTGAAACTCTCATCATAAAATAAAAGGTAAGTTACACATACATATCCATCCAAGTATGTAATTATCACATAATACCAAATATTGGTAAACTATCAATAGATACATAGACCATAAATTTTGATAAAAATATCCTTTTAGTATAAATAGGTTATTTCAAATCAAAGTTGGATTTTTTTATCTCCTTGAGCGTTTCACATTATCCCACTAAAGTTTCTCTCTCACAAGTACATCATCTCTCAAACCTTTGTCAACAAAACCTCAAATTTTATATCGATCAAACCGCATACGACGACGAATTCAACCTCCAATTTGAGCATTCCTTTTAACATTAAGAACAGAAAACTAGTCATATCTGGCTTGCAAGATCAAACGCAACCTCTTTTATGTCTCTATAACCTAGAAATAAACATGTAAGAAACTATCTGCTTTTTCATCATCGTTCTGTAAGTTTCATGGTTTAGGTTTATTTGAAAGTGTGAAAATAATAAATAGAGATAAGTTTGTTAGGTTTATCAATAAAATATACGTTTGTACTATGATTGTTTTGTAAACCAAGGTTTAGAGTATGAAAAGCTCTCATTTTTTTCATTTGATATGTTGTTTTTTAGTTATTTGGTTTGAATGTATGGTCTGATATCCTCTATTTTTTTCCATTCGGTTTAAACGTGAAATATCACAACGTCTTACATCTTAAATGTTTGTCATAGCCACCTTTCGTATGGCTTGCATGGTCTAAGATTTGTGTTTCACATGTATCACATCTTCCCACTTGTATTTTATTTTTTACATGTATCAGATATTTCCACGCATGTTTGTGCATGTCATGTTATTTTTTAGGTTTTACATATGTTCATGACACTAGTCTCATGTTTTCTTATATTTGGTATCGTATATTTTCTTAGAACTGGTCTCGTTTGTTTTCTTATAACTGGTCTCACATCTTTCTCATAACAGATCTCGCTTTGTTTTACAGAACAAATGGCTCTTAAAGCATGCAATTACAGACCGGGTTTAGTGAGCATCATAAATATGACGAAAGAGAAGCATGACATTAGGAATGAAAACATAGAATTTTCTAAAGAAACATCATTTATACCATATTAAAGGCTTCATATGACATGCAGAAGAAGAATCTAAAAAAAAGCATTACCATATAATCACCTAGATCATCAAGAAATACTCGATAAAAATGACGATTTCGTCTTGGGGTCTAAATGCGTTAAAATCACCATCAAAGATGTGGAGACTATCTTTGGGTTAAAGATCGGGGATGAGGAAATTATTTTAAACTCTAAAAAGGCTTCAAACTTATATACAATGATGGTGCAAAAGCATAGTCCTGGATCATCAAAACATACTTTCTTGACGAAAATTAATGAAAAGTGGGGGAAATAAATCAAAACCAATAACAAATAATTTGATAATGGTATGAATGTATCATTGGTCTTGCATTATTACTGTCATTAGTGTCAAATTTTTCAGTTATAAATAAGCTTCCTCAAGTATTGCATGGTATAATCGTAGTAGTTTCGCATACTTTTTATTTATATTTGACTAATAAGTAAAATTATAATAATTTAAATTAATTCCATTATATAAAGACTAGAAAATTATTTGATCTGATTAAAGGAGTCTGCTTTTTTGTTAATTGATATTAGGCCAGTCTTATAGAATTCATGGAGATCGCATAACAACTCCTATCAGTTCTCTGATTGCCTCTGAAGATTCGGCCAAGTTTTCAACGGGAGAAAGGTATTGCCGAAAAAAAAATGTTTCCTTGATTTTGTGTAGCCAAGTCCTTCCTCAAATTGCGGGATACGAGCTGGAGGTATCAACTATCATAAATAAATATTCTCACGACCTTTTGGTACTACTATAATTCATAGTTACCAAAAGTTTCATTTCGCTTACACAACTAGACGACTTCCCCTCATAACTAACCAATTGTGTGTCTGTTAGTTTATATGGTGGTACCTTAATCATTTTTTCATAATTAGATTTGAAAATAACGTTAGTCAAGCTGATATTTTTTACCAAGACGTGTGTGATCATGACCCGACCTATATCCAATTTGATTATCAAAACGTATTTATGAGCGGTGATCACATCTCCCAAATTGTCATCTTTAAAAGTCAGGTCAAATTGGTTTCATATAGTGTTGGTATGTGGACTCATCCTCTAGATGAACCTCTAAGTCTTTTTTTTCTAGACCCTGGGTCTGTCACCGACATCATGTCTCCACTAAAGATAGTGCGTAACTATTGATTTTTTTTCTATTATCTTTCCTCTTATATAGTCCTTCATTTGTCAACCTTTGCATTATTTTCATCTTTACGTCGTTCTCCTTCTTTACATTTGACGAACTTGGTGACTTCACCATTATCAATTAACTTATGAATATCTCCCCACAACTGTTAGTTATCATCACTTGCATGAGCGTGATAATTATGGTATGCATAAAAATATTGACGAGATCTTTTATAGTCAGAGGTTAACATGCTAAGTGTAGGATGATATTTTTCCCTATTTTTGGATTTTTTTGAAGATGCCCACTATGTTCTCGGTCAGATGTATAAACTTCCAAGTCCGATTTTTGTAATAAAAGGGTCTCGGTCTATTCACTAGATGTTTTGTGACCTTATCTCGTCTGACCTTGTCATTTCTCTTTCTGTCCGCTACTAAAAACTTTGACTCTTGGGATATGGGGTAGGATGAGTTAAAATGGTATCTATTTTTATAGTCTTTTACTATGATGAATTTATCTGATATTTCCATAATATCTTTCATACTCATAATATAAAATATTATAAGATAAATGTATAATGGATTTTCCATATCCGGTTCTCTTTTAAATTATGCCACAACAACAACCTTCTTGCACTTTAAGACGACGTTCATCTCATGAACAAATATCTGCACGCAGATTTTTATTGTTTGTCATTTTATTTGATAAAAAAATTATGATATAGATGTATTTCTTCTTGTGTGACTTATTTTCAATAAATCGATTCGTAAAAGCGGTCTATATATCTTCGAAATCTCAAATTATATCCTTTGATAGACCATTAAACCAAATTAGTGTGTTTACCTTAAACGCCATTGAGAATGCTCTTTAGAATAAAACATTTTACAGGTTGAAACTCACTATCCTATTCCTGAATTGTTTGAGATGATGCTATGGATCCCCGGAGTCGTCGTAAGTGTCCACTCAGGAAGTAGCGAACTTGCGGGGGAGTTTTCCTTCAAGAATTTTGCTAACGAAAGGAGATTCCTGAAGTATGAAGCTGTTATTTTTTTTTATATTTTCTCATTATACTCTACTTTTTTTATTTTCTTGTTCTTTTTTCACACCTCATTACTCGACTGGTCCTCGTATTGGGCACCCATTAATTTTTTTCTGACCCATATTCTCAACATCCTTTACCTTGTTTTTTTTTTGTGACTCATCTTACTAATGCTTTAGTTTATTCTTCACTTTGCTTTATTCTCTGATAAAAAAAAATTGTCAAAAATTGTAGTGCTTCAACTAATTTTTTCATCCTTACTTCGGCTTCCTAATATCTTTCAACTTGTAATTGATTGAATTTAAGTTTCTCATAATTTAGATCTTTGATATGCATTTACAAGAGTTGAATATTAAACAAAGTAGTCGGTATACCTTGCTTTTAGAGGTTTTTCTTAAATCAACATGATGTTTGTATGCACGCAGATTATTGTTTTAATCGGGTTGCCTTGGTTTTGATTACCCCCATATTGCACTCTGGACGCTGCTCCGATCTGTTTACTTGAGTCATATGTTATGTTTAATTGTGTCTTCTTTTCATGATAAACTTTGGTATGCGCGGCGGTCGGTCGGTCTAAAAGTTGGTCTCATCCTTGGTTGTTCTGGTTAGATGGCCAGCTTGTTGCGATTCTCGGGTAGTTACTGGATCGTTTCGAATAGGAAGAATTCTTGGATTTTCCCGTTTGATTCCTGATCTGGTCATCACCATTGATATGCTAAAATTTGATTCTTTTAAATAATAATAATAATTCTTATAGACGGTTCCAAATTTAATATCGAAATTACTTCTCAACTAAAATACTACGATAATAACGATTGATCGAGAAAAAAATGGTTGTGAGACTAGTAATTTTTTTGTATCATAGTGTGATCAACCTTTACAATGACAGTTTTACCACTTATTTATACTCATTATCACACACACACACACACTCTTTATGTTTATTTTCCAAGTGTTATTACTTTGAACATGGTAATATACCTTAAATATTGGTTACATTTCCTAATAAATACGTATACATATTTATAGATCGCGTATGATATGGTGACATCTATTATCCTATAATAATCATTCGAGCATCGCATTTTTTTGCGCTCAACTTGTATACGCATCTGGTAGATTGTTTCTCTAGTATTGTACCGCTTGTCACTCTTGTATGTATATGTTCGTTTTGACATTTGGTTGTCTCGAGTTGTCCTTCGATTGCTTCGTATTACCTTCATAACCCTCGTCTTGTAGCTTATTGTTCTGATCTTATGAATGCTCACATTTTCCTTTAGTTATCTCGTAGTATATGCAACTTACCTTTTTTTGTTAGTCTTGAGTATAAACTACCTCATTATTATAAAAAAAATACATTATATATAAGATATAGTATTATCAACTAAATATAACAAAAATATAAAATCTAAAATAACGTTAAAAACATATAATTGCATAAGTATTTATGGAAAAAAAAAAATTCAACAAAGAAAAGTTTCTATTAATTTGAAATAATTACAATAAGAGAAATGTTTATTTATTTTAAGGATAAGTACAATTTTGAGCTAAAAGAGAGGAGGGGAGTTGTATGGATTAAAATCATGATTAGCCTTGGTTTTAAGAACTCACTTAAGCATTTCAATAATTAAAAGAGAATTATATTATGGATGAAACAATATAATAAACCATTGCTGATTCTTCGTTGAGAGAGTAGACAACATCACAATTCAATTTGAATATGTTGAAAAAAATGAGGGGTCCATTTAACTAATATGGAAAGCTTATAAAGTTTTATATGGTTGGAACACCCAAGTTTTTTTGTTGCTTTAAAGGCATAGTTCAATGAGTATAGACATCTAAGTTAAAATAAAAGCTTTTATTTTGTTTATTACTAGTGTTAAAAGTTAAAATAAAAGATTTATTTTGTTTATTACTAGTGTTAAATTTATGCTTAGCATTGTTTCCAAGAGACCAAATGGCCCAATAGATGATTGAGATCAAACTCTGACAATTTTTTAAAAAAAGAATGACAGTTTGTGAGAAGATCAATGTTCCAAGAATAACTCAGAAACCAAACCATTAATCCAAAACTCAGAAACTAATGTGCATTTATACACATCATTATTATCATGACCATTCTTTTCCATTTTCAAAAGAATAGATGGAGTGCATCAAAAAATTATTTAGAAGTATCATGAATATCAGAAAGTTTTATGATATTAAGTCCATTTTTATTAAAAATAAATAAAATAAACACCATTTAAACCATATAATATAATTATAAATTTTTTTATAAAAAAAACAATTGTAACTATATAAAACAACCAGTAAAACAATAAACCATTCATAAAATACTTGATTTATGAATCACTCTCTGTTTAAGTCAAAAATATTTTTCGACAAACAATACCTCGTTATTATAAAAAAATACATTATGTATTGGATACAGCCTTATCAACTAAATATAAAAAAAATCTAAAATCTAAAATAAACAATATAATAAACCATCCACCATTGTGATCACTAAGAGAGTAGACAGCATCACAATTCAATTTGGATATGTTGAAAAAAGTGAGGGTCCATTTAACTAATATGGAGAGCTTAGAAAGTTTTATATGGTTGGAACATCCAAGTTTTTTGGTTGCTTTAAAGGCACAGTTCAATGAGTATAGACATCTAAAAGTAATTTGAAGAACAAGTGTTAAATTTATGTTTAGCATTGTTTCCAAGAGACCAAATGGCCCAATAAAATTATATGAATATGTTTATTACTACAGGAGACATAAATCAGAAGTGAATAAAACTCTGACAGTTTTCTTAAAAAAGAATGACAGTTTTCTTAAAAAAGAATGACAGTTTCTGAGAAGATCAATGTTCCAAGAACCATTAGTCTAAAACTCAGAAACCAATGTACATTTATACCAATCATTATTATCATGAATAGACAAGGTTATAAACCAATCACAAATCCATATGACATTCATCAACATTGCAGATATATTGCTCAATATTCTGACCATTCTTTTCCATTTTCAAGTTCTTTTTTATTTTCGAAAGAATTAAAAGTAAGATAGTAGATGGAATGCATCAAAAAATTATTTTTTCTAAGAGATTAGAGAAAATGATATAAGAAAGTATAAAATAAACACCATTTAAACGAGATAATAGAATTATAACTATAACTATATAAAAAACAATAAACCATACATAAAATGCTTGATTTATGAATCACTTAGTTTATTAGGGATGAATTTATCATCCTACTTTCTACCATTCTCTCCTGACTGTTTAAATTCAAAAATATTGTTCGACAATTACCTGGCATGGTTATTTTCCAATAGATTTGAACAATTTACACCGTTATAAAGATTTATAAAACCTCCAACAGATTTTTCGCCGATATGAAAGCTGATATGTACTTGTATTAAAATATGCATGCTGTGTTGTTCGGTCGAAGCGGTTAATTTTGTCGAGTTAGCACGTGTTAATGGAACCGCTGTGACATGCCATTCTGATTGGTTAAAAGGTTGGAGGATTAAGACCGAGAGGGACACGTCTTTGTTTGCTTCTGCTTTGTGAAGCGTGCCCTTTTCTCTCTCTCCTGTAATTGACTCTCGTCTCTTGCTCGATCGGTAGGTAGGTGTATTCTTATTCAAGTTTAGACTTTGTAATTTGTCTTATGAATATTTATTTTTCATGACATATATTTTATCGGTAAAAAACGTTCGAATTTAGTAGGAGTAGTACATTAGACGATTATTTATTTTTGGTGAAGTTAGTTTTTAATGTCTTGATTATTTCTTTATTAATAAAAAATTTAACTATTTATTTTTTTATAAAATTAGTTATTTAGTTATTATTTATAACTAAATAGATTTTATATTTTTCGAAATATTATAAGTACAAATTCTATATTTAGAACCAAATTATGATAATACAATTATTTGTATTATATTTCCTTTTTATTGTGTTTTTTTACTTTTATTAGATAAATATAGTATACGTAGGAACTCCTTGTCTCGTGATAACGACAAACTCGTAAAGATATTGAATCATGATTCAAAGAGTTTATCCGTAGTCTTGAGTTTTGTTATTGTTATGGCAGGTAAAATGAAAAACGTATTTTTGGCATGTTATTTTGTTATTGTTACTTTTGAACAAATTCACGCAGTGCTTAAACTGACGTTAATTTTGGACAAACTTACCCGTATTTAACAAACTCTCTATTTAATATAAAAATTATAGTAGTCTGTATATACAATTTTTTAATTAAAATTTTTAAAATTTTGTATTTTTAAAATAATAATTAAAAATATTATTGTTTTAGTTTTTTAAAACAAACAAACTTAGATTTATTTAATATTTTTAAAAAATATTTTTCTCACAAGTTCAAATAATATTTTAATTTATTTTTTATATTTTATTTTACATATAGTATATTATTATTTTTATATATTTAATATTTTTCGGGTTGAACTGGATCGAATAAGTTAGGAATCTGAACCAGGTGGGTTATAACTTCTAAACGCGTACCTAATACGTTTTATGTACTGGTCAGACAAAATCTGACCGGGTACCGGATCCGACAAAATCTGACCGGGTACCGGATCCGACAAGCTTTACATTGATATCCATAGTCATGTATGTATCATTAGTTTCACATATATCTAATTATTTTTTAACAATGTCTTCCATCTATCATTTATCACTAGTCACATATATATTTAAAAAAATATTTTAGAATGTCCCGTATATATTAACTCTCGCATTTATCATTGGTCTCGAAACTATGTATTATTTTTACAATGTCTCACATCTATCACTAGTTCGTTGTTCATGCATCTGTAATATTTTATATTGGTCTTACATCTATCAAATTTACATGATAAATGCAGTAACACTATAAAAAAATCACGAAAAAAAACTTAAAAAAAAGTTATTGGTCTTTAATGAAAATGTTAGAGAGAGTTTAGTGAAGATTATAAACAAAAATACTAAAAATATCTTCCCTCTTTAATAAAAAAAAGTAAGAATATTCAATCTTTTACGTAAATATCATAAATATATTCACTATCCAATGAAAACCACAAAAATATTGAGCTTTTAAAGAAAACCTTAACGATATATTCACTATTTAATTAGAATGGAAAAAACACTCAGATTTTAATGAAAATATTAAAGATATATTTAATAAAAATAAATAAAAAAATCTCTCGTGTAACATTTCTCATCTTGAATCATAATAGTCTTTTCTAAATCATTCTGCTATATTAATTAGATATTCTATATTAATTATATTTCATATATTAATTAGATATTCAATATTAATTGGATTTACTATATTAATTGGATATTATATATTAATTGGATTTTTTATATTAATTAGATGTTCTAAATTAAATAAATATTCTATATTAATTAGATTTTCTATTAATTTGGTCTTTTATATTAATTAAATTTCTTAATTAATAGATTAAGATTTTATCTTAGTTAGCCTATAAATATAATAAGATATAGGTTTACAATGTGTGACGAGACGGCGATGTGAGCTACATATTTTTCAAGAGAGAGAAACTAGCTCTAGGTCTTTTACAAATGAGGTGAGAGATAAACACTGAAGAGAGAGTTAAGATAAATGAGGTGAGAGATAAACATGTTTGAGAAGCTTTATGTAACATACTTATTAGTAAAATAATATTTGCTACCCGTGGATGTAGGATTTCTTCACGATCTAAACCATTTACATCCTTGTTGTACGATTGTTCACATTATGTTTTTCTTGTTAAATTTGTTCTTTAAATAAGGTAAGATACGAAGCTCGTATTACCTCTTACAATCTCTTGTAGGTTTTTGCCAACTATCGGTCACTACTTCGGCTAAGGTGGCTAAGATTCGGCCTAACGAATCTTGTTAGGGATGGGTCGGATCTTCCTCAGATATTGATGGTTTCTCTAACAAGTGGTACGATAAGTGGTACGATGAGCGTGGAAATCTGAAATCAATATTTATTGTTCGTGAAGAAGACAAAGTAGAAATACAAAGTAGAAAGACAAATATCGTGGATCTTGGAGTAAAGTTAAGTGCAATCATAATAATGGATTCCATGAGGGAAATATTAGAATAGACATCTAGTGTGGGGAATTGATCTGCTGAGATTTGGCATGAGACGATTGAAGGCTTGAAGGCTTGTCGAAGTAGGTGGGGATTCAATCCAGGAAGTACGAGGTTTAGGACTGACAATGGTGTGATATTAGTGAACCCGACCATTCACTAATTATTGTTCTAAATTTGTACGCATAGGCACGAAATCTTGAAGAGTACCTCGACGCGTGGAATATCTGAGAAGATAAGATGTAACTTACTTAGATTAATGATTATGCTTCTGATAGCTGGATAGAACAAGAGATTGAGTGAAAAGGTTGTTTTGGACAGCTAACTTGAGTGAAAAAGCTGTTTTGGACAGCTAACTTCGTCAACAAGAACCCTTGAACTTTCTGCCGTCATGGAGATGTAATAGGTACCAGAGGTGGAGCTGGAGTTTGAACATAAGGGTAGAGATGTGGATACCTCTACGAAAGCTATTTTGAAGCTAGGTTCGGGTTCAGCCTTTGCAAAGAAAGTTCAACCATTGCTGAGTTTAGGTCATTTTCAAAGTTTGATGGGTCAAAGGTTTTGAGTCTTCAAACTATAAAGTATATTTCAAGTGTTGCTCGGTCTGATCTTAGAATATGTCAAATGGATGTTATTATTGCTTTCTTGAATGTGGAAGGTTGGGACACTCGTCTATTGGGAAATATTGCATGGATAGAGTTTGCGGACTGCATCAGAATTGATTACTGCAGGCGTGACAGTTTGTCTCCATTGAGTAGTTGAAGCCTCCATTGAGTAGTTGAAGCGTCAAGGTAAATCGTAATCTTCTTTTCTAAATTGGTATGTTATATTAATTAGATTTCTACATTAATTAAATTTTTATATTAATTAGATATTATATATTAATTAGATTTCCTATATTAATTAGATTTCTTATATTAATTGGATATTCTATAATAATTAGATTTTCTATATTAATTAGATATTATATATTAATTTGATATTATGTTCCAATTACATTTCTATATTAATTGAATCTTATATTAATTTGGTCTTATATATTAATTAGATTTCTTATTATATATTAATTAGATTTCCTATTAATTTGGTTTTCTATATTGATTAGATTCCTTAATTAAATTATTAATATTTATCATAATTTGTTTATATATATATATATAAGAAGATATAATTTTGCAATTTGTATCGAAACGAGGTGTGAGCTGCATATTTTGAGAGAGAGAGAGAAAGAAACTAGCTCTAGGTCTTTTGAGAGATAATTTAGGTGAGAGATAAACATTGAAGAGAGGATTCCGTGAATCACGAGTGATTGAGAGTCTTTATGTAACCTACTTATTTATAAAATAAGTGTATGCTATCGTAGATGTAAGATTTATTCACGATTCGAATGACGTAAATCTCTTGTTGAGTGATTGTTTACTTTATGTTTTTCTTGTTAAATTTGTTCTTGAAATAAGGTAAAGAGTCGAAGCTCGTATTACCTCTTACGACCTCTTGGGCAGGTGTTTGCCAACTGTTGGTTGCTGCTTCGGCTGAGTGGCTAAGATTCGACCTAGCGAGTCTTGTTAGGGTTGGGTCGGATCGTGTTTGGATCTTTATGGTTTCTTAACAACTGGTGCGGTGAGTATGGAGATCGAATATCAATATTAATTGTTGTTGAAGAAGAAAAAGTAGAAAGACAAATATCGCGGATCTTGGATTAAAGTCAAGCACTGTCACAATGATGATTCCATGAGGAAAGTGTTAGATTCAAGCTATCTACTGGACTGGAAAATGCTTCAACAAATGAGAGTCATTGATATGTTCATGGTAGAAGGGGCGTCTAACGCGGGGAATGCATTTGTTAGGATTCGACTGAAGGCAATTGAAGGCTTTTCGAAGCAGGTGGAGATTAATCCAGGAAGTACCTTAAGAGTTTTAGGATTGACAATGTCGTGGTATTAGTGAATTGACCATTCACTAGCCATTGTTCTATATTTGGTATGTATAAGCGCAAAATCTTGAAGAGTACCTTTACGCGTGGAATAACTGAGAAGATGAGCCGTAACTTACTTGGAGTAAGGGTTATGCTTGTGATAGCTGAACAGAACAAGAGACTAAGTGAATGAGCTGTTTGGGATAACTAACATTGTCAACAAAAGTCCATGGACTTTCGGTCGCCATGGAGATGTTATAAGGTATCGGAGGTGGAGCTGGAGTTGCGATGGAGTTTGAACATAATGGTGGTGATATGGATACCTCTATGTAAGCTATTTTCAAACTAATTTTGGGTTCGGTCTTTGCAAAGGAAGTTCAGCCGTTGCTGGGTTTGGGTCATGATCTGAATTTTGATAGGTCAATGGTTTCAAATGTTCAAATTGTGGAGTAATGGTCAAGTGTTGATCGGTCTGATCTTGGGATATATCATATGGATGTTACCATCGCTTTCTTGGATGTCGAAGGCTGGAGGACTGGTCTATTGGGAAGTTTTTCCTCGATAGAGTTCGCAGACTGCACTAGAATTTATCACTCCAGACGTGCAGGTAACGCAAAACATAATATTATTCTCTAAATGAGTCTACTATATTAATTATATTTTTACATTAATTAGATTTCTATATTAATTAGATATTCTATATAAATTAGAATTCCTATGTTAATAGAGATCTTATATTATTTGGATTTATTATTTTAATCTGATTTCATATATAGATTGGGATATTCAATATTAATTATTCTGTATTAATTAATATGTTTATATTAATTAAATATTCTATATTAAATTTGTTTTTTCAATATTAATTAGATATTCTAAATTAATTAGATATTATATATTAATTAAATCTTATATTAATTTGGTAACGATATTTATTAGTTTTCATATCTTTTATATTAACTAGATTTCTTAATTAATTGATTAAGATTTATCATAACTAGCATATAAATGCAAGAATATATAACTTTACAATTTGTGATGAGACGAGATGTAAGCTGCATATAAACATTGAAGAGTGGGTTTTATGAATCATGAGCGATTGCTTTTGTGTTTGAGAGTCTTTCTGTAATCTACTTATTAAAAAATGAATGTCAGTTGCTCCTGGATGTAGGATTTCTTCACGATCTGAACGACGTAAATCTCTTGTTGTGCGATTGTTTATATTATGTTTTTTTGTTAACTTTGTTCTTGAAATAAGGTAAGATATGAAGCTCGTATTACCTCTTACGACATCTATGGTAGGTGTTCGCCAAATCTCGATCACTGTTTCAGCTGAGGTGGCTATGATCCAGCCTATCGAGTCTTGTTAGGGTTAAGTCGTATCTTGTTCGGATATTGATGATTTCCTTAACATATCATATGTTTATCTTTTTTCTCTTAAAAAAATCAAAAAAATATATAATTAATGGATCTAGTTTTGTTCGTTTTAAAAAATGAAATTAATACTAGTTTCAGTTTTTTTTAGAATTAGAGTTTTAAAATAAAAAAGTAGAATACATAGATATCTGATAATTTTTTTTATAAGAGGGTATTATAAAATTTAACTGGATCGTAGGTAGTAAATAGAAAAACTAAATAGTTTTTTCTTTAAAATATATAGAAATAAAGATGGTAGGTGGATAATAGTTTGATTTTAGGGTTTTGTAATACATTTCACTTTTAAAATAATTTAAAAATTGTTAGTTTAAATATCTATAAAAGTATGCATATTATTTTAAATTAAAAAATAAAATTAATATATTATTTAAATTTTGATATGCATGCAACAAAGCTAAAGTTATCATTTGTTCTTTTTCATATATTTTTTTTTCATTTTTTTATATATATAAAAACAAAATAAAATATTTTATATAAATAACAATAAATATTAATATATTATTTTAGAAAAAAATAAACTATAATTTATTATTCATCAAAATAGAATAAGAATTAGAATAAAAATTATATGTTGTAAAAATTGTTTTTAAATATAATTATAAATAAAGTATAAATTTTATATAAAAATATATGGAAATAAAATCTAATTTTAGTATCCAATTGTTTTTTAAATACTAATTGAGCAAAATAAAAAAACTCTAGCAAACACATCTTCATATGTTATTTCTCTTTCTTATGTGTTAGTATTTATAATGCTCAATTGAATTTCAATTTTAATCCATAAATCTCGTTGAAAGTAAAAAATATCATTTCCATAAGATACTATTCATTTAGTAATAAGTTTGTTTATTCAAGCTCCCGGGGTAGCCGAGTTGGTTGAGTATGATGTGCTTGTCACCAAAGGTCATAAGTTCGAGTCCCTCTACATACACTTTCTCGGCTGATCCTGTCACCTTATGTGGTTTACCTTCTGGCGTTGGTTTGCAGGATATCGCGTCAGACTGAGGGTTTACCCTGTGCGCACTCATTGCACTCTGAGTAGCGGCTGCGGGTTCCCTTCGGAAAAAAAAAAGAAAAAAAAAGGTTTGTTTATTCAATCTTCAACTAATTATTGGACCGAAAAATAAATTATAAAAACTAGATGATTATTGAAGGGTTGGAAAAAACTAAAAAAAAAACATAAAACCATAAAATACTATTAATCAAATGACTTGTAACTAATGATACTTACTATTTTTAACAATTTCACGGTTATGAGTCGAACTTTGAACTTTTTGGAAGTTATTAGTATAAAATATCAATTATAGTTTCGTTGAATGTAAAAAATTATAATACTATTAATCAAATGACTTGTAACTAATGATACTTACTATTTTTAACAATTTCACGGTTATGAGTCGAACTTTGAACTTTTTGGAAGTTATTAGTGTAAAATATCAATTATAGTTTCGTTGAATGTAAAAAATTATATTCTCTTCCACATAAAAGTTGATTTTAATAATATAATCAATATTATAAATTTTTTGGTTCATAAAATTCAGCGAATTAAATAATTGAAGAAAGCCCAATTGAACCATCTAAAACCCAACAAATTATTCGCTCAAAGACATCAATATTTAATAGAGATACAACATTTAACATTTATAAGCATTAGCCATAAAAAAATACATATCATACTTACATCAATCGACAACAATAAGTTGCACTGGATGATTTTAAAAGTAGTCCTCGTGACTCTAGATTTCAAACTCCACTAATAACAATCAACAATAAATAATAATCAACAATAAGATATATTTCACGATAGAGTACATCTTTCATTTTTATTTTATTACTTTTATTTTTACTTCACATATCAAAAAGAAAATCCAACAACAAATAGTACAACCACTAATATCAAACATCATAGCTTTGGTAAAAGATATAAATAAGTACAAGCAGTTTCAGACATCTATAAATATATAAAAATTATATATTTTGTAGACCTTCTTTTATAATTCAAAACGAATTAAGGGAGTACTCAACCACGCATAAAAGAACACCAATAAATTTTGAACAATGTGCTTGACATTTAATCAACCGAATATTAAAGACAAAGATTGTTTCTCTATTTTTATCTTACAATGATGCTAGTTATTTATATACTCTTTGAGAGGAAACTGAAGGATAATGTCTTACATCTAGAAGCAATACGAATAAACTCTAAACACTAAGAAATCAAATTGAAGCAAACAAAATTATTTTAGGTCACGCCTGTTACTTGTTACTGTACTTTTGAACTTCAAATGAGGTTTATGTCATGAATAGTTTTAAATATAGGAATATATGATCAAGATAAATTAATATGGAGATATTTTAAAGGTTATTTTGACTAGAGTGAGAATCTATCTACCAATGTATTTATGTTAGGAGTTTTTTATATTCTATTTTGGAAAGAGATTGGCACCAAACACTATAAATAACGTTAGTTGGACTTCGAAGAAAATGATGACTTCGTAGTGTGCAACATAGATTGAGAGAGAAAGTATTAAATGTTTTTCTTCTTAAAAAAGTAGAGAGTTATATTGGAAGAGTATTATGTGAGCAATAGAGTTTGGAGTTTTTTTAAACAATGTTTATATGTTATCTTTGGTGATGGTAAAACTTGGTTTAAGGATAAATTTGGGTTTTAAACCTTATCGGGTTAATATTAAGTATTTTTGTAAGAGGTTGTGAGTAGGGATCGTAAATGGGTCTGGACCTGCCAGAAATAAATGGGGCCTTGTCAAAATTTAAATGGGTAACTGGAGACCTGGTCCGCCAGACCTGCAACCTGTTAGACATGTTTAACTGTTATACCTGCATTAGCAGTAACCTGCCAGACCTGCAACCTGTAAGACCTGTTTAAAGTTTGATTATTATTATTATATGGTTATAAATATTATAAGTGTTGTAATTATTTTATAAACCAAAATCATACTTTAAGTTATATTTAAAAAATATTTTTATAATGTATATGATTATAAATTTATTGTTACATTTTGGTTGGTATTATTATGATTTGGGTATTAATATTTTAAGTGTTGTAATTATTTTATAAATCATAATTTTAAATATTATATTTAAGGTTATAATATTGTTATTACATTTTGTATATTATTATTATGTTTTGGTTTTAAATATTAAAAGTGTTGATATTATGTTATAAACCAAAATTATATTTTTTCATGTTAAAATATTACAAGTTTTATGGTTATAATATTAATATTACATTTTGAATATTATTATTATTATGACTCAGTTATAAATAGTAGTAGTGTTGTTATTATTTTTTGATATTACATTCTAATTATTATTGTGATTTTATTTTAAATATTATTGTTATTATTATTTTTACAAAAATCATATCTTATAATTATTTGATAGTACAATTGTTGTTATTATAATAAAAGGTAAATATTCTTTTTGTTTATTTAGCAGTTTACAATAAATACTTTTGCGGGTCAGGAGTTGAACAATTGTTTCCACATTAAAATAAAAAATCTAAAAAAACTATTACAAACATCATTCATCTTCTTCTTCATAAGTATAATCCTCATCATCTTCACTTGAATGACTCGCAACTTCGCTGTCTTCCATAATTTCGTGTTCAAGTGTATCTTCATAATCATCCGGATAATCTTCGAAGATGTCGTCTACATTCACTTCATCTCTAAACTCTTTGTCTTGCCTTCTTTTATCCGTCGCAGTCCAATCCTTGATTGCCACAAGCACTCCAAGTGCTTTACCCGTCAATCTTGTTCTCTTAGTCGGGTATTGCAACCTCGCTTGGCTAAAAGTACACTCACTTGCAACTGTAGACATAGGTATTGCATAAATCTTTTTAACAAACCTGCAAAGAATAGGATACTCATCAGTTTTAGTACTCTACCATCTTATGATATTTTCAATTAAATAATATTATAAATTATTTGATAAAGAGTGCCTTAAATGGGTCTTCTGGTGGATAATCTGTGTGGGTTTATCTGCCAGACCTGCAACCTGCCAGACCTGCAACCTGTTAGACATGTTTACCTGTTAGACTTGTTTACCTGTAATACCTGCATTAGCAGTAACCTGCCAGACCTGCAACCTGCATACCTACAACCTGCCAGACATGTAAACTGCCAGACATGCAACCTGTTTAAAATTGTTAAATGGGTCTGATGGGTCATGGGTCTACCTGTTTTCTACCCCTAGTTGTGAGAGAAAGGAGGTGTTTCCTTGTATTAAATATTTTTTTTAAAGTCCAACCCCTATTAATGATCCTGGTTGGGATATTTATGCTGTTTTTCCCTAAGTTATGGGTTGTGCTGGTCGGATCTTATAGTTGGGTCAATCATATGAGCCCGAAACCCATGAAATGAGTTGATAGGCACATAGTCGATTCATTATTTCACTCAAGCTACTGTTCACCCATATGATTTTATTCGATCTATCCAAAATTCCCTTTGGGAAACATAAGAATCACTGGCGATATGCTTCCAGCGATATCCGAACTGATCAATCTTAATGTTGTATAATGTTGTTACTATTGAACAAACACATAATTTTTCAATGGCTCAGATTGGATGTAGGAAAATTTCCAAACCAGTGCGTATATTTTTTGTTCTACATTCTCTTATTATGTTATTAGGTTCATTGTATTTTTTGTATAATCAGTATATGTATAATGATGTAGTTCTTTGAAAGGTTGATTTGAGACCTGAACTAATTTGAATATAACTTAATAAATCATTATAGTTAGTATCAGATCCTGGTTACAAAGTGATTCTTGAAGATGAGTTGGGACTGACGAACGTCAAGCTAAAATTATTTAATGAGAAAGAATATTTTGAATCTGGTGAGAACGAGCACGATCAATCGTGGTTTAGTAAAAGCTGACTCTAGTCTTAGCAACATTTGTTAAAGGTTTTCTTAGATATCATGTCATATATTTTGATCCAATTTAGCAAGTTCTCTTCTCGTCTTCACTATCCTCATAAAAGTTTGTTCTCTTATTCCTTCTAATAATCTTATGATACCATTGGCTCAGTATTCTCATATCACTGAATCAAATGTTTATGTTAAGTTTTTTATTTCCATAAAACACTTAGTTTCAACATCGTAATATGCCATTGACCACCGTGAGGTAGACTTTTCTCGTAAGCAATTATAAACGACTTGATTAAAATATATCATTTGTTCCACATGATATTCGAACTCCTCTACAAACATGGACCTAGCGCAAGCCCAAAATAATATTGTGTTCCTTTTTACCCAAGAATGATTTCTTCATATTAATGTACATGTATCTTGCATAAAAATTATGTTCAAAATTAGGGAACAAATCTTGTAAGGTTGGAACACGGAATTTTTGTTTTCTGACATTCATGTGAAGTTTCCTCGGTTTTGTACGTTTTTCACCTTCGAGTAACTGCAGAAACCAACCCTATTTATCTATGTTATTAGACTCCACAATTTCCCAAGCCAACAAAAACATTTAGCCATTTTCATGCACTGCAATACCCACTAGCAAGTGCCCCCCCAAATGCATTTTTAAAAAAACAACCATCCAACATCAATATTGGTCTGCAACCAGACCCAAAAACTTACTTTAGACAAGTCAAACGCATGTAAATTCTTTAATATACCATTTCTTGACATTAAAAATAACTATAGATCATGGATTTGTCCTTAGAATTTTATGGCACTAATATCATAACTTCCGGCTCTCGAAATCATTTGTAGAGCCATTGATTTTGCTTTATACACATTTTGTCTATTAATTTTCACCAGTTTTTCTAATAACATCAGAAATTAAACTTAATAGATCACAGCTCGCCACCAATGATGATAGTTTTTCGCAAGCCACATAGCGATGATATGTCTATTACGATCACTGGACACACATTGGTATACATCTTTGAAGGTTGTAATCCTCCAGATGGGTTCACATCATCTACAAGATGTATAGACACACTAGTCAAAGTTGGGAGTAACACACTTAAAGTTACATCTCTCATTGTCATTCTTATATGCTTTGATTTTTTTTGTTGTTTGATGTCATACTGCTTGACAGTATCTTTAAAAATTTTAGAAGAACTGAACTCAAGCCCAAGTTATAACTTAAGGAACCTGAGTTTAGTTAGAGGATTACAAAAAATTAATTTGGGTTTCCATGGTTTCTTTCTTCTCATTATGTTACACTTGTCTTTAAAGTATTTAAGAGTTCTTAAGTTATCATTTCTTACGCACTCCACTTTGGTACTGGTACTACATCAACATTGGCATATGAACCATTAATATCACTGGAACTATAACTATATGGCTCTAGATCGTATATATTATCTTCACTCATATTAACATTACGATCACCAATAGTTTCTCGAGGCTGTTCCATCTGACCATCAAAATGTGACATGTCCATATTAGCGAATACCAACTCATCAAAACCATCAAAAGTTGTAGTACCATAAACATTTTCATCTACTTGAACACTGGCGTCCATACCACAATCATCATGATCAACAAGAACTGAACCACCCTCAATATTTACAATGTTACAACCATCATCTTCAACTAGAACCGAACCACTTTGTAAATTTATAATCTTCGAAACATCTCTATCAATATAACACTGTACATCAGTCTCCTCATCACAACTATTCCCATCATCTTATACACAAACCATTCCATCAGAAAAATCCTCATCACCTTACAGACCAATCTCCCCATCACAACCTTCTGCATCACTTTGTACACGAACCTCCACACCCTAAAATAATATTGGTACTTCATTTAAGACTCATAATATGATTTTTATATGGTTTCTCGGCTTTGTAAGGGGCACTACTTCTAGAGGTGAAGTTTTGTTTGAATATATATTAACTAGTGTATCACCTATACTATTGGTTAACTCATTAGCATCACTGTCACTATATATTAGATCAATGGATCATTCATACCTAACAGTTTATACACAACAACAAAATTCCCATGTACTTGCTGCATCCGTAAGCCCATGGATGACATGTTGTTCAAAAATTAAAAACTTATTTGGATTTATAAAATTAATTATGGTTATTTTTCCTCCTTTGTTTTTGAGATTTCCTTTACCCACTAATTTGTCGTCAAAGTGGTAATTGACAACAAATTAATATTAAGTTGGACCTGAAATACATAAAACAATTAACATAACTATATACATATTCCAACAACACAAGTACTTCATAACATAATATTATGACCGGACACGTCAATAATGAAATCTACATGATTATCGACTAAAAAACCTAACAACACAAGTATTTTATAATATATGTATAAAAATAGAGTTACAACAGTTCATATCTATCGTAACCCCAACATAGCAGTAGTGAAACTGAAAATGAAGCAATAATGAACTTAGAAAAACAAAATTTGTTTGAATTTGAAACATTAATTATATGAAAGAATTAATTAATGTCTCTAAGAAAGTAGCAAGGCCAATCGAATAATTAACTTCATAACAATCTATTAATATAGAAATTGTGAAATAAAAAATGTAGTGATGGTGAACTTACCGTTATAAAGGTCTGATACCATTGACAACAATGGTGAAATTGAAATATGCAACAACAATTCGATTTTAAATTTCATGGATGAAAATTGAATGGAGACATAAATCTTTTAGAGTTTGGGTACGAAGGAATATGAGCCATAAATTGATTCTGAGACAAAAATCTATATAGGTTTCGTAAGTGGAAGACAGGAGAGTGGAGACAAAAATATAATTTATAGATTTAAGTTTTTTTAATGAAGGATCAAAACGACAATGATTTAGAAATCAAAATTGAGTTATTAGATATGCGGATAATGTTTTATTTAGGTTAGACAAGTTAGATTATTAGTTACATAGGTCGAGTTTTAATTAGGTTATATAGGTTTACTTATTTGCAAATGTGTCAAATTATATTTAGGTCGATAGGTTGGATTAGGTATGTTAAATTATGTTAGAGATATAAAGCCTAAGCCCATTAGCCCATATAGTTTATAAGGCATAAGCCCATTAGCCCATATAGTTTATCTATAAATAATAGATTTAGTCTCTATGTAATATACACTTTCTAAAGAATACAAAACTCTAGCCGTTCTCTTTTCTCTCTTTTGTTCACTATTTAACATGGTATAAGAGTCAAGTTGATCTGATCGGGGAACCGTCGCGATCCCCCCTGCTTTGTAGATCTACCAGATATTCAATTTCGTAGTAGTATTGGATTTCGGTTTGGAATTGGATTTATTTGGAAATCTTGGATCTTATTTTGTGTGATTTCCATTTTTTAATCTTGTTTTTCGATTGGATTTGTGTTGGAAATTTCGATCCGCTTTTCGTCAGAATATATATAGTTTTCGGTTTTCGGATTTGCTGTGTGCAGCTCCAATAAAACGGTCTGATCGAAAGGCAAACGATGTCCGTTTTTACTGAATTTTGGAGAGCATGTTCGGGACATCCAACCCTTCAATATGACCGGTCGGATTATGATTATGTGCTACGGTTTGGGAGAAATCGCAACTGGAACAGTGCAGCAATCTTGTTGGTAAAACCGTGAATTCAAATTGATTTCTCCCAAACCGTAGCACCGAATCATAATCCGACCATTCATATTGAAGGGTTGGATGTCCCGAACATTCTCTCCAAACTTCAGTAAAAACGGACATCGTTTGCCTTTGATCAGACTGTTTTATTGGAGCTGCACACAGCAGATCCGAAAACCGAAAACTATATCTATTCTGACGAAAGGTAGATAGAAATTTCCAACACAAATCCAATCGAAAAACAAGATAATTTTTTTTTAGAAATCACACAAAAGCAGATCCAAAACAATATCAAAGTCCAACAATAATATAACTCTCTATCGGATTTTAACATGCTCTGTCAAGATCAATACCAATACATAATCCAAAAATTGTCGAACAGATGCAAGATTTCCAAATAAATCCAATTCCAAACCGAAATCCAATACTACTACGAAATTGAATACCTGGTAGATCTACAAAATAAGGGGATCGCGACGGTTCCCCGATCAGATCAACCTGGCTCTGATACCATGTTAAATAATGAACAAAAGAGAGAAAAGAGAACGGCTAGGGTTTTGTATTATTTAGAAAGTGTGCATTACATAGAGTCTAAATATATTATTTATAGATAAAATATATGGGCTTATGCCTTATATCTCTAACAAGGTAAACCGGCTTGATAAATATGTACGGTAAATGATAATATATAATTTTTAAAAAAGATTTACTATATCTTATGAAAATGCGACACACTGATACCAAAAATATTATTGGACAATAAAATTTGAGAGACCGAATGTATAATTATTTTGTTATTTTCTAGAATAACATGTAACATTTTGCGATTCATAACACACGCAAATAACTATAGTTACAACATAAATAACTAGTGTGTTACAAAAATAAACATAATTTACAATTATAAAAGAAATAATAACCATGGACTAGGCTATATCAAAACTTAATTTTATAGGATCACGACCCCCGTTCAAAAATGATTCATCAAAGACTTGAATTGTATAAAATACATATTACTTATACAAAACACATAATTGAACCTACCCACTATCACCACAACTAAACAACGCTAACCTAATAAAAAAATCCTACTTAAATCCATATAATTATCTTGTAAATTATGGATTTAAGTGATTTAAACGACGATTTTAGTTGTAACATGAAATATTTTTTTACTATAGAGGAGGAACCATTAACGGATCATCTAAAGGCACAAGTCGAGGTACACAGGCTAGGCTTCATTTCTTCATTTACAATCCTATAGTTTGACCGAGCCTTCATTTTGGCTTCTTATATCTTGATTAGCATTTGAGCATGCAGAGAATCCAACTGGTCCCCCGTTATCCAGTGACCAAGCAGTTAAACAATTAAAACGCAATATGACTTCCTCGTCGTTGAGCTTGAAAACCAAGTGGATTCGTTGTTTCATTAGATACGCCCACCAAGCTTTCACTCCTCCAATTATCTTGAAATTTTAAGTGGCTCGAAGTGAGATAGTACAATTGGCATAATATTGCCTCCCAATTGGGTTTACCCTATTCCTCGTTGTAGGTTTTTGCCAATTCTACGAAGGATTTCTTTAAATCTTCATATTCTACAGCCGCCCAGAAAGACATTTTTGTATTTTATGGTGTGATTTTTCTAGGTTAAGTTCTTATAAGAGTAAAATATCTAGTTATTTAGAGCCAAGGATTGTGTAATCCAAATAGACATATCAATACTTGGCACACGTTAGTTGTAGATAGCGGAATCCCCTAAACTGACCAGCTTGGGATACAAATCGGATAAGAATAACGCATATCCCTATGTATATCAGGATAAACCCACGTGACGTGTTAAAGTTGGATTTGAAGGTTGAGTTCTAACAAATAGAGGTCGAGATATGACATCATCCTAAATTTGATTGTAAAATCCCAATCATTATCCAACACCTGTAAATTACGGATACATGTATTTATAAAGTAGTTGAAATATACAACTATATTCCACATAGATCATAATATATAATGATATCGAGTTAGAAAAAATTCATTAAACTACTAAACTCAACATAACAAAGTAATCGGTACAAAATAATCGTAATAAAAGAAAATGTAAATATCATATATAAAAAATAATCATAATATATTAGTTGTTAAATATGGAAACGTAAACATAACAAAATACAAGTAAAATCAACCCCAATATATGTGAACAAGTCTGTAACACTCATGTAAAGGCCTACAAAGCTCCTTCATAGTCATGTTAAGGGAACTCTCATTCATCGCTTCCAACTCGAGTAATCGACCCGTCAAATCATGTAGCTTTGCTTTATAAGTTTTCATAGAGAGATTCACCCCAACATATGCATCGTCTGGATGCGACTCATGATCGCTAAGTATGTACCATAGATTGGTCCAGGGGCGGATTTAGGGGGGAGATAGGTATGCCAATGACAACCCTAAGTCAGAAAAATAAACTTAGTATACTGGTTAAGTTCTTTAGAATTATACTTGAGGTCTTGAGTTCAATTCCTACTTGATATCTAAATATTTTTATTTATTTCACATCTTCTTTACATTCTTTTATTTTACTTTTTTATTTTACTTTCTTGTTTCACTTATTCTTTATTTTTATTTTTACTCTATTTTCCCCTAATCGTTCCTGTCTCTTTCCCAACTCCTCTCAAACAAAAGAAACATAGAATAAGTCGATTTAGTCAATTAATTTTCCATTAGATTTTACTTTGATTTTGATTCAACGAAGTAGTAAAATCGTTCCTCTCTTTCGCAACTCCTCTCAAACAAAAGCAACATAGAACTATCGAAATAAAACAGTAAGTCGATTTAGTTAATTAATTTTCCATTGGAGTTTACTTTGATTTTGATTCAACAAAGTAGTAAAAATTGTCATTGGGCTTTACTTCAACTTTGATTCAACAAATGATTTAAAAATTGGGGATTTTCAAATCCTAGTTTTCCTAATTATTGTATTGATTCGTTTTAAGCAAATGAATATCTTAAATGTATTTATGCAAATTATTCTACTAATCATTTTTTTCTCAATGAATATTTTGTACAAAATATTCCAATAGAAATTATGTTTTGTATATGTAAATAATTAAGAAAATTACTGATTCTTTACCATATTTTATATTGATGTATTTGAAAATGGCTTATTTTTAGCATATTTTGTATTGAAGAATTTTTTATATTATATATTTATTCATTGATTTATAATTTATGGACCATGAATTGTGGTTATTAACTATTTGCTACTTCTTTTTTCTAACTCGATGTTATTCATTATTTCAAGACTTTGAATTTTCTTTTAATTTTTATTCATTGATTTATAATTTATGGACCGCAAATTGTGTTGTTCATTTCAATACTTTGATACTAATCACTTGTGAGGTTGGCAAGATTCTACCCAAATGACTTTGGATATATTAGTGATAATGAATTATCTAGCCAACTTGAGACATATATTCCATGTGACAAGATGGATGGTAACTTTTCCAATTTTAAAAGTATCTCAGATCTATGTAAGGCTCTTGTATGTATAAAAAAGCACAAGATATTTGGATTTATATACACATTTTTAAGCTATCTTTGTCCTTAGATGTTGTTACCGCAAGTGTTGAGCGAGTATTTTCTCGTATGAAATATGTGAAGAATGAGTTGAGAAATAGAATGGTCAATTCATGGCTTAATTATTGTTTGGTGAGATTTGTGGAGAAAGAAGTGTATCCTACAACTAGATATTATCAAATGATTTTAAAGCATGAGTAAGAGGAGAATGCATTTACTTTTGGACTAGAATATATTTATTTTGAGTTATAACTATAATATTTACATATTTTTATTATGCAATACTCGGATTTTTATCTTTTATTGAAATTGTTTTCCATAATATTTTTGAGCATACCCTAAATTTCAGTTATGGATCCGCCACTGGGTTGGTCTCCACCCATATAAGATACATCAATATCGTAGCATCTTCTTGACCGAGTTGGTATTCAGAACCTCGCAGCGTGACGTCAATAATATGCAACTCACATGCTATCCAAATAAATGCGTCTCAATTATACATCATGTTTGCATGTCAAACTCTACTATTACATGTCAAAAATATTTCTAAATAGACCATATACATGTTAAATATTCCCTAATTTCTTAGCAACACATATGAGATAGTAAGCTTCGACGATGTCAAAAGACTTCAATGTAGTCTATATCCAAAATAATTTACACTGTTTAACATCACGTAAATGTTTATATAGAAAGAACCAGATATACCGTCGAGCTATTATGGTCCTCGATGAACTATTAATAGCCGAGATTGATATTATTCCCCAACTTGTTAGCTATAATTGTACAACTAAAGAAATGTAGTAAATATAACCTAGTCGTTCGTTGTACTCCATCATCATTGATTGCATCATTGTGATATAGTGGTTGATTAAAAGTATTTTTCAAACACATAATACAAACATGTCTTTTGCCACCATCATGGTTTTCACCAATTTTCATTTTAAGGCCCCTTTTCGATACACCAAGTAATCGAGCGTATGCTGCATTTATCTGACCAAAACTAGGAAATTCAATCACATCGGTGTTAAGACTGATTAGTGAAATACCACTGATGAGTAAGCTTCTAAGTGTCACCATCATCTCACCAAAAAATAATAAAATGCATTTATTTAAGGATGAAACCTCTATAAAAATATCTACAGTAAATGAACGTTGGTAGGCCAACATGCAAGAAAAAATCGAGAAGATGACCAAAACACGTCCATGTCACTTCATATCTGATACGTCTTTGATCCCTTAGATCCCACATGTTATGTGTTTGATACATAGTATAGAATCGTATATACACTATAGCCTAAAGAATATAAAAACAAATAAGTATTAAAAACATGTATTAATGTTTCTTCGGAACAGTTTTAAGTTTAAAATTTCTAAAACGTAACACTAAATAAAGATTACAAAAAAGTTTCATATTTACACAATTACTAACTATTAAAATGTAATTCGAACGCCTCCAAGGGGTAGCCGAGTTGGTTGAGTAAAGTGTGCTTGTGACCAAAGGTCATGAGTTCAAGTCCTTCTACATACGCTTTATCGGCTGAGCCTGTCACCTTGTGTGGTTTACCTTCCGGCGTTGATTTGCAGGCTATTGCGTCAGCCTGAGGGTTTACCCTGTGCGCACTCATTGCACTATGAGTAGCGGCTGCGGGTTCGCTCAGAAAAAAAAAATGCAATTCGAACCCAAAATATGCTAACTGAATCACATTTGGATAGTAACAAGGTTACCATTAGACAAAAGAACGGAACCAAATATCTATCATTTGTTTTACTTATCAACAGTAAACTAAAATATAGACAGCTCCAAATATTGATCACTTTTATACTTATAATTAAACCAAAATCAACTCATTTTGGAACATTTTATCATATAAACATATGCAATTAAAGCCTAACAATTGACGTTATTTCATATATACTATAATTAAAATATTTTTATAAACAAATATAGGCGAACAACCATATTAAGATAAATTTAAGTATATATATTTTTTGAAAAATTGACATAATTTTTGAAAACAAAATACGCTTGGTGGGTCTTGTCGGTGAAGTACGAATCAGGAACATGTCAGTTGAGATATCATAACTGTTGAATGTAATCATCTGACGAAAGACATGAATAATATGCAAACGCTGGCGACAGTTTACCCTTGCATTACATGACGTCTATCCATGCCTTTCTTGATCGATGGTTTGAGTCTTTGATTCAGTTGGCGAGTAACGACGAGCGACGATGAAGAAGCATCATGTAATCACACAAAGTTAGAATTGTAAATTTTATCAAACAATCGATAAACACATAAATAGTCTCAAACCATCTCGTAAGACAACAATTATCCAAAGTTGTACTAGAAGTGTATTTCAAATGTTAGACAATTAGTAAGAAGTATTGGGAAAATCTCAAACATTAGGCAAACCTCACCAGATAGTTTCACGCACTGAATGTACCATATTTTATGCAAAATTACACACGCAATTCCTGTCAAATCTTGCACCATGACTGCGAAGAATAACTAGATACACGTACGAAGTGTGCGTAAATATGATTGTTCTTCACACCTAAGTTGCACGATTTTGCAAGAACTTCAAAAACGTCATTTGAAGCCTAAATCGTTCAGTATTGACCAATTCTAACAGATAGACAGTAAAATCGAAGATATATAACTAACTTAATCAATGAAACAAGCTAGAAATCAAACAAACAACTAAAAATACATAAATATTTGATTTTGTCGACCATAATTTTCAAACCAAAATATCTATACAAATAAATAAATAAATAAATAAATAAATATATAACATCGAAACAATATAGACTTTAACAACTTGTAGTATTTTTCCACCTTTTAAATTAGGATAGTAAGTAATTTTTTACACCAATGCTAAAATTGTAAATAAAAAAGCTTTTTTTACGCATAATAAATACAGATTTTGATCCAACTAGATTTTGGTCCAACAGAGACAGATTTTGGTATAGCATGCATGCCCAATAAACATAAAAAGAAAAAAAGTAGGGAATAGTAGCATTTTAATACCTAAATTGACCCTTTGAATCGAGACGAGACATGACATGACAAGGGCAATATTACGAATTCAAGAATAATTGCTGTTATAAATGCGGTGCTTGATTGGGCGGTTAAGTTTGTCGAGGTAACACGTGTCAGCAGAAGAGCTGAGATATGCCATGCAGGTGATGAGTTGCAAAATCTGATTGGTTGAAAAAGTCAGACGATTCAAATGGAGAAGGACAAGTCGCTGTTTTCTTCTTCGGCTTCGCTTTGTGAAATGTGCCCCTCTCTCTCCCCCTCTAAATCGATTCTGGTTTGTTTCTCGGTCAGTCCATTAATCAGACTTTATTATTCCAGATCGGAACTTTTCAGGCTACTCCTTCATCTTTACTTGTTCGCCAACCATCAAATTGGTTTTTATGTAATTATACAAGAAAAACTGGGGCAACAGAAGAGTCCTAATACCAGAAATAAAAACACTTTCGTAGTAAATACGAATTTAATACATTAAGAAAAACAAAAATTACGTACCGGTCCTGGAAAAACAATTTATTTTATTTTCTGTTAGTTATAGATAAAGATAAATCTCACAACTAGCCTACTTTCATGTTTAGATTGGATTCGGTAAAAGCATTGAATAGTTGACTTTATTGAAAGTGATTTTAGTTTATCGAAAAACAAAAATAATTAAGTTCATGTTTGGATTCTATGTAATTATTTTATCGTGATATATTTTTTTTTATATTTTTGTCTGGGAAACACAAATATCCGGCAATAATATTTGTTAATAATACCTACAAAATTTTGTTAAAATTGAAACTTATCATATGATTCAATAATTTTTGAAACATATACGTCGCACTGGTACGACACAATTTTTTATTTTAATATAATAAAAAATAAAATAAAAATGATATATATATATATATATTGCAAAGAACTCTAAATACTCTAAATGACAATTGCTATTCTAAGTTGGAATATCTGAGATATTGGCAATAAGGAAACACAAGCTATATTAAGTTTAATTAAGAGATTCAGGAGACTAAACTTTCTTGCTATCTAAGAACTTATGGTATGTGTTTCTAATCTCTCATCTATTTCTGTCAAGCTTGGGTTTCATGGTTTTACAGGTAACAATAGCAATAAGATTTGGGGGATGTGGAGTGGTGATTTTGTGGTGGATGTCTTGGTAAATGAAGATCAGGTTGCTCACCTAAAGGTTAGGCATTGTCTTGATGCCAAAGAGTTTGTGGTGACTATTATATATGCAAAGTGTACTAGAAGTTTGAGGTGTCAGCTTTGGGATGGGCTCAGAAATTTAGACAGTGATGGCAAAAAATGGATTTTGTTTGGTGATTTTAACACCATTGCTAAACCTGAGGAACATATTCATTGCACTACAAAGGCCGCTGCTAGTATGGTGGACTTCAAGAGTTTCATCTTTGACTGCAATTTAGTAGATGTGGGGTTTTCTGGTAACAAGTACACTTGGTCCGATAAAAGGCAGTGGAGAAGACTTGATAGGGTTTTGGTTAATGGCAATTGGATCAGTAGTGTAGAAGACACTATTGTTATTCATCTCCCTAAAACTTGCTCTGATCACTCCCCTTACTTATCAAGATTGCTACTTCTACTCCTAAAAGAAAATTTACATTTAAATTTCTAAACATGTGGTGTCTACATATATTTCTAAAGTATTTGAGGAAATTTGATACGATATATCTAAAGTATAGTCGTATTTAACCAACAATTGTACGTTTTTAACTGTCACATCACTTTCTGATCTAACAAAATCTGATATCTCTTAAACAATCAAATTTGACGTCAGATATTTCGTACTCTCTTTAAAAAGACCAGTACCACAAATATGTTATCCAACGTAGTTCTTAATGATCATAAAGTTGGTGGATGTATAAATTGATGCATATAGTCTCCATAAACATCCCTTTAAGACTTTATTCTCATAATGAACATTTATTTATTTATCATGTATTATGTATATATTTAAATAGAAAAACCATTCTCTACAACATAACGAGATAAAAAAATCCTTAAAGATGCAACACATTCCTTGAAAAAGTTGACCAAGACCTCCAATACCATCAACCAATAAATAGTAAGAAGTCTTTTTTTTATAAAAAAAACTAATATCATAACTACTTTTACCCCAAGTAAGTTTTCATCCATGACTTCAAATAAACTTAAAACGATTTATCTAATAGTTTCTCCATCAACTACATCCATATGCAGGTCAATACTGACAGTTGGACAATGTAAATGATTAACAATTGATAGCATAGCCACAAAATTGTCATTACTACTTAAGAAACAATTCTTAACTCCATGGCAAGAGTAGGTAAACTTAAAGAAAAAACCTTACAAACTATTTTCATTTAGTAAAATCATAATTTATCATACCTTCAAAGTCTTCAAAATGACCAAGAGAACAAATTGTAGTATAATCATTTAGTTTAAAAATACACAAGGAAAAGCTAAACACTGAACTCCTGCGTTTTGTATTTCTTAAAACAGTAGATAACAAACATTCCTCAATTACATATATAACATGTTTCGCATTTTGGAAATCAATCATCTACTAGTTTCACAATTTATATCTCACTTTATACCGTATTTTGCATTTGTCTTTATTTCATAGTTTGCACTTTGAATCATCTACTAGTTTCACAATTCACATTTCACTTTATACCGTATTTTGACGCTATTCATATTTGACTTTATTTAATGTTTCACAATTCGCATTTGATTTTATGGTGTGGTTTGCAGTTTGTAGTTAATTCTATAATTTTCGCAATTCGCAAAACCATTATCATTTCGCAATACTCATTTACAGAGACATCCGATTCTTAAATATAAAACTTCAGCTATTGTTGTTGATAATATCTTTAGATATTCAGGAGCGAAAAATCTTTCAGGAATATATATAAAAATAGAAAAAAATCGAATTTCATCTCCATAATCACAATATTTGTGATTTGAGTAAAAAATACTAAATATACAATCAGATATCTCACGATTATCGATAAATTATCAACAATATTTTGGAGGTTGAATGATAAATAAGTTTGATCCTTAATACCAAACCATCTTTATTATAGATTGAAAATTGAAAATCGAGTACACACTACACAGGACAAAGACAAATATGATAATTTTCTATTAAAATATAATAAAAAAAACAGCAAAAAGAATATAGTTTTCACCTGAAAAAAACATCTTAAAAAATTAAAAAGCAAAAATACAAGTAAAACGAGCCCATGGAAACAAAGGCCGAAATATGTTAAAACCAACTCTCATAAGACCACGCTAATATATCGACTAATATTAGTTGAATGTTTGCAAATCTAATTTCTGTTAATATAGCTTTAATTTATATACCAATCAAGTTATCAAACTATTTTGTGCTAGCTCAATTTTCTGTCGTCGTAAATTGCAATTTTCAAAATCAATGTACACTATAATTTTTTCATACACAAGTTTCTCATGTAATCTCTAAATTGTCAAGGTCTCCTAGAAAAACATTGTGGCCATGGCCGGACTACCAGAAGTTATCTACTGCTGCTATTCTACTACGAACTGAGTGAACAACTTCAAATATAAAAGAAAACACTCCAGCGACAATAAACATCCTGAGAAGCCACTATCTTTCCACTTGTTCATTTGGCTGTTTCAGTAGAGAGTTAACCAACTAATTAAAAACCAGAGCGAGATCTGCAATTAAGACATTATTATAACTATTATTAACAAAAATGATATAAAGTGTTTGAAAATGCTCAAATGCATTTAATGTTACAGAATTAAAGGAAGAAGAGCTTACCACTCTTCCGATTCTACGGCTTCTTGGTCATCGAAGATTTCGTCGTCTTTCATGTACTTCTCTTGCACAGCAGCAACTGTGAGCTACTTTGTTAAGAAGTACACAAGCATCAATAGTAAAATTCATACAAAAAGATAAACTAACAATATAAGTTTATGAGCAACATCACATTAGTTACCTTATGTAGTTCCAAAGAATCATATAAAAGGTCTAATTACATTTTGTCAAGAGATTGACGAAAAGGAGAAAGGCAAGATGAAATTCAATTCGTCTCAAAAAGTTGCTTCTGGTTTTTATATAGATTGGAAAGCAACAATTACCAGCTTGACTCTCCGAGCACTCCATGAACAAGATTAGTAGAAATATAGAAGGCTAGCTGGAAGTTTACTTCAGGTTTAAAGATCGAGCCAATACACATGAACAAGATCAGACATACAAGTTCAGACATATAAATATAAACTCAGCACACATGAACAAGATCAGACATACAATATATGTTAAGGTAAAAGGATATCTGTTATAATCCCAATCGATTTCACGAACTGCAATTTTGCTGAATTCAACCGCACTGGCATCAATGTCAGCAAATATGTAGCCGTTTTTGCTGTCAATCAGCTTCACAAGATTTCCAACACTTTCATTATCCTGTAAAAGAGAAAGTTTCAGGATACTATAAGTATAGATAACTCGAAACAACCTGAAGGAGGAGAAGAATCAGCATGCCTGGATATCTAAGGTCGTAAAACTGACAAGACTGTTGTCTTCAATTATATCACAGAGTTCCTTTGTTAGTTTTCTGCAACATGTACCACAGCAAATCTACGTATTGAAATTCTTTAAACAACTCTAACTTTGTACGTCGAATGTAATAGTTGTCAGACTATAACCCTTGACAATCAGGTAGGTAGCTGCTGTTTCAATGTCTTCAGGAAGCTACAAAAAGTTGAGAGAGAAACGATTCCTTATGAGGTATGCGATAAATACTCAACAATACCTGTACTTAGCAGAGCGAGGATCCTGATCAAGATGATGTTGTAAATACGACAGATCTTCCACGTCGGTGTAAAAATTGAGGTTGAATGCTGGAACGACAAAAAAAGGATAAGTTTCATGCAAGATAGAACCAATGTAAAAAGGGGATTTATTTATTTATTAAACCCCCACTAGTATAAAATTTACATCCATACCTAGCTTCCCATAGCTCTCAATCAAATCAATTTTAGATAAGACATTTATGTGCGGTAGTTCCATGTGCAGCATAGTAGACAGAGAGAGAAGCAACGCACTGACGTATTTCCCAGGCTCACTACAAAGATGTGCATCAACTAGATGCACAGCAGCCAGCTGCATAACACCATTAATCAATTAGAGAAGTGATAGAGTTTCAGTTAGGATAACAACTAGAAATGACCTCTGCATTTTATTGAGCATATGGATTAAGATAAAACTGCATACCCTCAAGTTCAGCTTTTTCACGAGTCCCATGACGACATTCTTGGCATTGGAGTGAAGGAAGAGTAGTTCTACTTGACCAGGAAAATCAAAGAGAAGGTAGTGATCTGCAAGTTGACGCTGTGAATGACGGTTATGGTAGCATGCCTTAATTCAAACTACATATCAATAGTGTGGGTGACGAGAAATGAGAGGCTTAATAATCCAACCTTTCACAAGAGGCGCCAATTTAGATTCCAACCAGTCAATATTTTTCTCCAGATAATCCATACAATAAATTAGACCTGGGTGTACGAAATGTATTAAATTAAAGGTTCAGCACGTGGAAACAACGACAGGAAATTCAGATCCAAACTACAACCAAACAAAATTAAATTCAAATTTAAAGTTGTGGATCACGGTCTCTATTTCTATTTGTCATCTATATTTGTTTTCCCTGTTGCTTCTTTTAATAAGCTTCCTTTTTTAGTCTCACGTTTAGTTTTGGGCTATAAAGAAAACACAGACACTGAGAACACATTCTAACTCGCTGCGTTTTATCTCTTCTTGCTATAAAAGATATAACTTTATCCGATCACACATATAGAGTTTTTATTTCTAGAGTCAAACAAACTTGCAACTACCAAAACATAATTTGAATATCTGATATCTCTATGTAGTTAATTATCTAAGAGCTTAGTTCTGGAAAGAGTTATAAATTGGTCTCCTGGGGTACTCTAAATATCAGAAAATATTGATGTTTTAGCTACGGATTTAGTTCAAGGTAGTAGTCACAAAATGTAAAGTTCTTCCTGAAGGGTAGACTAAACAACATTGCGGCATAAGAAGAAAAAGCGTGTGCACCTCCATTAGGGCCAAGTGAATGCTCGGCCATCACATCTTCTAACTTAATAAGATCTTCGACATTCACGGCACACTCATACCTGGACCCATGTATAGGAAACTGTCCAAATTCTACAACAATCAAATACAGTATATATATATCATGTCAAGGATACGGTAACGAGTCATTCGCAGGATCCAAATTGATAACCGCAACCTTCCTGCACGACAAACATCAAGATATATCACTGTAACAATAGAAGACCAAAACCTCTTTAATCTATGTACTACTACACCTTCAAATCAACTTTCAGTAATTGGACTGTCCTCAAACTAATCTAACAATCATACACAAGATCAATGTAAAAGATCAGCATAAAACAAATTGCATTTGAGATTGTTAAATTAAGGTGAATCCGTGAATGACATTGCTAAGAAGCTCAAACCCACAAATTACTATACTACTACATAACCCACTGGGTGAAATAGATTATATTGTTTAATCTTATAAACATAAGCTATAAGATTGCTAAAGAACTCGAAATTGCAGGGGTCAAATTACAGACCCTTCACGAGAAAATCAAACATTGGACCCCTCAACACGAGAACATACAATTCTGACTAAATAGATAAAATTCTTAGATAAGAAACCTGACATACACATACACTTGGTGCTAGATACATTAACGTTCGATCATAGCAATTATAGTTAGTTCTCTTGAATCTGGACTCCATATTTTAGAATTGCATTAGTGTGAAGAGTAATAAAGGGATTGAAAACATACCTTCCAATGAGAGAGAGGAATTGAGACATGCCATTGCAGTAAGTTGTTTTACCAGAACCAGGAGGTCCAATCACAATTTGGCCAAAAACCATCGTTTGTTAAACAATTGGAAAACTTTGGAATAGGGTTCTAGGGTTTAAGCAAATCAGAAGAGTTGTCTTTGTCTAGTAAGATAGAAAAGAGAGAAGGTTTAGAGATTCTTGACCTAGAAGATTAGGTTAGTCTTCTTCTTTCGGTTATCTTACTCTTTCCTCAAAATAGTTTCGTATTATTATTCTATATCATTCTGCCGCGTAATATTTTACAATATATGTTTATATATCTCTTTATTATTTAATATATATTTATACTAAGAAATATTAAAATAAATAATTTTTCTAAATTAACATAATATTATTTTTATAATTACAAATCATAAAATTAAAATATTTAATAAAATAATACATAATTTTTAATTTATTTAAATTTAAAATATAAAAATAAAATTCATCTGATTTCAGAAAAATTTAAATTTTTAGTTGAATAAATAATTTACATTTTACTAGACATGTTATTTATCTAAATTTATTTGTTTAAATTTTATTTACGACAAACTAGTATTTATATTGTAAAGAAAAATTCAAAAAAAAAATCATGTCTGAATTAAACAAACCAAGTCTCTATTTATAGATCTCAAAAAATGATAAATCATGCTATAATTTATTTATTTTTGTAACTTGCTAAAATATTTCAAAAATAATTTCGGAAAAACTGAATAAAAAAACTCAAAACATTTCGGTGTCCGAATCAAACAAACCAAATTTTTATTTATAGATCTCAAAAAAATTATAAATCATAAAAACTTATTAAAACATTTCATAATCATTTTGAAAATATTAAATAAATGAAAAACTCAAATTAATTCGGTGTCCTAATTAAACAAACCAAATCGTTACTGGTTAGATGTCGAAAAATAAAGAATAATGGTATACGGTTAAGAAACACTAAATCATCATTGTTAGCAAAAAAAAAATAGGATTAGACACTAAATTAGTCTTTTTTATATATAAACATAAATATTAACTAAAAATTAAACTATTCTCCTCTTATGCAATAATCTTATAATCTTATAGAGTCAAAACCTTTGCTCATTTTTATTATGTTCAGCGGTGTTGATGTACGAGTTGCTGGATCTCGTTACGATATTATGGTAATTTGAGTGGTTATTGAGAGGACTCAAATCAAAGAATCATGATTGACACGAGCAATTCAGCAACATTTTGTTTATGTATACCTATGAAAACATTAAGAACCTCATGCATGATACAACATGAAACATCATTTAAGTGGGGCATCAACCAAAACCACGTAACGATCAACAACTTGAGCTTTGTATGATTCATTTAATTAAGAAATGATCCCAACTTGGCCTAATAGCCAAACGCAACCAACCTAGTTTTATGTTCAAGTCTGATTCACCATGGTCGGACTCCATAGCACGACCAGAAGTTTAGCAACAAAGCCAGACTAACATACCCGTTAGGTCACACATCATAACATGACTAGCTAATCTACTCAAGTTTTCCTCTAGAAATGGCTAAGCTTGCTTCGAGACATGGTCAAACTTGCTTCAAAACATGAACAAGCTTGCCTCGAGACATGGCCAAGATTCCCTCGAATCCTAGCCAAGTCGGCCTCACGAATAAATATAAGTAAGCTAGCCAAATAGATGACCAAGTTACCTAACCTTTTTAAGTTGGACAACTAGAAGGAACTTGACCAAAAGGCCAAACCCTAGTCCCAAAAGCTCGGCCTCGGTGGCCACCTTGGCCAAGCTTACCTCGACACATGGTCAAGGTTACCTCGACACATGGCCAAGGTTTCCTCGATACATGGCCAAGCTTGCCTTAGTACATGGTCAAAATTATCCCAATGGTCAAAATTATCCCAATGGCCAAAATTATCTCGATGGCCTTAGGCGACAAGCTGGTCGTTTAAGCCCAAGCTAACCAAAATTGTCCCGATGGCAGAAATTATCCAGATGTCCAAAATATTATGAATGGTGTTAAGTGACCAGGTGGTCACTTAATGCCAAACTAGCCAAAGTTATCCCGATGACAAAATTGTCCCGATGGTCTTACCAGTTGGTCGCTTAAGGCCAGTTTTCCAAATTGGCCCATTTGCTTTAAGTGACCAGCTGGTAGCTTAAGACAAAGCTGGCTAAAATTATCCAAATCGCCATATTGGCCCGATGAGGAGGAATCCTCCTCTTGAAGCCTACCCGACTTAACCAATCCTCATATGGCCCCTTAGTTCAATATGAAAAGAGCAACTCGTGAATCTATGCAATAAGCCCGTAACGAGCATGTGGTTGGCAGCCCCACAATAATTAGCAAACAAAAAATTTACAATCATAATTTTCCCCCTTTCTCGAGTGTCGTCGAAGTGTACAAAGATCGTGTCTGACAATGTTCGGAGCCTGTGTCTGACATTATACGATAAAGCATCCCTAAGGACATACCTCTATCTGATAAAGTATCTCAAGAACCAAAAAATGTTGCACCTATGAGGAGGAAACAGCTAAGGAGCCATCCAAATCAAGACCATTATATAAGAAGATGGTGTCTTATTTATAATATAAAATGAAAGCTAGAGAGAATAATAGCAACAGAAAGAGATGTCATTTTTATTCCATATCATAAATAAAACACAAGTGTTCTTTACACAATCATTTCAAGTTCTTCCAATATGTTGTTGTTAATCTTTAGTTGTCAAAATATTACAAGTTACATAAGTTTAGGTGATTTTTGCCTCGTCATTTTGGTTCAGTTTCCGCGAAAGAAATTATCCAACATACAAATCTATTCAAGATTTCAAACTTCTATTTTAAACATTGACAATGAGTCACACTGCCCTGACGAGGTGGAAAGTCATCAACACGAGGTACATCATGTATCGCTCCAATGCAAAAAAATCACTTTCATTACCTCGAACAATGACGAAGATGACTATGATCCCATCATTATCATTAACAATGACGTGGTTTATTTCTGGCTAAGGGTAATATGATAAAGTATTTAAAAAGTATTTTGGTAATTTTGTGGTGTTTTGTGTTTAGTGTGTAGAATAGAAAGATAATTAAGCTGTCTACTAGTGTTAAATTTTGATCCCCCTCATTAATAAAAGTAGTTGCGGTATTTATACTTAATTATTGACCCACGGGCTTATTGGGCCGGGTTGTGAAACCGGGTCGATTTTAAGGACCCATTAGTCATTTAGTTTTAAGTTGATTATCAACTAGCTTAGTCAAAAGTTGGTACATTTGTCCTGTTTAAATATTTAGTGTGGTGGTTCAGTCCAAATTGCCCTTCAGATTTAATCGTGATACTGTGGCTGAAAACTCCGAACTCATCAGTAGCGCTTTTTTAGGTCTTGGAAAAAGTATTTAGAAGAGCTAAAAATCAAAAAATCAATACCAACTTATCTCGATCTATAATTTTAAGTTGATTATCAACTAGCTTAGTCAAAAGTTGGTACATTTGTCCTGTTCAGATATTTAGTATGGTGGTTCAGTTCGAATTGCCCTTCGGATTTAATCGTGACATTGTGGCTGAAAAATCCAAACTCATCAGTAGCCCATTTTTAGGTATTGCAAAAAAGTATTTGGAAGAGCTAAAAAAAATCAATACCAACTTATCTCGATCTGGTTGTGTCATTCGAACTGCAAAAGCTTTCCTTCAATAGTAATCATGTTCGAATTTCGTCAGAACTGACTTTTCATCTCAGAATTCTAAGAGTTTTCTTGAATTGTGAGGCACGTGTCAAGAACTAGTTCGACCTCCCATCCATGTTTTCTCCTAGATTGTCGTACCTACTAAGATTAGAGAGTTACCTAGGTTTTAATTTTCACACATTTGCAGCCGTTAATCATTGCAAAAAATCGATCCATCTCCTCATTGGTAACTGCTCCTTTTATTGTTATATATAAATTGTTCTAATGTTTCATTGTCTTCTACAATCACAAATATTCTTACAGAGAGAACTCAGTTTACCTTCAAACTTGTTCTTGAGACATATATGTTCACAGCCAGAAACGCCTTAGTTAAAGGAGGTTGGTTGAACTTGTGTGAATTATAGAGTACAAGGAAAGTTGCGTGGGACAAGCGCATTGTTGCTGGTCTTCCTGCTTCTCCAAGCGAGAAAGGTAATCAACCAAACTAGAATACTAATCAAGGGTCGTCTTCTTCAAAAAAAAACCATAGAGTTAAGAAACTTCCATTTATAAAAAATATTTCCCCTCTCCCATCTAGTTCCTCAGTCCAAGAATCCAAAAACCCTTTACCTAAGGAGAAAGCCATTTCCAGTGTTAGGAAACCTTCCCATTTCATAGCAATGGGATCGGACACGGAAAAATCACTAAACAAGTTAACTCCTCGCAGGGTTACGTGTCAATCCAAAACCAAATTTACACCAACATCTTCTAAACCTTCCAGTTCAGGGGTAGCAAAGGCTGTACTACAAGCTAAAACATCTGGCAGCAACCTCCACCAGATACTAGAACATCGAAAGCGTCATCTACACATTCTTCCGAACAACTTTTTACAAAACCAACCGAAGAGCCACCCTCAAAAACATCAGAACAACCTCCTTTGAAACCATCTGAACAGACTTCCACAGTGATGGAAGAAAATATAGAAGATAGCATAGAGGAAGCCCCTTTCGATTCTGAGGTGTCCGGTCAAGCATGGGATACAACTTCAAACTGGAAAGGCAAAACTAAGGTGGGCATGACTCATCCGGACGCTCTTCCAGAGAGTTTAAAGGGTAAAGTGGGTCCCTGTTTTAAGAAGGTAAGTGTCAAGTACCTGGTATCCCTTTAGAACATCAACTACGTGTATACCTACACAGCCGAGTTGGGTCGGATTCGTACTAAATAAGGGATCCTGGAGTCAGTAAAGGTGAGGATCCCTATTAATCTGTATACCCCAATGGACTGCCAACTGAATGAGGTGGTTGTCTACACTGAAGTATTGAACTGGAGACTTCGATTCCCTTTGGATCTGGAGATTGTCAGATATTTTCATCTGATCAAGTTGTCTCCCAGCCAATTGCTCCCCAACACTTCGTACACCCTTCTAGCCTACATCATGGCGTCCAGGCTGTCTAAGGTTCCGTTACCGATGGAATAGTTTGTTGTTGTAGCAAACTTATGCAAAAACCATCAGATCCCTTTCTACCACTACAACATGGGGAATGACTACAAGGTGGTGGATGATCTCATGGATTCCGAAAAACCCTGGAGAATGCAGTTCCTCTTCATTAGTGGGACTTGGGAGAATGGTAGGAAGATCAAGGCTGGCACAAACCCAATCCTTCTACTAGTGAGTTTCTCTTAACTTTTTCTTTTATCTTCTAAGTCATAAGTTTTTCATTTTGACTAACTAATGTTTCTTCCCAGTTCTTCCGAAGGAGTTCTTTCTGATTTAGAGGCAGGTCAAAATACTTGAGCCAAGCTAAATGCTTGGGCTTCGAATAACTGAGGGAATGCCTTCCACAATTGCTTCAAGTCATGCAATTTTGTAAGGTCTCACTTGTGGAACACCACAGGTAGAAGATATCTTTCATGGGAAGAGTTAACCACCCCTCCTCCTGCTGACATGACCCGGAAGAGGACATAAGCCAAGGAAACTAAGTTGTATATGCCTTCTAGGGCCAAATCCCTTAGCAAAATGAAGAATAAGAAGATGAAGGCCACAACAAATCTAGCCCAAACGACTACGGAGGGGACCGGTTCGGAGAACCAGGGAGGCATCAACATGGATTTGCTAAAAGCAGTGGAGGTAACTGTAAAGGAAGCTTGAGGGTCAAAGAACCCACCAAAGCCTCCAAAAAAAGATAAGAAACGTAAGGCCAGCAGCGATGAGAAGACCGCTAAGAAAAAAAAGGTCACTCTGGGAGCAGAGATAATCCTTCGCCCGCCAGAAGTTCTCCCTCCAGCTCCTATCGACCCTACCCTGCAAGAGGAAATTCCAACTGATCTCCAGTCCGGACATGTTGTTGGTGATGGCAATGATAAGGTGGACCTTGAAGCCTTTCAAGATATTAGTATATATTTTAATAATATAGAGAAATATGACTTTGGTGGTCTTTACCGCCCTTCTACTTCTTCCAATATGGTGACTTATAATGGGAAGTCCTACTCTATATCCAGGGAGCAAGACACTTTGATCCATGTCCTCCTAGGCTACATCCGCCCAGTACTTGATCTAAAGAGGCAGGTAAGAACTCAAACAGGCACCATTAATTCTCTAACCACTGACAATTAAAACTTGTCAGATAATATTCTTACTGTTCAACAAAGCATAAAGGTGTTGAAGAAGGAAAAAAAAGTTAGCGGCCAAGGTGATCGCATCAGAGGCGGCCAACACTGAGCTTCAAACAAAATACTCCAACATGGAGACTTTTTCTTCACAAGACCTCACAGCTTTGAAGAAGCAATTGAAAACTAAGGATGGTGTTATCCAAACTTTATCTGATAAGAAGACCAAGTTGGAGAGCACTGTTGAAGAGAAGATTAAAGAGAATGAGGCCCTGGAACGCCAACAAAAACAAGTTGTCGCTGCAGGTATAGAGAAGTATGCCAACGAAGTAGTGGATTCCCTAAAAAAGAGGGATGGGATTAAATCCAATATGGTCCTGCTATTTCATGAAACATTTCCTAAAAGGGCCATTGGTCCCTTATGGAAATATGTAGATTATAAGGACACCCCATTCCACACTCTAGCAGATGACGACAAACGCAACTATTCTAGTGGAATAGAGTCTACAACTGATGATGATGAAGGAACGGGCGAGAGTTCAAGTGTTGAACTCCTAAGTCCCAAAAAGACGGTGGTGAATAAAATCCAAAGGGAACAAGCCCTAAGGTTTTATTGCGTAATTTCTGTTTTTTGAAACACTAAAGTCCTTGGATGGCCAAGGCATTTTTTATACTATTGATCGGTTTGAGTCCGATTAGGTTTAATTATTTAATTTCCCTTTTGTTTAAAACTTTGTTTAAATCTTTCATGGCTAATTTTTAAGTAGCCCCTAATATTTTAGAAGTGTTGAACACAAGTATCCAATATCTTCGATCACATGTGTTTAATAATTGTGACCAAGTGTTAAACATATCCGATCAACTCAAGAAAACCTGAGAGCCGGGGTGTTTAATAAGCAATTTATATTTGAATTGAATTGAAACAAAATCACACCAGACTTTAGAAGAAGGCATCATATATTATTGAAAAATCCGGACACCTCATTAAAACCTTCCCACGCCACCAGGGTAGGAAAGAGTATGCCCCTAATATTTACATTGGTATTTAACAAGTAAATATTTACAAAAGAACTTTATTCTAAATATAACCTGAGATGCTCAACATTCCATGGATGCTTTAGAGCTCTTCCTTCTTTATCTTGGAGCTTGTACGTCCCCGGTTTAACATTTTCACAGACCACATAAGGGCCTTCTCAGTTCGGAGCCAACTTACCGAACTAATTCTCCTTGATATGTAAAAAGAATATCTTCTTTTTACTTTGGAAGCAAATATGCTCATCATCAAGCATTGGTAGTGTGTTGTTCTAAAATGCGCTTTAACCATTTTTTCTTCTATTAAGTCCAACTGATTCATAACTGCTACATCATTAGCATGTTCAGAATAGTTTTGGACCTTGTGTGATGGTAAATTAGCCTCTATGGGAGTAATTTCATTCATCCCATACACCAAAGCAAAATGATATTCTTGTATGGCAGCACGATGAGTAGTTCGGTAGGCCCAAAATACTTCTTGTAAATAACTTGGACATTTTCCTGCAGCTCCCTCCAAATTCTTCTCTAATCCGGACAAGATGGTTCTGTTTGTAACCTCAACTTGACCATTTGATCGAGGGTGGAAATGAGAAGAAAAACAATATTGAATCCCTCTAGAAGTAGAGAAGGCTTCCATATTTTTGTTATCAAACTGTGGCCCATTGTATGTGGTAATATTTTGAGGAACCCCAAACCTACAACATATGTTGAATAGGATAAATTTAATAATGGCTTTCAAAGTGGTTCTAGCCAAAAAAGTTGCCTCTATCCATTTCGAGAAATAGTCAATAGCGACTGTAATAGTTCTACACCCACCAGATGCCATAGGAAGAGGCCCAACTAAATCCATTCCCCACCTGGAAAAAGGTACTCGTTCAGAAATAGACTTCATAGGTACTGCTGGCATATGAATTTAATTCCCATATTTTTGACATGGATCACATTTCTTCACCATTTCTTTAGCATCTGCCATTATGGTTGGCCAGTAGTATCCGGTTAACAAAAATCTTTGGGTCAGTACCCTATAGCCACAGTGTGCTGAGCCTTCTCCATCATGTAATTCAGATAATAGAACCTGGGATTCTTCAAACCGTAAACAGCACAGAAGAGGCATGCTGAAAGATTTTTTGTAAATAACGTCTCTTATTATCAAGAAACCACTAGCATTTTACTTAATTTTTTTTGTAACAATTTTATCTGAAGGAAATATTCTAACGAAAATGTATTGGAGAAGAGCGTATCTCCAATCTTTAGGTTGAATAACCAGTATGTTCATGTTTTCTTCATCCTCTTTCTTTTGATCTATTTGTATAGATGGACACTCTTGTACAAGAATCCAGGGGTAAGATTCAGTATAGGCTATAGTTGCAGGGAGTCTGCCAATGTGTTTTCCGACCTAGGAATATGCTCATAACAAATATTTATAAAGTTAGCTGCGACTTCTTTTAACATGAGAAAATACTTGATCAACTGTTCTTTCTTAGCTTCAGACTACCATTGAGTATGATGGATAAGTAATTGAGAGTCGCTCATTAACCGGACTCTCTTAGCCCCACATAAGAGAGATAGCTTAAGACCAGGTATGGCTGCTTCATACTCAGACTCATTATTGAAGGCCCTGAATTCAAAGCATATAACTTGATACATTTTATCACCATATGGGGAGGTTAAGCAAATTCCAGCTCCACAACCCATAATGCTTGATCCACCATCAGTTTGAACCACCCATTCCTTTTGAAACCACTTACTGACTCCTGTCTGGAAGCTCTGTCAGCATGAAACTCTACCAAGAAGTCAGCCACTGATTGGGCTTTAATTGCTGTTCTGGAGGCAAAATCAATATCGTAATCACCCAAATCTACTGACCACTTGGTCATTCTGCTTGATATATCAGTTTTTTGAAGAACATTTTTCAAAGGGAATAAAAATTTAGACAACAAAAGAATGAGCTTGGAAGTAGGGTCTCATTTTTCTTGCTGCAATTACCAAAGGTAATGCCAACTTCTCCAATTTCAAGTATCTTGTTTCAGCATCCAGTAAACTCTTATTGATGTAGTACACTGGACAAGGATAATTGTCCACTTCCCTTACTAGCACATCACTTATAGCACATTCTGACACAGATAGATACACATAAATCTTTTCTCTCCGAATTTTTTTGAAAAGAGTTTTAGGTGAGGATAATTGTTTCTTTATTTCAATAAAATCCTGGTCGCACTGTGGGGACCAGTTGAAGTTTTTAGCATTTCTCAATACTTGAAATAATGGAGCACATTTCTCCGATGACCTTGAAATAAATCTGTTTAATGCATAATAAGGCATTAAGCTGATCTGGATCGGACTGGATTCCATTCTCACTTATTATGTAGCCCAGGTATTTCCCAGACCCCAAACACACACTTCTTAGGGTTTAACTTCAAATTCACACTTTTCAAATTGGAAAATATCTCTTAAAGGTCAAATATGTGTAATTATTTATCGAAGATTTTAACCATCATATCTTCTATGTACACTTCCATGTTCGTGCCGATCTGATTAGTAAAATTTTTATTCACCAATCTCTGATAAGTGGCCCCAATATTTTTCAATCCGAAGGGCATCACCTTGTAACAATGAAGACCTCTATCTGTGATGAAAGTAGTGTGATCTTGATCCTTCAGATCTACTTGTATCTGGTTATATCCTGAGAATGCATCTATGAAGGACAATAGTTTGTTTCCAAATGCAGAATCCACCAACTGATCTATCCGAGGAACGGGATAAAGATCCTTAGGTCATGCCCTATTGAGGTCAGGGAAATCAATACACATACGCCATTTTATATTATTTTTCTAGACTAACACAAGGTTGACTATCCATAAAATGGTATAGGGATTCTTTAATATGACCCATCTTGGTCAATCGGTCAACTTCTTGAACAATCACATCTACTTTTTCCTTGGAAAAATCTCTTCTCTTTTGTACAAAGAATTCAACATCACTATGGATAGACAACTTGTATGAAATAACATCTGTTGGTACTCTAGTTACATCATTGTTGCACCATGCAAACACATGTTTATTTCTCATAAAAAAAGACAACAATTCATGCTTCAATTATGGTGCCAACTTGGAACCAATTATAACATTCTTGCCCTCTGCGAGGGAATAAGTTTCAACCTATTTAATATGTATTATGACACTGGGAGCCTCTCTGGGATCATCAATCTTACTCTTCACAGTAGAAGGGTCTGATAACTACTAATCCTTGTTAATCCTGACTGCTCCCAACGTCTTAGGAGCAAGAGTTGTTGTATAACATTCCCTGACTATCTTTTGACTACTCCGGACAACGCCTACTTATCCTTGAACCGCATACTTCAAGCACTGATGGACTGTAGAGGCCACAACATGCATTCTGGAAAGCCAAGACCTCCCAAAAATTGCATTGTACGATGTGGGGCAATTCACCACAACAAATATCACTCTTACCATTTTTTAAAGGGTTTCTTGCCCAACAACACTTCTTCTTTGAACTCCCCAATTACATCTGCAGAACTCCCCGTGACGCCTATAATGGTTCTGTTCAAACGTTGAATAACTGTCGGTTTACTCATTTGCTTGTAGGAGCTTAAAAATAGGATGTTTGTTGAACGACCTGTATCAATCAGAATTCAACGTATATCATTTCCCCTATAGAAGCCCATATGACCACCGCATCCTTATGAGGTCCTGCAATGTCCCTCAGGTCGTCTTCATCAAAGATTATAAATGGGAATGAGGATTAATACTGATGGGAAGACATTCCACCTTCTAACCGAGTGGCCAAATTGTGGGTATGCCTCTTTCTTGATGAAGTGGTAGGTGCTGTCACAGTATCTTCTCCAAAAATGGTTAATGATTCGAAGAAGCTGATCAGTCCGAAAATTGTCTTAGTTTTCTCTATTATCACCCTCACCTTGTTTGGATTTGGATCTGGATCCAGATACTTAGAGTCTACATAAAATATTTCAAGAATCACCACCGCACCCTCTTGTGCAGATGTTTCAGGATTGTTTGAAGGATTCGTTCGGGGAGCATTACTCTGTGCATTATCCGATCTGTTTCCACTTTGGTTTTTAACATAGGCTCCCAACTTTCCCCTCTCTATAATATTTTGAACCTCTTGCTTCAATGCTATGAAATCCTGAGTATCATGGCCTATATTATTGTGATATTGGCAAAAACGAGTGTTCCGGTTCTCCCTGGAGGACTGCAGTGCTGTCGGTTTTTGGAAGTGCACTTTATTCTTGGTCTTATCATAGATTGTGGCCATATTCTACCCTAACTCAGCGAACCACTCAGGCTAGACCCAGGGATCCCTCTTATTTCTTGTTTGTTGGCTCTGGGTCTGGTTAGATGGATTTTGCTTGGATCGGGTAGACCCTTGTCTGGTCTCTTTTGCCATGTAATCGGATTGGTTAGTGGCTGGAGGAGCTATTGTTGTTGTGGTGGACCGCATCTGACGGTGCACCCTTGTTTTATTTGTTTCTTCTACATTGATCTGTTTTCCCACTTGGTTCAATATAACCACCCCAGGTCATAGCCTTCTTCCGAGTCACAGAATCAGCTAAACTCCCAGGATTTGAACCTTGCCTAAGGGAAGTAATCGCTACCTGTTCAAAGAAATCTGCTAGCCCATTTTTTGTATTCACAAAACGACTTATGTAATCTTTCAATGACTCATCTGGTTCCTGAGCGCAATGAATAATAGTGTCCTCATTACCATTTAGCTCCTTACTCCCAACAAATTGCCTCCGGAAGGACAACCAAAATGTATCAAAGTTTCTAATACACCCATGAAACTATTATACCATTTAAGAGCACTCTCCGTAAAGGTTTGGGAGAAAGCTCTGCACAAAATCTTATCATCGTCGTCAAAGTTCATCATGCAATTTTTGAATTGTTCTAGATGGTTGTCCGGATCTCGACTTCCATCATATTTCTCCATCTTGGAGCTATCAAACCTTTTAGGAGGATGTCTGGAGAGTATTTTTACGGACAAAGGTGATTGTCTTTAATTATTACTGCGACTGAAAACTGTATCTTCATTAGGGGTTGCAAAAATACCTGGTTCAGATTGAAAGGAAAAGGGATCAATCAGCAGTTGGTCAACATGCTTGTGAGATGATCATTTACCCTGGTGGCTTTTGAGCCTACCATCTATGTCTCTCTTCCTTGAATACTTTTAGTTAACCTCATCTTTTTTCTAGATCTCTCTTCATCATTGCTTGAAGATAGTGATTCTTCAAGTACTGCCTCATTTGAGGAACTTTTGAAGGACTTAGATCCAGAACTCTCAACAGGCTTAAATCGGTGTGTCTTCTTTGAGCTGAGGTGAGTCTTCAAAGACTTCTCATTTTCTACAAGATTGTTAGTGTGGTGAAGTACTGACGCTTCATATTTCTCGTTAATACATTTTTCTGCTTGTTTTATGGCTCTTAACGCCTCTATTTCCTCGATAATGTACTTCTTATTTTCCTTTGCACCCTCCAGCTATGGCGGTGGAATATTCTGCCCATTCGGATCCATCAGAATTGCTTTACTTGCTGGTTTTTTAATGCAGGCTTCGTCGCTTCCCACTGTGGTCGCCAATTTGGTGTGGTTTATTTCTTATTGAGGGTAATCTGGTAAAGTGTTTAAAAAGTGTTTTGGTAATTTTGTGGTGTTTTGTGTTTAATGTGAAGAGTAGAGAGATAATTAAGATGTCTAAAATTGTGATCCCTCTCATTAATGAAAGTAGTTGGGGTATTTATACTTAATTATTGACCCATGGGCTTATTGGGTCGGGTTGTGAAACCAAGTCGAGTTTAAGGACCTATTAGTCATATAGTTTTAAGTTTATTAGCAACTAGCTTAGTCAAAAGTTGGTATATTTGTCATGTTCGGACATTTAGTGTGGTGGTTAGTCCGTATATCCCTTCAGATTTAATCGTGACACTGTGGCTGAAAAATCCGAACTCATCAAACCTTATTTGAATAAATACATTGTGTCTTATGTGTATGTAAGAATCAAGTGGATCTACTTTTTTAATCTCATCACTATTTCCTTAATATCTATACAATTATTTGGAAATTTATCATTTTGGATATTTGTTTTGGCTTCCATCATCCTTATACCTCCATCGATGATTTTAGCATCTCTATTTTGAAATTCTGATGTTTTAAGTTGTTGTCTTCCTATCTCCAGTTGTTGGTTTGCTGCTACCAGTGCTGCAAGTCATTGAGATGGTTGCTATTAATCTTTTTTGCATTTGTGCGATTTGGTTGGTTATTTTTTTCTAACATTCGAGCAATTTATGTCGGGTCCATAATCGGGTGCAAGGTTTTTTTTGGGTCGGTATGTAGGAAGATACATATATATAACAGACTAATAAATAAGATATATAGGGCTTACATCATCCTTATCCCTATATGTCTGACCTTATCTATCTACATCGTCATATTCACTTTATATGTGTCACGTTTTAATTCGTCTAACTGGATTACGTTATCTAAAAATGAAATTGTCTATAAATAGATGTTGTATTCACATTAAAGGGTAAATTAGTAGGTAAATATAAGCAAAAAATATGTCCATAGACTAAGTTAGAAGATCAATATCTGATGAGGGCATCAACTGAAGTTGGTAACACGAACATGCTAGAGGGGGGTAAAAGGTACTGGGAGGCATTGTTATGCAAGATATACTTCCTATACGGAAGGGATGGTGTTCAGCCGCCTAGAATTTCAAGGCGTGTTGATGATGTGAAAGCTAGGTGGTCAGTCCTAGTCACATTCCGTCAACATCCAGTTTATGGCCTGACCAAATTGGAACGTCGTGTTGCGTGTGACCGATTCAACTGCCAGGTCACGGATTCTATAAGAGAGGAGCAGCTGGATCATGTCTGTTCTGACATTATCGACATCCGCTTAGAGGAAATGCGTGATTACCAGGATGAGAAAGAAGAAAGGAGGTTGATGAAATTGAACTTTCTTGATAGATAAACTATGATTTGAGTATGTGTTTGACTGTGAGTTTCAATTTATGTTTGAGTGTGAGTTTCAGTTTGTTATTGAGTGTGTTTTTCAGTCTAAGTTTGAGTGTGTGTTTCAATTAGTGTTTTAGTGTAAGTTTCAGTTTGTGTTTGAGTGTGTGTTTCAGTATATGTATGTTGAGGTTTGTGTTCCATTTTATGTATGAGATTGTGTTTCAGTTTATGTTGACGTTTGTGTTTTATTTAACACCTTATATTTCAAATAATTTTATACAATGACATACTTTTATTAGCTAGCTTGTTCAGATAAAATTGGGAATGAGGTGTGAAAAAAAAATACAATATATAAAAGCAGTCACAAAATTTTCCGGATACAAAATATAATGGTAATATCGAAAATTCTGAAATATCAAAGAACAATCTGATAAACAAACGTTTGCTGCGAGTAATAATCAATGACGTCTGTACCGCTCAACAATCCTGCACATGTGAAGGATGGTCTGTACCAGATCGTCGTACTCCAGCGTCAGTATGGATGGAGCAAACCGAGCAATCTGCTCGTATCCTGCGTAGTCAGCAGCACCCTGCGGCTCCAACCGAGGACCTCCAGCTGGACCAAAGCTACTAACGATGTACCATAGCTTCTTCTTCACCCAAACTTAGTACATCGGGTCGACACTCTCTTAACTACCAGGGTACAACGGTCCATCAGGAGCGTACACATGGTACTCCCAATCCCTCCACAAGTGAGCGTCCCAAACGTATCTACTGGTCATCTTCTTCCCTACTTTGTTTTGATGCAGGAGGGCGTATATATTTAGGAATCAGCTGTATGAAGCTCATCTGTCGAGTGACACGATCAGGGTAATACGGCACAATCACGTCGAACACCTTAAACGTCAACCTAACCCAAGTAATGAGCTGGAACGAATGATGGTCCCGTAAGTGTATGAAGGGAATGAAAATGACCTCTAAATAAATAAATGAACAAGTTATCCATTTATATTAGTAAAAATACTAAAAATTAAAATGAACAAATATGACTTACATCTGAATCTGTGCACGTCAAAAGTACATGTCTCAACTGCCTGCGCACATCGTGCGAGACGCCAATCTTCTGCGGTGCATGTTGACACATATGGGGCATAGATAGGTCATAATCGCAAAACAGTGGAGCCAGAAGCTGAACAAAGTGGCCAAATATCCACGACTCGAGCATCCCTATGAACCCGCAAATGCCTCACATACCATTCAGAGATCCCTGACTAAGGGGGTGGTACAACTGTGCTAAAACCAACTTACCCCAGTTGAACCTATGCATACCCTGGTATTGGTTCACGAACTGGAGGTAATCTAAAGAAATGTTGTTGCCGGTTTTGTTGGCACAAATAATGGTACCTAACAGGAATTGTATGTAGGCATGGGTGGCATGATCTACCCTCTTATCTGTGATCCTACTATCACTATACCTATCACCCGTAAATGTAGTACGCAGCCACCCAAGGTTCACACTACTAGCATTCCTAAGATTTTTATTCAAATCACTTGGTCGTACACCTAGCATGCTAGCATAAGTCCTAATCCGCTCAATCTCCGAGTCAAAAGATAATACATCAAAAGACCTACCTTCCACCGGTAATCCAGTGATGACGAAAACATCGTCCAAAGTCAATTTCATCTCCCCGAACGAGAAATAGAATAAAGAAGTCTCCTCATGCCATCGCTCGAGGAATTCCTCGACCAAATGGAGGTTAGTATAAACATATATTATAGTTAAAGAATTAATACTTACATCTCCGTGATAGACACTGAACGCCTCGTGCTGGGTGTAATCGAGATAGAGAGTCGGGACGTGCGGCATCATCGACAGGAACTCATGATCCTCAGCCTCGGGTGCGTGGCATGCGTGAGGTGCCGTCTCGGGTGCGTGGGATGCATCGTCCTCATACTGTGAATGTGATCCATCAGGTGCCTCCCCCCGCTCCACCCCCTCTATATCCTCCGATAACTCCGGTGCATCTGCATCGTCAACGTAAGAAATGTCAGGTGCTTGCGAAGAAAAACCTGCCCCTGTGCTACCGGCAGCAGTAGGAATGTCATCGGCATTTCGATGACGACAGAGACGTCGTTTCATCCGCGTACCAGGATTTTGTCCCTTAGTGAGACCTGCCTCTACATGCTCGGGCGAAACTCTAGCTTCCGCTGCCTCACGCACCAAACGCGCTTCATGTGCCCTCTGTTGTCCCTTCTTAAACAGATTTTTGAATGTGCTCGTGGTCCGCCCCATCCTATAAAAACAGCATAAAGTAATATTTATTAGTGAAACAAGACAAAAAAGTAGTTATCTCGGTAATACACACCTTGTCTCATGCAACGAGGGCAATACACACTCTGTCTCATGCGACGAGGTGTTATCTTGGTCGCACGATCATGCGACCAGATGAACTTTGGTAGCACGATCGTGCGACCAACAACAACGAAAACCCAAATCCCAAAACCCACCAAAGCAGCCTCATTTCACTAAAAATCAAACACAGAAACATAGATCCTAGCAAAACTAACAATAATACAACACTAATCTAACAAAAGAACACCTAAAATCATGCAAAAATCGAACTTTTGAAATCGAAACCTAAAAACCTAATTTTCAACAGTTTATACCCAACAAAATCTAAAAACATTTATAGCATGAGGTTTGTATTACTTACCTTTATGTTTTGCTGACTTTATATTCTTGAAAAAATGGAGTTTGATTTTGGGTCGATTCTTGAGTGATTGAGAGGTTTCTAGAGAGAGAGAAAAAAAGAAGAAAAAAATGGTGAAATATTTATCAAACTAACTTATACCTAGGTTTTCTGAAAATGACAAATTTGTCTAAAAATAGATGAGAGATATATCAAATGGGTATTAAATCCAGCGGTTTAAAATCTATCAAAATGTGACTAATTTCTAGCTTGACCAGAAAAAAAAAATCATCCAAAGAAGATCGCATTCGGATTTTCTTTTTAAAAAAATTTCATTCTAGATCCGGAAGAAGGAGATCACATATAATAACTATTTTTTTTTGTTTGTCAGGCAATCCGTTCTGACCGGCCCATCATTATAAAATTATTATATTTAATGGAAAATAAATGAAAAGAACATTAGGCGAGGCACATGAATTATTGCTGGCATGGGCAACTATAAAGCCGTGGACCGTGTCCTCTTCTAACGAATATGTCCTCTCAAGTCGAGGCACCAAACTAATGTGAACGTGATCTCTTTTTCGTACTCTTATTTCCTTTGGCAAACGACACTCTGGCTTCGGTTGAGCTTTCCACAATCTATAACTTTATCCATACGAATTATAGTCAGTGAGAGATTTATTGTTCTTCCGTCCGGCTGGATTCAGTATATAAGTGAAAATAATGATAAAAATATTACAGAGAATACTTATCTAAGTTTATCTAAGTTTATTGGTACAATGTTTTTATATGGATTAGGAATACAAAGATTAACACAGTATAAGATAAATATATATATATATATATATATATTTATAGCTATAGCTATTGTTTTCGTAACGAGTATTAAAACGATGACGAAAAAAATAAATAGCGGTAAAGACAGATGACCGGATAAGATAAGAATGTGTACATATAAGAGGAAATTAGGTGTTATACTATTATTGTTTAGTCGTATATGAATTGAAATATGGACTTCAAATTTAAGTTAGAAGTTAGATTATGAAATATCCGATAATAAATATCACCATCATTTAGATTAATAATGTCCTTATAAATGTCGTGTTCATTAAATATTTTGGGTGTTGAAATCTTAGTAAAATGGAGATGAAAAAAAAATTGAATCTTTTTCTTTTCGGAGGGAACCCTCCGGTCTGACGCAGTAGCCTACAAACCAACGTCAGAAGGCAAACCACACAAGGTGATAGGCTCAGTCGAGAAAACGTAGGTAGAGGGATTCGAACTCATGACTTTTGGTCACAAGCATACCTTACTCAACCAACTCGGCTATCCCATTGGGGGCAAAAATTAAATTAATCTTGATTAAATGTTGGAGGTTGTACTTATTTGTTCTATTCTCATTTCACTTTCTCATTAAAAAGAACTATTTTTTATTGTATGCTATTAAGTGTGTTAGACGTTTTATTCTCATAAATTTTGTAATTGTAAATTACATAATTTGATGTAACATCCACTTAACCTATAAAGTCATGACATTGAAATGATCGCCTCAATTAACTGATATTTTTAAAAGCCAGCTTGCAATGCTTTCTTACTAAATACTCGATGATCTATGCTCTACTATACAATGGTCCATGTATGAAATACTTAAGTAACTACTTAAGATTCTGGTGATAAATTTTATACATTATCTTGAACTAACTTGAGCATACATCAAGTATTTAATTGTCAAAACATATGAAACCTTTTGTATCTCCTAAAATTTTAAATTAGTCTTTAAATGTTGATTAAGAAAACTATTTTAGTTCACCTCAAGCAAATTTTATGCTTGTTGTTTCTATACCATAATGATTTAGGATACTATAAATGTATGTTATTTGTGATAAAGCCACATAATCATTAAAAGTAATCCTAGCGAATCTTGATTTTGAACATATAAAATGCATCACAATTTATCTATTAAAAACATTATTGGTGGCATAAAGCAGGTCACTAAAATTTATGGTAATGAATATGTTAATGACAAATAACTATAAAACTGAATTCACTCCTAATGAACTTGTGAAGTTTATTGTACTTCGTTATGCCAATCTTAGAACCAAAAAAGATTACATATTTGATATGTTATGGTATTATTAATGAGACACTAAAAATGAAATATCATAAATGAATATCAATTGTTACAAATTGTTGACCCAAAAAAATCTGTATATGATTGTTACAAACCAATTATGCTTCATTTGGATCGACTAACTTTTGGAACCCATCATACTCAATTAGTGAAGTCATTTAGTTTGAATATATATCAAGTTTTATTAATATTACTATTAAAAAAATATTAAAAGTCATATAATATAGCTTATTAATAAACTCTGCAAGTTGTATTATGATTATCTTGAAAGAACCATTTATTTGACTAAAATAAAAATTCACTTAAGTAATCAATCTTTTCATATTGAATGAGCCTTTTTGGCACGCGACCTTATGTATATGTTATCATATTACCTATAATATAAGCATGGTTTAATTATAGTGCAACCATGCAGTCCATTTTCTTTAGATAACATTTAAGAGCTTACAATATATTAACTTACATCAATTTTTATTCTTGTTACAATAATCCACAATTGAGAACTAGAATTCTATGTGATGTTATTGAATCTTGAACAAATGTTATATATACATCACAAGATTTTTAATATTCTTATAGAACTCATTATAGTGTTACAGAAGTTTAATTTGGATTCTTGAATTTCACCACAAAGAAAATTGATGTTCATGTTCACTTTTTATGACGTTAAATAAGTTGAAACTGGATTCTTTTATTATATCATAAAGATCTCAATATTATTTTAGAATACTTTATAGTAATACATAACTTAAAGTGAATACATATTATTTCATTATTGTTTGTTTGTGGATTTTTATAATCTACTATACTAACTTTAGTTTGCAAAATTGAGGATGTGAAGTTTGTTATTCATGAACAACTACAACTGTTTATTCTTATGTCGAGGTTTGAACATCAATTTCTAAAGGAATTGATCATTCTCACAATTAGAAAATGATCGATTGCGAAAGATTAAATCCTTATCATTTGAACCTGAATGAATAATTTATGATTGTTCATTTGAATCATAGTTGTTCACTGATTACTTTCCCTTAAACTAAAAATATTTAAAATTATTGTATAATCTAAAATTTAAATTAGGTAGTAGGTTCTAAGCTAAACTATTATAGAACGAAATGTATTCTAAATTGAGATAGTTACTAATGTATCATATTTCTAAGCCTTTGGGTTTTGCTTGTACCAGACATTCTCAAATGTACACGTATTTTAAACAAATATTTTGCTAGGTACAAGGTTTGGTGTACCAATGTTAATAATAAATTCCTAATGAATTATCTTAATAAGGAACTATTACATCTATTAACTAAATCAAGTGGATCATGATATTGTCCACTGAACTATCATCCTTATATTCATTTAGAAATCACCAATGTAAGACATGGAAAAATTAATTATTCAATCAAAGTGGTACCATATGTCGAGCTAAATTTTATTTTAAATTATCAATGAATCCCAATCATGATGAAATATGGGCATAATAGAGCCAACTGGCATATACGAACAATTTATGTTATCTTGGTCATTCATACATAGGAATAATTTATATATTACTTTCTAAATTTGTTTAAAGATTTTCATTCTTCTATATGTACCTAATTTTCTTTATTGATATGTCCCTCTTGATGTATTCAACATATGTATGAACAATAAAAATAATCAAGACGGTATGAAGTACATTAAGAAACTAATATGTCCATATCTTCCTAAGAGGTGTGACATTAATGTATGTGATAAAATTATACTGAATTATATATGGGTTTTAATTTATTTTATTATATAATACCTACATATGTATAATATCATTGGATAATAGAATACTTTTATTATATATTGATGAGTCCGGATTCCGTAACCACTTCAGACAAGGTCAGTTCAGACAATGTCTACCTAACTGGACAGGGGCAGTTCGGACACCATCATTCATTGGACTGTTCGAACAGAACTAAAGTACTTAAAACCTAATCACTTCCTGACTAAGCTGTCTGTTCTCTTACTTAGAACTTATGGGTCCTTAAACTCGATCCGGGTATATTAAACACGACCCGAAAGCCCATAAAGCCCAATTATAAGGGTATAAAAACCCAACCACCAACATTAAATGAGGGTAATGAAAATTAAATACAACCAGGCTGCTTAATTCTTCCTCTACACTCTACCCAAACATTAAATACTCACAAACTTCTACAAAAATCTAAACAAAAATTACAAACTTACCCTCAGACGAAAATAAACCACACCATATATAACTTATTTATTAACTAGGGCACAATTTAAACCATTTCAAATATTCAAGGAATTTTTTATAAAGGGGAACCTTACACCTCATTCCAATATCTTGTAGAAGAAGAAACAAACTTCAACCCTGACAGTCTGATTAGGGTAATATCCTGCTTTTAGGATACGAATTTTGATATCATGGATTATACAACATTTAGATCAAAGTATTTGTTCTTTTTTCATTTATAACGTTAGGATATAGGAAATTTTGTTTTGATAAATATTGATAAAAAAGTAAACTTCTTTTGTATCAGGTTTATTGGACGACGAAGCAATCCCAAGAGTAATGGTTTTAACTGGCTCTTACCATCGTCATCGTTAGTTAAAATTTTAAACTATTCATTTTTCTTAGCTTCCATTGTTGTGTTTTTTATAGGGAGTTGTTTAGATTCCAACGGTTCATCACTGTCCTCACCACTAGATGAAAAAGAAGATGAAGATCTTTTTGATTCGCTAATATCTAATGATTTAGCAGTGTCTTCCCATTAACCAATTTGTTGGTCATTTTAAGAGTCTATCAATTTTTTCAGAGTTTGATTCTTTTGTTGTTGACATATTACCTGATAGAGCAAGGTGTTCAATTGATATCTAATTTTTCTAGCTATTTTAGTTAACTTTATAAGAATGAAATGATAAAAGATATATTTGATTGCCCTTAAATGTTGGATGATAGTTAGAATAGTGTCGTCTTCATAAAATAACTTTAAAAGAAAAGTTAGAGAGACAAACTTTAGGAAGTTAAAATCTAAAAAAATAAGACTAAAATTTTAGTGTATTTATATAGTTTACATTTTTGAATAATAATCGTTGATGTGAAGTAAGATAAGCGGTCCAAATACAATGTCACATTTGTAAAAATAATATGTTGGAAATTAATTGGTAAAAAGATAAATATTATGATGTCATTAATTCATCAATGTAATTGCCATGTATGTATGATGATGATTAAATACAGAAGTAGGCGATATAAATTGACAATATAAATTCAAAATTAGAGATGGTTATAAAAAAATATGAACCTTACCTTCTTATTTTGTAGGTAATCCCTAGATGTATATATACTTGTAATGACTAGATGAAGTCCTCATAAGGTTATATATCGTTGGGACGCCATTATCCTTATCAGGATAGCTAAACATTCATCAAAGTAAAAGTATTGGGTACATAGTAAGTATAAAGTATTTGCTAAAGGTGAATACAACGTGTGAGCTAAAGGTAAATAAAAAATGACCACTAAAGATAATGACAAAGTGTTGGGTGAAAGAAAACATAAAATGTTGGTTAAAAGGTAATATGTTTTAGCCAGCACTTTGTATATGATGTACGGTAGCTCACATAAAAAATGAGTATAGAAGATGCATGAGATGATGATCCAATAAGGAATATGTTCAAGAAGTGTCTTCAAGAACAAGTAGATGGTGAAAAGTACTTAGACATAATACGCGGATTGAAGAAGTTGACTGGCTAACCAAGATGGGTCATAGTAAAGAATTCCAGTATCCTTTGTGGACTGCCAATCCTGTGTTAGTTAAGAAAAATAACGGAAAATGGCGTATGTGTATTGATTTCACTAATCTCAATATGGCTTTCCCTAAGGATCTCTATCTCGTTCCTCGGATAGATTAGTTGGTGGATTCCACATCTAGAAATAAATTGTTGTCCTTCATGGATATCTTCTCAGGGTATAACCAGATATAAGTAGATCCGAAGGATCAGGATCACATTACTTTCATCACAGATAGAGGTCTTCATTGTTACAAGGTGACGCCCTTCGGGTTGAAAAATATTAAGGCTACTTATTAGAGGCTTGTGAACAAAACTTTTGCTAATCAGATTAGCAGGAACATGGAAGTATACATAGATGACACGATGGTTAAAATTTTGGACGAAGATTTTGAACATATCTGACCTTCAACTGATTTTTTCCAATCTAGAGACTATGAATTTGAAGTTAAATCCTGAGAAACGTGTGTCTGGGGTCCGATCTGGAAGTGTTTTGGGCTACATAATAAGTGAGAAAGGAATCTAGCCTGATCCAGATCAGCTTAATGCCTTACTAGCAATGGACACTCCTCGAAATGTCAAAGAAGTTCAAAGGCTCACAGGCAGGTTGGCTGCTTTGAACAGAATTATTTTAAGGTCATCGGACAAGTGTGCTCCGTTTTTCCAAATATTGAGAAATGCTAAAGACTTCAATTGGTCCCCACAATGCGACCAAACTTTTATTGAAATAAAGAAACACTAATCTTCACCCAAAACTCTTTTTAAACCTGTTCGGGGAGAAAAGATTTTTGTGTACTTAGCTAAATCAGAATGCGCTATAAGTGCTGTCCTAATAAGGGAAGTAGACAATTACCCTCGTCCGGTATACTACATCAGTAAGAGTTTACTGGATGCTGAAAGAAGATATTTGAGGTTGGAGAAGTTGGCACTGACCTTAGTAATTGCAGCAAGAACAATAAAACCGTACTTTCAAGCTCATTATATTGTTGTCTGAACGTCTTTCCCGTTAAAAAATGTACTTCAAAGGCTCATATATCAAGTCGAATGACCAAGTGGTCAGTGGAATTGGGTGACTACGATATTGATTTTGCCCCCCCGAACGGCAATTAAAGCTCAATCAGTGGTTGACTTCTTGGTAAAATTTCATGTTGACAGATCTTTTGGACGAGGCTCAGAAAGTGATTTCAAAACCGAATGGGTGGTTTGAACTGATGGTGGATCAAGCACTATGGGTTGTGGAGCTGGAATCTTCTTAACCTCCCCATATGGTGATAAAATGTATCAAGCTATATGATTTGGATTCAGGGCCTCTAACAATGAGTCTGAGTACGAGGCAGCCATAAGTGGTCTTAAACTAGTTCTTCTATATGGGACTAAAAGAGTCTGGTTAATGAGTGACTCTCAATTACTCATCCACCATTCTTAAGGATAGTCTGAAGCCAAGAAGGAACAGTCTGATGCAATTACTCCCATTGAAAGTACGGTCTCATTTTTCTTGCTGCAATTACTAAGGCCAGTGCCAACTTCTCCAACCTCAAGTATCTTCTTTCAGCATGTAGTAAACTTTTACTGATGTAGTACACCGAACAAGGGTAATTGTCTACTTACCTTATTAGGACATCACTTATAACGCATTCTGATACAACTAAGTACACATAAAGTTTTTCTCCCCGAACAAGTTTGAAAAGAGTTTTGGGTGAAGATAAGTGTTTATTTCTTTCAATTAAAGCTTGGTCGCATTGTGGGGACCAATTGAAGTCTTTAGCATTTCTCAATATTTGTAAAAGCATAGCACACTTATCTGATCACCTTGAAATAAATCTGTTCAAAGCAGCCAACCTACCTGTGAGCCTTTGAACTTCTTTAAAATTTTGAGGAGGGTCCATTGTTAATAAGGCATTAAGGTGATCCAGATTAAGCTGGATTCCTTTCTCACTTATTATGTAGCCCAAACTATTTCCATATCGGACCCCAAACACACATTTCTCAGAATTTAACTTCAAATTCACAATCTCTAGATTGGAGAAAGTCTCTTGAAGGTCAGATATGTGTAAATCTTCCTCCAAGATTTTAACCATTATGTCATCTATGTATACTTCCATGTTCCTGCCAATCTGATTAGCAAAAGTTTTGTTCACTAGCCTCTGATAAGTAGCCCCAACATTTTTCAACCCGAAGGGCGTCACCTTGTAACAATGAAGACCTTTATCTGTGATGAAAGTATTGTGATCCCGATCCTTCGGATCTACTTGTATCCGGTTATCCCCTGAGAAGGCATCCATGAAGGACAACAATTTATTTCCAGATGTGGAATCCACCAACTGATCTATCCGAGGAACGAGATAGAGATCTTTAGGGCAAAACCTATTGAGGTCAGTGAAATAAATACACATACGACATTTTCCGTTCTTTTTCTTGACTAATACATGATTAGCAGTCCACAAAGGATACTTGGATTCTTTAATATGACCCATCTTGGTGAGCCGGTCAACTTCTTGAACTATTACATCTAAATTTTTTCTTAGAAAAAGCTCTCATTTTTTGTACAACAAGTGCAACATCCCACCAGATAGACAACTTGTGTGAAATAACATTTGCTGGTACTCCAGTTACATCATTGTTGTACCATGCAAACACATGTTGATTTTCCAGCAAAAACGACAACAATTCTTCAATTATGGTGCCAATTTGGAACGAATCTTGACATTCTTGCCCTTGCATCCTTTTGAGTAGAGTCTACATCAAATCTTTCAAGGATCATCATCGCACCATTTTGAGTAGATGTTCCAGGATTGTTTGAAGGACCCGTCCGGGAGCATTATTTTGTGCATTATCCGATCTGTTTGCACTTTGCCTTTTAACAGAAGCTCCCAACTTACCCCTCTCAATATGGTTTTAGACCTCTTGTTTCAATGCTATGCAATCTTAAGTATCGTGGCCTATATTATTGTGATATTGGTAAAAACATGTGTTTTAGTTCTCTCTAGGGGACTACAATGCTTTCGGCTTTCGAAAGTGTACTTCATTATTGGTTTTATCATAGATTGTGGCTACATTCTCCCTTAATTTAGCGAACCATTCAGGTTGAACCCATGGACCCCTCTTTCTTCTGGTTTATTGGCCATGGGTCTGGTTAGATTAACTTCGCTTGGACCGGTTAGACCCTTGTCCGGTCTCTTTGGCCCCGTAACCAGATTGGTTAGTGGCTGGAAGAGTTGTTGTAGTGGTCGACCTTACCTAATGGTGCACCCTTGTCTTCTTTGTTTCCTCTATATTGATCTATTTTCCCACTTGGTTCAATAAACCATCTCAAGTCATAGCCTTCTTCTAGGTCACAAAATCAGTTAAATTCTTAGGATTTAACCCTTGCCTAAGCGAAGAAATTGCCACATGCTCAAAGAAATATTCTAGCCTTTTATTTGTATTTACGAAACGACTGAGGTAATCTGTCAATGACTCATTTGGTTCCTGCGCGCAATGGATAATGGTATCCCTATTACCCTTCAATTCCTTACTCCCCACAAATTGCCTCCGGAAGGCAACCCAGACTGTATCAAAGTTTCTAATACATCAATGGGGTAAATTGTTATACCATTTAAGAGCATTCCCCGTAAAAGTTTGGGAGAAAGATCTGCACAAAAGCTTATCATCATCATCATCATCATCAAAGTTCATTATGAAATTTTTGAATTGTTCAAGGTGGTTGTCGGATCTCGACTCCCATCGTATTTCTTCATCTTGGAGGTATCAAATCATTTTAGAATATGCCGGGAGAGTATTTTTGCTGACAAAGGTGACTTCCTCCAATTTTTATTGCGACTGAAAATAGTGTCTTCATTAGGAGTTGTAAAGATACCTAGTTCAGACTGGAAACCAAAGGTATCAATCAACAATTGATCAACATGTTTGTGGGATGATCCTTTACCCTGGTGTCTCTTGAGCCTACCACGTATGTCCCTCTTCCTCGAGTGCTTTTTGGTTAACCTTATATTTTTTATATATTTTCCTTCATCACTGCTTGAAGACATTAATTCTTCAAGCTCTGCCTCATTTGATGAACTCCGGGAGGATTCAGATCCAGAGCTTTCAACAGGCTTAGACTGGTGTGTTTTCTTTGAACTGAGATGAGTCTTCAAAAATAGTTTAGTTTCCCCATAATTGTCAGTGTGGTGAAGTACTGACGCTCTAGATTTCTCCTTGATACCTTTGTGGTTTGATGAACTCCAGGAGGGTAATCTGGTAAAGTGTTTAAAAAATATTTTGATAATTTTGTGGTGTTTTGTGTTTAGTGTGTAAAGTAGAGAGATAATTAAAGTGCTTGCTAGTATTAAATTCTGATCACCCTCATTATTGAGAGTGGTTGGGGTATTTATACCTTAATTACTGACCTATGAGCTTATTGGGTCGGGTCATGAAATTAGGTCGAATTTAAAGACCCATTAGTCATGTAGTTTTAAGTTGATTAGCAACTACTTTAGTCAAAAGTTAATACATTTGTCATGTTCGTGTAGTAGTATAGTCCAAATTGCCCTTCAGATTTATTTGTGGCATCACAGCTAAAAACTCTGAACTCATTATTTCCAACAATTAAGATGTCGTTATTTATGCATGTTATAAGATCTATACAAATACGTCGCATAATCGATATTATGTTATTTACCTTAACAATATTTGCATCTTGGTAGCATAGATATATATATATATATGTGTATCTTTGATCTATGTCTGCACACAAGTCATGCAATTTAGACTAGGTGTAGGTCAGCTTACACCCTTTTGCGTAAGTGATTCTTGCTATAATGTGCCAACAATATTGCGCTAGGTGTATTTAGAATACATGTTATATGCTTTCTTGGTACATCAATGGTTTTAGCTCAGACGCATTTCTGGCAGGCCCAGGCTAATATTGTAGGTATGCCAAAAGAACGAAGCGAGTTGTCGCGTAAGTGTATTTTATGTGTTTCCACACAACATCATGTAATGTCGCACCTCTTTTAAGGTGATTAGGTTTGGACTTAGAGATCAGTGATCGATTTAAAAAACCAAGCGTTAAATCTATACACAATAGTGTTTAAACCCATTTGTCACGTAATGCACGTTCAATGTGTGAGCACATGATCCCATTAAGATGCAATTGGTATTCAGACCCATTCGTCGTTGGTGAGGTTAATTTTTGTATGAGGGTAATTTGGTAATTTGTTTCAGAGTTTGTGAAGGTTGCTATGTGTTTAATGTTTTGAGTAGAGAGTAGAGGGAGAATTAAGCAGCCTGGTTGCAGTTAATTTCCATTACCCATATTTAATGCAGGTGGTTGGGTATTTATACCCTTACATCTCGGCTTTATGGGTTTTCGGGTTTAATGGACCCGGGTTATTTTTAAAAACCCATGAGCTCTTAGGAGAGCAAGCAGCTTAGTCAAGAAGTGTTTAGGTTTTTTAGTACTTTTGTCATAGTTCGAACAGTCCAATGGGCTAAGTGTTCGAAGTGGCCTGTCCGGTCTGGTGGCCTTGGTCCGATCTATCCCTGTCCAGAGAGAAAGCAGTATTCGGACTCATCGGTCGTGTAACACAATATTCGTACTCGGATAGTACACATATTATGCTTGAGACAAGGTCCTATTAAGGCGTACAAAATACTTGGAGAGTAAAAGTCATGTATTATAGTTATCAAGCATATCGGAGGGCACAATAAATATTAGACGTGTTCATCCAAGATATATCAATGAGTTACCATGGCATTTAGGTCCTCTAGACCACGTTGATGATACAGGTTCAAAATATATTTTTCAATTAATCAATCTACAACGTGAATATTAATAACATGAATAATAAGAGTACATCACATCAACTTTATTTAACGATAAAGTACCTTATAAAAATATATTAAAATTCATTAATGTAAAGAAGTACACAAACATTACAATGTATGCAATGATCAAGCTTACATATAAATAGCATAAAAAGGTCATATATAACAATAGGTATATTTTAAGAAACGTACATTTTTAGATGATTTATATTCTATTGGTGGGGGAGAGGTTGTCTCTCTTTGTCGACCAACTTGTAAGTTATAGGCTTCACGTTAATTGTTATAGAATAAGGTTATTTATAGTTAGGTCCTAACTTACCAAGGGATCTACATTTTGAGCAATGGAAAACTATACATAGTACTTTATCCTCTGTTTGAAAATCACAAAATCATGTTTAAAAATTATATATTTTGTTTAAAAATATATGTAGTAATCCATCTGGAAGTATGTTTTGATAAGATTTTCCTTAACAAGGTCTAGCCCGACACTCCAATTGTTTTCGTTGGTACTTCCACTGTAATTTCTTATATGAAAAGAGGACATGAGAAATTCAACAGATATGATAACTTTCATCTCGTAAAACAAGACGAATATAGTCTCCCACGCTGTGCTTTTCAGTGTGGTGCAATACAAGCACAAAATTTCTTAGAAAAATTGGTCTAATTTCTAAGGGAACCTTTTTAAGGCACAACATAGACCGGTTATATTGGTTGGTTAGTTGCTTCGAGCTACGTGCAAAATGATGATTTTCTGTCATGCAAAATGATGTTTTTCTGTTTTGTAAGATGTTATTTAGTTATTGTATTGCAAAAGTTGGCAATTTTTTTTCACTAATATATTGTAAAACTAAGCAAATATTTAAGGTACAACATAGACCTAATTAGTATTTTTAAAAATTTTACAAAGAAAATGGCGAACACGACAACTATGATCATACACAAATATTTATTATGAACCTTAACCTCATTAATAATATTAAATCTTAAAACAAAAACAAGTTAAGCAATATTCTATTTACTATTTGGTACCTAATAATAATAATAAATTCAATGTATATTTGTACGAATTTCTTTTTATCTAAAATATATTTTTAGCATAAATAAAAAATAAAAATTATTTTATATGTGCTTTGAATCGTTTGGTACCAATCTCAATTTATGATTTTGTTAGGGTTCAAAATTTGCGCATATTGCTCACCTCATATAATGTTTTAACTCTTTGCCACTAATGCATGAAAGCTGGTCGAAACAGACCTAGATATTTTATGGGAGTATATCCCTCGAGATCGGTAACTCGGGGGAGGGGGGAAGGGTTTGATGGTTCTCGTCAAAATATTATTATTATGATATTTACTAGTGTGAAGAGTTAGTCAGGATGAAAGAGGTCAAAAACTAGGTGATAGCCCCTTATTTTGACAAACAATAGAGGTAATATTTGGGATTCGTGCTTCACAATTTTTGGCTTTGCAATGTTGTCAATTAGGATTCATTTCCGATATTCATAAAATACATTGCTAACATTTGAAAGGTATTTATCTTATGTATGTTATAGGGTTTATACACACATGTTGCATAAAAGATGTGTTATTTACCTTAACAATGTTTACATGTTCTTAGTATAGATATGTATGTGTATCAGTGATGCATGTCTGGAAATAATTTTTCAATTGTATGTCATTTGTGGGGTCAGATCACACCCTTTTTCATAAGTAATTCTTCCTATAACGTAGCAACAATATTGCGTTAGTTGTATGTAGAATACGCGTTATGTTCTCCCTTGGTACATCAAGACATCTAGATCAAACACATTTTCAGCAGATTTGGGCTTGCCCTAAGCTTCATACATGTACATATTTATAATACCGTAGGTATGCCAAAATAATGAAGAAACGTTTTTCTTGGATAGGTTTTATGTGTTTTCATACAATATTATGTCGCACCTCCTTTAGGGTGATTAGGACCATACATAGAAATAAGTGATCGGTTTAGAATATCATGCGCTAAAGATGTACATAGTGGTGTTCGAACATATTTATCATGTAATGCAAGTTCTATGTGTGTCCATGCGATCTCATTAAGGTGTAATTGGGTCTAGACCCATTCATCGTGCAACAAAATGTTTGTGCTCGGACGATGCACATTTGATGTTTGGGAATACGGTCCCTTAATGCGTAAAAAATACTTGGACAAGAAATTCATGCATTATAGTTATTAAGCATACCAGCCAAAAAGCATAATAGATATCAGACGCGTTCGTCTATGACATACCAATGAGGTACTATGACGCTTAGGTCCTCTAGCCCATGTTGTTGCAAAGGCTCGAATGTCATTTTTCAATTAATTAATCTATAATATGAATATTAACAACATGCATAATAAGATTATATCAATTATTTAGCGATAAATTACCTCATAACAAACTATTCATATTTATCAGCTCATTGCACTCCCTTGATTGGGTGCGGTGGTTTTTTTCTGTTAGATTCAATAACAAAATTGGGTTTTCCTTAATCCTTTTTTTGCGACTAAGTAACCCATGAATTTCCCGGAGCGGAATCCAAATTTCATTTTTTTGGATTGATATTGGGATTGAAAACTCTGAGGTTTTCTCTTCAAGGATAAAAATGTGGTCTAGATCTTCTCGATTGATGCCAAACATATCATCAATATATGCCTGAACTTTCCACCCTATATGGTCGAAAGAGTTATCATTGTTCAAATGATAAACGTGGCACCTACATTTTCTAGACTGAAGGGTATTTACTTATAGTAGTGGAGACATGGTTTGGTCAATAATGTTGTATGATCAGGGTTTTGGAATTTTATTGTAGCGCAAATATGCTTCCATAAAATCAACATCTTATTTTACGAGGGAAAATCTAGAATCTAGAAAATTCTCGAGACCATGAATGAATCCCTCGGGCATACTCGGTTGATGCGGGTGAATTCAACACACATCCTTCATTTTCCATTTTTATTTTTCACAAGAACTGGATTCTCGGTCTATAGATGGTATAACTCTTCCTTGATATGGTCTATATTTCTTAATCTCTTGACCATGAGATTGACTGCCACGACTTTCTCATAAGAGAACAGTATGTTCCTTTGTTTTATTGATTGCCAACTATTGTTGATTCATAACTTATGACAAGCTATCAAAGTTGAGACTCTCGTGACATCATCCATAGACCAAACACCAAACTCTATATTTTCATATAAAAATATCAGTATTTGAGATCACGTGACTTATTTTAGGCCCCGTTTATGCTGATTATACTTCCAAAGGTAAGTATGACTTATTTTACTACTTCATCATGATTGATAATTTAACAAGCCTCCCTTGGGGATTCTAAATTGTCTAGGAGGATAGAGGCCACATTTAATTAATATTATTTTAAAGAGAGAGAAGTAATGAAACACTATTTGGTGACGTGTTGATTTCTATGGATCAATCAATTTTGTTTGTGGTGATATATCATATGCGATGGTGCAGGGTTGATTTGGTAGTTCATATTTGATTGAATCATTGTTGACCGATGATAATGTTAAAAGACGATGGTCTATCTACTATAGTGAAAAGTCTTTGGATTTAATTTTTAAAACCTCACATCCGAGGGGAATTGAAGAGTTAGCTAGCCAAGTACTAGATTCTTAGCTCTGTTAAAACTCGTCAAATATTTTTTTATGGGTAAGAGAGGTGTTATACCTCTGATTCAGTTATAACTATTTTTGTACTAAATATTTGTAGAGCTTCATGTGTCAACCATGACGCTCATGACTTTGGCTCGTGAGATCTCGATGGTGATGACTATAACATCCTCATGTGGTCCTACTAACCTCTTTAAGTCATCATCGTCGAATATGATAGGATGTATGAGAGGTCGATAAAGGTTGACAAAATTCTGATTTACATATTAAACACTGATGCCAGAGATATGTCACTTTTGGGAAGTTGTGGTGATACCGTCAAGAGTGTCTCCTCTACAAAATAGTACCCACAATCTGCCTGATCGGATCGAGATCTAGGGATCTATGTCTTCTTTAAATATATCCATGATTTAACCTTCTAGGGTGTTGTCGCCTCATGTGCTCCCATATAGGGATCAACTAGAGGAGATTGTATGATTGTGTTCTTAGCAGGATTAAATGATCGAACCTTGACAAATTCATGAAACTTGACATCGTTGAAAAATTACTGAATTTTATGTTTTGAATCTTGACCGCTATCATTCTGATATTTACATAGGTTATTTGGATTTCAGGACTCTTTCGGTCTCATCTTTATTCATGGTTTTCGAAACTAGATTGAGCCTTGGGCTCGGTTATAAATGTGGACTATGTCTTTGGTGAGCTCGGTGTACTAGGTACTCACACCCCTACGATTGAGAGACTCCGGACCTCCGCTTGGTCGTCGATTATTCGTTCTAGAATTTTATTCTCAAATAAAAAAATTCATTAAGAAGTTTTTATAATACGTGTAACTAATTATACTTGAGACATGCGGTAATCTTCATATCGGAAGTAGGCTCGATGTTATAACAAATATGTTTTTGTTTATCTTGAAATTCGCACATGCATTATCTCTTCGACCTTGATTTATTGATCCACTTACATCAGAATTTTTTCAAAGTTAAGGATCTTGCACTTTATGATATTCTCGAAAATGTGAAACAAGTTATAGGGTCGTGGTAGTTTTTAGGTTATTTTTTAAACTAACAAACCTCTAAATATAAACACACATGAATTTATTTGGCTAATGTTTACAATGGATAATCTAATTATGATAAATTGATCTTGGAAGGTCTATAATACTTACAAAATATGAATCGAGCTCATAGGCAAAAAATAAAACGATATCAGAGGGCTATATCTTAAAGCCATAAAGCACGATTGGTATAACAACTTCTTGTCATCTTCGAACTCGTGCGTCATGTTTAAATACTAATTGATACGATTCTTGAGATGTTATGTCCCATCGTAATTTTCCATCTTAGATTGAACCATCAAGACAAACGACCCACTGTTATCTCAGGTGCAATCGAAGATGATATCTCAAATAATTCTACATTTTCCTGATCTATCTAGTTATCATGGGCCAAGTTTAGCTAGTAAATATATTTTACAAAAGAGATAATGGTTTGACGGTACCGATGGATCACACGATTGGCCTTTTCCCACTTTGATATTTAGCTCAACTTCTGGCAAATCATGGTTTTGCTGATGGAGTAAATAAGATAGGCTCTATAAGTGAACCCGATAATGCATGGAATACTTTTTTGATTGCTAATTAGTCAACCCTTCGTGACGCGGTGAGATTTTTTAGTGTGTCAAGAGGTCGGCCGCTGGCCGATAATGTCTGATTGAAACGAATGAAACATATTTGTCTTCTACTAAATGGTCATTACAGTTAGGATTGTTGATTTTTTAGCGTAGCCCTGGACGACACATGGTTCTCATGATGGATCCTACATGTACCAGTTTTCTGACGACAAAGATAAATCACTTAATGGCATAAAAATCTCCCTCGTAATTTTTATACATATCGCGAGATTTTTGCTTGAACGTGTAAATTTCACAATGGAGATGGTAGCAATGTGCGATGGATCCTCAGATAAAGTTTGAGCCACTGTAGTGGGGAGATGTTGTATTGCGGTGACATGAATGGGTTTTTGTGTTGCAACAACAACAATGGGTTTTATGCGGTAGTTGGTACAATTTCATTATGGTGGCCCCTATAAGGTTTTACGTGGCAACGATGTCGTTTGTGAGGATATGCACGAAAATGATAAGAGTGCGAGGAGTCGATGATCCTGACATGGTAAACAAAACATGGTGTTTTTCCAATCGCGGCTAGAAAGAGTTTTGATTTGGTGTTAATATTTTTTCCGATATCTTTTGGTTCTCACAAATGGCACTAGTGAAGTGGTTAGATTTTGTTGGGGCCTACGAAATAGAAATCGAACAAGGATTACTAGTGTTTTAGGTTAGTTCACGTGTAAAATTGGTAGTATTTGTATAAAAATGATTATATTTGTGAGATGAAATTAAACGAAGAAATTGAATAGAGCTAGACAAAAATGTATATCCACGAATAATATTATCCATGTGTGTAATTATTGAAGCATTTTGAACTTATTTATAGATATGTTACATATATATACTAAATTACATTATTAGAGAAATGCAATCCGATTTTATTAGAACAAGATTTCAATCCATTTTTTTTCAAAAAAAATGAATTGTCTAAAATATCTTTATTTTAAAAAATGTAAATTAGATAGTCTTATTTTAACAAAATTAAATCTTGATCCAACCGTTATTTTTTTCTAATAAAACTAAGTTTTATCTTAGCCTATCCCACTGCATAATTGAGTGATCATATAACAACTAACATTATATATATATTTGCTATCCAAATACCATTTCCATTTTTTTAAACCCAAACTTATCTAGCAATAAATAAGAAGGTAATTGACCAATCTTTATAATAATAGTTTTCGAATATATTTTAACTTAAAATAATAAATAATTGAACAATCTTTATAATAGTAGCGTCCGAACAAAGTACTATGTTATATATTCGGATTTATTACTAATCTAACCCCTACAAATACCATTTAAACAAATTCAAAATTATTTAATATCTAAAAAACTTATAATTCCAGCATAATATTTAGATTTAATAATTTTTATTATAATATATATACTTTATATGTTCATATATTTTAGACAGGAAAAACCTAAAATAGGTTCGATTCCAATTATACGTCAAAATTTTGAAATCCAATTACCTACCCGTTATTCTGCTCGGATAAAACCGCAGGGGACGGACAGGAAGATATTTGCAGTCCCTAAATTAAAAGAATTTTTTTGTAAAAAAGAGATAAATTCGCTTATAATTCACATACTTAAATTTTAAATTAAAAATTGAAAAATGTTGTTCAGTGGAGGAGTCCCCACTTGTCAATAAACAATTAATTTCATATAAATTATTAGTCAAATTATTTTAATTTTCAACACTGCAAAAGAAGAAATATCTGGAGACACCCGTACATGGGGTGGTGCTTCAATTTGACACAAAAATGATTGAACCAAATATAAAGTCACTTTTATAAGAACATTTATCCACCACCACCACCACACCAGAAAATAAAACCCAGATTTTGAATTCTTCTTCTTCTTCTTCTTCGTCTGGCCAAATAAAAGTAAAATTTGAGTTTGATTTGCATTCACAAATTGTCATGGCGTTTGCAGGAACAACACAGAAATGCATGGCCTGTGACAAAACAGTTTATTTAGTTGACAAATTAACTGCCGACAGTCGTATTTACCACAAAGCATGTTTCCGATGCCATCACTGCCGAGGAACCCTCAAGGTCAGTTCGATTTTCGATCTCCATTTTTTTTAGTCAATTGGGTAGTTGAATTTTTCGGTCTATATTCGATCTTCAGTCATTGGATCGGATCCGGAATCTGTTTTCGTTACTTTCTTAGTTATTGGAAATCAGATTCTGAAATATTGTAGAAATTATATAATGGTGCAGCTTGGAAACTACAATTCCTTTGAAGGAGTTTTGTATTGCAGACCACATTTTGATCAGGAGTTAAAAAGGACTGGCAGTCTTGATAAAAGTTTTGAAGGTAAAAAACAAACAAACAAGAGATTGGTTGGTGTATTCTTGAATTGTGTAATTTGATTTGAATTTGATCTGGGTTTGATTTTGTTATAGGGACACCAAAGATTGTGAAGCCTGAAAAGTCTATTGATGCCGAGGTAGTTCCTTTAATATTCTAGATTTTTTGAGTCCTGCTTGGAACTTATAGGTACAAAATTGGTTATGTTTGAAATTATGTTTTTTTTAGGCTCTCCTTGGATCTCAGAAAACTTAATAGATATTTGAGAAAAACTAGAAATAAGCTTGCCTTATAAGTAAGGCCAGTTATGGACCAAATATGCTACCAAATTTTGTTGAATCAGTCCATTAGAGTTTATATTTCAAGCTCGCAGTAGTAAATAACTGAATAAAGAACTAATAGAGCTAGTTGGGTTAAACAGAAAGCATCAGTGACCAAAAGCATGTTTGGCGGAACAAGAGACAAATGCTTCGGATGTAACAAAACTGCGTATCCAATTGAGAAGGTAAAACCACTACCACATTCTTTCGCAACTTGTTAAGGTTCAATCACGGTAAGCACATTTTGCTTATGATAAATTAGGTGACCGTTAACGGTACTCCGTACCACAAGAGTTGCTTCAAATGTAGCCACGGTGGTTGTGTAATCAGCCCGTCTAATTATATCGCGCACGAAGGGCGTCTCTACTGTAAACACCACCACAACCAACTCATTAAGGAAAAGGGTAACTTGAGCCAGCTCGAGGCCGGCCATCACTCGGAGAAGTAGAGAACGAACATGATTTTAAGTTGATTTGAATTCATTTAATCTGATTGAGTGTGGATTGTTTCTCGTTTTGTTATGTGATTACTTTATCGTGGCTTTCTGTTTGATTAGGATGCTATATAGATATGAGCTACTTTCATTTGAATAAGTCGCTGCGAGTTTTCAATTGTTTGTCCGTTTGTTATATTTCGGATTTTGAAGCGCAATTTTTTTATGCTGATAAAGCTGTGATCATTCTTGAAATAGTGTGCAGCTTTGTATTGATTTTCGCTCTGAATAATATCATCCGGTTTTAATTCTCAGTTTTATTTATAGGGTGTTTTTTTCATGTCCTTAACCATAGTTATGTATTAGATTAGATATTACTCGTTTAGTTTTACTCTTGAACTATAACTTCAGATAGAAATTCAGGACTAACTATTTATTATAGCTAGCTTTCAGGATTTAAAAACCATGGCCGTTTCTCCTATTCGTAGCTACATTATGTGTCCCGCAAAATAGGTATTTTTATGTCATGGGAATTGGTTTTGTGAAACATTGTCTCCATATTGGGAATTTTTTTTTTCACAGAGGTGTATTGCGAAATTTAGAAAATATTGTCTATAATGAATAAATTAGTAATTTTTTAAAGATCAAGCTAGAAATATGATATATTTTGCGACGAGTATAGCACTTGCATCGCATGAAGGGATGTGATGCATCTATGGAACATGTCGCATGAAGATATGCGACCATGAGGTATATACCGTCGCACGAAACGTGCGACCACGATGTTGTTCATTGTAAAAATAGATGCGACTATATTCAAAACAGAAACTCGAGTTAAGCTCGTTACCTCCATTTGATAAGCGTCCTTCTCGTCTAGCAAGTTCTCCAAAGAGACGCCTATTTCATCATCTTCCATGAATACTCCGATGTTTGGTTCTTTTTAGCAGATGTTATGGATTTCGGGTGTGGAATTTAGTATTAGGGTAGTAAATAATTAGGTTTTATTGTAATTTTAGGGTTTTTTAGATTCTATGTAATTTTGGAAAGGCGAGGGGATGATAAGATCCGAATCAGTTAAAATGAAATGATAATTCAAATTTGAATTTAAAAAAAAGATAGAATGAGACCAGTGGAATATTATTCGCTCATGGTATGCAATTCGTTATATATTAAGTTAAATTTTTATTCTTCGTAGGAACCTGGCCAACCTCCATATATGGATGTTGATTACACAAAAATATTCACAACGGATATGTTATTTACGAAAGATGAATTGGATGCTTTCGTGTACGCGTAATCGAAGAAGATTAAGTTTGTCACGATTATAAAACTCTACGATAGCGGAAAATGGGGAAGAACTCCTAGAGTAGACTACGTCTGCGAGAGGTACGATATTTTTGTTTCAAAAACGAAGCCCAGAACTTTAAGAAAACGGAAGACTTCAACGAAGAAATGTAATTGTCTGTTTGCGCTAAAAGGCCACGCGATTGACTTACTAGCCATGCAATGGCGTTTGGAAGTGGTAAATGGTAAACACAATCACGATCCTTACGTTCGCTTAGACAGTCATTCCCGCGTTTGTAGGATAAAACGGGATGAGGAAGAACTAGTTCGTAATTTGTCTCACCTTGGTTTGCGTCCTAGGGAGATATATAGCAATTTGAAGAATACATATCCGTAGAATATTTCAAACATGCATGCAATATATAATTTCTACAAAAAACATCGAAATGTTGAGTACGAGGGACAAATTAAATGCAATATTTATTCACGAAATTGAAGAAGCATGGATATTCGACCTGGGAGTGAGTGAAAGATGATTCAAAGGTGGATCACCAATGTTTTGTTTGCACATCCTACAAGCATAAACTTATTATTTACATTCCTAAATGTGTTATTTATGGATTGTACCTACAAGACGACTACATATAAGAAGCCGTTATTAGAGATTGTTCGGTTAACGTCTACTTCCATTACATTTACCGTTGCGTATGTGTTTATGAGCGGGGAGAAGATACCAAATTATACATGGGCTTTGGGTACTCTTCATGCTTTGATGATGGATAGTGTGTGCGCATTTCTGAGCGTTATTGTTACCGATCGAGAGTTAGCTCGCATGCGATCTATTGAGGAAATATTCCGAGCACACACCACTTGTTATGCACGTGGCATATTGGTAAGAATATTTTAGGGACGATTCAAAAGATATTCCAAGATGATGTGGTTGCGAAACAATTTTTTGAGTTTTATAGCTATGTATCCGGAGCGAGCACGGTTGAAAGTTACGAAAAGAATCTAGCTACATTGAAGGAGATGTTCTCCTCTCACCCCAAGTGTTTTGATTACGCTATAGACGCATGGATAACGAAATATGGTGATACATTTCTTCAATATCGAACAAACAAAAGCAAACATTACGGACAAACAACAACATATGTGCGAGGGTGCTCACTCTGCCCTAAAAAAATACATTGGGACGAATCAATGCAATTTTGAACTTTTTTGGGAAAAAGTTCACAACCTTTTTAACGAAGCAACATGCAGGGATCATCAAATCGTTCGAGCAAAGTAAGTTTCGTACTCTACCCGGTTTTGATTGTACTTTGACCAATGAACTTAAGGGTTATCTATCCTATGTGGGCCTAACAGAATTGATGCATGCTATTGTACGTTCTAGGAATATAGGAGTAGATTGGGTAGCATGGGGAGGATGAGTCTTTAGGAAAACATATGGGTTACTTTGTGCATGTGAAATTGTGTCAATAACTAGAGAGCGTGCATGTGAAATTGTGTCAATAACTAGAGAGGGTAGATGCATTCCTCAAGAGGATGTGAATATATTTTGGAGACAATTAGATATTGTTCACAGAGATCCCACTTCGCGTGAAGATGGCTTGAAAAGAAAACTATACATAATAGATAGCTTCATTCGTTGTTTTGGCCATGACCAACAAGACCATATTATCAATATGGTTATGAAAATATTGAAGGCCAACACTAGTCATATTCAAGAGCCTAAAGAAGCGGTTAGAACTAAAGGTAGGCCGAAGAGAGGCGTTGATAAATCGACCAAACGAAACCCTAGTGTGTGGGAATATTCCATTGAAGAAGCCGCTAGTGCTAGCACTACAGAAAACTTGATAAGTAGTACACCCGTTAATACGATAGTGAGCACGGCTGCATCGAAAGTGGTTCCGTTTGTAGCACCCAAACCATCACTTGGGAAAAAGAAAGTTGGTAGGCCAAGGAAAACTGTTAAGGATGGGAAGTTAACTATATATCCGGATTGCATCCCGATTTTTCTACACACTTATATCATTAAGTTGGTGGAAGTTCTCCCGGACGGACAATACGGATATCGGTTTGTAGCGCATTCAATATACAATAATGAGGATATGTGGATAGATGTTAGACGCGAAGTGTTGAAAGACTTGAATGAAAACCGTGCATCTTGGTTGGAGGTTTATGGTTTCCCTGATGTGTTTGATGATGTGGTACGTAGGTTGGATTACTTCAAGCCCAACCCTACTAGCCATTATTGGATGAAATTTTCAGACATAGGACTAGTCATTGCGACAAGGTATCAGTACATGGTATATCATGTCTCGCAAGCAACGTCATTATCGTATCTACCACCCGTGAACGCTTCAACGATTATAGAAGTTGGAATTGCTTTCGTACATGGATGCCACTTTGTTAATTTAATTATACCATCATTTTAATATATATATATGGACTTTTATTACTTTTTTCATACCTGAAGCACTAGTTTCACCTTTTTTTGCAGATTACTACTCCGTCCGATGGACCCTTGCCGCCATTATACCCGTCGTGGGGTGCCTACGCCACTGAAGAAGCGAGTCAATGGGTTCATTCGTACTAACGTAGGTTCACCAAATTTATGCAAATTATGTTAGTTAGGAAAGTTAACTTGAACGACACACCACATGTTACCGATTTGACTAAAGACGATATTGATGTAATGCTGGTTTTCATATTTATTGTTTTTATATCCCACGTAACTTACGGATTGGTTATTACCTAAAGAATTGAAATTCCCTACTTTTTTTTGTTCCTCCCAATAATGTGTTTTTACCATCGTTTTCAACCAGATTTTCTCGCCATAGTTTTGTTCTCGCCAAAAAATATTTTCTATTCTTCTATATAAATGAGCCAAAATGTTACCTAATACTGCTGTGACACATGGTGCGTGTAATCTACCAATTCTGACACAAAGATATCGAATATATTGTGCCCCTTCGATTCTTACGAAGCGTGTTAGCATTAATTAATGAAACAATAATGAATATAATATCACGGAGAAATACATTACAAATTTGAAAATCTACCACATATTGAATTAAAACATATTTTTAGTATTTCATAGTGGGTCGATAGGAGAATAAACTTCCCTCTAAATCATAAAGGTGTATCATTTATCGTTGCCGGAGATTTCGTTGGTAATTAACGCATGATTTTCATACTCTTACCAATGGTGTAGCATTTAATAGAACTGCATCCGAGCGGTATTAGGGTTTATCCAGAAACTTCTTTAGGTAGTATGCATTTGAGTTGGTTTCCTGAATACTTCCCTGCCAATAATTCTGTGTGAGACACAGTAATTAAGATAATAGCTTGCTTATATAACTACTATTGGACCATTACAGTCACCTAGTTGATGGTGCCAAAAAAATGAAAAGGAAAGAGAAAGCCAATGAAGGCACATATTCTGAATATGAGAGTATTCAATTTCTAGAGGAGTACTTTGCCAAAATAACCCTCAAATATGGGTATCTTACAGTAGATGGGCTTCAAGAATTTATGATTAGGTATGGAATTCCCAAAGACGTTACCGTAAGGGTTCCCTCTTTTGATGATCAACCTTACCAAACCCAAGAGAGCGAAGCGTGCTTATAGACTACCATATTCGACTGGGGCCTTCGTCTTCCCCTTCCATCTTTAATTCGAGATTTCTTTAGCTTCATAGGTATCCGCCTTACACAATTAAAAACCAATAATTGGAGGACATTACCGAGTATAGTACTATGGTACAAAGTGCTGAATATTCCAATGTGCTTGGCGGACTTCCTAGCGATAGTAAATATATCCAAATTAGCTCGCTCCTCTCTCTTTTATCTTCAATTTTTTGGGGTGAGACAATTGGTAGATCTGCCGACGTTTGATGAAAATTAGAAGAATACTTTCGTATATGTGTCAAGAAATTGGGAGCATGAAAGTACTGTTATGAACTTGCAATTAAAGATGTGGTGGACGGCTAAGTGTAAATTTATCGGATTGCGTACGTAATGTAACTAGATTTAATTCAGGGTATGTAGCCTAACTTATGTGTTTGTGTTTTCAGGTGAAGGTAAGCATCAAAAGGGTGTAAGGAGGGTCTACCAGAAGGCTCGATGAACCCTCTGATGAAGTTAGCTGCATCTGCAAACGCCGCTTGGGGGTTGGAACCATCACACGTATTTTACCATCTGAATTATCTAAAGTCCAGGTTGTGACGTGTGCTAAAGTTTAAAATATAAAAAGACGGGTAAGTGATAATGGCTGGTAGCGGGGAGGTTGGAACGATGGACAAGCTTTGGGCTCTGATGGAAAAATTTTTAATGACCAGAACAACGCGGAGGTGGGGTTGCTTGTGCCCCAAAGTCGCAAGGTGAGAGAAACAATTGAGTCGTCTCCGTCTTGGGAGTAATGAGGAAATGAACAAGGAACATTAGCTATTGGATATGGTGAGGATAATAGTCAGTAGGAAGAGAACCAAGAGAAAGGGAGAGAGGAGGTGTTGGAAGAAGGTATGAAGTAAGGCGGTGTGCGTCCTCGGGATGATGATGAGGATACTGAGGAGGAGTGTCCTCCTTGAAAAATAAATCTCTTTGTTGTGGATTCGGTACCCATATCGCAACTTAAAATCACCTTGGTAGATGAGGAAGATGAGGCAGATGGAGGCTTGGTGGAAAAAGAAGGGGGAGGAGCCTTGGTGTCAGTAGCTACAAATCCCACTGACAAAGTGCTTGAGGTTATTATAATTGAAGATGCGAAGAAAAATAAAGAAGCAAAAAAACATATCACAAATGATAATATTAGGGGGAAGAAGAAAGTTACATTTGTGAATATCGTGATGCCGGATCACATGCTGCAGAAAGGTCAAAACAATAAAGCTAACCAAGCTATCAAGGTAACATAAGATCTACTCTCTATGAATTTGACTATGCCGCGACCTTCCTAACTGATGATGGAGCTGTTGAAGCACTATCTAGACTTGGCCTTCTATGACACCATGCCGATGAGTGAGATTCTTCAACGCCAATTGGAGCTGACGATCAAGGTAATTATCTAAGTTTATATGTATCTCATGGGGTCCAAAGTGGTGGTTAGGTAATAACTCTTTTTTAAAATAGATGCATCAAAACTCCATAGCTTTAGCTTACCGACGGATGTCGTCGAGTGATTGCTCCATTATGGAGAAATGGAAACCAGAACCTTTATTCTTAGGGTTGGTGTGTGATTTGACTACCAAGTTGTCTTGGTTTAAGATTGTGTACGGCTCGGTGAAAACACGCCATGATAAGGCATCGAAGGAGAGTGAAGAATTACGAAAATAACTATTTGCAATTGCGGATGACCGAGACTCGTTTCACAAGAAATGCCTGGACGTGGCGCAAGCCAAGAAGGTGGAAGAGCATGCATACATATATAGTTGAGCGTACCTTGGAAGTTGCCAATATGAAGGTGTCTATAGGGGAGGCAAAGGTTGAAAATAACCCGCAATGGGCTAACTTATTAAAAAAGGATGATCAAGACTTAAAGGAAAGAGAGAGGTAAGTTATAGAGGTGGCGATGGGGATGATCCAGAGAGACCAGCAAAATATAGTGAAAAAGCTGCTTGTCTTGCACCGTCGAATGTTACTCGGTGCGTATCAGAAGTTCGCGCTCCACCAAGAAAAATCAAATTTGGGTAATGTATATGCTCTCATGGCCGACGCCGATGCGGTGGCTGTTAGGGCGGTAAAAATACCTGCTGATATCAACGTTGCCCCTGATAGAATGGAGTTATCGTCCACCTCCGCTATTCCTGAAGTGTAGTGTATGTTTGAACAAGACTTGTATTAAAAAACTTTGTAATGTGTGGGAACATTAAGGCTACTGATTCTGTGTGATTTATATCATTTGTTAGTAAAACCTATGTAAACTTGGATAGTTGATTTTATTATAAAGATTGAGGTAGATGTGTTTGTTTTACTTGTATGATTTTCCTAGATTTTCCTTACAAAATCGAGCACAGTATGGCCCATTGCGTAGCCTTAAAAGTAGGATGTATCCCTCAGCTGATTCACGAGAGCGACCGGTTCAGCCTATTGCGTAACCTCGTGGTCTTAGAGTAATTCGCATAATAATACCTATACAAGATATTGGTCATAGATTGGCCCCTTACATACGCATTTGTATTTTTTAGACTTATCTATTCATGGTACAGTATGGCCCCCATTGCGTAGCCCGTAGGCGTGGTTAGTGACTCATTTGCGTAGTTGTAAGGAAGGAGATAATTATAAAACAAACACATCGACTTGGCAGAAACAGTAAAAGATTATTTAGAAGAGAAAATAGTTTGATGCCTCGTTAAAAAACCCATCCGCGCTTTCAGAAGCTAAAAAGAGTGCATCGGTGCATTACATGGTTGGGTAATATAATTTTAGGTGGCTAATATTCTAAGGGGCTTAAGGGTGTGTCCTCCTTGGTTAGCAAAGCGGTATGCTCCATGGTGTCCTTTGGCGATGATAATGTAAGGACCCTCCCAGTTGGGACCCAACTTGTCAGCTGCTTTATCTCCAGCTCTTTGTGATAACTTATTCATGACGAGGTCGCCAACTTGGAGGGTGGAGGGTCGTAATTTGGAATTAAAATGTTCCCTCATCAGGCTCCTGTAGTGGTCAGCTCACATATGTGCTTAATTGCACCGTTCTTCAATGAGATCAACAGAGATAGCTAAGTTCTTGTCGTTGGAAACGTCAAAGTAATTAGTGATTCTATGGCTCGGGATAATGACCTTTGCTGGCACCACAGCCTCTAAACCGTAAACTAGGGCGAAGATGTTTCACCTGTTGTTGTACGCGACATGGTGCAGTAGGCCTACAACACATAGGGAATTTTATTGGGCCATTTCCCTTTGCTCATTTTAGTTCTTTCTTGATGACATTAAGTATGGTTTGGTTGGTGACTTCAACCTTTCCATTTTCTTGAGGGTAATAAGGAGTAGAGAAATAATGTTTGATGCTACAGCTTTTGTAGAATGTGTTGAATATAGAATTCTGGAATTTGGGGCCATTGTCTGTCATCAGTATATGAAGGATACCAAACCGTGCGAGTATCTAATGGTCCATGAAATCACAAATCTCTTGAGCTCTGGTTCGTGACAAAGCCTAGGCCTCATACCATTTAGTAAAATAATCAACAACAACCATTAAGAATTGGTGTTTTCCTGTAGCCTTCTGTAAGGGTCCAACCAAGTCGATGCTCCACTAATCAAAAGGGCATGGGAGCAGATTGGTACCAATCCGTTTGCTCGGAAGATGACCAATGTTAGAAAACCATTGGCAGGTTTGGCATTGTTGGATGATATGCTCCGCGTCGGATGCCAACTCAAGCCAATAATACCCGACAAGTAAAAATTAATGAATGATGTTACGACGACCAAAATAGGCTCCTGCATTTCCATAATGTAACTCATGGAGAACTATGATAGCTTTTTCTGGACTTAAGAAACGAAGTAGTGGTCGAGTGGCACTTTTCCTATAGAGAACGTTATCCAATATGCATTATTTAGTCACACATAGTTGTAATTCCCTAGTTGTTGCCTTGTCCGATGGGATAAGATTCCCTCCAATCAGTAACACTATTGACTGAGCCAATGCATCAACTAGTGAATTGTCGCGGCGAGACACATGCTCGTATTTGACTTCCTGAAATTTAGACTCACATTCGTTTAACACTATGAGATAGCTGCAGGTTCCTTATTTATTTGTTTTAGTAAGTTCCTGTAACTTTGTTGATAACTAATTGTGATTCAGATCGGACACAAAGTACCATGGCCTTGCATGTGTGAGCTAACTTTATTCCACCAATGACTGCTTCATACTCTGCATTCTTGGTAACCGAGAAGCCAAAACGGATAGCTTGTCAGATTTCTTCCCCTATAGGCAGATTTATAATAACGTTGGCTCCCCCACTTGATGTACTCGAGGCCTCATCAGCTTCCAATATCCATTCGATCTCAAAGTCGTTAGGAGTAGGATTTGTCTTTTCTTATTCAGGGCGAGGCGTAGAGAATCCGGTAATCAAATTGGCGATGGCTTGACCTTTAATTTCCGTGCGCGGCTTGAAATTGATGTCGCATTCTCCTAACTCAATAGACCACTTGGTAAGGCGGCCTGAAACATCTAGTTTCTGCAATACATTACACAAAGGAAAAAAATGTTCGTATTGTTATCGTGTGGCTCTGAAAATAAAAGCGTATTGCTTCTCCTGGTTGAGGTAACAGGTCTTAGTGTCTCCCAAGATTTTGTTTGTATTGTAGACGAGGCGTTATATTCCCTCGGGCTCTCAAATGAATAAATCGCTAACTGTAAAAGGAGAAACATATAGATTGAGGTATAAGAGCTCAACTATCGTAGGTGCAGAGAGGATTTCAAGCGATGTGAGATAGGTTTTTAGTGCAACAAATACAGCGTGATAGTCTGCATTCGAGTGAAACATTTTGGCTCCTCTTAGCACTTTGAAGAAGGGGTGACTCTTAACTGATAGTCTTGATATGAAGTGAGAAAGTGATGCCAAACGCCCGGTTAGGCATTGGAACTCTTTATTATTTTTTTGTGGCTCCATATGTATTAAGGCCCTTAACTACACAAGATATGCTTCAATCCCCTTTTTGTTGACGTCATATCCCAAGAATTTTCCAGTGCGGACCTCAAACGAATATTTAAATGAGTTTAGTTTGAGGTTATACTTACATAAAATGGTGAAGATATTATTCAATATTTCCAACTACTACAGAGCTGTATTGGTTTTGAAAATCATATTGTTGATGTATGCTTCCATATGGTGCCTCTACTGGTCTTTAAATATTTGATTGATCAAGAGTAGGTATGTAGAGCTAACATTGTTTAAACCAAAATACATGACTGTCTAACAATATAGCCCACGTTCTATTTGAAAGGTGGTATGTTCTTCATCCCTCTAGTGCACCCGAATTTGATTATAACTTGAATATGCATCCATGAAGGACATAAAATCACATACCGAGGCGGAATCCACTAATTGATCAATACGAGGTAATAAGAAAGCATCCTCTGGGCATGCTTGATTCTGGTCAATGAAGTCAACGAACATGCGTCACTGTCCTCTCTTCTTTTTAACCAAAATTGCATTCGCAACTTAGAATATCCCTCTCTTGGAGGTTCCCGATTGGTATCCACTTCAAATAATGGTCGCCTTTTGCCTCTCATAGGGTCAGATTCTGTTGGAGGTCAAAAGTGTAAAGTGGATCAGATCATATTTTTCTTAGAGGGACAGTTCGGACCCAACATGTAAATTTGATGAGTAAGATGTGTTCTTAATGACTCAACTAGATGCCTAATGTATTTTTTATGGGCTTGGGGGCTCATAAGATTGACCCAATCTATGACTCAACCAAAAAAGCCCATGGACCCAAAAAAACATAGTATAAATAGTCTAACAAACAACATTAAATAGGTTGGATTTTTTTCTCTCGATAATAAATATAAACACCTTCATTCTCTCTCTACTTTATATTACGAATTTAATACCATAAAAAAACTAAATATCTTCCAGAACTACCCATGGGTCAGATTTTATCATCACCAGCCTCTATCACGAAGTTTGGCCATCAACGCATGAAGAGCGTCGTTCATCTCTGTCTAGGTCGCTTTAACCGCCTGATCTTTAGCTTCTTGATCACGAGAGGCTCTTTGCTGAGCTTGTTGCATAAGTTGGGTTGTTCGAGTCGCTGAATTCATGTGGTATAAGTGGGTTATCGGCTTTGGTAGATGAATCAACATGATTTGCAACAACTTCCGTCCTGAACGGGGCGATTTCAGGATTGACAGAGGCAGTGTGCGGGCCTACTGGAACCTCCAATATTTCAAGTGTATAATTTTATTTGGGGGTTGTAGCAAGGGGTGGGACGTTACTTGGCTCGGTAACTTGGTCTAGCACTAGACTACTGGTGGCTTCTCTTTCAATCCTAGATCTTGTCACTACCATTGGTGCAAACACAGATGTATATTTTTCAAAGTGTTCCCACAGACGACGCCAAATTTGTTAAAGGGAAATCTAACAAAGAATCGCCAAAAAAGTGATTTTATTGATTCGAGAAGATAAGTCCCATGGTAAGTAGTGTTAATCCTATTTATAAATTTACATTGTAGTTACAATTTATCATTCATTACACGATTCCAATAATCTTGATCATGGATTTGTATTTATGATAATGGCCATAGAATTGTGGCCATTACTCTAGTTATAATACGTTTGTGGGTTGACTAGTCAACCGTTTTTTAAACAAGCAATGACTTCTTTATGACCTCTTATCTTAGTCGTTATCTTGACAACTGAGCTTAACTAGCCTCGTTGCTATGCATCAGGCTTTGACAAACTCCGTTCTGTATTATTCATGCTCGATGAAGTCTTGATTGTGTTCACGTTTAGTAATAGCTCTTGCTCAGTTTCCTCTTCGGATCTGCTCAGTAACTCCCTGATCGGCCTCATGCTAAGCTCTGATCAGTTTCTTTATCGGTGTGGCGAGCCTCGATCCGGCTATGTTGGTCATTCTGTTTTGCTCATATTTGGTTACTTCTCATAAGATGACCGTCATAGCTATCGTAGGGGCCTCATCATCGTCGTCGGTAATGATCTTGTTGGATAACCTACGTACTATCTTATCATGAAGTTGATGCCCCTTGGTTTGACATCGACCTTGTGTCATTAGTTTCTCATCTACTCATATCTTGCCCATTGATCTTAATGCTAATAAGAGCAACCTCATCAGAGTATTCAGAAGTTTTTGCTGTAAAATATATTGTTTGCATCAACGAGGTGGTTGCCGGGAGCTAGAAGAATTTAAGGATGATGGTTTTCACTTGCAGCCAAGGTCGTTACTATAAGTGGCTCATTCTCTTTTATCATTTTCTTTAGTAAATAAAATAAGTTAACATTTTTGAAGGTAAGTGTATAAATTGTTGCGAAAACCGAGACACAACTGCTTCATCAACTCAACACTGACTCGTCTGACTCCACTCAACATGGATCTTATCCATTTGTCAACAAGCAATCACCAGAAGCTCACAGGAATCTTGCTAAAATAGACAGCGCATTTATCCATGTGCCTTATCTACGTGATCTAAACCTAGTTCTTATCTTCACTGATCCCTACTATCGATCCCAACTATCGATCCCAACTTTATCACCGTCAAACGTATCAGAGTTTGCGCCACCATCACTAATGCACGTCACGACCCTCTCCAATACCTTAAAAGAACAACTGAAATCTCTAAGCCTCATTTATACCGGATATCATTTTTCAAACTTTTATACACCGCATGCAAAGAATCCAACTCCCCCACTAGTAGTTGAAAATTTACAGTGACATAATTAATTTTGCAGCATTTTTTTATGAAATTTGTTGCAAAAATCTCAAGAAGAGTCTTGCGCTGAATTAGGCTTTGGAGTAATGATATTATACTTCCCGCACATTTGCATAATAATACTACAAAAAAGCATCACAATCCGCATCAACATTTGAATTGTCTCTAATAAATAACTCGAATCTTCATCTCCTCAGAAAATAACAAGAAATAAAATCATCAAAACTTCACAAATTCGACCTACAAAAGAGTTGTCAAGTCATTCGTCACGTGATCTCCATAATATATGCCGAATAATCTCCATCTTCATGATCGAAAATGATATAGGCCAAGTAATCTTCATCTCTATGATCGAAAGGGCTATAAGAAAAATAATCTCTATCTTCATAATAAAAAAATATTATAGGCCAAATTATCTCAATCTTCATGGCAAACAAGATTTAAGCTTTGTTATCTCAATTCTATAACCCAAGTAATCTCCATTTTCATGCTATGAAAATGGTATCAGCCAAATAATCTCTATATAAATAACGACGAAGCGTGAAAGGGTTTTTTAACGAGACGCATTGATTATTGACAATTTCCAGTTTTTGCTTTTCATATGTTTTTTGTATATTCTCCTTTCTCCTGAAAAATATGACTTGAGTCATAAGGACTATGCAAAGGGTCATATTAAACTTAGAATACTTAAATTTATCAAAATCTTGGGCTAATAAGCCACACCCTACGAGGCTATGTAAACGGCTATAATGAGCCCAATACATGGCACCGGTATTATAAGTGAACTAGTAAAATACCTAGCTTTCAAAGGTCATGCAATATGCCGAATCGGTCACTTCTGCAAAAAAACTGATTGGCATGCCCCGTAGGGGCCACGTAATAGGCCATAATGAGCCTTGATTTGAGGATAAAATTAATATATATATATATATATATATATATATATTAAAAATAATCACCAAACCGTCAAAAACACATAAGTTAACAAAGTCAATTATAAAAACCACAAGGTTTACTTCCAGTAATATTTATATACCGAGCCCCACGCCAAGAAAAACAAACACCACTTTATTGCCTACATACTTAAAATCTGCACACAGTTACCTACAACAGTCAGTAAAATCCCCCAAATAAGGTTAAAGACATCTACAATGTAATATACTCATATTAAATAGGTACAACTACATATAGTTCTTATTTCATCCTTCAGCAAAGACTAGGGGGTCACGCATCCAATCCCAATAAGGAATTAGAGCATGCCGAAGATATATATAACATAATAGCAGCCTACTAATTGTTAGTTGTACTCTTTTTCTTTGGAAATATAAAAACATTACACTCAAGGGAGGTTTTGGCCGACAAATGTTTTTTAACGAGGCAAGAATACGTACGAACCAAGTTGGATAATTACTACAACATAGCTTTAAAACTTATCAGAATCTAGCCGACATAGTTAGCATAATTACTTCGACATGATCAACGATGCCTCACCAAAAAAGATAAATAAAGACAAAGAATAACTAGACAATTACACTATCTAGATATTGTTATCGACCTTTTATAGTTCTTAAGTTTCACTACACTCCAACTCAAGGACTAGGGGGGCTCCTGATAAAGTTATATTCCATACATAATATCTGGATAATAATAAAACATATGAAATATATTTATATTTAAGTACACGTAAGATGTTGTAATTTACTAATAAAACATTATTCCACATTTATTACATCAAACATGTAACAAACAAAGATAAATGCAGAGCTTATTTGTAACTTGTATACGTAAGGGTGAAAACCCTACTTGTAAAGAGACTATTTTTTATACGTAGAAATATGATTATACTAAAATAATTTATTTTATCTTTTTTGTTCTCTATTCCCCAAAAAACATTTGATGTTTGATTGAGTTTTTTGCCTCATCGCCAACACTTTCTATTGATGTATTTTTGCGTGGAACGTTAATAATGTCTCTTGGGGACGTCATTTATCATGTACTTTCTATCGATGAAAGAATGAGGCCGATTTTTCAAAAGTGTTAGGCTTGATATGTGAAAAATACGAGAAAATCTACAAAGAAATAGACAAGTTGCTTAAACTCGGGCACATTTCAGAAGTTAGATATGCGACAAGGGTAGCCAATCTCGAATTCATCATGAACAAAAACAGGCAGTGAAAGATTTGGTCGATTTTATAAATTTTAACCAAACCTTCCCAAAAGATGTGTTTATGTTGCCTCAGATTGAAAAATTGGTTGACGCATGCCTACTTAGGATACAACCAGATTCAAATGCACTTGCATGGCGAGGAGTATACCACTCTGCTGAACTAAAAAAGTTTGTACTGTTATAAAGTTATGTGTTTTGGTTTATAAAATGCAGGTTCGACCTACGAAAGTCTCGCCAACCAAATATTTGTGAAAAGCCTTGGCCATAACATGGAAGCATACATAGATGATATGATTGTGAGAATAACACCAAAAGCCATCATATCGGAATCTCCTCCGACATATTTGAGTTTTTACAAAAATACAAACTCAAGCTGACCCCCATAAAATGCTTATTTAGCGTTCATAGCGGAAACTTATTGGGCTACAAATAAAAAAAAGAATTAAATTAAACTATGAACAACTAAAGGAGCTACTAACCATGGAGCGACCATATAACATTGAGGATTTTCAGAAATTAACGGGTCAGTTAGCAGTTTTATCACGATTTATTTCCAATGTTTAGGATAAGAGCATCCTTTCGTTGAAGTCCTCAAGGGGGGATAAGAAATTGAGTCGAGCCAAATAATGTGACGACGTATTTTGCGTATTGAAAGAATATTTGACTTCCCTCGAGATCATCTCCACTCCAATACGAGTGAACAATTCTACTAATATTTATCTGTCTCCAATGTTGCGGTCAACGATGTGCCTGTTAGGGAATCTGAGAGGGTTCAGAGAAAAATTTAATTTGTCTCTTAAATAAAGTCTTCTTAAGGTCGGTGGTGGTCGCTTAAGAAATGAGGCCACATTTTCAGAGTCGTATTATTATCCTACGAACGCATCTTCCCTCAAAATCATATTAAAAAAGTCTGATATTTCAAGAAGGCTCATGAGATGATTGGTAGAGTTGGAAAAATATGATACACGAAAGTTGAAACAAATGTTATTTTTAATAAACTTGATATTTTGCTTTGTTGTGATCTTAGATAGAGGCTATGTCGCGACCCACTAAGAAATATAATCAACCCCAACTAAACAATATAGTCAAGCGTTTACTTACCAAATGGAAAAGGTTTAAATATGGTCTCTATATGAACTGCCAGCTTGTGTGGTACATTTTCAAAACATAGACAATGATCACACCTTCTCACTATCTCTTTGGCTTCTACAGTGAGGATTGGCCAGAAATAACCTGCCAGAAGTCATCATCTTCTCAAGTTTTTTTTACCTAGAATGGGCAAAACCTTCACCCTTATGAATCTCATCCAACACTGAAAGATTCGTACATACCCAGACACCTCATAAGAGATTTCAAGAATCCATGACGGTATATTTTTCATTCAATCACAACGTATTTATTTGACTTTTGTTTAAGCTTGCGGGATTCAAACTTATCATATGGGAGCTTCACCCTTATAAAGTAATTATAGATTGGTAACCTTGAGGTCCCACTAGTTTCAATTGTATTAAGTTCAATCTACATGCCTTCAGAGAGGTCTAACGTCTTTGAAACTGATGGTCTCTCTTGTTGTATGACCTAGAGCATCAAGTTGGCACTAGGCATCGAGCTAAGGAATTGGCCGAAGAATTTTTTGCCCTAAGAACCTTCTCAAATTCTAGTTCTTCAAATTCTCTTGTCAATTTCCTTTGCTCTCTTAGCGCTACATACTTGAGCCAACCAAAGGCATGAGATTACTACTTCATACTTGGCTTTATTATCGGTGGTTTGAAATTCAAATCGTATGTCTCTATACATAGTCTCACCACATGGGATGGTCATGTAGATTCCATTACCACACCAAGAAGAGCATAATCCATCGTTTATTCTGAATTCCCATACTGGATATAAAGGCTCATGGTGGGGCATCGACCTCTCATAAGAGAATTATGTCAAAACATATGCTAGTGTTTAGGCTTATATGATTGTTCTTGGCTCAAATATTATATCGTAATCATTGAGTTCTACAGACCAACGATTCAAATATTTCAAAATATCTGGTTGTTTTAGTACACCTCGTAAAGAGAAAGATATTATGAAAATAATGAAGGTTCTCAAATAATGCATCATCTTCATTGTTACCACCCATAATGAAAGAGCTAATTTCTCCAACTATAAGTACCTTGTCTTTGCATCAAGAAGACTTTTACTTACATAAAAAAAATGGTCTCATATTTCTGTCTACTTTTAGCATTAACATGATACTCATTGAGTTATTGTCTACAACATGTAGAAATAAACAGTTTTTCTAGTATATGGCTTCAACAGTACTTCCGACGAGTCCAGATACTCTTTTACCTTATAGAAAGCTTCACCGAATTATTTGGTCCATTGAAATGGATGAGAATTTTTCAAAATCTTGAAGAAAATGGAAAACCTATCTGAGAAATGCGAAATAACTTTGTTTAAGGTGGCCAACTCCTACACTTCTCTTATTGACCTTAGAGAATGTATTGATGCCAAAGCCTACAACTGGTGGGGTTTGGCTTATATCCTTCTCACTTAATAGATACCCTAAAATTTACCTAATCGAACCCTAAAATAATATTTGCATGGTTTAACTTAAGATTTATGTTTCTCATGTTCTTTAATGTCTTCCATAACTTTGGGATATGGTCAGTTTATTTGGAAATTATGTCCGACGAAAGCTTTGTTAGCAAGAATTTGTTAAGTTTCATAAATATTTTTTATTCCAAAGGCATTACCTTATAGTAATAGAAAGCTCGGTCGATGATAAAACATGGTGCATTATTACTTTACTGGGTGTATTGGTATCTCATTATACCCAACGTATGCATCCATGAAGGATTTGAGTTTGTTGCTTAAAGTCAAGTCTACCAGCTGATCTATCCTTGGTATTGGGAATGCATATTTTGAGAATTATCTGTTCAAATATGTGAAGTCTACACACATTTTCTGTTTCATGTTCTCTTCGTAAACCTACACTAGATTAGCAGCTCATAATGAGAATGTGGACTCTCGGATGTGTCTAACTGTATAAATGTTTTCTACCTCGACCGTGATACCATCATATTTTTAGATTAAAAAATATCTTTTGTTTTGAATGATAAAACGAACAATTGGATCAACGGAAAACTGTGACATATGACGTATGAGGGTACTCGTGTTATATCCTCTGACTTCAAAATAAAAAATATAAAAATTAGGTCTAAATATTTGTTGATAGAGTGGTACCAATTTTGAAACTCTTTCTCTCAACAAGTTAGGGACCTTGTGGGGGTCATCTAGCCTCCTGCATATCCAGCGAAACCCCTTCTAATAATTATTTAATTTTGAGTTCCAAGGAAGATGCGTAGCATCCCTATAGGTTTCATGGTCCCCCGTAATAATTCATACAACATCATTCATTATGTATTGGATACACTGGTATACGAAGCAAGAAATTTCATACATATTGTCCAACCATGATCGCCCTAAGATCGCATTAAAAGAAGTTGGACTTTACACTACCATGATGATGGAACCCAACACTTTCTTATAATCTCTCTTATTAGGTAATATCAACCTCCATTTTACTGGGAGCTTACCATCTTCACCGACAAATCCACTACCGTTATTTCGGACTTTCAATAGGTTGGTGGTTTATATTCATCATGTCCAAAGTTCTTTAAAATATTAAGTTAGCAGAGCTACCGATATCTATTGGAATCATTTTTACATATACCATTGCGATACATATGTTAATCACTGCAATGTCATTATAAGGTCCAATTACTCGGAGGAGTTCAACATTACTACAGATCATTGGTGGGAAAGGATCTTGATATGAATGGGCTAAGGTTTGTCCATATATATGCTTATCGAGCCCATACATATGACTCTTTTTTGCTTTGTTTGTTACATTGGTTTCCATGTTACCTCTCAAAATAGTCATGAAGATATCTCAGTTTTCACCAAACTTTTAAAAACTCTTCTTTGTGACACTCGGATAGTACCTCGGAATTTTTTTCAATTATTGAATTTTGTTTATATTTTGGTTGTATTAATGGTCCTTCAAGCCTTATTTCTCATGATTTAGATTAGTATTTACCTCTATTCAAATGGTCTTTATTTACCTCTTCTACCCCACCTATCTCATCGGTCACCCTAGAACCTAGTATATGGTCTAGTGTGCTAGGGTTTTGAAGGTGCAAGTAGAGTCAAATTTACTTAGTTTATTGACTGAGGATTTTGGGTTGTCTTGTTGGAAGTTTTATATGGTTGAAAGGCTACCATTATCATTGTTCATGCAAGGATCTTTCACGTGACTACAATCCTTATGCGCATAGTTTCTTCCATTTTTATTTGAGACTCTACTTGTTCAAGTAAATCCTCGAAGAACAACACCTTATATTTTTATCATATCATCTGTCAATAGACCATACAAAATCCCCCGTCTGAAAAAATGACATGTCACTTCCTCATCACAATACTCACGACTATTATTGGGTCTCATAAATCTTTGCTTGTAATTTTGTAGTCTCTCATTGAGATTATTTTTACACTACATGATGTAATCATCATGTCACTTTATAGCATTACCTCCTACAAATTGGTCTTTCAGCATGGATGATAGGGTTTCAAAGCTCTGAATGGAGGCAAGCAGAAACTAGCTAAACCAAGTTTGTATGTTTCTTTTGAATGTCATAGACAAAACCTGCCCAATAATCAAGCATCCTCGTCAAGCTTGGTATCATCGTCAAGTGACAATTGGTTGTCTTCTTTTAGTGATTGTGTTCCTTCCACCTTCGCCAAGCTTGGTATGCGCCAAAACATGGTATTTTAGCCTTGAGAAAAAATGCATTTTATAAGGTTGTGTCCTTGCTTATTGCAGCTAAACATTCCAAATTTCTTCACGAGAAAAAATTCTACGTACGATTCTATCTCTATTTTCTTACACTTCCGGATAATTATGGTTTCTACACCAAACTTCCTCGCCGTTACTTCATAAATATTCTCTAACTTGTCAACTTTATTGGGTCCAATATTTAGATTTTGCTACCTCCCAAGTCAAGTCATGAATGCCAAATCAGACGAAGAACCCCAATCTCATCCCTAGTAACTGTGTCTATTAATCCTACTCTCATTGCTTTATTATCCTACAAGTCTCTCGAGTACAAGTGTACTCGTCACAAGGATGTGCCTGAGTTGTCCAATAATTACCCTGGCATTGATTCTGACGTACTTCCACATTTTGATCAATCTTATATGCAGACAAGTGGTCTTATCCGTCATCTCTCCAAGTTTTCGTCGTTGGTCCCGTATTGATTTTATTACCAAATTAGGAAAAAGGAAAAGTCATACCAAGGAAAGCAGGTTGAGAAGGAAAAGGCTATGTTGACAAGTTAGAGGGCCTCATATTATTCTATATGGGTGAATGAAGGAATGTCATTGGTTGTGGCTATCGTATAGGAGTAATTTTTGACTCACAATGATGTTTCTCGAGTGGGAGAAGGGTCAATTTCCGACGATGTCCCTTGCTTTACTATTCCTGAATTTTCACAGCTTAAAGAAACCATGGTTGCCTCGTAGGAGTTCAAAAACTTATACCATACGCGGATTAAAAAACTCAAAGACGAGCTAACTAATGATAAGATTGCTCATATGACTAGTCTTGAGAGGGTAAACCAACTCAAATGGCTAATCAAAATTCTTGCTTATAAGGTCGAAAAACGATTTTAACATGATATTCAGCATACTAAGTAGCAATAAGAGAAGATGATACTACTTTTTATAAATGTTTTCCACAAAAAAGGCAAGGCTAAGGTCGTCCAAACAATGTGAAAGATATATCCTGATATGAATTTTGAGCCTCACTTCGAGTAGCTTGCATGCTACGATATTATTATCTTCCGATGTATCATTTGCTTCCCCGACCAGGACCCTAGAATTATTTGACGTTGATATTGGTGTTGATTCTACCACGGCCTCTCATCCTTCTGCCTCTTTTCCCCCTTATGGTTCCCCAAGCTGACTTTAAGATAAGTGACTCGCAAAGATCTCTGATAGGTTTGATTTATATCAAGGGCTTCAATTTAACACATAAGATGCGAGAGAACATGCCAAGAAACAGGTGAATATCCTTGAAGCTCAAGTAATTTAAGCGTGTGAGGCTTAAGTTAAAGCTAGCTCTTTTTTTCCCCAAAAGTGTCATCTTGAGGTAAGGGTAAGGCACGCAAGAATGTTTCAGGTTGAGCGTAGTGAAAATACAAGTACCTTGGGTGTTTGATGGTGGACTATCGCTGTTGTTTATTCTTTTTCTCTTTTATTTGTAAACTTGTTTCAAGTTGTAAGATTTTTGAATTTTTAGGGTATGATTAGCTTTTTTTGTTGTAATACGGGCATAGTCGTCCTCTCTTTATTATAATATAAACATCGTCTGCCTTTCTAATCAAGCTATCTTTACTAACCTCTTTGTTCAGAGTAAAATATTCAGATATATATCATACATTTGCTTGTATAATTAAGAGTTAGAGCTCCCAAGACAGGATCACATGCTTTATGATGGAACTTTGGTCCCTTAGGTTCCATATGTAGTTTTAGCGGGAGTTCTTTTACCTATTGCTTCCTCATTTTATGTAAGCTTGCTCCTGTTCTACCGACTTGTCGATTTAAGTATCATGCAAGTTATTGATCTATTTTATACCCACTATTGACTAAACAATGGGTTATGGCATGAAATTGTATAAAAGAGGGTACTTTATTCCCTTGTCCTCGAGAAATCATGCTAATTTTTCTGCATATGCCATAAAGAATGCTTAGTTGTGCATAGTGAAAATAAAATATCAATTTCCATTACAAAGTAGGGTTGGTACAACGATTTCCATGATGGTTTAGAGAATAACATAACATAAGAAAAACTGTTATAAAGGTTTTGTTTCAAATTCTAAGGGCTCGATCCTCTTGAATTGGTTCATATTTTGATAGATTCCTTCGATGCATCGACCAATCCTGATAAAGTCTTCTTTTGGTTGCCTTGTACAAATCATACCTCGTCACCAATCGCGTACTTTAGATATTAGTTATAGGTAGAAAACATGTCTTTGAAATCCTGAAGCCATGGTCTTCCTAAGATCAGGTTGTATTGTATCAGACTATTCAGGACAAAAAACTCGGTCATCTTACACTTGGCCCATCTTCCTGGTCCAGTTAATACCCCTAACGGTGATGTGCCTAAAGAAATCGTGTCTTGGCTATTAAAACCTACTACATGATGAAAAGTCAAGCACATAACGATCTTGAATAGAAGTTGTTTCATGGCTGAGCTAAATAGCACGTCTATCGGTACCCCCCATGTCAACCATAATTCGTCAAACATTACACTCCGCTATGTTGGTCGTGATCAAGAAAGCGTCATTATGTGGATGGATGACGTCTTTAAGATCTTTGTTTGTCAAAAAGATGGTGGATTTGGATGCCCCGAGTGCGTGTACTTTGATCAGGTTAATTGCGGAAGTTATGTGTATAGTCTGTCCAGCTAATGCCTCCATAGAAGGTGAGGATATAGGTTTTTTGCTTTTTACCTTCATCGTGCTCTCTCTTTGGACAACTCTCTCGTTGGTCCAGCTTATCCCTACTTGCTTACCTTGGTCTTGGGAGCCTTGGGGCGTGTTTCAGGGGCTGTGGAGTCATTTTTCGTGGGATTTGGTGGGTGGCTTGACGAACACTCTCAGATACCTTCTGCCGATTAGATTTTAGATTGTTGCTTTCAGAACTCGATATTCCTCTGTGGTATGATCGTGGTCTCGGTGGTACTCGCATTTCTTGTTGCAATTTTGGGTTTCTGGGTGCCAAGATATCTTTCTCAGATAGGATAAAAGGTTAATGTTCTTGATCTGGTCGTAAAGGTAGGCGATGGACATGATTACTGGCAGGAGGTTGACACGATGGTCTGGGCACCGGGGCTTCTTTGACAAACACCATCGTTTTTTCCTTTCGAGGGGTATCTTCCCCTCCATTCCCATTTTGAGTGTGAGCCTCCTCGAGGTTGATGTACATCTGAGCTAGGGAAATGAGGTCGAACATGGTCAGAGGCTCGAATTTCTTGACGAAATTGGCGAACGAAAACTACGGGAGAAACATTTGGCAAGCAGAAGATTCCTTTAAGTGGTTGTAGCAGTTAAATCACTTTAGACTAAGAATCAGGCTATGAATAGCTTGCCCAACTCAGGCAATAAGGTTGACGTATTGCAAAATAAATTCCCCCAACATTTCATCTTATAGGTGTTTGAGCACTCATAGGTAGTCGGTCTCCCTCTTCATTTCTTTGTTAAAGGAGAATCAAGTCATGAATAGCTTACCCTTGAGGAATGAACGGCACATTACCGAGTCCTCCTACTGGAGGTATTACATGAGTTTCCTGAAGTACATCATGTGATGTTTGGGGTTAGTAGCGCTTGAGAAGTATTACAACTTCATTATGTCGACACCAACATACATTTATTAGATGAGGATCCTTAGTAATAGAGGTGAATTTGTACCCCTTTGATGCTCATAAAGGCAAACTGTCAATGCTTCGGGAGTAACCGACTGTTCTCCTATAAATATGGGCATCATCCGTTGAGATTACTCTCATCTATCCACGTGATGGGAATCCGATCATTTTGTAAATTCAAATTGATAATGTTCGGTAATTTGCGATGAAGCCATAATTATTTTAAAAAAAACTTCACTAATTAGGTATTTAGTTGAGAAACATGCATGGGAAGAGAAAAAAGCTACACGTTTTTATTTTATTTTTTATTAAAAAAAATTAGAGATAACCTACAATAAAAAAAATATTAAAACTGTATATTTATTTGAAAAATACATATATCGAGGGGAAAACCACATATTTTGGTCTATTTTTTATTTAAAAATAAAACGTTGATTTAAAAAATATTTATAATGTTTATTATGTTGTTTATATATCAAATTAATATTATTTTTTAAAAGAAATTATATTCGACAATTACCAATAATACAAGTAATTATTAAAATCTTGTAAACTTTTATATTTATCACAAATATTTTTATTATCGATATTTTAAATCTGTTATTATTTTTCTTACTTTTCTCATCCGGATTTTTTATGTTTTATAAATCGTGAAATCTTTAAAAAGACCAAACTGCGAATTTAGTCCTAAAAACGTCTAGTTAATAAATTTGAATTTTCTTGTCTAGTGTTTATATATTTGTTTTTGATTCTTCAGATTTTTTAGTTTTAAGTTTGGACAAAAAAATAGTTTTATGTTTGTTCGATTGGTTTGATTTATTTATTATGTTGTTTAGTTGATTTATGTTTTAGTGAAATCAAGACACTATTTCGAATATGAATAGTTTTTGTCTTGTTAGACATAGTAAATGGAACAAATATTGTGAAAATACGTATCAAATTCGCATCATTTGTTCCAAAACATGTACTAAATTTACATGATTCATGCGAAAATGGTTATTATATTTGCATGAATCATGCAAATTTTGTGGATATTTTTCATGATTCTTGTTGATTGGTGCATTTTTCGCAAAACTTGTAACAAATTGGTGTATTTTTGCACGATACGTATGAATTTGGTATTTAATAGTTTGAGTCTTTAAAAAATCAATAACTCATAAAGTAAAAAAAAAAACTTGTTATTGATACAATTCGTTACAATTGCGTGTAAATCTAACTTAATATTTCTTATTCGAATGTTGAATAGTTTTACCTATTTTAAATAACGCAAAGTCAACCTAAATTTTTGTTGATTAATTAGAAAAATATATCGTCATTTACACTAAACATAACTAAGTTGGATAAATTTATCATTCTTTATATGAAAACTAGTTTCAGACATAAAACCAACTCGGTTATTTTGAGATACTATTAAGAAAATTAATAGGTATTTAGATATATCATATTATATTATAAAAATTCAACAAAGACATGAAGGAAAATTTTGAATGTTATACTAAAAATCACTTTGGGATAGTAGATATTTTACAAGACAGAGCTATACAAACTAGGTTGTAAAAGTAAATCAACTTTGTATTATTGAATTTAGTGACAGATAGTCTATGAACTTCCGAAATTCTGCTGGTAGTCTTTAGACTATCCATTTTGGTGACTCTTTAAGACCCCATACTAAAGACCCTTCAAATCGAAAAAAAGAATATATCTAATGATATGTGCTTTATTCTTTTTCTCTTTTTTATATCTCTACATGAAGGGATTAGGTTCTTCGATTTATCAAGAGTATGGAACCTTTGAGATTTGATTATGATTCAAAAATTGGCATAAGAGCAAGTTTGATTCATCTTTGTGTGAGATTGAAAAGGTTCGCCATGATCAGGGGTATGATTGTTATGGCAAAATACTTTAGAGGCAATTCGCCTAGGCAAACTTTATATTATCGTGAAAACGTGTCAGGTTCGCCGTGACCACCCATGTTGTGATCGCGACGAACACGACCAGTCGGTTGATTTTTTTTCCATTTTTTATATTATGTGTGTGGTAGTTGCATGGTATCCTATAAGGAGGTACAATAAACCAATTTAGAATTTTTAGATGTCATATGTATATATGTCTGTAGGATTAAATCACGGAATTGTCCCTTGATTATCCTGTTTTCTTTCATTTAGTCCATCGACTTCAAAATCACTGGTGAGGGTCCTTGGACTAGACAAAATCTATAAATTTAGTCCTTGACTTGAAAACCTATAAATTTAGTCCATTGACTTGGAAAATCTATAAATTTAGTCCACTGGCGTCAAGAAAAAAACCACTCACCAGGGACTAAATTTATTGATTTTCCAAGTCAATGGACTAAATTTATAGGTTTTCAAGTCAAGGACTAAATTTATAGATTTTTTCAAGTCCATGGACTCTTACATGTGATTTGGAGTCAATGGACTAAATGAAAAAAAAACTGGATAGTCGAGGGATTATTTCCTAATTTAAGCCTATGTATCTATGCTTGGTTATAACATGTTCAGTTCAGTTGCATATGTATGATGAAATTCACGTTTTTCTTGCAATTGTATAAAATATTTAGATCAAGCATGTTTTTCAGTTTTATGTATGTCATGTCTGAGTGATGTGTTATATGTTTAGGGGTTTAGAGTTATGTAACCTCCATAATTTGCACATTGAGAAGCATTTAGTGATCAAGAATGTATGGGCTCACGATTGGATGTAATGACTTCTAGCACTTAGACTTTATGATGTACGAGGTGTTGTCCTGTATGACGAGGGATTGTTTTGTTTCATGTGCATATAGTTTTATTGATATTCATTTCTCTTCAAATATTTGAGCACTTAATGATATATTTCACATCCATAAACAGTGTAGAGATGTTTAGCAGAAGCGAATCCTTTCAGTCTTAGTGAACAAAAGATGTAGTCCAAAATAATTAGTTGCAACTTCATAGGTACCCAGGCCACTCCAGGGATTCTAAATTTTAATCTTTCATTAAGCGTTCGATCTTTGAGATATAAGTTGTAGTATTTTTTGATGATGCATAAAAGACTTAAAAGAATTAGACCAATTGATTTAGTCTATAACATTGATACTCTGATTATAGTTAGTTTATTGTTCATCAACAATATGACAGGGAGTTCAGTTACAGTTCCTCAAATTACTCATTTAGAAAGCTCTAATACAAAGCTTTTCTTGTAGCAAAATGGTACAATTAAATTGAAAGGATTGATTATTTAGAGAACTTTTTTCCAATATCCTCAAATGAATCATTTAGAACAATCATAGATTTTGTTTCTCATTTTGACTTAGAGCTCCACCAGATGCATTTAAAAAAAAATTATTAATGGAGACATTGAAGAAACAATTTACATGAAGCAGCCTGAATATTTTGTGGTTGGACCTAAAATCGATGATGTGTAAATTAAATAAATCTAGCTATGGACTTCAGTAGGTGTCTCGTCAATTGTTCTACAAGTTCCTAGATATTGTCACCTTATTTGGTTTTGAGGTCAACTCGTTCGAATATTGTGTATGCCTCAAAATCAGTGGGAGTAAAATAATATATTTAGTATTGTATATCGGTGACATACTCATAACCACTAATGAGGTAGGTTTATTACATATTACCAAGGAAAATATCTTAGAGAAATTTGATATGAAGGATTTTAGGAAGCTTCCTATGTGTTATGGATCTGTATTATTAGGAACTAACTTGTGAGTATCATGGTCTCTTAAAATAGGATTATTGCGTCAATATAGTTCAGATACCCTTATAGCGAAAAGATAAAAATTATTACTTTATCAGTGCCACAAAATAGATTTTGTTCATGAAAACGGTACCATATGCTCATAGTTGACAGTCTCATATATGATTAATTATGTACCATAACAGATATAACATTCATAGCTGAAATATTGAGAAGGTACATGAGAAATCTGAGAGTTTCCTATTGGAACAAAGTAAAGAAGGTACTCTGATCCTTGAAGATTGCCAAACATTTTGGACTAACATACATCAGATCAGATAACCTAGAGATCATAGACTATTTTGATTCAGGTTTTCCGAGGTGTGTAAACACCAGAAATTCTACGATCGGTTATGTATTTATTTTGACAAAATGTGTCATATAGTTGAAGAGCGCAAAATGGAATCTCATCACGCCCTTAACTATGTCAGCAGAGTATGTGGTGTTTTTTATTGTATCAACCCATGCACTTTGGTTAATAAATTATGTCACAACATTACATGCAGCAGAGGGAATTAAAATAAACTCTTAATTTATTATGAAAATAGTTAGCTATCATATTTTCCAACGTGAAAAGTAGCAGCAAGTTTAAGCATATAAATATTAAGTTCCGATATGTAAAGGAGTGAGTTCAAAATGACCAGATAAGGGTGGAGTATACTGATACACGTTTCATGATTGTGGATCATTTTACTAAGGTATTTTAATCATCTACCAGTTAAGAGCACAAGGTTCGCAGGAGTTTCTTTAGTATAAAGGGTATCTATGTTCAGTAGGAGTGGTGTATTTTATTTTATATTGTATTATAACTTAAGACCATATGTATACATTTTCAGTTTAAATAATATAATGATTTCGATTCATATTTCCTTTATTATTGAAGGAAATTAAGCAATCTCAATTTAGTAAGGTATGAGCAATTAAAAGTTTACATGTGTTGATTAAGGGTCATGTTATACTTTGATGTTGCAGTCCATGAGAAGTCAGGTTTCATTAAGGTGGTGTTTAAAAGTGAATTTATTACAATTATTGTTATGCATGCCATAAGTCGTGGTAGAACCTCTTTGGCTCATTGTTGACTATCATCTTAAATGAATATTCATATATTATTTGTGAACGGCATCGTTATATATTGCATAAATCGAATGGATATATTTCAGTAAACATGAACGATTCAATAAGGAGATTGTAAAGAGATCATAAATTGGAATGTCTCATCATATGTAAATTCATAGTATTCATACATTTTGTTATAAGTCAAATTAAGTAATTAAAGTAATTAATATTGGTAATATTGGACTTACGAATAGTAATAATAATAATAATAATTAATCTAATGGTGAAATAAATAAATAAAGTGTGAATAAAAATTGGGGTAAAGTGTCTCTAGAGGAAAGGTGTTTTAACCAAACGATTCAGTATTGGGCTCTAGAAATCCAATAACGGTTATGGTCCCGCGCAGTGGTAAGGTCATTAGATTGCTGCAATGATAGAAAGTTAGGAGAGTTATTTAGAGAAGTTATAAAGAGCATATAGTCAATTAAATACATATGGATGATTGAGAGACTATTGTGTAATTAGCAGAATTATATTCTCTTAATATAAATAGTCTAAACTAAATCCTAAATTTATTACGCAAAGTATTCGATCACTTTTCAAAATTATTCTTTGCTCTCTCATTTCATGTAAACTAACTACAAACGATATCCCACCATGAATGATGAAAACGCACTCAAGTATAACTATAAGGTCTTACATCTAATAATACTCTCAAAAGACATATTTCGATAGGTCATGAAACACATATAAAATCACATATCGTATAGCATTCGCTGCTACAAACGCTAATATAGTCATCATCTTCTAAAACTTAAACACGTAAAAAGAAGTTAAATATGTAAATTAAAAATATTATATATAAATTAATACTCATATTATCAATAAACACAATAACTCGTTAGGTAGCTCGATGGGTCATTACGTTGTTCATCCTGAGCAAGTCAAATATGTTGAATGCCAAACTATCCACAAACATAACTACATAAACAAATGCCAAATTTAATAAGAATAATATTTACTTTTAATAAACTTTTGGAAATGTTACAAAATATAAGAAATCCTACGTGTGAGAGTCACACTAAGCAATCCGTAGTACAATTCGTGCAAAAATGACAATGGTATTCGCGGGAACATTACAATTTGGTGCATATTTTACACAATCGGTGCTGATTTAATCCATTTTAGCATAATTCGTGAATTTTTTATGTTTTTTCGCATGATTCATACGAATTTGGTACATATTCTTACATATTTCTTGCGTATGTGGTTTTGACTTTGTATACCACTAAAAATGACAAGTTTTAGGAAAAATAAACAATGTTTAATTAATTTGATCTCCTATAGTATTCAGAGAATAAAAATATGAAGATTACTAGGAGGTAAATAAATATTTCAAATCGTAAAAAAAATTAAACTTTTTTTATGATAAAAAAATATTATTCATATTATAGTCTTACTTTTATACATATTTATTGCATTTTAGACTTTTGTTTTTGTATGAAAATAATAATTTATTATCTATTATTATGATTAATATATTAACATAGTTAGTTTATAAAACAAAATATAAATTTTCTAAAAGAGAATATTATTCGTCCACATTTTATTTTTGGTCATTTCTCATTTTTTATCATTGGTTGAAAAATGTATGTATAAATTTTCAAGATGATAATTAAAAAAATCTAAAAATTATTAAAAATTAAAAATTATTTATTGAAATAGACTTTTAAAATTAAATTTATATAAAAAAGTTTTAATCTTTAAAAAACCCAATAATTATTATAATAAAATATATTAAAATTTAAAATATTTTTTATTGATATATATATATATATATATATATATATATATTCATTAAAATTATATGTAAATCTAACTTAATATTTTGTATGCAAGTGTTAAATATTTTTATAAACTTTGAAGAAAGTAAAATCAAACCATAACTTTGTTTATTAAGTAAAAAGCTTTATCGCCAGAGTATAATGGTAGTCACGTAATTAAATTGCAAAAATATTATGTCATATATATAAAAAATAGTCTTAGACATCCATCAATGTAATACAAACTCGGTTGCTTTCAAATACTGCTAAAAGACATAATATGTATCTTTATAATTGTATTCGGAACAATTTAACAAACATGTATAAATAATTTTTTTTAATGTTATACTAAAATTCACTTTAAAATAGTGCATGTTCCATAAGACACGTGATATGTAAGCTACACTAAGTTGGAAGTCTTATTGATTTTTTTAAAAATAATTGTGTGAATCTTGTCGCGTGTAAGCTAACTATAAATCATATCTACTGAAAATACACCCAAGTGTCAATATAAGCTCATTGGTTAAAAAGTTCTCTTAAAAACATAGTTTTTAGGTTATAAAACACATATAAAATCACACCACATGAAAAAATCATTGTTGCAAATGCTAAGATAGTCATCACCTATTAAGAAACAAACACATAAAAACATTAATTATGCAATATATTAAAATACTTTTTATAAATATTTTTTATGAAATTTTTTGAACCAATATCATTTTTGGAGCTCATTGTTTTTGCAAAATTGTCGACAAAGTAGCATTGGACTAACATACAATGTAGATGAAATACCAAGAGTATCATCAACTAGAGAATGAACTTGTTCCATTGAATTTGAATGGTTTGAGTTTTTATTATCCACTAATTTATGTAAGTGTCAATATGGAGTTTTAAAGAATCTTTCCTTTTTTATATTGTTTCAAACTAAATCTGCCTCAAATTTAACAATTTTGACTTCAATATTATCATTGTTATTCAAGTCCATAACCTATGGACAAATTATTTCACAGGTTGCAAAATAAATTTAAGGAACCATTTGTATATATTCAAAAAGAGAAAAACGTCACCCTTAACATATCAAAAAAAAATTGATAGTGTTAAACAGTAATAAGAGGTAATAGTCGCGTTACTAACGATGGATTTAACAAACTGTCCAAGATTTGGTCGTACAATATTCGAATCTAACTTATATAAACGATAACATCATTAAAGTATTCATACACATGAACGATCCCATTGGTTATAACCATGAGAGTTAACAATTAATAATCATTAGTTATTGGACTCAAATGCTTTACAATGAAATCTTAGTATGTCTTTTTTACATTAATTTAAGATATTTTTACATATAGTTTTAAAGTGGGTCTATTTAGTGCTCATCCTCAATAATAAATCAAATATGTTGAGTCACAAACTTGCTATAAAACACATAAACATATTCACATAAAAAGATATGCCAAATTTAATTATAATTATAATTTATATTTAATATATAATTAAACTTTTAAAAACGTTAAAAAAATATAAGAACACATACATATAAGTGATAGACTAAGCTGTTTGTAATACGATTATACAAAAATAACCATTATATTTGTACGAATTATGCGAATTTCATATGCATTTTGCACAATTCGTGCAAATTTGATGTATTTATACATAATTGTGCAAATTTTACACGCACTTTATACAATCCATACAAATACATGGTTGATTTTGTATATCTTCAAAATTAACAAGTTTTACTTATTTGTAAATAATAATAATAAAATATGTTATTAATTTACCTCATACAATATTTAAAAAATAAAATTAGATAAAATAATATACATAAATAGATTTTCAAACTAAGAAAATATGATGTATTTCAATGGTGAAAATAATTCAGACTTTTTAGATGAAAAAATAATTATTATTATTTATAGTCGAGCTTATATATTTTCAAGATCCACCAAACTTTGAATTTTTTTTAAAAATAATTTAGTATATATCATATCATCGAATAACTATCTATTTAATGTTTTTAAATTTTAATTATTAAAACAAAATATAAAGTTAATAGGAGATAGTATATTGGTATCACCATTTTAGGTTTAGATTTCTTTTCAATACTTTTATCATTTGTTAAAAAAAATATTTATTTATAAACTTATACTAATAATTAACAATTCAAAATTTCATTATCACTTAAGAAAAATTAAAAAATTACTTGAAAAAATTATTCATTAAAAGTAAATGTTAAACTTAAGTTCGTATTTGAAAATTTTAATGTTTAAAAACACAAAAGTTGACTAATCAATCTTTATTAAGATTTAAAATATTTGTTATTGAAACATATTCATTAAAAAATTGTATAAACTTAATTTACTAATTCATTTTTAAAGAATGTTTATGTCATCATTTTATTATTTTTCATTTATGTAATTACATTGAGTATCAATTTATTCAAAAATGTTTTGTTTTACAGTAAACTAAAAAATATGAAATGGATTTCAAATATAGTTATTGGTGATGTAAATTTGGATTAGGTAAATCTAAATGTTGGTTTAAAGTTTTGTAGAGAATTGTTGTTTTTGCATTGTTGAAGAGAAAATGAGAAAGTATATGGAGATTATTATTTTTTAATTTTTTTTGGATGGATCTATATTTATAATGTTAAAAATATTACAAGTATAAAATACAGTGAAAGATAATCATACCTTTTACTAAATTGAATATATTTTTTTACCATTGACCATATATTAATTATTATTATTTAATCGTATTTTCAATATATTTGACGAAACTCTTATTATCTTTGATTAATAGCTCAATGGAACTTTATGGACTGTGTATCAAGCTAAACTTAATTTTCCCTTAATATAAACCTTATAGTCCTTGCGAGAGCATCCAGAGAGGACCAGGTTCTTGAAGTATTTTTTATCTATCAAGGCAGTTTTTGTCTTTGTTTGTTGTGAAATTTTTGAATCTTGATTATCTTGTTATCTGTGAGGTGAAAGTTCATACCCAATTGAGTATCTGTTGAACCAAACTACTAAGACAATTATGGTTGGACTCATTAGAAACTTGAGGTCTGTTGGCCTTACATTTGCCTCATTAACAAATTTTCACCTACTCATACCTAGTTTGAGGACAAAAAATTATTTTGTTGAAGATAAAGAGTACAAATATTAGTGTTTTCAATATTTTTTATTTACTAGTAGTTCGTAATCTAATAAACATATATTTTTTCAGTTTAACATTGGCATGAAGTTAAAATAGACTTACTTTCAAAACATAGTTCAGATTTCCTGTGGACAATAAGAGGAGCCCCTTGGTCCTTTCAATTATTAAGAATCTACTAAATAATATAAGCTAAACTTTTTAGTAGGTAATCTGAGACTTCAATTTTCAGCGTAGTTGAGATATTTTTTTATAATGGTACATTATTGATGAGACTTTCTTTTTTTTCCAACGAAGTGAAAATATAAGTAAGTAACTTTAAATAAGAATGAGGGATGTGCTTCTCTTATGAATAATATATATCCGAACTACTTTGGGCTTTGTGATTGATTAGCCCTCGTTTTATTATTTTGGCGCTGCTAACAAATCGAAAGCTTTAGGCTTTGAATATTTTAGCTCTGACGCCCTTACCAGTATAAGAGATTGAGCTAGCTTTATTTGATGATAAAGCCAATTTTTTTTTATGTATTTTTAGCTTAGCCTTGGCGGCATTTGAGGAAAGTAAATCGCTACTTATTTGATGGTTCTTGAGCTTAGCCTTGAGGAATATAAAATAGAGTAAATTCTTGCTTATTGGTAATTTTTATGTGTAAATATAATATCAAGTCGTATTGACCGAAGATGAATTATCGAGATCTAGAAATCTTAAAGCATTAAGGGATTTAGTTGTTATATACATTGAATATAGCAAAAAATGTTTTGGTTCGACAGACGGAGGACATGAGGCAGTTTGATATATATATAGATAGATCATGTCTATATGTATACTAGATAAATTAAATTATTAAATATTAGAAAACTTAGCCTTTGAGCATATGTCGAAAATTGGTGGGTGCATTGTCACAAAAGTGTTGAATTAGTACAATATTGGCTAGCCCGTAGGAGAATGTATTGCATGATTATTATGGTACAGATATGGTTATTGTGTCACTCAAGCTTCAGTATGTGTACAAATTGTATTACATGTCGTGATAAGTCTAGACGAAGACATATACATCAAAAGAACTTCTTCTCTCGTTTATCTTTGTGAAATGAAAGTGTATAAAAAACATTGAGATTAAGGATAGACCGGATACTATAAAGCGTAGATCTACGGGAACAAAATATATGAGTGTCCCTTTAATTTTTAAAGTAAACTATGCAATTCCCGTTCTTTGATCTTTAAAGATCATATACAGAATACATAATCTCAGTTTGCATACAAATATTGATGGTCATTCAACTACATAAGATTGTAAAAAAGAAAAGATATAATTATTTATGAAAATGTCAAACATGAAAACACGGCCTTGCGAAATTTGGAATGAATAAAAGAAATATAATCGAGAAAATACTTAGAATTTATTGAACATAGATAGTTATAACAAATCTCAAATACAACATTTTTTTTATTAAAACTAAAAAATAATAAGTATGTAAAATGACATATGACCAAAAATGATGAGTCTAATGTAATAATATACATTTCTTCGCATATCCTACCAACATCAATCTACTACAAACATTCTCACGGGTACTTATTATGGATAACACTTAAACGTGCATCTTGCATGTTATTCTATTATTCAAGATTGTTGGGATAACATTATTCAAAATAATATTTTAATCATATTTGCATTTATAATTGAAGAGAAGATAGATATCTATATTTAGCTATTCAAATTTAAGTGATCATTCATAAATAATAACAATTACGAGTTATCAAGTATCATGTTGAGAGATAAAAGGTTAGTATTGATAAATTCCATTGATGAATTATTTACGAAAGCATAATACATGTTATGTAGTGACATATTAGCTAAAGAATTTTGGGAAAAAAACTCATCAACTATAAAACAAATATTCGAACAATGGTTAATCTTATGGAATTTTCTCACAAATCATCCACAAAAACCAAATTAGACACTAATATTGAAAATTTGAATGACATGTTTGAAGCATACCCCAAAACAAAGACAAATAAATTTACGTAAGATAAGACAAAAAGACATATCAGTAAATATTGTAATAATTTTTTAACTAATAAAATATTAATCTATCTACTATACAATTAGTACATTGTTGAAAGTAAATATTTATGTCTGAAATATTACATTAGATCTAGAAACAATAATTTAAACTATTTTGGGAGGCGATCCATGGTTTTTTAAACATGCAACATACAAGCGTTAATGCCTCATTTGAGAAGAGTAAATTGATCGTTACATATATTATTTTTGTCAAAAAATTAGAGGATATTAAAGGATTTGTATCATTGGTAGACACATACTTAATTTACAAACAATTCAAGCATGCTAAAATATTTATAATCGATGAGTATGTGGTTGATTATTTAGTCGTTACACGTTTTACCTTGTCCATATGAGATTCTATAAATCATGCAAGATAACGGTTGAATACCTTTAGTTTTGGTGGACCAATTGAAAAATATTATCAATAAAACCAAACAAAAAAATCACAAAAACTATTTGTTGAAAATGATGGTCCACGAATTGATGATGTTCTATTCGAATTTTAAATAACACGAACTTTACAACACTAGAATTTTGATATTTAAGATTTTTATGATTTTAGCTTTGAAACTAATGATCCACGAATCGATATAATAATGTCATAAATATTAAAACATTATTAATATAATTTTATAAATAAATAAAAAATATTTTTCCTTACAAACAGAAACCAAAATATATTATAATATACGAACATAAATATCAATAGATGTAACGACAAAAATTATGATCACCTTCTGTATTTTTCTATCATTCGGATCAATTTTTTTTATAGTTAGTGTTGTTGATTTTATATTTAGAGTTTTCAGTAAAACCAAACATGAATATTATTTGTATTTACTAATATTTACTTATCATATTTAATTAATTATGAAATCCACTTTCATGTTTGGTCCATAATTTTATGAAACAATAATCATCAGAATGAGAACCCGTCTTTTTATAGTATAATATTAACATGTATGTAAGACACTAGTTAAAAGAAATATTTATTTATCATATAATTACATATTGACAAGGGTATAACTATTTCCATTTGAATTAGTCGGTTCATAATATTATTTAAATATCTAAATATTTATTTAGACTAAATTGAAGATAGATTAACCGTATGTTTAAGTAGTTAGAGATTTAATTTTTATTATCTTTATAAATTTGGAGATATTTATTGTACATGATTTATGTATAAAAGTTCACTTTCAATCAATAAAGAGAACACCTCCTTTCTATTTTAAACATATACTTACTCTTCTTTATATCGTTTAACTTCTTTACTCATTTACATCAATTTTACCATCAGTTTTAAACACTTATGTTGTTTATATTTAGATCAGTCTCCACTTCGACCAATCCAAATTAATCGACATCAATAGGCGTTATCTGTGGAAACAACGATAATTTTGTTTCCATAAAAATCCAAACTCATAAAAAAATTGATGTCGTATGTCATTAAAAGCATTAATCTATCTTCGATCAATGAGAAAGAGATGGAACACTCGTTAGACGAATCACTAGACACTTATGTGGCTGGAGAATCGGAGGCTATGAAAGATATCACAAAAATTTGGCCGAGATCGAGGCATTGGTTGAACTATTAATAGAAGAACATGTTAGAAACTATTTATTACAAAAAAATATTGATGAAGGTTTCCAAAGCCGGAAGAGATGCACATACATTGGATGATACAAGAAAAATGGTATCACCCAAGGAAAAAAGAAGAAGAACCCTTTAAAAGGCCGTCCTTTGGGTGACCATTTAGATCTAGAGGAGTGATAAATTCGCAATCAAAAAGCCCAATAGACCAGGAGCTCAATGAAAATACCAGTATGAAGAAGACTCTTACTACTGTTACTAGAACTGAACAATCTCCACAAACATCAGGAGCATCCTCTCTCATGATAAAGTTGTATAATGATAATCATTTGATGAGTATGTATTATGGTCGAGGAAATCCAAAAGATCATGTCCGACAACTTAGGGATGACATACTAAAGTATGAAATTGATGATGCGAACAAATGTTGAGGTTTCGTCTTAACACTAAGAGGAAGATCAATACATGGTTCAACGATCTTCTAAGAGATTGAACCAAGAGCTACGAAACACCTTCTAAAATTTTCATAATATTATTTTATGGGGATTAATATGTTTCCATTAGATGAGGATTATATAGTTTGTTGCAAGCAAAGGTCGGAAGAGAGCCTTAGAGAATACATGAAAATGTTTATCGGAACAAAACCATAGTTGCAAGATTGCTACGACCAAGTAGTAATAGCAACATTAAGAAAAAAAGGTTAAAAAATAAAATTTTCAAACGGATTCTTGAAGAATGATGTATGCTTCAAAGATGTGCGAAATTAAAGAGCTGAGAAATAAGATTATTTCGGCAGCAGCAGAAAGAATATTCAGTCAGTATCGGGAAATAAAATTGAGAATGAACTAAAATGACAACAACAATGAGAGAGGTGGAGGTTAATCAACTAGACCAGATTTATAACTGAATGAAAAGCAACCAACGCCCAAAGAAAACAACAATGTCAGGGGTGAAAGCTTTAAGTTTGATACTACCTTGTATATCAATAATTATTTGCCTTCCTAAAACAAAAACCATACAAGAAAAGAAACATCATACAACTCTGTCGAGGATGAAGAAAGGAAGAGTTCAAAAGAGGTAATACTTCATATATCTAAAATAGTTGAGGCACGAGGGGCACTACAAAACAATTTGCAATCAGTACGCAACGATAATACAAAAATAACTTTAATCCAAATCTACAAGGCCAGATGGCCAAAATCAAAACGAAAAGAAGTTTGGACTCCAAACAAACAAAAGGATTGACGCAAAACAAGACTAACATCGGCTACAAAAGTTAAACGTGAGGCGAAAGTCAAAATAAAAAAGTTTACATCAAAATATATATTTTCAGACAATGACCCAATGGGGACTAAATCTCCAACAGACGAGGCAATGCTCATAATAGAAGAACTGATAGAAATCAAATTTAATAGGATAAAAATTGATGAAGACAGTTCGACAAACATATTATACAAGGAATCGTATGAAATAATAAAAGGGTCACTTGCTTTGAGTTAAAACTAAACATCGTCGATGGGGCTTGTGGGTGCGATAATTCTCTTGTACGGACAAATTACATTAGATGTGGCCATCAAGAGAATAGAGTTAATAAAAAATGTATGATGTCATTTTATAGTTATAGATGCACCATCACAATACGAAATAATTTTGGGTCGTCCTTGGCTCAGCCAATGGAGGCGGTGGCATCCTCGATCTATCAGTGCATCAAATATCTCGTGAAAGGTCACATTTTCAAAATACGAACAAGATGTTATACAACAAAGAGAATCCCAAAGGCTTCTTTGGAAAGTGAACTTAACATGTAAAATAAGAATGAGGGGCATATATGAGAAGCTAAAGGACCCAAAACACACACTCGAACAGAGCATTAAAAATGGAATATATATAGATTTACAGTGGACATTAACAATACTGAAGTAAGGAAAAGTCTCACATCGATATTCAGCAATACAAAACTATGAAATCAAAGCAAAATCAATTGAAGAGGAAGATAAAAGATGTCATATATCAAGTAAGTAACTCTTTATTACCAGCAAAGACTAGACATTTTAATTATAAAAACTAGATTTAACATTGATAATATCGGCTAGGAAAATATAAATATATATTCTCAAGCGCAAACTATAGTCGTACAAAAATTATATCCTTCTAAAAATGTATGGAAAAACTTGATGTCCAGGGAGATCGCATAGTTATTAAATCATGGGGATGTACTCTTTCATATCTTGGTAGGACGAGAAGGTTTAAGAAGGCACTCAACATTAAGAAAACATTTTTTGTTCCAAAAAATAAGTATTATCTCTTATTTTAATAACAAAATATAACTCAAACATAATAAAGGCCAACATGCCAAAGCAAAATTCTTTTCAAGATAACATACGACCGAGATAACATAAAACTTAGAAAATATATACTGTAAGTATCAGACAAGCAACAATAAGGCTTTGATAAATAAATTGTTTCACCCGGATGACTTACATATTATAAAATCCATAATAAACAAGCCTCGGGTGATTAGGAATCCATCTTAGGTAAACAAATAGTTCCATCAAGAACATAATTCTTAACAACAGCTACAATGTTAATGATCCTATGATGACCGAGAGTCAATCCTTACACAAAAATATAAGATATATATGCTTCAAGAAAAGAGAAGAACCCTAACAAGGAGGCATGCACCCTGGCCATGTTTAGAAAATTTTAAATGGACTCGAAACAAATAGCTAAGTGTTCAATAGTTCTCGACCTACTAATATTTATCCAATTATGGAAAAAACAAAGAATACAAAATGTGTTTATTAAAAACATAAATACTCGTCAACAAATAAAAATATGAGTACTCATACGTAAAAATAAAGTCTTAAGTACAAAAAATACAATAATGCTTTCAGCATTTACAAAATAGATGGTGAAAAAATAAAACTTTATACGTTAAATTAAGAATGAATAATATCTACGATATAAATAGTTGTTTATACATCATCACCTTTAGCATCTTCAGCTCTGACAACAATAGGATGGAGAGCATAAACTTTGCCAGCATCTTTATTAACATCAAACCCTTATTTATCTTCTCCATATTTATCTATTGTTGCGTCTCTACTTTTCTTCTTCTCAATTTTCTCAAGAAGGTCACATATACGTTTACCACTTTCAGTTTAACCTGAAAAAAGAGGAAGATAATCGGGCGACTTATGAGTCAAATTCATGTCTTTCGGCCATTCCGTCACATGAACATTATACCATAATAATCCAAGTTAAGCATATGACATTCCTCATAAAAGTCCAAAAGTAACCTAGAGCAATCTTCTATAACAGCTTCCTTGTTAATAAAAAACATAGTTTTTTTATAATGATTGAAATACGCAGTCTGAGCATTACACTCTGCAACTAGTTTCTAATGAACATAAATATATTTTTCCATAATAGCATCCAATTTCTCGTGAACGTTGGACTTGTAAGCCTTATCTTCTTCTATAGCTTCTTCTAATTTTTATATGGCAACCTTAGTTGTTATCTTGCCATCAAAGAAAACTTTATAAAAAGAGGACCACATCTTAACAACAGTAATTTTACCTATAGAAATAGTCAGAATTTCATTACAATTTGACACAAATTTTCCACACAGAAAAATTAATTTCTCCAAAAAAAAATCATATTGACAGTTAGCAAAAAAATTCAAGAGCATGCATAAATGCCCTAGCTGAGACAAAGCAAAATATATGTTTTTCAGTTCTTCAGCTTGAGAGTACAACTCAAAATTTTGCAACATTTCCCTTTTTGTAAAAGCTTCAAGATGTGTCTTCAGTTTCTATTCACTATCAAACTTAGATTAATAGAAACCTTCAATGCATCTTGTCCTTTTACGGGTTCAGAAGCACCATCAAAAATAGTCAGAAGGTCTAAAATATAAACGGCATGATTAGCCTTGGATTGATGAAGCATAGTTAAACCATTATTGATCAGCTGAAAAGTCATAACAATATAAAATTAGTATATATGTTGTTAGGGAAATCAACAATATCCAAACAAGATTCGTCTAAGACCTAACAAGACATGTCAAGCCGAATCTTAACCACTTAGTCGAAGCAATGACCGAAAGTTGGTGAAAACCTACCAAGAGGTTGTAGGAGGTAATCATAGCTTCATCTCTTACTCTATTTCAAAAATACATTTAACATTAAAGAAATTAAATTAAATGAAACACATAATAATAGATTTAACATTGTTCAGATCGTGAAAAAATCCTACATCCATGGGTAACGGACATAATATATTTATATGAGGTTAGAAGAAGACTCTCAAACACTAAACACTTAATTACTTAACTTTGTTACATGCTCTCTTCTGGGCTTACAAAGAAAAAATGAATCTTAAAATATATATTCAAGTATTTATCTTATACCTCACTATATTTTTGAGAAAACAAACCTGTCGATCTCCTCTACCACCACTCATCTTTTGTCACGCCTGAAAATTCTAACTTTATGTTTCTTCAATTTACAAACGTATGGACAACCCTAATTTTAATCAATCAACGATTGTAATAATCCTTAATCATAAAATATGAAACCTCATAAATAGGAAATCCAAATTAATAGGAAATATTATTAATAGGAAACTCAACCAAATACAAGAAGCTTTGTTCAATCAAGGACTTAAGCCCAAAAATATTTGAAACTTCAGCCCTCAAGTAGCATTTGCAAGATAACTTCATATCCTGGCATCGACACCATACATTCGACTCAATCTCTACTCATTCGGCTTCGACTTAGGTCTTCAGCCCAGTTGGAAACAAAAAACATGTCTTATCGACACTCAACTCTTAGATTCCAGTAAACTTCTTATACACCTAAGTTTAGATGAGCATTCAGTCACATAGAGAGTCAGCAGTTCCAACTTCTTAAGTATCTGGCTAGAATGCCCCAATCATATTTCTCCACTTATAACACTTTGTTCCAGTATTTGGCACCTAGTTCTAGTTTCAGCACTTAGATTTAACCTTTGGTTCCAACCTTTAAGACATAGTCCTAGCTTCAGCATCCTGCTTCAAATTTAAGTTATAACTTTCATACCAAGTTACAGCTACCACACCACGTTACATCCTTCAGCACTAAGTCAAGCCTTTGACAATGATCTTTCCGCAATCACTTTGAGCCTATAGTTAACACTTCTCCACATTGGCTCATAGTGACACCAATATTTATTACCTTGATGCTTCAACTACTCACTTGAGAAAAACATTCCATCTACACACCTAGAATAATTAATTCATGTGTAGTCTATGAACTTTATTAAGGTAATCCTCCCTTATAGATCAGTTTGTTGACCTCCTACATCCAAGAAGGAATTAGTAATATTCATATGGCCTGACTCAAAATCAGACCGAGCAACAGTTGACAACCCATTGTCAAATCCTTCTTGTTGCTTCATATTTTGAACATCCAAAACCTTTGACCCGTTAAATTTCTAGTCAAGACCAAACATAGAAATGGTTGAACTTTCTTTGCAAATGCCATACCCGAACTCATCTTGAAAATAGCTTCGGCAGAGGCATCATCATTTTCACCCTTGTGTTTAAACGTCATTTCAACTCCAGCTTCACGTCTAGTACCTATTACATCTCTATGACGACCAAAAGTTCAGGGGATTCTGTTGACGATGACAGTTGTGCCAAAAGCTTCTTTACTTCATTTTTTTTTGTTAATCTGTTAAAGGTATGTTTTTTACTCCAAGTAAAGTTTGGCTCATATTCTCAACTATTATATGCTTTGGGTTACTTTTCAAGAATATGTATCTAGATATGCCAAACTTAGAACAATATCTAGTGAATGGTATGTTAACTAATACCATGTCATTGTCAGTCCTAACCTTTTTAAAAATACTTCCCAAATATGATCTCTACCTGCTTTGGAAAGCCCTCAAAGTTCTCCACATGTATCTCAAAAAATTTGTTCCCAACACTAGATGCTTTTTTTTTCTATGACCCCTCTAGAACTAAAGCACCATTAGTTTACCTACCCTCCATAACAACATATGAGTCTTGTAAGACTTTAAGTTTTCCATCTCCACCATTATATTCAAACATGTCCTCATCTATCATATCTATATACATAAAGTTACATCTAAGTTAAGGGACATACCTCATATTTTTTAAATATTTCTACATTACGATAAACAGCTTAAATTCAACACTCTAAATTCTCTTCATAGCACATCACACATCCTCTCTCAATATGATCTTACCACCTTTAAACAATTTTATGTTTTCAAACCAATACTTGTATGAAGTCATATGAATGATGCTCCAGAATTAAGAACCCGCGTTTTACTATGTCTAAAAGAAGAAACCATTCTATCATCAACATATTCATAGTTTTCCGAAACCATCCAACATCTTCAGTTTCGACCTTCAGATAACTATCTTCATTTCTCCTCACAGGGCAGTTCCTACTGATATGGAACTTTTTCTAGAACACCAAAATTTCATCCTAGAACCATCATCTTTCTTTATTGAATTTCTCCTTTCGGACTTTCCACTCACACTCAGTCTAACATCATTCGATTCACTCTTCAGAACTAACTTCCTTTGAAGACCCTTCAAGTTCAAAGCACTTTTAACTTCACTCATCGTTAGTCTTTTTCATAGAGCATGGTGTCAATAAAGTACTCATACACTTATGGTAGAAAGCTCAAGAGGATAATTTCTTGATCATCATCTTCTACCTTTACCCTAGTGACATTTAAATCAAGAATGACACTATTGAAATCGTTCAAGTGTCTTCAGATCTCTTTGTTACCATCGATCTGTAACGTAAAAATCTTATTCTTAAGGTAAAATAGATTAACCAAAGATTTTTGGATGTAAATAGTTTCCAACTTATTCCAAATTTTAATGGTCGAAAACTCTTCAGACGCCTCTCCAAGTACCTCATCCCACAAGCTCAATATTAGCATATTATGCGCCTTGGACAATATTTTGGCATCAATATCCTTCGTACCATTCTCTTCAATGGTATTTGTTATTCACATATGTACAAAGAATGCGTTAAACTTAATTTTCTAGAGATTAAAATAATTATATCTTGTGAATTTATAAAGTTTAATTTTTATGGAATCCATCATAATGATTATGTTTGACTTTACTCAAGATTTGTGATCTTTGTCCTTCTATTGTGTCTTTTTCACCAACGACTGAATTTTCTTTAAGCTCACCATACTATTTGTTAGGGAAATCAACAATATCTGAATAAGATTATACCCAGACCTAGCAAGACTCGTCAGGACGAATCTTAGCCACTAAGCTGAGCCAATGACCAAAAATTGGTGAACACCTACAGAGAGGTTGTATGAGGTAATCAGAGCTTCAAATCTTATCTTATATCAAAAACATCGTTAACAAGAAATAACATAAAATAAATCAAACACAAAAAAAAATATCTAACATGGTTTGGATCGTGAAGAAATCTTATATCCACGGGTAACAGACACCTAAATCACTCAACTACATTACAAGGATCTCTTTTGTCCTTACAAAGAAATCGTAAATCTCAGAATGCATATTCAAGTGTTTATCTTTTACCTCATTATACTCTCTAGAAAATAAACTCGTTGATATCCTCTACCATCACTCGTCATTTAGCATGCGATAAAACCCTAGATTTATGTTGCTTTTTCTATTTATATACATAGAATAAACCCCAATTCGCCAACATATGCTCTATATTGAATCTAACTAATCAACGGTTGTATTAAAACATTAATCATAACATAGAGAACCTCATAAATAGAAAATTCAAACTAATAAGAAACCTAATTAAATAGAAATTGAAATTATAATTAAGAGGAATACCAATTAATAGGAAACCTAATTAAATTGGAAGTCCAAGTAAATAGAGAACTCTAGTAAATAGAAGAAGCTCATTTCGAACTTCAGCCCAACATTATTTGAAGCTTCAGCCCATGTAGCATTTGGTAAATATCTTTGCAATATGGAATCAACACCATGCATTCAGATCAGTCTCTACTACTTTGGCTCAAGTCTTCGGCCGAGTAGAAATAACCAGCATGTCTTCTGATGAGTCCGAATTCTGCATGCTCCCCGGACAGGGACAGATCGGTCTAAGGCCTCCGGACCGGACAGATCACTTCGAACACTTAGCCCATAGGACTGTTCGAACTATGACAAAAGTACTAAAAAACCTAAACACTTCTTGACTAAACTACTTGCTCTCCTACTTAGAGCTCATGGGTCTTTGAACATGACCCGGGTCCATTAAACATGACCCGAAAGCCCATAAGGGCCCAAACATAAGGGTATAAATACCCAACCACCTGCATTAAGTGTGGGTAATGAGAATTAACTGCAACCAGACAGCTTAATTATCTCTCTACTCTCTACTCCAAATATTAAGTACCTCCAGACTACTATAAAATACCAAACAAATTACAAGCCTACCCTCAGGCGATAATTATCCACACCAAATTGGCGACCACAGTGGGAGAAGAAGGTGCCTGAATCAAGAATTCAAAACCAACAAAGAAAGTCTGTCCGAATGAATCTGGACAATCCAGAAGTACCACCAGCTCTGCTCGAACTGGTGGGAGAGAACGATGAGTACACTATCGAAGAGCGTGATAGGCTAAAGGGTGAAATAGAAGCTCTGAGGGCAGAAAAGGCTAAGATGGGCATGAAAGAAAAGTCCAAAGCACCAGTTGCGCATCACACCGACAACCCAGAGAGCATGAGTCTTTAAAGACTCATGTGAGCACCAAAAATACTCATGCCAGCTCCAAAAAGTCTCGCCGGTCTAAACCAGTGGAGAGTTCTGACTCAAGCTCAGAATCTTCTGATAGCTCTTCGGACAATGAAGGAGTTGAAAACTCTTTATCCTCTAGCAGCGATGAGTGTCGAACTAGAAAGAAGCAAAAGCAGATCAAAAAATATTCAAGAAAAAGGGATAGACATGGAAGGATGAAGAAGAATATTGGTAAAGGGTCATCTCACAGCCGGAGGCATGTGGACCGGATGCTGATGGATCCCTTCGCTTTTCACGATGAACCAGGTATCTTTGCAACTCCCAATGAGGATACTGTGTTCAGTCGTGGAAGAAATTGGAGGCAATCTCCATTATCTTCTAAAATTCTGTCCGGAAACCTCCCTAAGAGGTTTGACAGCACCAAAATAGAAAAGTACGATGGCAGTACTGATCCGGACAACCATTTGGAACAATTTAAAAACTTCATGATGAACTTTGACGACGATGATAAACTACTTTGTAGGGAATTCTCCCAATCATTTACGGGGAGTGCTCTAAAATGGTACAACAGCCTGCCTCAAGGTTGTATTAAAGATTTCGATACTTTTTGGGTAGCCTTTCGAAGGCAGTTTGTAGGGAGTAAAGAGCTAAAGGGCAATGGAGACACAATAATCCATTGGGCCCATGAACCAAATGAGTCCTTAAAAGAATATATAAGTCTTTTTGTGAATACCAAGAATGGGCTGGCTCAATGCTTCGAACAGGTAGCAATAGCATCCCTAAGACAGGGCTTGAACCCTGGCAACTTGGCTGACTCAGTGACCAGAAAGAAGGCCATGACATGGGAAGGGTTGCTGAATCAGGTTGGAAAATAAATTAATGTTGATGAAACGAATAAAACCAGGGTGCACAGGCATGTGAGGTCTACCCCGGTGGCACCAAATCTCAATCAGAATCAGTCCGGGAACAAAGCGAGAGAGACCGGACATGGGCATGGTAGGGCAAAAGCTCAGTCTCAGCCAGCTGCTCCTGCTCAGAGTCAGCAATCCAGAAACAAGAGAGGGCCATGGGTCCAACCGGAGTGGTTCGCAGAATTGAAAGAAAGTGTGGCCACCATTTTTTATAAAACAAAGGAAGAGGTGCATTATCGGAGACCAGCCACATTGCAGTCTCCCAGAGAGCATCGCAATAACTCTTTCTGCCAATATCACAATGATATTGGTCATACCACTGATGACTGCATAGCATTGAAACAAGAAGTTCAGAACTTGATTGAGAGGGGAAAGCTGGGGGCTTACGTCAAAAGAAGAGGAGGTAACAGGCCTGACAACACTCACCGGGTTGGTCCAAGTAATGCTGCTCCGGAGGGAGCCAAGGTTATAATTGAGAGGTTTGATGTGGAATCTGAGTACTTGGATCCTGATCCAACTCGAAACAGAGTGGGTACAATTAAGGAATGTTCTAGGTCGGTCTCCGGACTCATTAAGTTTTTTTAGTCACTTACAATTTTCGGAGGGGATACTATGACAGCTCCTACTGCTTCTTCGAGGAAGAGGCACGTTCATACTTTAGCCTCCCAGCTAGAAGGAGGCATGACTTCCTATCAGTCAAAAAATTCATGATTCCCCTTCATTGTTTTTGATGAAGATGATTTAAGAGATATAGTTGGCCCTCATGAGGATGCTGTTGTTATAGGAGCATCTATTGGGGGTAATGACATAAGACGAATTTTGGTGGATACTGGGAGCTCAGCCAATATCCTTTTCTTAACCACATACAAAAGAATGAAAAATCCAGCTGTAATTCAGAGTTCGGACAGATCAATTGTGGGCTTTATTGGCAGCTCACCAAATGTGATCGGAGAGTTCGAAGAAGAAGTTCTATTGGGCAAGGGACCTTTCAAGAAAATGGTCAGGATACTTTTTATCGTGCTGGATTGTCCCACTTGCTATAATGCCATTCTAGGGAGGTCTTGGCTCTCTAGGATGCATGCAGTGGCTTCATCAGTCCATCAGTGCTTGAAATATGTTGTTCAGGGACAGGTTGGAGTCGTCCGGAGCAGCCAAAAGGTTGCAAGAGAATGTTATGCTACCACCCTGGCTCCTCGAACGCTAGAGGCAGCCCGTATTAACGAGCAATAGCAATTTGAGGGCCTTTCTGGGGGTGAGGGTGAATTGATGACCCCAGAGAGGCCCCTGGAGTGTTGATACCGGTCGAAGAGGTAGAGACACACTGTTTGGAAGAAGGAAGAAGTGTCAAGATAGGCTCCAAAATGCCACACAATCTGAAAAATGAAATGTTAAAGTTTTTGAAGAATCATCAGCACGTTTTTTCTTGGTGCAATGCTGATGTTACTGGGGTTCCAGCAGAAGTGATATCACATCACCTATCTGTCCGGAGAGACATAGCACCAGTGGTTCAAAAGAGAAGAGCTTTTTCTAAGGAGAAGGTTGATGTCATTGTGCAAGAGGTTGACGGGCTCACAAAGATGGGGCATATCAAGGAGTCTCAGTATCCTTTGTGGACTGCCAATCCGGTTCTGGTAAAAACGAAAAATGGCAAGTGGCGCATGTGCATTGACTTCACAGATCTCAATAGAGCTTGCCCAAAAGATTTGTATCCGGTCTCCCGGATTGATCAGTTAGTAGACTCCACCTCTGGGAACAAGCTACTTTCCTTTATGGATGCCTTCTCCGGATACAACCAGATTCAAGTAGATCCGAAGGATCAAGAGCATACCACATTTGTCACTGACAGAGGTCTTCATTGCTATAAGGTAATTCCATTTGGGTTGAAAAATGCTGGGGCTACTTATCAAAGGTTAGTAAACAAAGTTTTTGCTGATCAGATTGGAAGAAATATGGAAGTATACATTGATGACATGATGGTGAAGAGTGTGGATGAGCAATTTCACTTGTCTGATCTCCAAGAAACGTTTGCCAACTTGGTAAAAGTAAATTTGAAATTAAACCCAGAAAAGTGTGTGTTCGGAGTGCAGTCCGGGAAGTTTCTGGGCTATATTATAAGTGAGCATGGAATACAACCCGATCCGGACCAGCTTAATGCTCTATTTCAAATGGAGCCTCCTCGAAACATTAAAGAAGTACAGCGGTTAACGGGGAGATTAGCTGCCTTAAACAGATTTATCTCAAGGTCTTCGGACAGGTGTGCCCCTTTCTATCAAACCTTGAAGGGTGCAAAGGGATTCGATTGGACCCCACAGTGTGATGATGCTTTCAATGAAATCAAGAAGCACTTGTCCTCCCCCAAAACTTTGTTTAAACCAGTTGATGGGGAGACACTCTTCGTATATTTTGCAGTTTCAAGTTGTGCCATCAGTGATGTGTTGGTAAGGGAGGTCGATGGTCATCCTCATCCAGTGTACTACATCAGCAAAAGTTTGATAGATGCAGAAAGGCGTTACTTGAAACTCGAAAAATTAGCATTAGCCCTGGTGATAGCTGCCAGGAAGATGAGGCCTTATTTCCAGGCTCATCCCATCATCGTCCGGACTTCTTTTCCCCTGAAGAATGTCCTCCAAAAGGCAGACATTTCAACCAGGATGACTAAGTGGTCAGTAGAGTTGGGGGACTTCGACATAGACTTTGCTCCTCGAACAGCAGTCAAGGCCCAAGCTGTGGCTGACTTTTTGGTTGAATTTCACTCCGACAGGGATTCGGAGCAAACTACTGACATAAAAGATAAAAAGGTATGGGTCGTCCGAACAGATGGTGGATCTAGCACTATGGGATGTGGTGCAGGGGTGTGTTTAACTTCTCCATATGGAGACAAAATGTACCAGACTATTTGTTTTGCTTTCAGGGCATCTAATAATGAGTCTGAATACGAAGCAGCTATAGCTGGTTTAAAGTTAGCCTACATTTGTGGGGCTAAGAGGGTCAAGCTACTAAGTGATTCTCAGCTTCTGATCCACCATGCCCAAGGCCAATCTGAGGCTAAAAAGGAGCAGCTTGTGAAATATTTACTCCTCATTAAGAATGAAGCACTCAAGTTTAAAAGTGTTGTTTATGAGCACATACCACGGGCAGAAAATGAGCTAGCAGACTCGTTAGCGACCATAGCATATACGGAGTCATATCCATGGATCCATGTGCTGGAAAGCCCCTCCATTCAACTTAGTATGGGTAAAGAAGAGGAAATTTTTGAAGTACAAGTGAAACAACCTCAAGACTGGAGGTTTCCTCTCGTGCAATATCTCTCTGATGGTATTGTGTCTTCGGACAAATCACTAGCCAGAACATTGAAACACAAGGCTCATGGTTTCATCATATTGAGAGACATGCTGTATAAAAAATCTTACAGTAAACCTCTCCTGCGCTGTTTGGGGGATGAAGAGTCTCAAGTAGTCCTCTCCGAATTGCATGATGGTGAGGGATCAGCCCATTGTGGATTCAGAGCTTTAACAAGAAGAGTTTTACTGTCCAGTTACTATTGGCCATCTATCATGAAAGATGTTAAGGAATTGGTAAGAAGGTGTGACCCATGCCAGAGGTACAGCAATGAAATTCATGTCCCAGCCATTCCTTTAGAGTCAATTTTTGAGCCTATTCCTTTTGCTCGATGGGGATTGGATTTAGTAGGGCCTCTCCCTGTGGCGTCCGGAGGACGCAAAACTATAATTGTTTCCATAGACTACTTTTTGAAGTGGATTGAAGCAGCCCCTCTAGCAGGAACCACATCAAAAGCTGTTATAAAATTCATTTTATCCAACATTTGTTGCAGATTTGGTGTCCCACAAAAGATAACAACAGACAACGGGCCACAGTTCGACAATAGGGAAATGGAGAGCTTTTGTGCCTCGAGGGGTATACAACATTTTTTCTCTTCACCTTTCCACCCACAAGAAAATGGGCAAGTTGAAGTGGCTAATAGAACTATAATGTCCGGTTTAAAGAAGAATTTGGAAGGTGCTGCTGGGAAGTGGCCTAGTTATTTACAAGAGGTCTTATGGGCCTACCGGACAACACCTGGGGCTGCAACACAAGAGTCACCATTTGCTTTGGTCTATGGGATGGATGCAGTAGCTCCCATAGAAGCAACTCTCCAGTCATTTCGTGTTCACAACTTCTCCGAACACGCTAACGAGGTGGCAATCAGAGGTCAACTTGATTTGATAGAAGAAAGACAAGTTAAAGCTCACCTTAGAGTTGCACACTATCAGGGTTTGATGAGAAGCAGGTTTGCTTCCAAAGTTAAAAGAAGAGATTTCCAACCGGGGGACAAGGTATTAAGGAAAGTCTTCTTACACACTAAAGAAAAGCTGTTCGGAAAGCTGGCCCCAACTTGGGAAGGTCCGTATATGGTTGTTGAAAGAATTAAACCTGGAACATATTGGTTGGAAGACAAAGATGGAAGAGTTTTGACTCATCCTTGGAATATCGAGCATCTCCGGATGTACTTGGAGTAGCATTTGTGTAAATATTTACTTGTTTAAACATCCATGTAAATATTTGGGGGCATACTCTTTCCTCCCTGGTGGCACGGGGAGGTTTTAATGAGGTATCCGGGCTTTTGAATAAAATTTGATGCCTTCTTAAAAAATTTCCCAAGTGTTTTAAGTTTTGTCTTTTGTCACACTATCCGGATTGAAATAACTAAGGGCTATTTAAACTCTAGCCGGAGAACTTAAACACTCTCACTATGAAATAACTAAAGGCTATTTAAACTCTAGCCATCAAAATTGGAACAAACAATGAAAGAAGATGAGATTTGTACAAAACAGAAATATTCATTGGAATAACTTAAAGTGCCTTGGCCTTCCAAGGACTTTTGAATGGTCAAAGTAGAACAAAAAACCTATCCGGTCAGATACCGGACACAATTACAAAAAGAATGCCTTGGCCTTCCAAGGACTTTAGTCTGGATAAAAAGTAAAAATAAATAAATCATAAGTTAAGGTTGACCCTTTGAAGATGGCTCACCTTCATCTACCTTCTTCTTTCCCTTGGGATCATCTTCCTCTTTGTCTGGGTTCTCTCCGGTTTTCTCTTCGTCATCGGTTGAGGATGCACTGGAGACTCCATACTGGTCGCCTTCGGTCATTGTATGATGTGGAAGGTCATCATCGTCTACATAAAGCCACAAGTCCCCTAGGTTCCTCTTCGGAAATTTCTCATGGAAGAGTAGAACCATGGCAGACCTTACCTTGGCGTACATATCCTCCTGGGAGTCGATCACCTGGTTGGCATAAGCATCGATCTTGGCTTGGATCTTGGCCTCCTGCTCCCTTAACAAAGTAGCTTTCTCGTCGGCAGCCTTGGACACTGTATTCTCAAGAGCAATTTTATCATTGGTCAAGTTGGTGATGATTTGGTCTTTGGCCTTGGATTCTCCCTTTGAGGTGGCAAGGTCTTTCTCCAGACCGGACAGCTTCTCCCGGAGCTCTCTGATGGTGTCCTCTAAAGTGGCGACTTTTGTGGTGCTTGTCTTTTGATTTCTCTTCAACTCCTCAGTTTATTCCTTTAACATAGCAGCATTGGAAGTGGCAGTGTGAAGGTCATCGGACAGCCTCTCTTTGTCAGACTTAAGGTCTTTGATAATGTCAGTCTGATTTCGGACTTGTTTCTCCAACACTAGTACAGGCTGAACGTTGCTTAACAAAGAGTGGGCTATGGCTTCCCTTTCACTAGAAACGATAAAGGTCTTACCATTAAAAGTGACCGTGTTTGAGGTGCTCGGAGGGAGGTAAGGCCCGGCAAAGTCGTCTCTGGGAATATTGATGAAGTATTCACCAAGCTCACCAAGACCGGTGATGTCTACTCCATCAATATTGATATCTCCCCCCTCAACCTCATCGGTATGAAAGTCACCCGGTATCTCCTCGACATGCGTTGGGTCAGTAGGATCAGCTTGGAAAGAAGGCTCCGGAGCCCGGAGAGAAAGCTCGTCTCCCTTGGAAGTCTTCTTCTTCTTGGCCTCCCGGTCCGTGCTTTCGCTTCCCTGTTTACGATTTCTCTTGGAAGCCCTTGGAGGTTTTGGGGGGTTCGCTTCTTGCTTTTCAGTCTCTTGCTCCACCACTTCCAAGAGAGCAGCATCGATTTGGATCTGGGCTGGCCCCTCCGGGTCTATTGGAGCATCCTTCTCTGCATCAGCAGGATTAGCACCACCCACCTTCTTCTTACCCTTCTTCTTGCCTTTCATCTTGCTCGGGGCTTTGGCCCGGCCTGGCAAAAAGAGTGTCCCGTACAGTTCATGGGTCCTCTTAAGCACAACATCCGGAGGAGGCTGAGTAGTGAGCTCCTCCCAAGTAAAGTCTCTCCGACCTGTGGTGTTCCACAAGTGAGACCTTGCCAAATTTCCTCCGGTAAATGCGGCATGAAACCGGTTCCCCCACCTCTCAGCAGTCCAAGCATTAATCTTGGTGCAAGTAGCCTGCCCGGCTTTCAGGTAATCACTAAATTCCTTGGGCAGTTCTGCTGAGGCAAAAGTAAGACCAATTAGTATAAACTAACTCTAAAAAAAAGGAAAGAGACAAAAATATAAGGCAAGAGACTTACGGTCACTCCTCCACCTGCTTCTGAGGAGGCTTGGGTTCACTCCAAATTTGATCTTCTTTCCGTTCTCCCAAGCACCACTAACAAACAGGAACTGGGTCATCTAATTCCTCTCCGCCTCTAACAAATCATCCACAACCTTGAAATCATCCCCCATGTTGAAATGGTAAAAGGGGATGTGGTGGTTTCTACAAAGACTCGCCACAGCAGCAAACTCCTCCATTGGCAGAGGGATCCCGGAGAGTCTTGATGCCATGATGCAGGACATGAGGGTATACCAGGCGTTGGGGCTCAGTTGGCTCGGACAGAGTTTTATCAGATGAAAGTATCTGACAATCTCTGGGTCTAATGGGAATCTGAGCCCCCAGTTGAATAGCTCCGTGAACATGACAATTTCGCTTAACTTGCAGTCCATGGGAGTCTCTAGGTGTACGGGAATCCTAATCTTCACATTCTCCGGTATTCCCCACTTCGTACGCATCCTATCCAGCTCAGCTGTGTGGATGAATGCGTAGTTGATTTTTTGCAAGGAGAGGAGGTAATTAACGCTGACCTTGTGAAAACAAGGCCCCACTCTTCCTTCGAGGCTCTCCGGCAGATCCGGATGCCTCAAATACAATTTCTCTTTGCCTTTGTCCTTCTTGGCAACTATTGCACTACTAGTCTGACCGGAGGGCTCAGACTCAAATGGAGCCTCTTCAACAGAGTCCTCCATTACTTCCTCCATAATTGTTGAAGGGTTTTCAGCAGCAGTAGTGGGGGGAGGGTTCAAATTTGACTCAGCCTTGTCTCCGGACTGCTGGGCCTCGGTGTTCTTTTGGCTTCTGGCCTCCGGTAGAGTTTCCGGAGCATGTGCTTCTCTTTGAAGACTTGGACTGGTGCCCTCCGGACCGGACAGTCTATCCTTGGGGGCTCCAATGGGCACTTCTGACCCAATGCTGCTATCTTTAGCACCCGACTTTGAAGGATTACTTTTAGACCCTTGGCCTTTAACTAACCGGCCTTTCCTCCTATCGACTAGCTTCTGAGGGGAGTGCTCCGTATCCGACCCCATTGCTATAAAGGGTGAGGGTTTTTTTAGGCTAGTAACTGTTACTCCTGGCTCGACAGCAGGTTCCGATTCCTGAACTGAGGAACCAGAGATAATGGGGGAGAGGTTAGTTTGAAATAGTTTTCTAGGCTTGGTGCCTTTAGAAGAAGAAGAGCCTTGATCTGACTCTGTGGTAGAAGTTATTGGTCTATCAACAGGCGAAGTGGGTAACCCTGCCACAATTTGTCTTTCCCTTTCGACTTTCTGTGCTTTCTCTAATTCAGAAAGGTTGAGCCACCCGCCTTTGATCAGAGCGTTCCTCGCTGTAAATATAAACTATTGAGAAAGTTTTTGCTTTAGAGAGAGAAAGCTTTGAGAAATTTTGCAGAGTAAATGTGAAAGAGATAGTAAAACAGTAGAAAGTGAGTTTGAATTTATAGTAAATCTGAAAAAGGAAGTTGATTTCTAGGAGAATTCGAAAAGATTGGTAATGATTAAAGACGGCGCTGATGTCACCACCTTTAATTAAGAGGTTGCTTTTCGAAGAAGGTGGGTTCGAAATTCAAGGTGAAAAAACGGCTGAAGCAACCAATCAGAGAGCGACACGTGTCCCACGAACTCTGGCAAAAACCGTTTTGAATTCGTGAAGCTTTATCAGTCCGAATAAACCCATAGCCCAAATTAACAGACCTGTCCGGATTAAAACTACCCCTGATGTCAAACTATTTTTTAGGTTTTTTACAAGAATATTTGAACAAAAACCTAAAAAAGGGGCTCCTGATGAGTCCGAATTCTGCATGCTCCCCGGGCAGGGACAGATGGGTCCAAGGCCTCCGGACCGGACAGATCACTTTGAACACTTAGCCCATAGGACTGTTCGAACTATGATAAAAATACTAAAAAACCTAAACACTTCTTGACTAAGCTACTTGCTCTCCTACTTAGAGCTCATGGGTCTTTGAACATGACCTGGGTCCATTAAACATGACCTGAAAGCCCATAAGGGCCCAAACATAAGGGTATAAATACCCAACCACCTGCATTAAGTGTGGGTAATGAGAATTAACTGCAACCAGCCAGCTTAATTATATCTCTACTCTCTACTCCAAATATTAAGTACCTCCACACTACTATAAAATACCAAACAAATTACAAGCCTACCCTCAGGCGATAATTATCCACACCATCTTCGATGATGCTCAACTTTTAGGTTCTAGTAGACTTTTGTAACACCTAAGTCATACTGAACATCTATTGGATAGAGATTTAGAAATTTTAGCTCTTTAAGCATCTGTCTAACTCACCTTCGGTCCGTAAGGCCTGGTTGAACTACTCGAATCACATTTCTCTAGCTATAATACTTAATTACAGCCTTCAGACCTAATTCTAATTTCAGAACTTAGTTATAGCTTCAACCATTAGTTCTAGATTTCGGGACTTAGTCCAAGCTTTAACATCCTGCTTCAACTCTAAGTTACAGGTCTACGATACCAAGTTACGGCTTCCACGCCAATTTACATCTTCCATACTAAGTTAGATCCTTCGGAATTGATTCAAGCCTTCAACAATTATCTTAATATAGTCATTTTAAGCTTATACTTAACAGGTGAAATAAATCAAAATCGTGCGTAAGTAAACAAAATATAAAAATTTATATTACCTCAAATCATAAATTCACATGTGAATTAGCAAGGTCCAAATGAGTGGGAACTGCCCTGTGAGGTGGATGGGAAGCGCCATCCGACTGGATACTGTAGAAAATTTGTTCAGAATCTCAGGAATCTAACAAAAAAATGTGGGATGAAGTGGAAGCTTCAACTGAAAATATATGTAAAACTGATAAACTATTTGGATCCACAGTTGTGCTACCATCCAGAATTTATAGACATCAATAGAAGCACAACACCGACCATCTAAGAAGAATTATCAATAATAGTATGGAAAAGATCTGCTAATGCTAGTGAAGTCATATAAACCCGAGAGAAGACAACAACACATTCTTCTATATTGACCTGACGGTTAACAACTTTTGTGTCTTGAGATTTATCCAGTTTTATATGCTCGCCTCTTGCATGTTCAATCTTTTTAGAAGCCTCTGTAATGGTTCCATTATAAATTTCTTTCAAAGCTTCATTAACAATCATGTGATCAGTTAAAATATTACACCCACAAATGAGGAAGTAACAACTTGAGAAGTACGCTTTTATTTGCTCAAAAGAGAACACAAAAGCACATCAAGGTCTCTACTGATGAATAATCTATTTTGAGTAAGGATTTTTTTTTTCAAATATCAAATAATGGATTTAAAAAACCCTAATAAAGGATTCCAAATCCTCATCAGGAGCAGAAAATCTCTCTGTTGTAGTTTTGTCATATATAACAATCGTGTCGGTCATAAACGGAAACATGAGTCTCATGTTTAAAGCATCACAATCAATAAGACCATCTCATAAATACTATAAATTTAGTGAAACCATGATTGAGAAGAAGAGATGGAGGAATAGAATCTTTGACAACACTAGCATCCACCAAGAGATCTGACACATATCCCGATAGAAGCAGAAAAGGAGATATAGAAGACAGAGATGTATCCTATGATTTGAAATGTTTGGTTAATATTACCTTAAGCCTGATAAGGAAAGATATTCTTCAAGGACCTAAATGCAAATTAATAAGGGCTAAATTGATAAGTTCTGTAAAGATAGAGTTAAATTAGGTTTGTGAACATATATAGGGGCTGAATTACAAATATTCCTTTATGTAACCGTTTTTCTAACTAACTCACTCAGTCTATTTAAAGAGGCTGAAGAAGTTAGTTGGGACCTATGAAATAATCAGAAGCACAATACTCTTTCCACTACTAAAAACTCTCTCTGTGAAGATTTGTGTTCTTGATTCTCTCAACCCAACTTTAATTCATACCAAATTGGCGCTAGAAGGAGGGGACGAAGATACCTTGATCAACAGATCAAAAATCGAGTCTCGAGTTTTCGTTTTCTAAAGTTTTTCGTTCGAGTTTTTCTGAAGTATTTTTGTTTAGTTCTTCGCTGATTGAAGATGGATCCAGCCGAAGGTGACAATCCATCCGTTCGAAAGGCTATGGAAACATTGAAATCCGATCTGCAAGAGGCAGGTAAATCGATTCCAACTCAATCAAACCAATTTTATTTCGAAGGAAAAAATGAATGAGATGATAAGGAAGGTGGCAGAGCTTGATGAATTGGTGAAAAAGAAGGAAAGTAATGATAGCACTAGGCTTAGGTCTAAAATAGCAAGAGGCAATCAAGATAATCAGTCGGATCAGTCGATGGACGATGGCGACGTTCAGTATGAACAGCGTAAAGCACGTTTTGAGCGAAAAAAGGAGTACAGTGGGATAAAAAGGAAAGGAAAATTGCAGAAGCGACAGTATGTGAGCTCTAGTGATGAAGAGGATTCCGAAAATTCGGAGTCAGATGAAACACCGAGGTATGAATATTCTCGAGGCCATTCAAGAGGAGCAGAGCGTGAACTCCGGGCAGCTAAGGTGTATAAGGAAGGGAGGAAAAAGAAAGATAGGCGAGTATATTCACCTCGGAAATATTCGCCTCGGAAATATTCGCCTCGAAAGTATGAAGGTGAGTCAAGTTTATATGCTACTGTGGGGATGAGATACGAAGACCAATATGTTCAAGGAGTCGACTGGAGGGACTCACCATTGATCAGGGAGATCAGATCTGTGCCGCTTCCGAGGCGGTTTGATATTTCCAAAGTTGATAAGTTTGATGGGACTCAATATCCCGATGACCATATAGAACAATTTAAAAACTATATGACTAATTTCGAAGACGACGATAAATTGGTGTGTAGAGCATTATCTCAGACATTTAAGGGAACTGCGCTGAAATGGTTCAACAAGATTCCTAAGGAGTCAATTGCAAATTTTAGAGGCTTCTATACAGCTTTCCGAAGACAATTTGTGGGAAGCAAAGAAATGCGAGCTAATGGAGATACAATAATACAATGCAAGCAGGCTGTGGGAGAGAAGCTGAAGGATTATACTAAGAGATTTGTATCAACCAAAGCTGAACTAGATGATTGTGAAGAAAGTGTGGCTATGGCGGCGTTTAGACAAGGACTGTTGCCAGGAGATTTAGCCGATGAGACTACGAGGCGTAAGGCGTTAACATTTGGAGCTCTCATGGCTCAGGTTGAGGATCAGATTAAGGTCGAAGAATCGACGCGGGTTCGAGGAGGAGGCAGTACTATTCAGAAAGTGAATGGTCAAGCTAACACTTCGAATAACAACTCATTGCGCCCGAGGAATAATCAAAATGTTTCTAACAGAGGAGCTTCGAACTCGTATCAAGGGGGATTTAATCAACACAATTCTAATAATCAGCAACAGTTTAGATCCAGATCGAATGTGTGGGTAAGACCAGACTATTATGCGGATTTAACTGAAAGTGTGGCTTCGATATATGAGAAAACCAGGGGAACAGTAAATTTCAGAAAGCCACCAGCGATTAATAGGCCAAGAGAGTAGCAAAATAACAAGTTCTGCAGGTATCATGAAGATGTTGGGCATGATACAAACGATTGTATTGCCTTGAAGAAAGAGATGCAGATTCTGATAGAAAATGGAAAGTTGCTAGAATATGTCAAAAAGAATGCTAAAGCTGCAGCTCCGAAAATTGGTAATCCTAATTCTAAGCAGGAAACTGCACTAATGATGTTAGATGCTGCAGGTGATGAGTTTGATGTGGCTTCGGAATATGTCGACCCAGACCCTAGTCGATTATTGTTAATGTCAATAGATGAGCCGAAGCGTCAGGGACGTGTTCGAGATTTGTGTGCCTTCTTTGAATCACTAACAATATTTGGGGGAGATTCAATGACTAACAACACTAATAATTTGAGGAAGAGACATATAGTGAATTTAACGCGTCAAATTGAGGGAGGAGCAACTGCACACCTAAGCAACAAGAAGGATGTGCCATTTATAATTTTCGATGGGGATGATTTGAGGGGGATTACTGGGCCACGTGAAGATGCAGTGGTTATAGGAGCAGAAGTGTGCGGGGTGGAGATTCGACGAGTGTTGATTGATACCGGGAGCTCCGCTAATGTGCTTTTCAAGTCAACATATGATAGATTAACCACTCCGCCTCGAATAGAAAGGTCAGAGAGAACTATCATTGGGTTTACTGGCGCAACAGCAAATGTGATAGGGGAGTTCGAGGGTGAGATTTCTTTGGGAAATGGGCCTTTCAAAAAGAAAGTACAAGTACTTTTTGTGGTGGTGGATTGTCCATCGAGCTACAACGCTATTTTTGGAAGGTCGTGGCTGGCTAAAATGTATGTTGTAGTCTCTACGGTTCATCAATGTTTGAAGTATGTGATCGAGGATCGAGTCGGCATAGTTCGAAGTGATCAAAAGGTGGCAAGAGAGTGTTACGCTGCTGCGTTTCGACTACGTGGTAAAGGTACTGATGATCCGATGGAGAATTAGCAGTTTGGGGGGTTGTCTTCTGAGGGTGCAGATGAGGGAATTGATGATCCGAGGTCAACCCCGAGTTCTGTGGTGGTAAATGAAGAAATAGAAGAGTTTGTTTTCAATAATGGCAGGGTACTTCGAATCGGGACTCTGTTGTCTTTATCAATGCGAGAAAAATTGTTGAATTTTTTGTCTGATAATTTGGATGTATTCGCTTGGAGGTCCGAAGACGTAGTGGGGGTCCCAAGTGATATCATATGTCATAGCTTGGCGGTGGATCCGAAGATCAAACCGATAATTCAAAAAAGAAGAGCTTTTTCGTTGGAAAAATCCGAGGCCATAGTTGCTGAGGTAGATCGACTGTATAAGATGGGGCATATCAGGGAGTCCAATTATCCGAGGTGGACGGCTAATCCTGTGGTGGTGAAAAAGAAGAGCGGAAAATGGCGAATGTGCGTGGACTTCACATATCTAAATAGAGCATGTCCAAAGGATCCTTTTCCAGTGCCTCGAATTGACCAGTTAGTGGATTCCACTTCGGGAAATAAAATCTTGACATTTATGGATGCTTTTTCAGGGTATAATCAGATTCGAATGAATCTGGATGATGAAGAAAGCACAACTTTTATCACTGATCGAGGTTTGCACTGTTATAGAGTGATGCCGTTCGGATTAAAAAATGCTGGGTCAACATACCAAAGGCTGATGAATAAGGCGTTTGCTACACAGATAGGAAGGAATATCGAAGTATACATCGATGATATGCTTGTCAAGAGCAAAAGTGATGATGAGCACATTGATGATTTAGAAGAGACGTTTTTAAATCTCAGAGCCATACAATTGAAACTGAACCCAGAAAAATGTACATTTGGAGTTCGATCTGGTAAGTTCTTGGGGTACATGATTAGTGAAAGAGGAATCGAAGTGGACCCAGAACAGTTGAAGGCTCTGATATCAATGTCTTCACCTCGGAACATCAAAGAAGTGCAGATGTTAATAGGCAGGTTAGCAGCTTTGAACAGATTCATTTCTCGTTTTTCAGATAAGTGCTTGCCTTTTTTCCAGGTGCTGCGTCGACCAAATAATTTTGAGTGGACTTCGGATTGTGAAGAAGCTTTTGTGAAGATCAAAAATCTTTTGTCTTCTCCTGAAATATTATCGAAGCCTCGAAAGGGTGAGCAACTATTTTTGTATATAGCAGTATCGGATTATGCAGTAAGTGCAGTTCTGATCAGTGAGGATACGAGGGTTTCGAAGCCTGTCTACTATGTCAGTAAAAGTTTGGTTGATGCTGAGAAACGATATTTGAAGCTAGAAAAATTGGCACTGTGTATAGTAGTGGCAGCAAGAAAAATGCGTCCTTACTTCCAGGCACATACGATTGTGGTTCGAACTTCATACCCATTGAAAAATGTGTTGCAAAAGCCAGACATTTCCGGAAGGATGACTAAGTGGACTGTAGAATTAGGATATTTCGATGTGTTATTCTCTCCTCGAACGGCTATCAAAGCACAAGCTTTAGCAGACTTCTTGGTTGAGTTTCATTCGAGTAGACCCGAAGAGGAAAAAGGTGAAGAAGAGGGCATGAATCCGATGTGGATAGTACGAACAGATGGGGGATCTAGTAACAAAGGGTCAAGTGCAGGAGTTGAATTGGTAGCACCAACAGGGGAATTTATGTTTCAAGCTATTAAATTTGGATTTCATGCTTCGAACAATGAGGCTGAATATGAAGCTGTGCTAGCAGGGTTGCGATTCGCAAAGATTTGTGGGGCAACATTTGTGCGCTTAGAAACAGATTCGCAGTTGGTAGTTAACCATGTTAAAGGGGTTTCCGAAGCTAAAAAGGAACGTTTGGTTTTGTACTTGCAAGAACTACGAGGAATGATGGCACAATTCGAAAATGTCGAAGTAGAGCATATTCGAAGAGGTAACAACACAATGGCTGATTCTTTAGCAACAATGGCTTACTTTGAAGAATATCCATGGATCCTGACACAACCATCGCCCTCGATCATATCGAATTCTGAGCAGTGTAAGTTTGTTGATGAGGTAGTAAGTGGTCCGATGTGCACTCGAGGTGATTGGAGGTTTGATTTGTTAAACTTTATTTCGAGGGGAATACTACCTCTTGATAAACACTTGCTCAAGAAAATAAAGTATAAAGCTCTTGGTTATGTAGTATTGGACGGGGTATTGTACAAAAGATCTGCGTCGAAACCTTTGCTACGATGTTTAAGTAAGCAAGAGTCTCAAAACATTCTATCTGAACTGCATGATGGAGATGGATCAGCTCATTGTGGATTCAAAGCTTTAACGCGTAGGGTATTGTTAGCAGGGTATTATTGGCCTACCATATTGCAGGATGCCAAAGTGTTAGTTCGAAGCTGTGATACTTGCCAAAGGTATGCGAATTTAATACATAAACCAGCAGTACCCCTAATGACAATCTCAGAGGCGGTTCCTTTCGATAGGTGGGGGATTGATTTAGTAGGACCATTACCTATGGCTTCTGGTGGAAGACAAATGATTATTGTTGCGGTTGATTATTTTTCGAAGTGGGCAAAAGCAGAACCTTTAGCTGGGACAAAAGCTAAGGATGTAATCAAGTTTATTCAAAGTAATATCTGCTACCGTTTTGGAGTTCCTCGAAAAATAACGACTGACAATGGTCCTCAGTTTAATAACAAGGAAATGGACTCTTTTTGCTCTTCGAAAGGAATACAGCAATGCTTTTCTACTCCTTTCCACCCCCAAGCAAATGGGCAGGTAGAAGTTACGAATAGATCTATTTTGGATGGTTTGAAGAAAAATTTGGCAGGAGCAGCAGGGAAATGGCCAAATTATCTTCAAGAAGTGTTGTGGGCATATCGAACAACCCCTAGAGAGGCTACAAAAGAGACTCCTTTTTCTTTGGTATATGGAATGGACGTTGTGTGCCCTGCATAATCTACATTGCCTTCCTACAGACTACTACGATATTCCGATGTGGATAACGATGAAGCTAGAAGGGTTGAGCTTGATTTGTTAGAGGAAAAAAGGGTCAAAGCGCATTTGAATGTGGTCCATTATCAGACATTAATGAGAAGCAGGTACGATGCTAAAGTTAAGAGGAGAGAATTCAAAATTGGCGATCGAGTGTTACGAAAAGTATTTCTTCATACTAGGGACAAGCACCTCGGAAAATTGGCTCTGAATTGGGAAGGTCCTTACGAAGTTAAAATGAAGGTCAAGCCAGGTTCCTACAGGTTGTCTGATCGAGAGGGGAGGATACTCAAACATCCTTGGAATATAGAGCATTTGAAATTGTACTGTGAGTAAAACCGAACTTCGAATTTTTGTAAAACAGACATACTCTTTCCTTATCTGTTGGCCCAGAAAGGTTTTAACGATGTGTCTGGTTAATATTGAATCTTTTAATAAAATTTCTTTTGGCCATTGGTTGTTTACTATGATAAGTGATTTATTATTTTGGTGACTTGGCAAAGATTGATCATCTTTGAAAGTTGACCAAGAATAATTTTCCGAAGCAATAGCTTTGAAGAAACAACCAAATTTTCGAGGTACCACGTCTTATGAGTGTATCTAATTTTCGAGGTGCCACGTCTTATGAGTGCATCTAGTTTTCGAGGTGCCACATCTTATGAGTGTATCTAATTTTCGAGGTGCCACGTCTTATGAGTGCATCTAGTTTTCGAGGTGCCACGTCTTATGAGTGCATCTAATTTTCGAGGTGCCACGTCTTATGAGTGCATCTAATTTTCGAGGTGCCATGATTTATAAATGCATCTATTTTTCGAAACGACAAGTTTAAATAAGTACACCAGAAGTTTAAAATATTTAAAAAAAAGTTGCTTGTTCGTCGAAAAAAACATGAAGCTTACAAAAAAGGGAGAAAACTACTTAACCAAATACACAAAAAACAAGCATGACACGCCTAATCTATTAGGCATCTTCTTCTTCTTCCGATGACCCTTCCGAAGCATCTTCTTCTTCTGAGGAGCTTGGTGGCACCTCGAACGCTTCCTTTGGGCGACTTTCTTCTGGAACTTGTTTCCAAAGATCCGTTAAATCCAGCCTTGGACAAGGAGCATGAACCTCTCGAAGAAGTTGAATAGCTGTATCAGTTTGAGCTTTCTTGATACCTTCAAGCATTAAAGAACCAACAGCGGCTTCGGCCTTTTTGACAGCAGCATTCTTTTCTTCCTCGAATCCTGTTCGAAGTGCGGTCAGCTGAGTTTGGAAATTTTCCAGTTTCTTCTGAGTTTCTTTAACAAGTTTCTCAGAATCGGAAGATTTTTTCTTCTCTTCGGAAATAGTAGTTGAATGTTGAGACTTTAGACTTTCAAGAGCCAGTCGATGAGCAGCCTCAAGAGCTTCGATTTCTTCTTTATGTTCCTTAAGAAGTTTTTCTTTTTCAGCCTCGAACTTTTGAAGTGCTCCGTTTTTCGAGGCCTTTTCAGATTCTGTCTCCTTTTTGCTCTTGACTAGCTCTTGTGCAAGAAGCTCCAATTGGGTTTGAGAATTGTTCACCTCTTCACATAATTTCTTGGCTGCAGCACTTAAACTTGTAAAAGGGCGAAGAATCGAAGTTACCTCATCGGATCTGTTAGGATTGGGCAAGTTCGATGAGTGATGATAAACAGGAATGATTGCATTGGATTTTGAAGTTGTGGCAGCATCGGCAGAAGTCAATGGAATGGTGTTGATAGATCGAAAATCTTCACCGGTGGCTGTAAAATCTCCGCTCGAATTTAAATCTTCGAAGTTAAGATAATTAATTTCCTGGCTATCTCCCAATGCCAATCCCCCTTGAGGATTTTCTTCCACAAAGATTTTTTCATGCACTTCGGAAGCCAATACCTCCTCGAGCATATCAGCTTCGTTCTTTTTCTGTGGAGTAATGGATTTCTTCTTTTTCTTTTTGGGAGTATTGCTTTCTTTCTTTTTCTTTTGTGTAGGTTCATCTTCTTCGGATATGGGGGGAAGTTGAGATGTAGATGCTTTTCGCTTTCTTGCAGTCTTCGAAGGGTTGGAAAGTTTAGCCTTGATTGTGTTGGGTTTTTTGAGGGTTTGATTTCCCTTCTTCTTCAGTGGCAGGTGGCTTTCACTTCGATTTCTAGTGGGAAGGTAGCATTTCCTATCTGGTGCAAGTATTCTCTGAACTGCTAGGATAGGATCTGGGGGGATCATCGGATCTTGAGGGAAGTCAGCTCCTAAGGATATACGCCAGAGATGGCTGTTGACAAAGTTGATCGGCTCAAAGGCTGAGTGAAAGCCATTTCCCCAGGACTTTTCTGCCCACTCAGCCATTTGCTGGAAGATAACCTTAGCATCTTTCCGACGACTTTTAAATCGCCTCGGAATTTCTAAGAAAAAGGGGGGATAAACAGTTAGATAAATAAAATTGATTAATTTGGCTAAGTTTTTTTTTTTAAAAAAAAAAGAAAGAGGTGTTACTTACTGCTATCTCTCCAAGTAAGGGTGAGTTTTGAGGGATTGGCATCGGAAATCTCTTTGCCATTTTCCCAAGCTCCTGATAAGAAGACGAAGCTTTGCTTCCAAAGTTTATCAGCTTCGAGGAGGTCGTCGATAATTTTTAAATCATCCTCTAGAGTTAGGTAATAGAACGGCAAAACTGGCCCATTAGAAACTTTGGTCACCGAGATGAAGTCTTCAATTTCGAGGGGAATGCCTCCCAGCCTCGACACCATGATAGCAGAAAATAAGGTAAAAAGCTGGTTTGGAGTAACTTGTGTTGGACACAACCCATGGATTTCGAAGTACCTCACTATCATCGGATCGAGGGGAAATCGAAGTCCCCAGTTGAAAAGCTCAGGGTAGACTACCAGCTCGTCTTTCTGACAACTCAGAGGCGTTTCTCCTTCTACTGGTAGTCGAAGAGTCATGTTATCGGTTAATCCCCATAGTTTTTTGAGCTTCTCTTTCTCTGACTCGGGGTAGTAAGTATAGGATACATTCTTTAGGGCAAGAATGTACCGAGGAGAAAGTGATTTAAGATTTTCCTGAACCAAGGCAGCAACATCCTCGGGGAGTGTAATGAGAGGTTTTTTTCCTCGAATCTTCTTCGGAGGGACCACGCCGTCAGCCTCGGATTCCTCTTCGGCATCACATTCAGTAGCTTCAGAATCATTTTCTTTGTTGTTGTCCTCGTCGGTGGCTTTATTAGAATGACTTCGGATTTGAGTCTCCTGTTGAGTCACAAGAATTGGTTGACTACTCTCTGGTGTAACGTCAACCACTTCTTTTGGGGGAGGAGAAGAGGTCTCTGCATCATCACCCATTGCTAGAAAGGTCGATTTTTTGCGTGGTTTAACTTTAACAGCTTCGGTTTGAAGGGTAAGTGATTTGGGTAGAAATTCTCTAGTTGCTTCGAATTGCGGGATAGGCGATTTGAGTTGTGGATTTTTATCAGTTGATGGTTTATCAGAAGTGGCACCCTTAGATTTTCGATGAGGTCTTAATGGTGGAGAAGTAGGTTGATTTCGAAGAGGAAAAGGTTCTTGGCTAGATTCTGGGTTTGAAGCTAAGGGTGAAGACGAAGTAGCAAGATTGGGATCGAAGTTACCGTATTTAAAGGTGGTAAGGGAAGAATGAGGACCGTTGTAGATTAACCCAGCAGCTTTGTATTCTTTAGCTCTTTGAGAAATACAAAGATAATCGTAAGCCCCAAATACTTGATTGCTAGAATGAGGGAAGAGAGGTTTCTTTGCTTTTACTGGTTTTCTGGGTTTGGATTTTTTGTATTTGGGATATCTTCTCATACAATAGGTATTGATCTGAGAAGTCGCTTTAGTGGATGGACAGGATGAAGATGATTTGAAGGTTTATGAAGAACAGGATGAAGATGGCTTGAAGGTAGATAAAGAACAGGATGAAGATGGTTTAGAAGTGATTTCTCTAAAAAGTTATCAATGAAGGAAGAGCTGGGTATTTATAGTTAAAAGGAAAGACGTTGAGAACTTGAAGAGGAAAAGTCAGTGAGTTGATATCATTGGGTGGAATACAAAACGAAAAAGAGAATGTGTTATGTCACAGACCTATCAAGTAGGGTCTAGTCAATCTTTCAAGTAGGGGTCAAATAATTCGAAGCACAAGTAAAGTTTCATCTCTGGCCAACAAATTCGAAGTGGAGGCAAGATTGTGTTCTAAGTCATCAGATTCGAAGTCAGAAGATTCGAAGTGAATAGAGAAGCCTGTTAGCGCTTGTTCCTAGATTCGAAGTAAAGTTGCGAGTTATTATGCCTAATTGTAATGAAAAGGCTAGATTCACTTGGGGAAATTCTCGAAGAGTGAATAGTTCTTATAAATTGTCTATATAAGAACTAGGGGGGCTACTGATAAGGAAAGATATTCTTCAGGGACCTAAATGCAAATTGATAATGGCTAAATTGATAAGTTCTGTAAAGATAGAGTTAAATTAGGTTTGTGAACAGATATAGGGGCTGAATTACAAATATTCCTTTATGTAACCGTTTTTCTAACTAACTCACTCAGTCTATTTAAAGAGGCTGAAGAAGTTAGTTGGGACCTATGAAATAATCAGAAGCACAATACTCTTTCCACTACTAAAAACTCTCTCTGTGAAGATTTGTGTTCTTGATTCTCTCAATCCAACTTTAATTCATACCAAAGCCGTTAAAGGATTTTTTAATTTAAGAGATGTTCCTTCCTTCTCGTCTTTAGTCTCGTCTAGTTCGGAATTAGTAGAAATAAGACTTACATTGTCCAAAATAATTGTTTTAGAAAAAAAAGGTGTCCTGCCATAATAACTGGAAGACCCAACTGATATATTTTACAGACTGCGTTCTTTCACATCACTATAGAGTTTTATTTGAGAAGAAAACTTCCCTAATTAATGCTCTTCATTCGACTTCTCCCCTATAGTTTTTTATTTAGAAGATTTTTTAACTAGATTCTCTTAGGGGGAAAATTATAGAAAAATTTCCTCTGACACTTGACCACATTTTGTTGAGAAAAAAATATTTAGGCATCATAATGGAGGAACATTAGCAATAAAATTACTTAGATTTTCCTACCATTATATAACATATCTCTCACGAGTATGCGCTAACCTTTGGTCATTAAAGGGTGCCTCCACAACAGGATCTGGAAAAGAAGAACCAAACGAATAAATTTAAATAAATAAAATATTAACATAAACTAAGTTGAGAAAATAAGAACTCGTACTTGGAATGATAAGTTCGATTAATCGAACCTCTAGCTCTCTTGACCTTAGCCCAATTACCAATGGCAAACACAAAACTGTTATTCTAATCTTTGATAAAATTAGGAAGGTGAGTGATAATCTTTACAAATATCATCACTGCAGAACAAAGATAAGGTCTGGTCTTTCGGCTTGTAAATTTGAAAGCAGTCAAGAACTTGTTCACAAAAAAATGTGTGAAATAACATCTTGATAAAATTATAGTTGAAAGTAGTAAAACCCAACAATATGAAACAATTGACTTAGAAAATTACGGCTAGTGTGGAAAACCTGACAATATCAACATCCAAAGGAAAACAAAGTCTACGATATAAAAACATAGTTGAAAAAAACAACTTCAACATCACGCCCAACAAAGGGAATTTCCCCAACTTTTGTGAAGTGAAGTGGACGTTATGAGGGATTTCATAATCGATAATGTTTTGGAAAAATCTTATTTTTTGTCAAAACTTGATACAAACACTGTATGAAATTCAATTTCTAAGCTTTGACCAAACCTTTATTTTCTAGTTTGGCCTCAAATTGGTGACCATTTAAATTTCCACCACCACAACTATCTTCCATTTTCGTTGAACTCACACCTCCAACGTTGGGAGGAATAACAGGAAGAGCGGTATGCAAAGAAGTATTGATTCCTAAATATTTACCTTTATTAATAACGAGTAGCCTTTTCTTTTTCTGAACTGGTGGAGGTGTAGACTGAGAAATTTTAGAATTTTTTCTCTCTTGATCAGAATAATGAGTTTGAGTATTTTGACTATTGGGGTTTCTATTATTTTTTCGTTCTTTAACATTTTTATATAATATAAAAGGTTTGTTATAACAGAGATAAAAAAACTAACATAAAATAAGGAAGATAAATAACTCAAAAGAAATTGAAAAAAAATGAGAAGAAATAGAAAAACAAAAAAATGGTAGAATACAAAATCGAAAAGAAAAACAAATTCATGAAATAAAAAAGATGAGTTAAATAAGGAAAGAATAAGTATTTATAAACAAATTTATAAATTAATCAAAACAAGAATAAAGGGTTATGACTAAAAAAGGTGAAGCGGGTGCACGTGCATGCTTAAATAACTTTCTTACATGTGTCAACCTCGGTCACCAATTTTACAAATTTACTTAAACAAATTACAAAACACATTTTCAACTCTAGTTGACTAAACAAAGAAATAAATTTACATCGTTATCCTTTTAGCCTGTACCATCGGTCATCAACAATTATTAAGGGGTACATTAATGATTTTTATCCAAAAAATTAAAATTAAAAGAATAAATTAATTCATTCAACACAAAATTAATAAAAATAAAATATGAGTTATATTATTTCCCTCATCATTTATCAAAAGGGGTTACTGGTATACCCTTTTAGTAAGCTCGGCCTAAGCTATATGTACCCACTAAGAAAATATGAAGCAAAAGCAACCCTATAAAACATATGACGGTCATTATCTCATTCTTCACCAAAGACTGGAGCTACTTAACAACTATCAGTGAAAAATTGAAGCAATACAAATACATAGCAACCTCAAATTTGAAGACTAAGCTTCATCCTAACAGACGAGATCAAACGCAATGTGTAGCAGACATTAAAGCATGTCTCAACAAATATAATAGACGTCGTGGGAAAGATAATAGGTGTTTCGAAAAAGATAAATAGTGATTCAGTCAATAATAGAACAACTTTGGACATAATTGATTTCGTCAATAACAAAAAACAACATTCGACATAATTGATTTAATCTTTCGTTGTAACTCGTGTAAGAAATTTAGGTCTAGTGACAATGGTATAATTAGTCTGATCCGAATATATTAGTCTATCAGCAATTCAAGTATTCAAATATCCAAAAGACTCAGTCAAATATACAATTCACTAAAAAAAATTAGTTAACGAAAGTAAAAAATTATCCCCTAATATGTGAAAGATATTTATTGTAAAACTACCTTATAAATAAATAGCCAACAAATATCAATAAAACATATTATTATTATTATTATTATTATTATTATTATTATTATTATTATTATTATTATTATTATTTCAATACACTTTTATTTGCTCCAAATTTATTTTGGATTTGGGTTACATAAAGTAACTTGATAATATCGAATCATACATAAAACCAAACACTTCTATTTTGCTCCAAATACTTTTATTTGTTATAATCTAGTTTTATCCGAAATCTTATTCTTATTTAGTAATTTTGACTTATTTTAATAATAGTAAATCTTAATAATTTTCTTCGTGGCCACCTGCCTCGGTAGGCTGAGTTTGGTGAAGCAAAAGAAACGTGTCAATCATCATCTATATACAAATTGGTCTCTTCCTCAACCTACCAACTTTATTTGTTTAAAAGACAACTTAGCTGTCTTCCTTTTCTTGTCCCCTAAAGTATATTTTACCCAATTGTTTTAGCTTCTCCTTTGCAAAAATTGCCAAGCAAAAAATGGAATCTGTTGCTGAAAAGAAGGCTTTGATACTATGCGGCGATTACATGGAAGACTATGAAGTAATGGTGCCCTTCTATGTTCTACAAGCCTTTGGAGTGCAAATCGACACTATTTCTCCTGGCAAACGCTCTGGCGAAAGATGCATAACAGCCATTCACGAGTTTCTCGGATTAGAGGTAGGTAGCTAACCCAATTTTCATATCTTAAGTCATACACTACAATTCCATTAATACGAGTATACAATCGGATGTTTTGCAGCTATACACAGAACTTGTTGGACATTCTTTCACTCTCAACGCCAACTTTGAGGAAGTAGACCTCCAATCATACGACTTACTCATCGTCCCAGGAGGCCGATTTACCGATCTATTGAGTGCGGACGATAAATGCGTAAACATAGTCAAAAAGTTTGCAGAATCAAACAAACTCATCTTCACTAGCTGCCACAGCCAGATCATGTTGGTTGCAGCCGAGCTTCTTAAGGGGAAGAATTGCACGGCATTTGTCAGCATGAAACCGGTGGTAGAGCTTGCTGGAGGCATATGGTGGGAGCAAGAAGGTGTCACAAATCTTATGGAGATAAATCAATGTACAAAAGATGGTAATTCCATTACTACTATTGGTTGGCCAACGCTTGCTCACTCTCTTAAGGTTCTACTTCACTCATTGGGAGCTCAAATTTCGTCGAGTCCCGAGAAAGTTTCGGTCCTTTTCCTTTGTGGGGTAAGGATATGAATATGATTATTCATCTATATTTCTTTCATCATAATGCTGTAAAATGTTGTTTGGTTTTATACAGGATTTTGTAGAGGACTATGAGATATACGTGCCATTTAAAGCACTAGAAGCGTTGGGATGCAAGGTTGATGCTGTGACCCCAAACAAGAAGAAAGGAGATTTTTGTGTGACTGCTGTTTACGATGATGAAGGCCGTCAGGTCCGGAGCGAGAGACGTGGGCATAACTTCTACATAACAGCCAATTGGGATGACATTCGAGTTGATGATTACGACTGCGTGGTCATACCAGGAGGGAGGTCGCCTGAATTGCTTATAATGAATGGGAAAGCCATAGGTATGGTAAAAAGTTTTGCGGAGAAGGACAAAGTGATTGGTGCTGTCGGACAAGGGAAATGGCTTCTGGCTGCTGCCGGGCTTCTTAAGGTAATAATACTAATTAGTAATAGTAGTTCGTATTAAGGTAGTAATAAATAAATGAGACATCGGGTGTGATTTTGAAGGGGAAGAGATGCGCGAGCGGCAGTGGAATGAAGGTGATTGTAAAGGTGGGTGGCGGAGAACCAGATGAGAAGGCAGGGTGCATAACGGACGGTAAACTGGTGACTGCAGCAGAATGGTCTCACCTCCCTGCATTTGTTTCCCAACTCTCCAAACTTGTTAACTTCTCTATTGCTTTCTGATTTATAATGTTTCCGACTTTCATCTCATTCTGTCTTGTCTTATTATAATACAATAAAATTTCACAGTGAAAAAGTATTGTATCAGATTCCAGCAATCATTGATAAACAAAAATTTCAGGCTGAATTGTGAATCCGAAGTACAAAAGTTGACATAAACTGTAACCTTCAAACCACTTCATAATCCCATAAACCGAGCCAAGATACGAGTCAACATTATATTAAGTTGATTTACTTCAAAGACTAGTACTTAATACTTTAAAGCGGCGAGCTCATCTAGGCTACTCTACCGCGATAGACAAACGTCAATAGATCATGGAGCTCGAACCAACCAGATAAACCAACCTCACAACATGAAGTCCTCAACAAGGGCCGAGGTACTTTTAAAGCAAAAGATCTCGACCATCATAGTGTCTCAGCATGTGGACTGCCCAAGTCGATGAAGTTGGTTTGGCTCGACCAAGGAGGACATCATTGATCAAGTTAGCTTTGCTCTGTCAAAGGCGACCATTTACACTCCTGGTGTCTCAGCGGATTCAATGGTCTAATGGATTGAGACATATTGGGCTTGCCAAAGTCACTTCTTACATTTTGTCCGGCATAAAAATAATAAAGTTCAACTTTGACAAAAGACAACCTTTACCGTCAGAGCTCAACTTAAAATCACGTGAGATTGAGATCATCTTTGTTATATCTTTCGTCTGATATTTTTTATCATACTTTGGAGAAGCAAAGTTGTTTTTAAGCTTCAAAAGCTAGTCACACCCGGTGGTGGATCCAAGACTAAAATCTAGGTATGTTAGAAAAATACTGTAGAAAAAATCAATAAAAGATAAATATCTGAGTATCGCATTATAAATCATGTAAATATTTCAGTTATAACTCAAAATGAAAATATAGTCTAGTCCAAGGTTAAATATGTTTTTCTCTTACTATGCTTTGAAAGCGTTTGATAATATGTTAATCAACAAGTGTAGAAAACACTTTTCTCTCCACAAATGTCATTAAACAATCATTAAGTCATGGATTGGTCATTCTATTTCTCAACTCATTCTTCACATATTTCATACCATAAAATACTCGTTCAACACTTGCGGTAGCAACCGGTAATGACAAAGCTAGCTTCAAAAATGTGTACACAAATCCAAATATCTTGTGCTTTTTTGTACTAAAAAGACTCTTATATAGATCTGAGATACTCTTCAAATTGGAAAGGTTATCATCCATCTTGACGTATGCAATATAAGTCTCAAGTTGGCTAGACAATTCTTTATCACTAATATCCGCAAAGTCATTTGGATAGAATCTTGCCCACCTCACAAGTGACTTTGTGTCAAAGTCTTGAGATGAAGAACACAGATTCAAACATGCCACACAATTCAACAACTCAACATTTCCCGTTCTAAATCGATCACCCAACTCTTTCATTACGAAGTTTGTGACATGTAAAAAACAATTATTCTTCAAATAATATAGAGTTGTCAAAATCGGAGCAAGTCTTTTGGATTTATTATCTTTTACATACCTTAAATCCATGTCGGGCACATATATATCAAGATTACCACAAGAATCCACAACTTTTTCATAAAAGGTTTCTCATCCATGATCTCTCATTTGTTGAAGTTTTATTTTACTTACTTGGACAAGTTGTATCGCGGTCACAATATCTTGATCCCCCTTTTGTAATAATTGAGACAAATTATTGGTCAACAAAAAAACCTCAACTATTAAGTACAACATAAAAACAAAACTAAGAGTTCGCATGACGATTAACAAACTCTTTGGTTCACATTTTGAATATACCTCACTTCTTAAATCTTCAAGCACTTCAATAATTTGAGTAAAAAATCAACCAACCTACTAAGAGTCCGAAAGTGAGATCCACACCTTGTAGCACTCGCTCTCGCAATAGATAACTTTTGGTTCAAATCGGTACCCATTTTTACAAACTCATTCTCAATTAGATTTGCAAAATGAGCAACTTGTTTTTTTTCGAAGCAAAGACTGACGCTTGTTAGAAAGTCTTAAAAAGTTCACAATACCTGACACATCAATAAAAAAACATATCAACATCTTCATGCTTCTGAGCGATTGAAATAAAAGCCGATTGAAGTTGGTGAGCAAAACAATGCACATAATATTCTTGCGGATTTTCCTTTTGAATCAAAGTCTTTAAACCACCAAATTGACCTTTCATATAAATTCCGCCATCATATCTTTGTCCTCGAATATTCAAATCTAGAAAGCAAAGTTTTAAGAGCATCTTTAAGCGTCATTGCACTAGTATCCTCAACATGATTATGCCAATAAAACTTTCAACAACAAATCTTCTATTATCAACAAACCGTACAACTACAACCATTTGTTCTTTATTGGAGCAATCACCGGATTCATCTACAAGAACACAAAATATATCTTCTTCAATTTCTCAAAAACCATTTGTTCTTTACGAGAGCAATCACCGGATTCATCTACAAGAACACAAAATATATCATCTCCAATTTCTCCAATAATATTTTAATTGTTTTAACTGCACATGCATTTGCAAGTTCTTTTTGAATAATAAGACTAGTTATTTTACTATTTCCTTCACATTCTCATTATTTATTCCCATAAGTTCAATCCATTCTAGAAAGTGGCCATTAAAATAGAATCTTCTCCTTCATTATGTCTCGTAAACGTAATTACACCTTGAACAAGATACTTAACTGTTAACTACTTCAAGTGATGTTTATACACGAACAAAATAATCAACTTATTCTTTTGTACTATGCTTTAAAAATGAAGATTTCATAATTTGATTTTTTTTCATAAGATCCTAACAAGCTTTGATACATTTTTTGTAATGACTATTGACGGTTTCACCAATATTTTAGCCAACTTTCTCTTTATATTCCAAAAGCGAAAACATTTCTCCACAACCGTAAATGGTTTATTACTAGTACCATTGTAGCACAAATAACAAAGCAAACAATACACCGTGTCTTTTTCTATACTATTTTCCAATTAGTTATTGTATTTATACCAACTATTATTAAAAGAATGATTATATCCCCCGATATCTCTAAGAGGATATCTATCATGTTGGATCTTGTCGGTCCATTTACAATATATGCTCTTCTTATCTCATCTTGGTCCATTTACAATATATGCTCTTCTTATCTAACCCGAATAACCGCATTTTTGAATACCTTACTTGAAGATGCTGAATCAATTGGAGAAGGAATAGAAGAAGGTTCTCAAAATGGTAGTTCAACTTAAGAAGGAATTGGAGAGACTTCAATTGTAGATTCATTTTTTATACTAGAAACATTAGAGTATGAAAATCCGGAAGCACCCGTAAAGTACTTGAAAACATATTGTTAGGAAAAAAAGAGTACCAAATAGTTAATAACCACGATTTATGGTCCATAAATTATAAATAAATCAATATAAAATATAAAATATTACAAATTCATTAACAAAAATATGCTAAAGAATCATAAACTTTGAAATACATCATAACAACATATGCTAGAGAATCTGCACAATAATTTGCTTAATTACATTTAAGAAAGTAATTTTCTTTAAAAAAATCCGTACAATAAAAAATTTAAATACAAAATATTACAATTACATCAATACAAAAATTCAAATACAAAATATTGTTATCATCCAATAAAGAATTTAATACCAAAGATACTTTGAACAAAGTAAGATACAAAGGTAACAAGTCAAACCTTTTCAAGAGAATATAAAACAACACTACCTCTTAAAAGTCTTCTTTTCTTCTCTGGAGGCTTTTAAACAGCTGGATTCCAATGGATACAATTTTACAGAAAAATAATTTTCCTATAGCCTCTAAATGTGAATTCTTTGAAGGTATGGAATCAATAAACCATCTATTTGTGCAATGCACCATATTATGGGAAGTTTGGAAATAATTTGTTGGATTGTTTGATATCCTAATAGAAAGATACATGAATCTAGCTTATCTAAATCGCAGCTGGTTTTGGTCAATTAAAAAAAAGGTACATATAAGAACAAGTATCCCTTTTATAATCTACTAGGTCATATGGATATTAGAAATAAAGTTAAACACCAAGAGTAAAGCTATATAGTTAACTCTATATTGAACCATATTAAGTATATCATTTCAAGTTTAAATTGTGTAAACCTTCTAAAATGATCACACTAGATCAAGGATATAAAGGTTATTTCTGAACTAGGTTGTTTCCAACACTTAAACAAGCCAGGAGAGAGCATTTCTCTTAAATGAAAACTACTATGGGGTAACAGGTTCAAACTTAATACCGATGGATTATGTAGTTTATTTAGTGAATTTAGTGAAGGTGTCCTAATTAGAGACAATAAATGAGATATTGTAGCAGCTTATAGTAGAATTTACCGCAAGCGAACCCCTATTATTGTTGAATGCAGGACACTATAGATAGTCAACTATTATTTAAGTAAAAGGATATATGCCATCTTGACATAGAATGTGACTCTTTGGTTCTTATTGAAATGTTGATAAAAGATAAAGCCCATTATTTTTTCCCTTCTCATTGAATGTTGCAGTAAACTTATCATTGCCAACATTGGTGAGGTTAATTATCGTACGAGGGTAAATTTGTAATTTGTTCGGCGTTTTGTGGTGGTATGTGGGTGTTTAATCTTTTAGAGTAGAGAGTAGAGGGAGAATTAAGCTGGCTGGTTGTAGTTAATTTTTGTTACCCACATTTAATGCGGGTGGTTGGGTATTTATACCCTTACATTTGGGCCCTTATGGGCTTTCGGGTCATGTTTAGTGGACTCGGGTCATGTTTAAAGACCCATGAGCTCTAAGTAGGAGAGCAAGTAGCTTAGTCAAGAAGTGTTTAGGTTTTTTAGTACTTTTGTCATAGTTCGAACAGTCCATAGAGCTTTTTGTTCGAAGTGATCTGTCCGGTCCGGAGGCCTTGGACCAATCTGTCCCTGTCCGAGGAGCAGGCAGAATTCGGATTCATCAGGAGCCCCTTTTTTAGGTGTTTGTTCAAATACCTTTGTCAAAAACCTGAAAAACAGTCTGACGTCAGGGGTGGTTTTAATCCGGACAGGTCTGTTTGTCTTATGGTTATAACCGGACTGATAAAGCTTCATGAATCCAAACGGTTTTTTGCCAGAGTTTGTGGGACACGTGTCGCTTTCTGTTTGGTTGCTCCAGCCGTTTTTTCACCTTGAATTTCGAACCCACCTTCTTCGAAAAGCAACCTCTTAATTAAAGGTGGTGACATCAGCGCCGTCTTTAATCATTACCAATCTTTTCGAATTCTCCTAGGAATCAAACTTCTTTTTCAGATTTACTATAAATTCAAACACACTTTCCACTGTTTTACCATCACTTCCATATTTACTCTACATTTCCTTAAAGCTTTCTCTCTCTAAAGCAAAAATTTACCCAGGTAGTTTATGTTTACAGCGAGGAACGCTCTGATCAAAGGTGGGTGGCTCAACCTCTCTGAGTTGGAAAAGGCACAAAAGGTCGAAAGGGAAAGACGTATCGTTGCAGGACTACCCGTTACGCCCATCGACAAGCCATTAACTTCAGCCACAGAGTCTGATCAAGGCTCTTCTTCCTCAAAAGGTACCAAACCAAAAAAGCTATTCCAAACTAATCTCTCCCCCATTATCTCTGGTTCCTCGGTTCAGGAATCAGAACCCGTTGTCGAGCCAGGAGTAACAGTTACCAGTTTCAAAAAACCCTCCCCCTTCATAGCTATGGGGTCAGATACGGAGCATTCCCCTCAAAAGTTGGTTGACCGGAGAAGAGGTCGGTTAGTTAAAGGCCAAGCTTCCAAAAATACCCCCTCAAAGTCAGGTGCTAAAGACAGTAGCACAGGGTCAGAAGTGCCCATCAAAGTTCCCAAGGACAGGCTGCCCGGTCCGAAGGGCACTAGCCCAAGTCTTCGAAGAGAAGCATCTGCATCAGAGCCCCAATCGGAGGCCAGAAATCAAGGGGACACTGAAGCCCCTCAGTCCGGAATCCAAACTGAGACAGAGCTGAACCCTCCCTCTACTACTGCTACCGAAAACCCTTCATCAATTATGGAGGATGTAATTGAGGACTCTGTCGAATAGGCTCCTTTTGAGTCTGAGCCCTCCGGTCAGACCAGTAGTGCTGCCGTTGCCAAAAAAGACAAAGACAAAGAAAAGTTGTGCTTGAGGCATCCGGATCTGCCGGAGAGTCTCGAAGGAAAGGTATGGCCTTGTTTTCACAAGGTCAACGCCAAATACCTCCTTGCCCTGCAGAAAATTAACTACGCATTCATCCACACAGCTGAGCTGGGCCGGATGCGTACGAAGTGGGGAATACCGGAGAATGTGAAGGTCAGGATCCCCATACATCCAGAGACTCCCATGGATTGCAAACTGAGCGAAGTTGTCATCTTCACGGAGCTGTTCAATTGGGGACTTAGATTCCCCCTGGATCCAGAAATTGTCAGGTACTTCCACTTGATAAGGCTCTGCCCGAGCCAGCTGAGTCTCAATGCCTGGTATACCCTTATGGCCAGTATCATGGCTTCAAGACTCTCCGGAATTCCTCACCAATGGAGGAATTCGCTGCTGTGGCCAGTCTTTGCAGAAACCACCACATCCCCTTCTACCATTTTAACATGGGGGATAACTTCAAAGCTGTGGACGACTTGCTGGAGTCGGAGAGGAATTGGAAGACCCAGTTCCTGTTCGTAAGTGGTGCGTGGGAGAACGGGCAGAAAATTAAGTCTGGAGTCAACCCAAGCCTTCTCACCAGCAGATGGAGGAGTGATCGTAAGTCTCTTGCTTTCAACTCTTATTTCCCCTTTTTCTTTTAAAGTTAGCTTAAATTGATTTGTTTTATTTTTTCCTTAGCAGAACTGCCCAAGGACTTCAGTGACCACCTGAAAACTAGGCAGGCCACTTGCACCAAGATCAATGCTTGGGCTGCTGAGAGGTGGGGGAACCGGTTCCATGCTGCTTTTACCGGAGGCAATTTGGCAAGGTCTCACTTGTGGAACACCACAGGTCGGAGAGACTTATCTTGGGAGGAGCTCACCACTCAGTCTCCTCCGGATGTTGTGCTTAAAAGGACCCATGAACCAGATGGGACACTCTACTTGCCAGGCCGGGCCAAAGCCCCGGGTAAAACGAAGGGCAAAAAGAAGGGCAAGAAAGTGGTTGGTGAAGCTAACCCTGGAGAGGTGGAGGAGGATGCTCCAAAACAACCGGAGGGTCCAGTCTCTAGTCAAATTGATGCTGCCCTCTTGGAAGTGGTGGAGCAGAAGACTGAAAGGCAAGAAGCGCATTCCCCAAATCCTCCAAGAGCTTCCAAGAGAGATCGTAAACGGGGAGGAGAAAGCAAAGACAGGGAGGCCAAGAAGAAAAAGACCTTCAAGGGCAACGAGCTTTCTTTCCGGGCTCCGGAGCCTCCTTCCCAAGCTGATCCTACTGACCCGACACATGCGGAGGAGATACCGGGTGACTTTCATACCGACGAGGTCGAAGGGGGAGACCTCAATATTGATGGGATAGACATCACCGGTCTTGGTGGGCTTGGTGAGTACTTCATCAATCTTCCCAGAGATGACTTTTTCGGGCCTTACCTCCCTCCGAGCACCTCAAACACAGTCACTTTCAATGGTAAGACTTTTATCGCTTCAAGTGAAAGGGATGTCATAGCCCACTCTTTATTAAGCAACGTTCAGCCTGTACTTGCGTTGGAGAAACAAGCTCGAAAGCAGGCAAACATCATCAAAGATCTTAAGTCTGACAAAGAGAGGCTGTCCGATGACCTTCGTACTGCCACTTCAAACACTGCCACTCTAAAGGAAGAAAACGAGGAGTTGAAGAGAAACCAAGAGGCAAGCACCACAAAAGTCACCACATTAGAGGACACCATCAGATAGCTCCGGGAGAAGCTGTCCGGTTTGGAGAAAGATCTTGCCACTTCAAGAGGGGAGACCCAGGCCAAGGACCAGATCATCACCAACTTAACCAATGACAAAATCGCTCTTGAGAATACAGTGTCCAAGGCTGCCGAGGAGAAAGCCAATTTGTTAAGGGAGTAGGAGGCCAAAATCCAAGCTAAGATCGATGCCTATGCCAACAATGTGATTGACACCCAGGAGGAAAAGTATGCCAAAATAAGGTCTGACATGGTTTTGCTTTTCCATGAGAAATTTTCGAAGAGGAACTTAGGGGATCTATGGCTTCATGTTGAGGTTGACGACCTCCCATATCACACGATGGTCGAAGGCGGCCGGATTGGCTTCTCTAGCGCATCTTCATCCGATGACGAAAAACACATCGGGGAGAACCCACACAAAGAAAAAGATGATCCTAAAGGAAAGAAAAAGGTAGATGAAGCTGATCCATCTTCAAAGGCTTAGCCTTAATTCATGATTTACTTTTTACTTGTTTACCCAAACTAAAGTCCTTGGATGGCCAAGGTACTCTTTTTGTAATTGTGTCCGGTATTTGACCGGATAGGTTTTTTATTCTGTTTTGACAATTCAAAAGTCCTTGGAAGGCTAAGGCACTTTAAGTTATTTTAATGAATGTCTTTGTTTTGTGCAATTCTCATCTTCTTTCATAGTCTGTTCCAATTTTGATGGCTAGAGTTTAAACAGCCTTTAGTTATTTCATAGTGAGAGTGTTTAAATTCTCCGGCTAGAGTTTAAATAGCCCTTAGTTATTTTATAGCGAGAGTGTTTAAATTCTCCGATGACGGATATTCAAGTGGTCATCACTCTTTTATTTCAATCCGGATGGTGTGACAAGAGACAAAACTTAAAACACTTCAGAAAAGTTTTTAAGAAGGCATCAAATTTTATCCAAAAGCCCGGACACCTCACTAAAACCTCCATGTGCCACGAGGGATGAAAGAGTATGCCCCCAAATATTTACATGGATGTTTAAAAAAGTAAATATTTACATATACACTACTCCAAGTACATCCGGAGATGTTCGATATTCCAAGGGTGGGTCAGAACTCTTCCATCCTTGTCTTCCAGCCAATATGTTCCAGGTTTAAGCCTTTCAACAACTACATATGGACCTTCCCAAGTTGGAGCCAGCTTTCCGAACAGCTTTTCTTTGGTGTGTAAAAAGACTTTCCTCAACACTTTGTCCCCCGGTTGGAAATCTCTTCTCTTAACTTTAGAAGCGAATCTGCTTCTCATCAAACCCTGATAGTGTGCAACTCTAAGGTGAGCTTTAACTCGTCTTTCTTCTACCAGATCGAGCTGACCTCTGATTGCCACCTCGTTAGCGTGTTCGGAGAAGTTGTGAACACGAAACGATGGGATAGTTTCTTCTATGTGAGCTACTGCATCCATCCCATAGACCAAAGCAAAGGGTGACTCTTGTGTTGCAGCCCCAGGTGTTGTCCGGTAGGCCCACAAGACCTCTTGTAAATAACTAGGCCACTTCCCAGCAGCCCCCTCCAAATTCTTCTTCAAATCGGACAGTATAGTTCTGTTAGCCACTTCAACTTGCCCATTTTCTTGTGGGTGGAAAGGTGAAGAGAAACAATGTTGTATGCCCCTTGAGGCACAGAAACTTTCCATTTCCCTATTGTCAAACTGTGGCCCACTGTCTGTTGTTATCTTTCGTGGAACACCAAATCTGCAACAGATGTTGGATAGAATGAATTTTATAACAGCTTTTGACGTTGTTCCCGCCAGAGGGGCTGCTTCAATCCACTTCGAAAAGTAATCTATAACAACAATTATAATTTTGCGCCCTCCGGATGCCACAGGGAGAGGCCCTACTAAATCCAATCCCCATCGAGCAAAAGGAATAGGCTCACAAATTGATTCTAAAGGAATGGCTGGTACATGAATTTCATTGTTGTACCTCTGGCATGGGTCACACCTTTTTACCAACTCTTTAGCATCTTTCATGATTGATGGCCAATAATAACCGGAGAGTAAAACTCTTCTTGTCAAAGCTCTAAACCCACAATGGGCTGATCCCTCACCATCGTGCAATTCGGAGAGGACCATTTGTGATTCTTCAAGGGAAAAGAAGTCCGGACGATTATGGGATAAGCCTGGAAATAAGGCCTCATCTTTCTGGCAGCTATTACCAGGGCTAATGCTAACTTTTAGAGTTTCAAGTAACGCCTTTCTGCATCTAACAAACTTTTGTTGATGTAGTACACTGGATGGGGATGACTATCCACTTCTCTTATCAACACAGCACTGATGGCACAACTTGAGACTGCCAAATATACAAAGAGTGTCTCCCCATCAACTGGTTTAAATAAAGTTTTGGGGGAGGACAGGTGCTTCTTGATCTCATTGAAATCCTCTTCACACTGTGGGGTCCAATCGAATCCCCTAGCACCCTTCAAGGTTTGAAAGAACGGGGCGCACTTGTCCGAAGACCTTGAGATAAATCTGTTTAACGCCGCTAATCTCCCCGTTAGTCGTTGTACTTCTTTAATATTTCGAGGAGGCTCCATTTGGAATAGAGCATTAAGCTGGTCCAGATCGGGTTGTATCCCATGCTCACTTATAATATAGCCTAGAAACTTCCCGGACTACACTCCGAACACACATTTTTCTGGGTTTAATTTCAAATTTACTTTTACCAAGTTGGCAAAAGTTTCTTGGAGATCAGCCAAATGCAATTGCTAATCCACACTCTTCACCATCATGTCATCAATGTATACTTCCATATTTCTCCCAATCTGATCAGCAAAGGCTTTGTTTACTAATCTCTGATAAGTAGCCCCAGCATTTTTCAACCCAAACGGCATTACCTTATAGCAATGAAGACCCCTGTCAGTGACAAATGTGGTATGCTCTTGATCCTTCGGATCTACTTGGATCTGATTGTATCCAGAGAAGGCATCCATAAAGGACAGCAACTTGTTCCCAGAGGTGGAGTCTACTAACTGATCAATCCGGGGGACAGGATACAAATCTTTTGGGCAAGCTCTATTGAGATCTGTGAAGTCAATGCACATGCGCCACTTGCCATTCTTCTTTTTTACCAAGACCGGATTGGCAGTCCACAAAGGATATTGAGACTCCTTGATATGCCCCATCTTTGTGAGCCTGTCAACCTCTTGCACTATGACATCAGCCTTTTCCTTGGAAAAAGCCCTTCTCATTTGAACCACTGGTGCTACGTCTTTCCGGACAGATAAGTGGTGTGATATCACATCTGCTGGTACCCCAGTAACATCAGCATTGCACCAAGCAAAAACGTGCTGATGGTTCTTCAAAAACTTTAACATTTCGCTTTTCAGACCGGGCGACATTTTGGACCCTATCTTGACATTTTTCCTTCTTCTAGACAATGTGTCTCTACTTATTCGATTGGTATTAATACTCCAGGGGTCTCTCTGGGGTCATCAATTTCACCCTCACCCCCAGAAAGTCCCCCAAATTGCTATTGCTCGTTAATACGAACTGCCCCCAAAGTCCGAGGAGCCAGTGCTGTAGCATAACATTCTCTTGCAACCTTTTGGCTGCTCCGGACAACTCCCACATGTCCCTGAACAGCATATTTCAAGCACTGGTGGACTGTCGAAGCCACTGCATGCATCCTAGAGAGCCAAGACCTCCCTAGAATGGCATTATAGCAAGTGGGACAATCCACCACGATAAAAAGTATCCTGACCATTTTCTTGAAAGGGCCCTTGCCCAATAGAAATTCCTCTTCGAACTCTCCGATCACATCTGCTGAGCTGCCAGTAAAGCCCACAATTGATCTGTCCGAACTCTGAATTACAGCTAGATTTTTCATTCTCTTGTACGTAGTTAAGAAAAGGATATTGGCTGAGCTTCCAGTATCCACCAGAATTCGTCTTATGTCATTGCCCCCAATAGATGCTCCTATGACAACAGCTTCCTCATGAGGGCCAGCTATATCTCTTAAATCGTCTTCATCAAAAACAATGAAGGGGAATGGATTTGGTGACTGATAGGAAGTCATGCCTCCTTCTAGCTGGGTGGCTAAAGTATGAACGTGCCTCTTCCTTGAAGAAGCAGTAGGAGCTGTCATAGTATCCCCTCCAAAAATTGTAAGTGACTCAAAAAACTTAATAAGTCGGGAGACCGTCCTAGAACATTCCTCAATTGTACCCACTCTGTTTCGAGTTGGATCAGGATCCAAGTACTCAGATTCCACATCAAACCTCTCAATTATAACCATGGCTCCCTCCGGAGCAGCATTACTTGGACCAACCCGGTGAGTATTGTCAGGCCTGTTACCTCCTCTTCTTTTGACATAAGCCCCCAGCTTTCCCCTCTCAATCAAGTTCTGAACTTCTTGTTTCAATGCTATGCAATCGTCAGTGGTAGGGCCAATATCATTGTGATATTGGAAAAAAGAGTTATTGCGATGCTCTCTAGGAGATTGCAGTGTGGCCGGTGTCCTATAGTGCACTTCTTCCTTTGTTTTATCGTAAATGGTGGCCACACTTTCTTTCAGTTCTGCGAACCACTCCGGCTGAACCCAAGGACCTCTCTTGTTTCTGGATTGCTGACTCTGAGCAGGAGCAGCTGGCTGAGACTGAGCTTTAGCCCTACCATGCCCCTGTCCGGTCTCTTTTGCTTTGTTCCCGGATTGATTTGATTTGGAGTTGGTGCCACCGGGGTAGACCTCACCTGCCTGTGCACCCTGGTTTTCTTCGTTTCATCAACGTTAATCTGTTTTCCAACCTGATTCAGCAACCCTCCCCAAGTCATGGCCTTCTTTCTGGTCACTGAATCAACTAAATTGCCAGGGTTCAAGCCCTGTCTTAGGGATGCTATTGCCACTTGCTCGAAGCAATCAGCCAACCCATTCTTGGTGTTCACAAAACGGCTTATATATTCTTTCAAAAACTCATTTGGTTCCTGGGCACAATGGATTATTGTGTCCCCATTGCCTTTTAGTTCTTTACTCCCAACGAACTGCCTTCGAAAGGCCACCCAAAAAGTGTCGAAATTCTTGATACAACCCTGTGGTAGGCTGTTATACCATTTTAGAGCACTCCCCGTAAATGATTGGGAGAATGCTCTGCAAAGTAGCTTATCATCATCGTCAAAGTTCATCATGAAGTTTTTAAACTGTTCCAAATGGTTGTCCGGATCAGTACTGCCATCGTACTTTTCCATTTTGGTGCTGTCAACCCTCTTAGGGAGGTTGCCGGACAGAATTTTGGAAGATAATGGAGATTGCCTCCAATTTCTGCCACGACTGAACACATTATCCTCATTAGGAGTTGCAAAGATACTTGGCTCATCGTGGAAAGCGAAAGGATCCATCAGCATCCGGTCTACATGCCTCCGGCTGTGAAATGACCATTTACCAATATTCTTCTTCATCTTTCCATGTCTATCCCTTTTTCTTGAATATTTTTTAATCTGCTTTTGCTTCTTTTTAGTTTGACCCTCATCACTGCTGGAGGATAAGGATTTTTCAACTCCTTCATCGTCCGAAGAGCTATCAGAATATTCTGAGCTTGAGTCAGAACTCTCCACTGGCTTAGACCGGTAAGACTTTTTGGAGCTGGAATTAGTCTTTTTGGTGCTCACATGAGTCTTTGAAGGCTCATGCTCCCTGGGGTTATCGGTGTGATGAGCAACTGATGCTTTGGACTTTTCTTTCACGCCCATCTTAGCCTTTTCTGCCCTCAGAGCTTCTATTTCACCCTTTAGCCTATCGCGCTCTTCGATAGTGTACTCATCGTTCTCACTCACCACTTCGAGCAGAGCTGGTGATACTTCTGGATCGTCCGGATTCATTCGGACTGATTTTCTTTGTTGGTTTTGAATGCTTGATTCAGGCACCCTCTCCTCCCACTGTGGTCGCCAATTTGGTGAGGTTAATTATCGTACGAGGGTAAATTTGTAATTTGTTCGGTGTTTTGTGGTGGTATGTGGGTGTTTAATCTTTTAGAGTAGAGAGTAGAGGGAGAATTAAGCTGGCTGGTTGCAGTTAATTTTTGTTACCCACATTTAATGCGGGTGGTTGGGTATTTATACCCTTACATTTGGGCCCTTATGGGCTTTCGGGTCATGTTTAGTGAACCCAGGTCATGTTTAAAGACCCATGAGCTCTAAGTAGGAGAGCAAGTAGCTTAGTCAAGAAGTGTTTAGGTTTTTTAGTACTTTTGTCATAGTTCGAACAGTCCCATAGAGTTTTTTGTTCGAAGTGATCTGTCCGGTCCGGAGGCCTTGGACCGATCTGTCCCTGTCCGGGGAGCAGGCAGAATTCAGACTCATCAAACATGACCTTTATTCATATCTATAGAGATCAAAACCATGTTGAAAACTACATAGCTAAATGGACTCTTAAATGCAAAAATAAACTACACTACAATCAAAACCAGACTCATAGTCATCTATGAGCTATTACACTACTAGAAATCCTAGAAGTTGGATACCTTATAGTAGATGAGTGATAGCAATAATCTAGAATTATTTATCAAAGCTTAAAGGGATATAATACTTCTTAACCAACTTTTGTTTCTTTTTAGATCGGCCCTCATCACTGTTGGAGGACAAGGATTCTTCAACTCCATCTTCGCCCGAGGAGCTACTGGAAGATTCTGAATCTGAATCATAGCTCTCCGCCAGCTTGGAACGGTGAGACTTTTTAGAGCTAGGATGAGTCTTCTTCGTACTCACACTATCCGGATTGAAATAACTAAGGGCTATTTAAACTCTAGCCGGAGAACTTAAACACTCTCACTATGAAATAACTAAAGGCTATTTAAACTCTAGCCATCAAAATTGGAACAAACAATGAAAGAAGATGAGATTTGTACAAAACAGAAATATTCATTGGAATAACTTAAAGTGCATTGGCCTTCCAAGGACTTTTGAATGGTCAAAGTAGAACAAAAAACCTATCTGGTCAGATACCGGACACAATTACAAAAAGAATGCCTTGGCCTTCCAAGGACTTTAGTCTGGATAAAAAGTAAAAATAAATAAATCATAAGTTAAGGTTGACCCTTTGAAGATGGCTCACCTTCATCTACCTTCTTCTTTCCCTTGGGATCATCTTCCTCTTTGTCTGGGTTCTCTCCGGTTTTCTCTTCGTCATCGGTTGAGGATGCACTGGAGACTCCATACTGGTCGCCTTCGGTCATTGTATGATGTGGAAGGTCATCATCGTCTACATAAAGCCACAAGTCCCCTAGGTTCCTCTTCGGAAATTTCTCATGGAAGAGTAGAACCATGGCAGACCTTACCTTGGCGTACATATCCTCCTGGGAGTCGATCACCTGGTTGGCATAAGCATCGATCTTGGCTTGGATCTTGGCCTCCTGCTCCCTTAACAAAGTAGCTTTCTCGTCGGCAGCCTTGGAAACTGTATTCTCAAGAGCAATTTTATCATTGGTCAAGTTGGTGATGATTTGGTCTTTGGCCTTGGATTCTCCCTTTGAGGTGGCAAGGTCTTTCTCCAGACCGGACAGCTTCTCCCGGAGCTCTCTGATGGTGTCCTCTAAAGTGGCGACTTTTGTGGTGCTTGTCTTTTGATTTCTCTTCAACTCCTCAGTTAATTCCTTTAACATAGCAGCATTGGAAGTGGCAGTGTGAAGGTCATCGGACAGCCTCTCTTTGTCAGACTTAAGGTCTTTGATAATGTCAGTCTGATTTCGGACTTGTTTCTCCAACACTAGTACAGGCTGAACGTTGCTTAACAAAGAGTGGGCTATGGCTTCCCTTTCACTAGAAACGATAAAGGTCTTACCATTAAAAGTGACCGTGTTTGAGGTGCTCGGAGGGAGGTAAGGCCCGGCAAAGTCGTCTCTGGGAATATTGATGAAGTATTCACCAAGCTCACCAAGACCGGTGATGTCTACTCCATCAATATTGATATCTCCCCCCTCAACCTCATCGGTATGAAAGTCACCCGGTATCTCCTCGACATGCGTTGGGTCAGTAGGATCAGCTTGGAAAGAAGGCTCCGGAGCCCGGAGAGAAAGCTCGTCTCCCTTGGAAGTCTTCTTCTTCTTGGCCTCCCGGTCCGTGCTTTCGCTTCCCTGTTTACGATTTCTCTTGGAAGCCCTTGGAGGTTTTGGGGGTTTCGCTTCTTGCTTTTCAGTCTCTTGCTCCACCACTTCCAAGAGAGCAGCATCGATTTGGATCTGGGCTGGCCCCTCCGGGTCTATTGGAGCATCCTTCTCTGCATCAGCAGGATTAGCACCACCCACCTTCTTCTTACCCTTCTTCTTGCCTTTCATCTTGCTCGGGGCTTTGGCCCGGCCTGGCAAAAAGAGTGTCCCGTACAGTTCATGGGTCCTCTTAAGCACAACATCCGGAGGAGGCTGAGTAGTGAGCTCCTCCCAAGTAAAGTCTCTCCGACCTGTGGTGTTCCACAAGTGAGACCTTGCCAAATTTCCTCCGGTAAATGCGGCATGAAACCGGTTCCCCCACCTCTCAGCAGTCCAAGCATTAATCTTGGTGCAAGTAGCCTGCCCGGCTTTCAGGTAATCACTAAATTCCTTGGGCAGTTCTGCTGAGGCAAAAGTAAGACCAATTAGTATAAACTAACTCTAAAAAAAAGGAAAGAGACAAAAATATAAGGCAAGAGACTTACGGTCACTCCTCCACCTGCTTCTGAGGAGGCTTGGGTTCACTCCGAATTTGATCTTCTTTCCGTTCTCCCAAGCACCACTAACAAACAGGAACTGGGTCATCTAATTCCTCTCCGCCTCTAACAAATCATCCACAACCTTGAAATCATCCCCCATGTTGAAATGGTAAAAGGGGATATGGTGGTTTCTACAAAGACTCGCCACAGCAGCAAACTCCTCCATTGGCAGAGGGATCCCGGAGAGTCTTGATGCCATGATGCAGGACATGAGGGTATACCAGGCGTTGGGGCTCAGTTGGCTCGGACAGAGTTTTATCAGATGAAAGTATCTGACAATCTCTGGGTCTAATGGGAATCTGAGCCCCCAGTTGAATAGCTCCGTGAACATGACAATTTCGCTTAACTTGCAGTCCATGGGAGTCTCTAGGTGTACGGGAATCCTAATCTTCACATTCTCCGGTATTCCCCACTTCGTACGCATCCTGTCCAGCTCAGCTGTGTGGATGAATGCGTAGTTGATTTTTTGCAAGGAGAGGAGGTAATTAACGCTGACCTTGTGAAAACAAGGCCCCACTCTTCCTTCGAGGCTCTCCGGCAGATCCGGATGCCTCAAATACAATTTCTCTTTGCCTTTGTCCTTCTTGGCAACTATTGCACTACTAGTCTGACCGGAGGGCTCAGACTCAAATGGAGCCTCTTCAACAGAGTCCTCCATTACTTCCTCCATAATTGTTGAAGGGTTTTCAGCAGCAGTAGTGGGGGGAGGGTTCAAATTTGACTCAGCCTTGTCTCCGGACTGCTGGGCCTCGGTGTTCTTTTGGCTTCTGGCCTCCGGTAGAGTTTCCGGAGCATGTGCTTCTCTTTGAAGACTTGGACTGGTGCCCTCCGGACCGGACAGTCTATCCTTGGGGGCTCCAATTGGCACTTCTGACCCAATGCTGCTATCTTTAGCACCCGACTTTGAAGGATTACTTTTAGACCCTTGGCCTTTAACTAACCGGCCTTTCCTCCTATCGACTAGCTTCTGAGGGGAGTGCTCCGTATCCGACCCCATTGCTATAAAGGGTGAGGGTTTTTTTAGGCTAGTAACTGTTACTCCTGGCTCGACAGCAGGTTCCGATTCCTGAACTGAGGAACCAGAGATAATGGGGGAGAGGTTAGTTTGAAATAGTTTTCTAGGCTTGGTGCCTTTAGAAGAAGAAGAGCCTTGATCTGACTCTGTGGTAGAAGTTATTGGTCTATCAACAGGCGAAGTGGGTAACCCTGCCACAATTCGTCTTTCCCTTTCGACTTTCTGTGCTTTCTCTAATTCAGAAAGGTTGAGCCACCCGCCTTTGATCAGAGCGTTCCTCGCTGTAAATATAAACTATTGAGAAAGTTTTTGCTTTAGAGAGAGAAAGCTTTGAGAAATTTTGCAGAGTAAATGTGAAAGAGATAGTAAAACAGTAGAAAGTGAGTTTGAATTTATAGTAAATCTGAAAAAGGAAGTTGATTTCTAGGAGAATTCGAAAAGATTGGTAATGATTAAAGACGGCGCTGATGTCACCACCTTTAATTAAGAGGTTGCTTTTCGAAGAAGGTGGGTTCGAAATTCAAGGTGAAAAAACGGCTGAAGCAACCAATCAGAGAGCGACACGTGTCCCACGAACTCTGGCAAAAACCGTTTTGAATTCGTGAAGCTTTATCAGTCCGAATAAACCCATAGCCTAAATTAACAGACCTGTCCGGATTAAAACTACCCCTGATGTCAAACTATTTTTTAGGTTTTTTACAAAAATATTTGAACAAAAACCTAAAAAAGGGGCTCCTGATGAGTCCGAATTCTGCATGCTCCCCGGGCAGGGACAGATGGGTCCAAGGCCTCCGGACCGGACAGATCACTTTGAACACTTAGCCCATAGGACTGTTCGAACTATGATAAAAATACTAAAAAACCTAAACACTTCTTGACTAAGCTACTTGCTCTCCTACTTAGAGCTCATGGGTCTTTGAACATGACCTGGGTCCATTAAACATGACCTGAAAGCCCATAAGGGCCCAAACATAAGGGTATAAATACCCAACCACCTGCATTAAGTGTGGGTAATGAGAATTAACTGCAACCAGCCAGCTTAATTATATCTCTACTCTCTACTCCAAATATTAAGTACCTCCACACTACTATAAAATACCAAACAAATTACAAGCCTACCCTCAGGCGATAATTATCCACACCATCTTCGATGATGCTCAACTTTTAGGTTCTAGTAGACTTTTGTAACACCTAAGTCATACTGAACATCTATTGGATAGAGATTTAGAAATTTTAGCTCTTTAAGCATCTGTCTAACTCACCTTCGGTCCGTAAGGCCTGGTTGAACTACTCGAATCACATTTCTCTAGCTATAATACTTAATTACAGCCTTCAGACCTAATTCTAATTTCAGAACTTAGTTATAGCTTCAACCATTAGTTCTAGATTTCGGGACTTAGTCCAAGCTTTAACATCCTGCTTCAACTCTAAGTTACAGGTCTACGATACCAAGTTACGGCTTCCACGCCAATTTACATCTTCCATACTAAGTTAGATCCTTCGGAATTGATTCAAGCCTTCAACAATTATCTTAATATAGTCATTTTAAGCTTATACTTAACAGGTGAAATAAATCAAAATCGTGCGTAAGTAAACAAAATATTAAAATTTATATTACCTCAAATCATAAATTCACATGTGAATTAGCAAGGTCCAAATGAGTGGGAACTGCCCTGTGAGGTGGATGGGAAGCGCCATCCGACTGGATACTGTAGAAAATTTGTTCAGAATCTCAGGAATCTAACAAAAAAATGTGGGATGAAGTGGAAGCTTCAACTGAAAATATATGTAAAACTGATAAACTATTTGGATCCACAGTTGTGCTACCATCCAGAATTTATAGACATCAATAGAAGCACAACACCGACCATCTAAGAAGAATTATCAATAATAGTATGGAAAAGATCTGCTAATGCTAGTGAAGTCATATAAACCCGAGAGAAGACAACAACACATTCTTCTATATTGACCTGACGGTTAACAACTTTTGTGTCTTGAGATTTATCCAGTTTTATATGCTCGCCTCTTGCATGTTCAATCTTTTTAGAAGCCTCTGTAATGGTTCCGTTATAAATTTCTTTCAAAGCTTCATTAACAATCATGTGATCAGTTAAAATATTACACCCACAAATGAGGAAGTAACAACTTGAGAAGTACGCTTTTATTTGCTCAAAAGAGAACACAAAAGCACATCAAGGTCTCTACTGATGAATAATCTATTTTGAGTAAGGATTTTTTTTTTCAAATATCAAATAATGGATTTAAAAAACCCTAATAAAGGATTCCAAATCCTCATCAGGAGCAGAAAATCTCTCTGTTATAGTTTTGTCATATATAACAATCGTGTCGGTCATAAACGGAAACATCAGTCTCATGTTTAAAGCATCACAATCAATAAGACCATCTCATAAATACTATAAATTTAGTGAAACCACGATTGAGAAGAAGAGATGGAGGAATAGAATCTTTGACAACACTAGCATCCACCAAGAGATCTGACACATATCCCGATAGAAGCAGAAAAGGAGATATAGAAGACAGAGATGTATCCTATGATTTGAAATGTTTGGTTAATATTACCTTAAGCCTGATAAGGAAAGATATTCTTCAAGGACCTAAATGCAAATTAATAAGGGCTAAATTGATAAGTTCTGTAAAGATAGAGTTAAATTAGGTTTGTGAACATATATAGGGGCTGAATTACAAATATTCCTTTATGTAACCGTTTTTCTAACTAACTCACTCAGTCTATTTAAAGAGGCTGAAGAAGTTAGTTGGGACCTATGAAATAATCAGAAGCACAATACTCTTTCCACTACTAAAAACTCTCTCTGTGAAGATTTGTGTTCTTGATTCTCTCAACCCAACTTTAATTCATACCAAATTGGCGCTAGAAGGAGGGGACGAAGATACCTTGATCAACAGATCAAAAATCGAGTCTCGAGTTTTCGTTTTCTAAAGTTTTTCGTTCGAGTTTTTCTGAAGTATTTTTGTTTAGTTCTTCGCTGATTGAAGATGGATCCAGCCGAAGGTGACAATCCATCCGTTCGAAAGGCTATGGAAACATTGAAATCCGATCTGCAAGAGGCAGGTAAATCGATTCCAACTCAATCAAACCAATTTGATTTCGAAGGAAAAATAAATGAGATGATAAGGAAGGTGGCAGAGCTTGATGAATTGGTGAAAAAGAAGGAAAGTAATGATAGCACTAGGCTTAGGTCTAAAATAGCAAGAGGCAATCAAGATAATCAGTCGGATCAGTCGATGGACGATGGCGACGTTCAGTATGAACAGCGTAAAGCACGTTTTGAGCGAAAAAAGGAGTACAGTGGGATAAAAAGGAAAGGAAAATTGCAGAAGCGACAGTATGTGAGCTCTAGTGATGAAGAGGATTCCGAAAATTCGGAGTCAGATGAAACACCGAGGTATGAATATTCTCGAGGCCATTCAAGAGGAGCAGAGCGTGAACTCCGGGCAGCTAAGGTGTATAAGGAAGGGAGGAAAAAGAAAGATAGGCGAGTATATTCACCTCGGAAATATTCGCCTCGGAAATATTCGCCTCGAAAGTATGAAGGTGAGTCAAGTTTATATGCTACTGTGGGGATGAGATACGAAGACCAATATGTTCAAGGAGTCGACTGGAGGGACTCACCATTGATCAGGGAGATCAGATCTGTGCCGCTTCCGAGGCGGTTTGATATTTCCAAAGTTGATAAGTTTGATGGGACTCAATATCCTGATGACCATATAGAACAATTTAAAAACTATATGACTAATTTCGAAGACGACGATAAATTGGTGTGTAGAGCATTATCTCAGACATTTAAGGGAACTGCGCTGAAATGGTTCAACAAGATTCCTAAGGAGTCAATTGCAAATTTTAGAGGCTTCTATACAGCTTTCCGAAGACAATTTGTGGGAAGCAAAGAAATGCGAGCTAATGGAGATACAATAATACAATGCAAGCAGGCTGTGGGAGAGAAGCTGAAGGATTATACTAAGAGATTTGTATCAACCAAAGCTGAACTAGATGATTGTGAAGAAAGTGTGGCTATGGCGGCGTTTAGACAAGGACTGTTGCCAGGAGATTTAGCCGATGAGACTACGAGGCGTAAGGCGTTAACATTTGGAGCTCTCATGGCTCAGGTTGAGGATCAGATTAAGGTCGAAGAATCGACGCGGGTTCGAGGAGGAGGCAGTACTATTCAGAAAGTGAATGGTCAAGCTAACACTTCGAATAACAACTCATTGCGCCCGAGGAATAATCAAAATGTTTCTAACAGAGGAGCTTCGAACTCGTATCAAGGGGGATTTAATCAACACAATTCTAATAATCAGCAACAGTTTAGATCCAGATCGAATGTGTGGGTAAGACCAGACTATTATGCGGATTTAACTGAAAGTGTGGCTTCGATATATGAGAAAACCAGGGGAACAGTAAATTTCAGAAAGCCACCAGCGATTAATAGGCCAAGAGAGTAGCAAAATAACAAGTTCTGCAGGTATCATGAAGATGTTGGGCATGATACAAACGATTGTATTGCCTTGAAGAAAGAGATGCAGATTCTGATAGAAAATGGAAAGTTGCTAGAATATGTCAAAAAGAATGCTAAAGCTGCAGCTCCGAAAATTGGTAATCCTAATTCTAAGCAGGAAACTGCACTAATGATGTTAGATGCTGCAGGTGATGAGTTTGATGTGGCTTCGGAATATGTCGACCCAGACCCTAGTCGATTATTGTTAATGTCAATAGATGAGCCGAAGCGTCAGGGACGTGTTCGAGATTTGTGTGCCTTCTTTGAATCACTAACAATATTTGGGGGAGATTCAATGACTAACAACACTAATAATTTGAGGAAGAGACATATAGTGAATTTAACGCGTCAAATTGAGGGAGGAGCAACTGCACACCTAAGCAACAAGAAGGATGTGCCATTTATAATTTTCGATGGGGATGATTTGAGGGGGATTACTGGGCCACATGAAGATGCAGTGGTTATAGGAGCAGAAGTGTGCGGGGTGGAGATTCGACGAGTGTTGATTGATACCGGGAGCTCCGCTAATGTGCTTTTCAAGTCAACATATGATAGATTAACCACTCCGCCTCGAATAGAAAGGTCAGAGAGAACTATCATTGGGTTTACTGGCGCAACAGCAAATGTGATAGGGGAGTTCGAGGGTGAGATTTCTTTGGGAAAGGGGCCTTTCAAAAAGAAAGTACAAGTACTTTTTGTGGTGGTGGATTGTCCATCGAGCTACAACGCTATTTTTGGAAGGTCGTGGCTGGCTAAAATGTATGTTGTAGTCTCTACGGTTCATCAATGTTTGAAGTATGTGATCGAGGATCGAGTCGGCATAGTTCGAAGTGATCAAAAGGTGGCAAGAGAGTGTTACGCTGCTGCGTTTCGACTACGTGGTAAAGGTACTGATGATCCGATGGAGAATTAGCAGTTTGGGGGGTTGTCTTCTGAGGGTGCAGATGAGGGAATTGATGATCCGAGGTCAACCCCGAGTTCTGTGGTGGTAAATGAAGAAATAGAAGAGTTTGTTTTCAATAATGGCAGGGTACTTCGAATCGGGACTCTGTTGTCTTTATCAATGCGAGAAAAATTGTTGAATTTTTTGTCTGATAATTTGGATGTATTCGCTTGGAGGTCCGAAGACGTAGTGGGGGTCCCAAGTGATATCATATGTCATAGCTTGGCGGTGGATCCGAAGATCAAACCGATAATTCAAAAAAGAAGAGCTTTTTCGTTGGAAAAATCCGAGGCCATAGTTGCTGAGGTAGATCGACTGTATAAGATGGGGCATATCAGGGAGTCCAATTATCCGAGGTGGACGGCTAATCCTGTGGTGGTGAAAAAGAAGAGCGGAAAATGGCGAATGTGCGTGGACTTCACATATCTAAATAGAGCATGTCCAAAGGATCCTTTTCCAGTGCCTCGAATTGACCAGTTAGTGGATTCCACTTCGGGAAATAAAATCTTGACATTTATGGATGCTTTTTCAGGGTATAATCAGATTCGAATGAATCTGGATGATGAAGAAAGCACAACTTTTATCACTGATCGAGGTTTGCACTGTTATAGAGTGATGCCGTTCGGATTAAAAAATGCTGGGTCAACATACCAAAGGCTGATGAATAAGGCGTTTGCTACACAGATAGGAAGGAATATCGAAGTATACATCGATGATATGCTTGTCAAGAGCAAAAGTGATGATGAGCACATTGATGATTTAGAAGAGACGTTTTTAAATCTCAGAGCCATACAATTGAAACTGAACCCAGAAAAATGTACATTTGGAGTTCGATCTGGTAAGTTCTTGGGGTACATGATTAGTGAAAGAGGAATCGAAGTGGACCCAGAACAGTTGAAGGCTCTGATATCAATGTCTTCACCTCGGAACATCAAAGAAGTGCAGATGTTAATAGGCAGGTTAGCAGCTTTGAACAGATTCATTTCTCGTTTTTCAGATAAGTGTTTGCCTTTTTTCCAGGTGCTGCGTCGACCAAATAATTTTGAGTGGACTTCGGATTGTGAAGAAGCTTTTGTGAAGATCAAAAATCTTTTGTCTTCTCCTGAAATATTATCGAAGCCTCGAAAGGGTGAGCAACTATTTTTGTATATAGCAGTATCGGATTATGCAGTAAGTGCAGTTCTGATCAGTGAGGATACGAGGGTTTCGAAGCCTGTCTACTATGTCAGTAAAAGTTTGGTTAATGCTGAGAAACGATATTTGAAGCTAGAAAAATTGGCACTGTGTATAGTAGTGGCAGCAAGAAAAATACGTCCTTACTTCCAGGCACATACGATTGTGGTTCGAACTTCATACCCATTGAAAAATGTGTTGCAAAAGCCAGACATTTCCGGAAGGATGACTAAGTGGACTGTAGAATTAGGATATTTCGATGTGTTATTCTCTCCTCGAACGGCTATCAAAGCACAAGCTTTAGCAGACTTCTTGGTTGAGTTTCATTCGAGTAGACCCGAAGAGGAAAAAGGTGAAGAAGAGGGCATGAATCCGATGTGGATAGTACGAACAGATGGGGGATCTAGTAACAAAGGGTCAAGTGCAGGAGTTGAATTGGTAGCACCAACAGGGGAATTTATGTTTCAAGCTATTAAATTTGGATTTCATGCTTCGAACAATAAGGCTGAATATGAAGCTGTGCTAGCAGGGTTGCGATTCGCAAAGATTTGTGGGGCAACATTTGTGCGCTTAGAAACAGATTCGCAGTTGGTAGTTAACCATGTTAAAGGGGTTTCCGAAGCTAAAAAGGAACGTTTGGTTTTGTACTTGCAAGAACTACGAGGAATAATGGCACAATTCGAAAATGTCGAAGTAGAGCATATTCGAAGAGGTAACAACACAATGGCTGATTCTTTAGCAACAATGGCTTACTTTGAAGAATATCCATGGATCCTGACACAACCATCGCCCTCGATCATATCGAATTCTGAGCAGTGTAAGTTTGTTGATGAGGTAGTAAGTGGTCCGATGTGCACTCGAGGTGATTGGAGGTTTGATTTGTTAAACTTTATTTCGAGGGGAATACTACCTCTTGATAAACACTTGCTCAAGAAAATAAAGTATAAAGCTCTTGGTTATGTAGTATTGGACGGGGTATTGTACAAAAGATCTGCGTCGAAACCTTTGCTACGATGTTTAAGTAAGCAAGAGTCTCAAAACATTCTATCTGAACTGCATGATGGAGATGGATCAGCTCATTGTGGATTCAAAGCTTTAACGCGTAGGGTATTGTTAGCAGGGTATTATTGGCCTACCATATTGCAGGATGCCAAAGTGTTAGTTCGAAGCTGTGATACTTGCCAAAGGTATGCGAATTTAATACATAAACCAGCAGTACCCCTAATGACAATCTCAGAGGCGGTTCCTTTCGATAGGTGAGTAGGACCATTACCTATGGCTTCTGGTGGAAGACAAATGATTATTGTTGCGGTTGATTATTTTTCGAAGTGGGCAAAAGCAGAACCTTTAGCTGGGACAAAAGCTAAGGATGTAATCAAGTTTATTCAAAGTAATATCTGCTACCGTTTTGGAGTTCCTCGAAAAATAACGACTGACAATGGTCCTCAGTTTAATAACAAGGAAATGGACTCTTTTTGCTCTTCGAAAGGAATACAGCAATGCTTTTCTACTCCTTTCCACCCCCAAGCAAATGGGCAGGTAGAAGTTACGAATAGATCTATTTTGGATGGTTTGAAGAAAAATTTGGCAGGAGCAGCAGGGAAATGGCCAAATTATCTTCAAGAAGTGTTGTGGGCATATCGAACAACCCCTAGAGAGGCTACAAAAGAGACTCCTTTTTCTTTGGTATATGGAATGGACGTTGTGTGCCCTGCATAATCTACATTGCCTTCCTACAGACTACTACGATATTCCGATGTGGATAACGATGAAGCTAGAAGGGTTGAGCTTGATTTGTTAGAGGAAAAAAGGGTCAAAGCGCATTTGAATGTGGTCCATTATCAGACATTAATGAGAAGCAGGTACGATGCTAAAGTTAAGAGGAGAGAATTCAAAATTGGCGATCGAGTGTTACGAAAAGTATTTCTTCATACTAGGGACAAGCACCTCGGAAAATTGGCTCTGAATTGGGAAGGTCCTTACGAAGTTAAAATGAAGGTCAAGCCAGGTTCCTACAGGTTGTCTGATCGAGAGGGGAGGATACTCAAACAACCTTGGAATATAGAGCATTTGAAATTGTACTGTGAGTAAAACCGAACTTCGAATTTTTGTAAAACAGACATACTCTTTCCTTATCTGTTGGCCCAGAAAGGTTTTAACGATGTGTCTGGTTAATATTGAATCTTTTAATAAAATTTCTTTTGGCCATTGGTTGTTTACTATGATAAGTGATTTATTATTTTGGTGACTTGGCAAAGATTGATCATCTTTGAAAGTTGACCAAGAATAATTTTCCGAAGCAATAGCTTTGAAGAAACAACCAAATTTTCGAGGTACCACGTCTTATGAGTGTATCTAATTTTCGAGGTGCCACGTCTTATGAGTGCATCTAGTTTTCGAGGTGCCACATCTTATGAGTGTATCTAATTTTCGAGGTGCCACGTCTTATGAGTGCATCTAGTTTTCGAGGTGCCACGTCTTATGAGTGCATCTAATTTTCGAGGTGCCACGTCTTATGAGTGCATCTAATTTTCGAGGTGCCATGATTTATAAATGCATCTATTTTTCGAAACGACAAGTTTAAATAAGTACACCAGAAGTTTAAAATATTTAAAAAAAAGTTGCTTGTTCGTCGAAAAAAACATGAAGCTTACAAAAAAGGGAGAAAACTACTTAACCAAATACACAAAAAACAAGCATGACACGCCTAATCTATTAGGCATCTTCTTCTTCTTCCGATGACCCTTCCGAAGCATCTTCTTCTTCTGAGGAGCTTGGTGGCACCTCGAACGCTTCCTTTGGGCGACTTTCTTCTGGAACTTGTTTCCAAAGATCCGTTAAATCCAGCCTTGGACAAGCAGCATGAACCTCTCGAAGAAGTTGAATAGCTGTATCAGTTTGAGCTTTCTTGATACCTTCAAGCATTAAAGAACCAACAGCGGCTTCGGCCTTTTTGACAGCAGCATTCTTTTCTTCCTCGAATCCTGTTCGAAGTGCGGTCAGCTGAGTTTGGAAATTTTCCAGTTTCTTCTGAGTTTCTTTAACAAGTTTCTCAGAATCGGAAGATTTTTTCTTCTCTTCGGAAATAGTAGTTGAATGTTGAGACTTTAGACTTTCAAGAGCCAGTCGATGAGCAGCCTCAAGAGCTTCGATTTCTTCTTTATGTTCCTTAAGAAGTTTTTCTTTTTCAGCCTCGAACTTTTGAAGTGCTCCGTTTTTCGAGGCCTTTTCAGATTCTGTCTCCTTTTTGCTCTTGACTAGCTCTTGTGCAAGAAGCTCCAATTGGGTTTGAGAATTGTTCACCTCTTCACATAATTTCTTGGCTGCAGCACTTAAACTTGTAAAAGGGCGAAGAATCGAAGTTACCTCATCGGATCTGTTAGGATTGGGCAAGTTCGATGAGTGATGATAAACAGGAATGATTGCATTGGATTTTGAAGTTGTGGCAGCATCGGCAGAAGTCAATGGAATGGTGTTGATAGATCGAAAATCTTCACCGGTGGCTGTAAAATCTCCGCTCGAATTTAAATCTTCGAAGTTAAGATAATTAATTTCCTGGCTATCTCCCAATGCCAATCCCCCTTGAGGATTTTCTTCCACAAAGATTTTTTCATGCACTTCGGAAGCCAATACCTCCTCGAGCATATCAGCTTCGTTCTTTTTCTGTGGAGTAATGGATTTCTTCTTTTTCTTTTTGGGAGTATTGCTTTCTTTCTTTTTCTTTTGTGTAGGTTCATCTTCTTCGGATATGGGGGGAAGTTGAGATGTAGATGCTTTTCGCTTTCTTGCAGTCTTCGAAGGGTTGGAAAGTTTAGCCTTGATTGTGTTGGGTTTTTTGAGGGTTTGATTTCCCTTCTTCTTCAGTGGCAGGTGGCTTTCACTTCGATTTCTAGTGGGAAGGTAGCATTTCCTATCTGGTGCAAGTATTCTCTGAACTGCTAGGATAGGATCTGGAGGGATCATCGGATCTTGAGGGAAGTCAGCTCCTAAGGATATACGCCAGAGATGGCTGTTGACAAAGTTGATCGGCTCAAAGGCTGAGTGAAAGCCATTTCCCCAGGACTTTTCTGCCCACTCAGCCATTTGCTGGAAGATAACCTTAGCATCTTTCCGACGACTTTTAAATCGCCTCGGAATTTCTAAGAAAAAGGGGGGATAAACAGTTAGATAAATAAAATTGATTAATTTGGCTAAGTTTTTTTTTAAAAAAAAAAGAAAGAGGTGTTACTTACTGCTATCTCTCCAAGTAAGGGTGAGTTTTGAGGGATTGGCATCGGAAATCTCTTTGCCATTTTCCCAAGCTCCTGATAAGAAGACGAAGCTTTGCTTCCAAAGTTTATCAGCTTCGAGGAGGTCGTCGATAATTTTTAAATCATCCTCTAGAGTTAGGTAATAGAACGGCAAAACTGGCCCATTAGAAACTTTGGTCACCGAGATGAAGTCTTCAATTTCGAGGGGAATGCCTCCCAGCCTCGACACCATGATAGCAGAAAATAAGGTAAAAAGCTGGTTTGGAGTAACTTGTGTTGGACACAACCCATGGATTTCGAAGTACCTCACTATCATCGGATCGAGGGGAAATCGAAGTCCCCAGTTGAAAAGCTCAGGGTAGACTACCAGCTCGTCTTTCTGACAGCTCAGAGGCGTTTCTCCTTCTACTGGTAGTCGAAGAGTCATGTTATCGGTTAATCCCCATAGTTTTTTGAGCTTCTCTTTCTCTGACTCGGGGTAGTAAGTATAGGATACATTCTTTAGGGCAAGAATGTACCGAGGAGAAAGTGATTTAAGATTTTCCTGAACCAAGGCAGCAACATCCTCGGGGAGTGTAATGAGAGGTTTTTTTCCTCGAATCTTCTTCGGAGGGACCACGCCGTCAGCCTCGGATTCCTCTTCGGCATCAGATTCAGTAGCTTCAGAATCATTTTCTTTGTTGTTGTCCTCGTCGGTGGCTTTATTAGAATGACTTCGGATTTGAGTCTCATGTTGAGTCACAAGAATTGGTTGACTACTCTCTGGTGTAACGTCAACCACTTCTTTTGGGGGAGGAGAAGAGGTCTCTGCATCATCACCCATTGCTAGAAAGGTCGATTTTTTGCGTGGTTTAACTTTAACAGCTTCGGTTTGAAGGGTAAGTGATTTGGGTAGAAATTCTCTAGTTGCTTCGAATTGTGGGATAGGCGATTTGAGTTGTGGATTTTTATCAGTTGATGGTTTATCAGAAGTGGCACCCTTAGATTTTCGATGAGGTCTTAATGGTGGAGAAGTAGGTTGATTTCGAAGAGGAAAAGGTTCTTGGCTAGATTCTGGGTTTGAAGCTAAGGGTGAAGACGAAGTAGCAAGATTGGGATCGAAGTTACCGTATTTAAAGGTGGTAAGGGAAGAATGAGGACCGTTGTAGATTAACCCAGCAGCTTTGTATTCTTTAGCTCTTTGAGAAATACAAAGATAATCGTAAGCCCCAAATACTTGATTGCTAGAATGAGGGAAGAGAGGTTTCTTTGCTTTTACTGGTTTTCTGGGTTTGGATTTTTTGTATTTGGGATATCTTCTCATACAATAGGTATTGATCTAAGAAGTCGCTTTAGTGGATGGACAGGATGAAGATGATTTGAAGGTTTATGAAGAACAGGATGAAGATGGCTTGAAGGTAGATAAAGAACAGGATGAAGATGGTTTAGAAGTGATTTCTCTAAAAAGTTATCAATGAAGGAAGAGCTGGGTATTTATAGTTAAAAGGAAAGACGTTGAGAACTTGAAGAGGAAAAGTCAGTGAGTTGATATCATTGGGTGGAATACAAAACGAAAAAGAGAATGTGTTATGTCACAGACCTATCAAGTAGGGTCTAGTCAATCTTTCAAGTAGGGGTCAAATAATTCGAAGCACAAGTAAAGTTTCATCTCTGGCCAACAAATTCGAAGTGGAGGCAAGATTGTGTTCTAAGTCATCAGATTCGAAGTCAGAAGATTCGAAGTGAATAGAGAAGCCTGTTAGCGCTTGTTCTTAGATTCGATGTAAAGTTGCGAGTTATTATGCCTAATTGTAATGAAAAGGCTAGATTCACTTGGGGAAATTCTCGAAGAGTGAATAGTTCTTATAAATTGTCTATATAAGAACTAGGGGGGCTACTGATAAGGAAAGATATTCTTCAGGGACCTAAATGCAAATTGATAATGGCTAAATTGATAAGTTCTGTAAAGATAGAGTTAAATTAGGTTTGTGAACAGATATAGGGGCTGAATTACAAATATTCCTTTATGTAACCGTTTTTCTAACTAACTCACTCAGTCTATTTAAAGAGGCTGAAGAAGTTAGTTGGGACCTATGAAATAATCAGAAGCACAATACTCTTTCCACTACTAAAAACTCTCTCTGTGAAGATTTGTGTTCTTGATTCTCTCAATCCAACTTTAATTCATACCAAAGCCGTTAAAGGATTTTTTATTTTAAGAGATGTTCCTTCCTTCTCGTCTTTAGTCTCGTCTAGTTCGGAATTAGTAGAAATAAGACTTACATTGTCCAAAATAATTGTTTTAGAAAAAAAAGGTGTCCTGCCATAATAACTGGAAGACCCAACTGATATATTTTACAGACTGCGTTCTTTCACATCACTATAGAGTTTTATTTGAGAAGAAAACTTCCCTAATTAATGCTCTTCATTCGACTTCTCCCCTATAGTTTTTTATTTAGAAGATTTTTTAACTAGATTCTCTTAGGGGAAAAATTATAGAAAAATTTCCTCTGACACTTGACCACATTTTGTTGAGAAAAAAATATTTAGGCATCATAATGGAGGAACATTAGCAATAAAATTACTTAGATTTTCCTACCATTATATAACATATCTCTCACGAGTATGCGCTAACCTTTGGTCATTAAAGGGTGCCTCCACAACAGGATCTGGAAAAGAAGAACCAAACGAATAAATTTAAATAAATAAAATATTAACATAAACTAAGTTGAGAAAATAAGAACTCGTACTTGGAATGATAAGTTCGATTAATCGAACCTCTAGCTCTCTTGACCTTAGCCCAATTACCAATGGCAAACACAAAACTGTTATTCTAATCTTTGATAAAATTAGGAAGGTGAGTGATAATCTTTACAAATATCATCACTGCAGAACAAAGATAAGGTCTGGTCTTTCGGCTTGTAAATTTGAAAGCAGTCAAGAACTTGTTCACAAAAAAATGTGTGAAATAACATCTTGATAAAATTATAGTTGAAAGTAGTAAAACCCAACAATATGAAACAATTGACTTAGAAAATTACGGCTAGTGTGGAAAACCTGACAATATCAACATCCAAAGGAAAACAAAGTCTACGATATAAAAACATAGTTGAAAAAAACAACTTCAACATCACGCCCAACAAAGGGAATTTCCCCAACTTTTGTGAAGTGAAGTGGACGTTATGAGGGATTTCATAATCGATAATGTTTTGGAAAAATCTTATTTTTTGTCAAAACTTGATACAAACACTCTATGAAATTCAATTTCTAAGCTTTGACCAAACCTTTATTTTCTAGTTTGGCCTCAAATTGGTGACCATTTAAATTTCCACCACCACAACTATCTTCCATTTTCGTTGAACTCACACCTCCAACGTTGGGAGGAATAACAGGAAGAGCGGTATGCAAAGAAGTATTGATTCCTAAATATTTACCTTTATTAATAACGAGTAGCCTTTTCTTTTTCTGAACTGGTGGAGGTGTAGACTGAGAAATTTTAGAATTTTTTCTCTCTTGATCAGAATAATGAGTTTGAGTATTTTGACTATTGGGGTTTCTATTATTTTTTCGTTCTTTAACATTTTTATATAATATAAAAGGTTTGTTATAACAGAGATAAAAAAACTAACATAAAATAAGGAAGATAAATAACTCAAAAGAAATTGAAAAAAAAATGAGAAGAAATAGAAAAACAAAAAAATGGTAGAATACAAAATCGAAAAGAAAAACAAATTCATGAAATAAAAAAGATGAGTTAAATAAGGAAAGAATAAGTATTTATAAACAAATTTATAAATTAATCAAAACAAGAATAAAGGGTTATGACTAAAAAAGGTGAAGCGGGTGCACGTGCATGCTTAAATAACTTTCTTACATGTGTCAACCTCGGTCACCAATTTTACAAATTTACTTAAACAAATTACAAAACACATTTTCAACTCTAGTTGACTAAACAAAGAAATAAATTTACATCGTTATCCTTTTAGCCTGTACCATCGGTCATCAACAATTATTAAGGGGTACATTAATGATTTTTATCCAAAAAATTAAAATTAAAAGAATAAATTAATTCATTCAACACAAAATTAATAAAAATAAAATATGAGTTATATTATTTCCCTCATCATTTATCAAAAGGGGTTACTGGTATACCCTTTTAGTAAGCTCGGCCTAAGCTATATGTACCCACTAAGAAAATATGAAGCAAAAGCAACCCTATAAAACATATGACGGTCATTATCTCATTCTTCACCAAAGACTGGAGCTACTTAACAACTATCAGTGAAAAATTGAAGCAATACAAATACATAGCAACCTCAAATTTGAAGACTAAGCTTCATCCTAACAGACGAGATCAAACGCAATGTGTAGCAGACATTAAAGCATGTCTCAACAAATATAATAGACGTCGTGGGAAAGATAATAGGTGTTTCGAAAAAGATAAATAGTGATTCAGTCAATAATAGAACAACTTTGGACATAATTGATTTCGTCAATAACAAAAAACAACATTCGACATAATTGATTTAATCTTTCGTTGTAACTCGTGTAAGAAATTTAGGTCTAGTGACAATGGTATAATTAGTCTGATCCGAATATATTAGTCTATCAGCAATTCAAGTATTCAAATATCCAAAAGACTCAGTCAAATATACAATTCACTAAAAAAAATTAGTTAACGAAAGTAAAAAATTATCCCCTAATATGTGAAAGATATTTATTGTAAAACTACCTTATAAATAAATAGCCAACAAATATCAATAAAACATATTATTATTATTATTATTATTATTATTATTATTATTATTATTATTATTATTATTATTATTTCAATACACTTTTATTTGCTCCAAATTTATTTTGGATTTGGGTTACATAAAGTAACTTGATAATATCGAATCATACATAAAACCAAACACTTCTATTTTGCTCCAAATACTTTTATTTGTTATAATCTAGTTTTATCCGAAATCTTATTCTTATTTAGTAATTTTGACTTATTTTAATAATAGTAAATCTTAATAATTTTCTTCGTGGCCACCTGCCTCGGTAGGCTGAGTTTGGTGAAGCAAAAGAAACGTGTCAATCATCATCTATATACAAATTGGTCTCTTCCTCAACCTACCAACTTTATTTGTTTAAAAGACAACTTAGCTGTCTTCCTTTTCTTGTCCCCTAAAGTATATTTTACCCAATTGTTTTAGCTTCTCCTTTGCAAAAATTGCCAAGCAAAAAATGGAATCTGTTGCTGAAAAGAAGGCTTTGATACTATGCGGCGATTACATGGAAGACTATGAAGTAATGGTGCCCTTCTATGTTCTACAAGCCTTTGGAGTGCAAATCGACACTATTTCTCCTGGCAAACGCTCTGGCGAAAGATGCATAACAGCCATTCACGAGTTTCTCGGATTAGAGGTAGGTAGCTAACCCAATTTTCATATCTTAAGTCATACACTACAATTCCATTAATACGAGTATACAATCGGATGTTTTGCAGCTATACACAGAACTTGTTGGACATTCTTTCACTCTCAACGCCAACTTTGAGGAAGTAGACCTCCAATCATACGACTTACTCATCGTCCCAGGAGGCCGATTTACCGATCTATTGAGTGCGGACGATAAATGCGTAAACATAGTCAAAAAGTTTGCAGAATCAAACAAACTCATCTTCACTAGCTGCCACAGCCAGATCATGTTGGTTGCAGCCGAGCTTCTTAAGGGGAAGAATTGCACGGCATTTGTCAGCATGAAACCGGTGGTAGAGCTTGCTGGAGGCATATGGTGGGAGCAAGAAGGTGTCACAAATCTTATGGAGATAAATCAATGTACAAAAGATGGTAATTCCATTACTACTATTGGTTGGCCAACGCTTGCTCACTCTCTTAAGGTTCTACTTCACTCATTGGGAGCTCAAATTTCGTCGAGTCCCGAGAAAGTTTCGGTCCTTTTCCTTTGTGGGGTAAGGATATGAATATGATTATTCATCTATATTTCTTTCATCATAATGCTGTAAAATGTTGTTTGGTTTTATACAGGATTTTGTAGAGGACTATGAGATATACGTGCCATTTAAAGCACTAGAAGCGTTGGGATGCAAGGTTGATGCTGTGACCCCAAACAAGAAGAAAGGAGATTTTTGTGTGACTGCTGTTTACGATGATGAAGGCCGTCAGGTCCGGAGCGAGAGACGTGGGCATAACTTCTACATAACAGCCAATTGGGATGACATTCGAGTTGATGATTACGACTGCGTGGTCATACCAGGAGGGAGGTCGCCTGAATTGCTTATAATGAATGGGAAAGCCATAGGTATGGTAAAAAGTTTTGCGGAGAAGGACAAAGTGATTGGTGCTGTCGGACAAGGGAAATGGCTTCTGGCTGCTGCCGGGCTTCTTAAGGTAATAATACTAATTAGTAATAGTAGTTCGTATTAAGGTAGTAATAAATAAATGAGACATCGGGTGTGATTTTGAAGGGGAAGAGATGCGCGAGCGGCAGTGGAATGAAGGTGATTGTAAAGGTGGGTGGCGGAGAACCAGATGAGAAGGCAGGGTGCATAACGGACGGTAAACTGGTGACTGCAGCAGAATGGTCTCACCTCCCTGCATTTGTTTCCCAACTCTCCAAACTTGTTAACTTCTCTATTGCTTTCTGATTTATAATGTTTCCGACTTTCATCTCATTCTGTCTTGTCTTATTATAATACAATAAAATTTCACAGTGAAAAAGTATTGTATCAGATTCCAGCAATCATTGATAAACAAAAATTTCAGGCTGAATTGTGAATCCGAAGTACAAAAGTTGACATAAACTGTAACCTTCAAACCACTTCATAATCCCATAAACCGAGCCAAGATACGAGTCAACATTATATTAAGTTGATTTACTTCAAAGACTAGTACTTAATACTTTAAAGCGGCGAGCTCATCTAGGCTACTCTACCGCGATAGACAAACGTCAATAGATCATGGAGCTCGAACCAACCAGATAAACCAACCTCACAACATGAAGTCCTCAACAAGGGCCGAGGTACTTTTAAAGCAAAAGATCTCGACCATCATAGTGTCTCAGCATGTGGACTGCCCAAGTCGATGAAGTTGGTTTGGCTCGACCAAGGAGGACATCATTGATCAAGTTAGCTTTGCTCTGTCAAAGGCGACCATTTACACTCCTGGTGTCTCAGCGGATTCAATGGTCTAATGGATTGAGACATATTGGGCTTGCCAAAGTCACTTCTTACATTTTGTCCGGCATAAAAATAATAAAGTTCAACTTTGACAAAAGACAACCTTTACCGTCAGAGCTCAACTTAAAATCACGTGAGATTGAGATCATCTTTGTTATATCTTTCGTCTGATATTTTTTATCATACTTTGGAGAAGCAAAGTTGTTTTTAAGCTTCAAAAGCTAGTCACACCCGGTGGTGGATCCAAGACTAAAATCTAGGTATGTTAGAAAAATACTGTAGAAAAAATCAATAAAAGATAAATATCTGAGTATCGCATTATAAATCATGTAAATATTTCAGTTATAACTCAAAATGAAAATATAGTCTAGTCCAAGGTTAAATATGTTTTTCTCTTACTATGCTTTGAAAGCGTTTGATAATATGTTAATCAACAAGTGTAGAAAACACTTTTCTCTCCACAAATGTCATTAAACAATCATTAAGTCATGGATTGGTCATTCTATTTCTCAACTCATTCTTCACATATTTCATACCATAAAATACTCGTTCAACACTTGCGGTAGCAACCGGTAATGACAAAGCTAGCTTCAAAAATGTGTACACAAATCCAAATATCTTGTGCTTTTTTGTACTAAAAAGACTCTTATATAGATCTGAGATACTCTTCAAATTGGAAAGGTTATCATCCATCTTGACGTATGCAATATAAGTCTCAAGTTGGCTAGACAATTCTTTATCACTAATATCCGCAAAGTCATTTGGATAGAATCTTGCCCACCTCACAAGTGACTTTGTGTCAAAGTCTTGAGATGAAGAACACAGATTCAAACATGCCACACAATTCAACAACTCAACATTTCCCGTTCTAAATCGATCACCCAACTCTTTCATTACGAAGTTTGTGACATGTAAAAAACAATTATTCTTCAAATAATATAGAGTTGTCAAAATCGGAGCAAGTCTTTTGGATTTATTATCTTTTACATACCTTAAATCCATGTCGGGCACATATATATCAAGATTACCACAAGAATCCACAACTTTTTCATAAAAGGTTTCTCATCCATGATCTCTCATTTGTTGAAGTTTTATTTTACTTACTTGGACAAGTTGTATCGCGGTCACAATATCTTGATCCCCCTTTTGTAATAATTGAGACAAATTATTGGTCAACAAAAAAACCTCAACTATTAAGTACAACATAAAAACAAAACTAAGAGTTCGCATGACGATTAACAAACTCTTTGGTTCACATTTTGAATATACCTCACTTCTTAAATCTTCAAGCACTTCAATAATTTGAGTAAAAAATCAACCAACCTACTAAGAGTCCGAAAGTGAGATCCACACCTTGTAGCACTCGCTCTCGCAATAGATAACTTTTGGTTCAAATCGGTACCCATTTTTACAAACTCATTCTCAATTAGATTTGCAAAATGAGCAACTTGTTTTTTTCGAAGCAAAGACTGACGCTTGTTAGAAAGTCTTAAAAAGTTCACAATACCTGACACATCAATAAAAAAACATATCAACATCTTCATGCTTCTGAGCGATTGAAATAAAAGCCGATTGAAGTTGGTGAGCAAAACAATGCACATAATATTCTTGCGGATTTTCCTTTTGAATCAAAGTCTTTAAACCACCAAATTGACCTTTCATATAAATTCCGCCATCATATCTTTGTCCTCGAATATTCAAATCTAGAAAGCAAAGTTTTAAGAGCATCTTTAAGCGTCATTGCACTAGTATCCTCAACATGATTATGCCAATAAAACTTTCAACAACAAATCTTCTATTATCAACAAACCGTACAACTACAACCATTTGTTCTTTATTGGAGCAATCACCGGATTCATCTACAAGAACACAAAATATATCTTCTTCAATTTCTCAAAAACCATTTGTTCTTTACGAGAGCAATCACCGGATTCATCTACAAGAACACAAAATATATCATCTCCAATTTCTCCAATAATATTTTAATTGTTTTAACTGCACATGCATTTGCAAGTTCTTTTTGAATAATAAGACTAGTTATTTTACTATTTCCTTCACATTCTCATTATTTATTCCCATAAGTTCAATCCATTCTAGAAAGTGGCCATTAAAATAGAATCTTCTCCTTCATTATGTCTCGTAAACGCAATTACACCTTGAACAAGATACTTAACTGTTAACTACTTCAAGTGATGTTTATACACGAACAAAATAATCAACTTATTCTTTTGTACTATGCTTTAAAAATGAAGATTTCATAATTTGATTTTTTTTCATAAGATCCTAACAAGCTTTGATACATTTTTTGTAATGACTATTGACGGTTTCACCAATATTTTAGCCAACTTTCTCTTTATATTCCAAAAGCGAAAACATTTCTCCACAACCGTAAATGGTTTATTACTAGTACCATTGTAGCACAAATAACAAAGCAAACAATACACCGTGTCTTTTTCTATACTATTTTCCAATTAGTTATTGTATTTATACCAACTATTATTAAAAGAATGATTATATCCCCCGATATCTCTAAGAGGATATCTATCATGTTGGATCTTGTCGGTCCATTTACAATATATGCTCTTCTTATCTCATCTTGGTCCATTTACAATATATGCTCTTCTTATCTAACCCGAATAACCGCATTTTTGAATACCTTACTTGAAGATGCTGAATCAATTGGAGAAGGAATAGAAGAAGGTTCTCAAAATGGTAGTTCAACTTAAGAAGGAATTGGAGAGACTTCAATTGTAGATTCATTTTTTATACTAGAAACATTAGAGTATGAAAATCCGGAAGCACCCGTAAAGTACTTGAAAACATATTGTTAGGAAAAAAAGAGTACCAAATAGTTAATAACCACGATTTATGGTCCATAAATTATAAATAAATCAATATAAAATATAAAATATTACAAATTCATTAACAAAAATATGCTAAAGAATCATAAACTTTGAAATACATCATAACAACATATGCTAGAGAATCTGCACAATAATTTGCTTAATTACATTTAAGAAAGTAATTTTCTTTAAAAAAATCCGTACAATAAAAAATTTAAATACAAAATATTACAATTACATCAATACAAAAATTTAAATACAAAATATTGTTATCATCCAATAAAGAATTTAATACCAAAGATACTTTGAACAAAGTAAGATACAAAGGTAACAAGTCAAACCTTTTCAAGAGAATATAAAACAACACTACCTCTTAAAAGTCTTCTTTTCTTCTCTGGAGGCTTTTAAACAGCTGGATTCCAATGGATACAATTTTACAGAAAAATAATTTTCCTATAGCCTCTAAATGTGAATTCTTTGAAGGTATGGAATCAATAAACCATCTATTTGTGCAATGCACCATATTATGGGAAGTTTGGAAATAATTTGTTGGATTGTTTGATATCCTAATAGAAAGATACATGAATCTAGCTTATCTAAATCGCAGCTGGTTTTGGTCAATTAAAAAAAAGGTACATATAAGAACAAGTATCCCTTTTATAATCTACTAGGTCATATGGATATTAGAAATAAAGTTAAACACCAAGAGTAAAGCTATATAGTTAACTCTATATTGAACCATATTAAGTATATCATTTCAAGTTTAAATTGTGTAAACCTTCTAAAATGATCACACTAGATCAAGGATATAAAGGTTATTTCTGAACTAGGTTGTTTCCAACACTTAAACAAGCCAAGAGAGAGCATTTCTCTTAAATGAAAACTACTATGGGGTAACAGGTTCAAACTTAATACCGATGGATTATGTAGTTTATTTAGTGAATTTAGTGAAGGTGTCCTAATTAGAGACAATAAATGAGATATTGTAGCAGCTTATAGTAGAATTTACCGCAAGCGAACCCCTATTATTGTTGAATGCAGGACACTATAGATAGTCAACTATTATTTAAGGAAAAGGATATATGCCATCTTGACATAGAATGTGACTCTTTGGTTCTTATTGAAATGTTGATAAAAGATAAAGCCCATTATTTTTTCCCTTCTCATTGAATGTTGCAGTAAACTTATCACTGCCAACATTGGTGAGGTTAATTATCGTACGAGGGTAAATTTGTAATTTGTTCGGCGTTTTGTGGTGGTATGTGGGTGTTTAATCTTTTAGAGTAGAGAGTAGAGGGAGAATTAAGCTGGCTGGTTGTAGTTAATTTTTGTTACCCACATTTAATGCGGGTGGTTGGGTATTTATACCCTTACATTTGGGCCCTTATGGGCTTTCGGGTCATGTTTAGTGGACTCGGGTCATGTTTAAAGACCCATGAGCTCTAAGTAGGAGAGCAAGTAGCTTAGTCAAGAAGTGTTTAGGTTTTTTAGTACTTTTGTCATAGTTCGAACAGTCCATAGAGCTTTTTGTTCGAAGTGATCTGTCCGGTCCGGAGGCCTTGGACCAATCTGTCCCTGTCCGAGGAGCAGGCAGAATTCGGATTCATCAGGAGCCCCTTTTTTAGGTGTTTGTTCAAATACCTTTGTCAAAAACCTGAAAAACAGTCTGACGTCAGGGGTGGTTTTAATCCGGACAGGTCTGTTTGTCTTATGGTTATAACCGGACTGATAAAGCTTCATGAATCCAAACGGTTTTTTGCCAGAGTTTGTGGGACACGTGTCGCTTTCTGTTTGGTTGCTCCAGCCGTTTTTTCACCTTGAATTTCGAACCCACCTTCTTCGAAAAGCAACCTCTTAATTAAAGGTGGTGACATCAGCGCCGTCTTTAATCATTACCAATCTTTTCGAATTCTCCTAGGAATCAAACTTCTTTTTCAGATTTACTATAAATTCAAACACACTTTCCACTGTTTTACCATCACTTCCATATTTACTCTACATTTCCTTAAAGCTTTCTCTCTCTAAAGCAAAAATTTACCCAGGTAGTTTATGTTTACAGCGAGGAACGCTCTGATCAAAGGTGGGTGGCTCAACCTCTCTGAGTTGGAAAAGGCACAAAAGGTCGAAAGGGAAAGACGTATCGTTGCAGGACTACCCGTTACGCCCATCGACAAGCCATTAACTTCAGCCACAGAGTCTGATCAAGGCTCTTCTTCCTCAAAAGGTACCAAACCAAAAAAGCTATTCCAAACTAATCTCTCCCCCATTATCTCTGGTTCCTCGGTTCAGGAATCAGAACCCGTTGTCGAGCCAGGAGTAACAGTTACCAGTTTCAAAAAACCCTCCCCCTTCATAGCTATGGGGTCAGATACGGAGCATTCCCCTCAAAAGTTGGTTGACCGGAGAAGAGGTCGGTTAGTTAAAGGCCAAGCTTCCAAAAACACCCCCTCAAAGTCAGGTGCTAAAGACAGTAGCACAGGGTCAGAAGTGCCCATCAAAGTTCCCAAGGACAGGCTGCCCGGTCTGAAGGGCACTAGCCCAAGTCTTCGAAGAGAAGCATCTGCATCAGAGCCCCAATCGGAGGCCAGAAATCAAGGGGACACTGAAGCCCCTCAGTCCGGAATCCAAACTGAGACAGAGCTGAACCCTCCCTCTACTACTGCTACCGAAAACCCTTCATCAATTATGGAGGATGTAATTGAGGACTCTGTCGAATAGGCTCCTTTTGAGTCTGAGCCCTCCAGTCAGACCAGTAGTGCTGCCGTTGCCAAAAAAGACAAAGACAAAGAAAAGTTGTGCTTGAGGCATCCGGATCTGCCGGAGAGTCTCGAAGGAAGGGTATGGCCTTGTTTTCACAAGGTTAACGCCAAATACCTCCTTGCCCTGCAGAAAATTAACTACGCATTCATCCACACAGCTGAGCTGGGCCGGATGCGTACGAAGTGGGGAATACCGGAGAATGTGAAGGTCAGGATCCCCATACATCCAGAGACTCCCATGGATTGCAAACTGAGCGAAGTTGTCATCTTCACGGAGCTGTTCAATTGGGGACTTAGATTCCCCCTGGATCCAGAAATTGTCAGGTACTTCCACTTGATAAGGCTCTGCCCGAGCCAGCTGAGTCTCAATGCCTGGTATACCCTTATGGCCAGTATCATGGCTTCAAGACTCTCCGGAATTCCTCTACCAATGGAGGAATTCGCTGCTGTGGCCAGTCTTTGCAGAAACCACCACATCCCCTTCTACCATTTTAACATGGGGGATAACTTCAAAGCTGTGGACGACTTGCTGGAGTCGGAGAGGAATTGGAAGACCCAGTTCCTGTTCGTAAGTGGTGCGTGGGAGAACGGGCAGAAAATTAAGTCTGGAGTCAACCCAAGCCTTCTCACCAGCAGATGGAGGAGTGATCGTAAGTCTCTTGCTTTCAACTCTTATTTCCCCTTTTTCTTTTAAAGTTAGCTTAAATTGATTTGTTTTATTTTTTCCTTAGCAGAACTGCCCAAGGACTTCAGTGACCACCTGAAAACTAGGCAGGCCACTTGCACCAAGATCAATGCTTGGGCTGCTGAGAGGTGGGGGAACCGGTTCCATGCTGCTTTTACCGGAGGCAATTTGGCAAGGTCTCACTTGTGGAACACCACAGGTCGGAGAGACTTATCTTGGGAGGAGCTCACCACTCAGTCTCCTCCGGATGTTGTGCTTAAAAGGACCCATGAACCAGATGGGACACTCTACTTGCCAGGCCGGGCCAAAGCCCCGGGTAAAACGAAGGGCAAAAAGAAGGGCAAGAAAGTGGTTGGTGAAGCTAACCCTGGAGAGGTGGAGGAGGATGCTCCAAAACAACCGGAGGGTCCAGTCTCTAGTCAAATTGATGCTGCCCTCTTGGAAGTGGTGGAGCAGAAGACTGAAAGGCAAGAAGCGCATTCCCCAAATCCTCCAAGAGCTTCCAAGAGAGATCGTAAACGGGGAGGAGAAAGCAAAGACAGGGAGGCCAAGAAGAAAAAGACCTTCAAGGGCAACGAGCTTTCTTTCCGGGCTCCGGAGCCTCCTTCCCAAGCTGATCCTACTGACCCGACACATGCGGAGGAGATACCGGGTGACTTTCATACCGACGAGGTCGAAGGGGGAGACCTCAATATTGATGGGATAGACATCACCGGTCTTGGTGGGCTTGGTGAGTACTTCATCAATCTTCCCAGAGATGACTTTTTCGGGCCTTACCTCCCTCCGAGCACCTCAAACACAGTCACTTTCAATGGTAAGACTTTTATCGCTTCAAGTGAAAGGGATGTCATAGCCCACTCTTTATTAAGCAACGTTCAGCCTGTACTTGCGTTGGAGAAACAAGCTCGAAAGCAGGCAAACATCATCAAAGATCTTAAGTCTGACAAAGAGAGGCTGTCCGATGACCTTCGTACTGCCACTTCAAACACTGCCACTCTAAAGGAAGAAAACGAGGAGTTGAAGAGAAACCAAGAGGCAAGCACCACAAAAGTCACCACATTAGAGGACACCATCAGATAGCTCCGGGAGAAGCTGTCCGGTTTGGAGAAAGATCTTGCCACTTCAAGAGGGGAGACCCAGGCCAAGGACCAGATCATCACCAACTTAACCAATGACAAAATCGCTCTTGAGAATACAGTGTCCAAGGCTGCCGAGGAGAAAGCCAATTTGTTAAGGGAGTAGGAGGCCAAAATCCAAGCTAAGATCGATGCCTATGCCAACAATGTGATTGACACCCAGGAGGAAAAGTATGCCAAAATAAGGTCTGACATGGTTTTGCTTTTCCATGAGAAATTTTCGAAGAGGAACTTAGGGGATCTATGGCTTCATGTTGAGGTTGACGACCTCCTATATCACACGATGGTCGAAGGCGGTCGGATTGGCTTCTCTAGCGCATCTTCATCCGATGACGAAAAACACATCGGGGAGAACCCACACAAAGAAAAAGATGATCCTAAAGGAAAGAAAAAGGTAGATGAAGCTGATCCATCTTCAAAGGCTTAGCCTTAATTCATGATTTACTTTTTACTTGTTTACCCAAACTAAAGTCCTTGGATGGCCAAGGTACTCTTTTTGTAATTGTGTCCGGTATTTGACCGGATAGGTTTTTTATTCTGTTTTGACAATTCAAAAGTCCTTGGAAGGCTAAGGCACTTTAAGTTATTTTAATGAATGTCTTTGTTTTGTGCAATTCTCATCTTCTTTCATAGTCTGTTCCAATTTTGATGGCTAGAGTTTAAACAGCCTTTAGTTATTTCATAGTGAGAGTGTTTAAATTCTCCGGCTAGAGTTTAAATAGCCCTTAGTTATTTTATAGCGAGAGTGTTTAAATTCTCCGATGACGGATATTCAAGTGGTCATCACTCTTTTATTTCAATCCGGATGGTGTGACAAGAGACAAAACTTAAAACACTTCAGAAAAGTTTTTAAGAAGGCATCAAATTTTATCCAAAAGCCCGGACACCTCACTAAAACCTCCATGTGCCACGAGGGAGGAAAGAGTATGCCCCCAAATATTTACATGGATGTTTAAAAAAGTAAATATTTACATATACACTACTCCAAGTACATCCGGAGATGTTCGATATTCCAAGGGTGGGTCAGAACTCTTCCATCCTTGTCTTCCAGCCAATATGTTCCAGGTTTAAGCCTTTCAACAACTACATATGGACCTTCCCAAGTTGGAGCCAGCTTTCCGAACAGCTTTTCTTTGGTGTGTAAAAAGACTTTCCTCAACACCTTGTCCCCCGGTTGGAAATCTCTTCTCTTAACTTTAGAAGCGAATCTGCTTCTCATCAAACCCTGATAGTGTGCAACTCTAAGGTGAGCTTTAACTCGTCTTTCTTCTACCAGATCGAGCTGACCTCTGATTGCCACCTCGTTAGCGTGTTCGGAGAAGTTGTGAACACGAAACGATGGGATAGTTTCTTCTATGTGAGCTACTGCATCCATCCCATAGACCAAAGCAAAGGGTGACTCTTGTGTTGCAGCCCCAGGTGTTGTCCGGTAGGCCCACAAGACCTCTTGTAAATAACTAGGCCACTTCCCAGCAGCCCCCTCCAAATTCTTCTTCAAACCGGACAGTATAGTTCTGTTAGCCACTTCAACTTGCCCATTTTCTTGTGGGTGGAAAGGTGAAGAGAAACAATGTTGGATGCCCCTTGAGGCACAGAAACTTTCCATTTCCCTATTGTCAAACTGTGGCCCACTGTCTGTTGTTATCTTTCGTGGAACACCAAATCTGCAACAGATGTTGGATAGAATGAATTTTATAACAGCTTTTGACGTTGATCCCGCCAGAGGGGCTGCTTCAATCCACTTCGAAAAGTAATCTATAGCAACAATTATAATTTTGCGCCCTCCGGATGCCACAGGGAGAGGCCCTACTAAATCCAATCCCCATCGAGCAAAAGGAATAGGCTCACAAATTGATTCTAAAGGAATGGCTGGTACATGAATTTCATTGTTGTACCTCTGGCATGGGTCACACCTTTTTACCAACTCTTTAGCATCTTTCATGATTGATGGCCAATAATAACTGGAGAGTAAAACTCTTCTTGTCAAAGCTCTAAACCCACAATGGGCTGATCCCTCACCATCGTGCAATTCGGAGAGGACCATTTGTGATTCTTCAAGGGAAAAGAAGTCCGGACGATTATGGGATAAGCCTGGAAATAAGGCCTCATCTTTCTGGCAGCTATTACCAGGGCTAATGCTAACTTTTAGAGTTTCAAGTAACGCCTTTCTGCATCTAACAAACTTTTGTTGATGTAGTACACTGGATGGGGATGACTATCCACTTCTCTTATCAACACAGCACTGATGGCACAACTTGAGACTGCCAAATATACAAAGAGTGTCTCCCCATCAACTGGTTTAAATAAAGTTTTGGGGGAGGACAGGTGCTTCTTGATCTCATTGAAATCCTCTTCACACTGTGGGGTCCAATCGAATCCCCTAGCACCCTTCAAGGTTTGAAAGAACGGGGCGCACTTGTCCGAAGACCTTGAGATAAATCTGTTTAACGCCGCTAATCTCCCCGTTAGTCGTTGTACTTCTTTAATATTTCGAGGAGGCTCCATTTGGAATAGAGCATTAAGCTGGTCCAGATCGGGTTGTATCCCATGCTCACTTATAATATAGCCTAGAAACTTCCCGGACTACACTCCGAACACACATTTTTCTGGGTTTAATTTCAAATTTACTTTTACCAAGTTGGCAAAAGTTTCTTGGAGATCAGCCAAATGCAATTGCTAATCCACACTCTTCACCATCATGTCATCAATGTATACTTCCATATTTCTCCCAATCTGATCAGCAAAGGCTTTGTTTACTAATCTCTGATAAGTAGCCCCAGCATTTTTCAACCCAAACGGCATTACCTTATAGCAATGAAGACCCCTGTCAGTGACAAATGTGGTATGCTCTTGATCCTTCGGATCTACTTGGATCTGATTGTATCCAGAGAAGGCATCCATAAAGGACAGCAACTTGTTCCCAGAGGTGGAGTCTACTAACTGATCAATCCGGGGGACAGGATACAAATCTTTTGGGCAAGCTCTATTGAGATCTGTGAAGTCAATGCACATGCGCCACTTGCCATTCTTCTTTTTTACCAAGACCGGATTGGCAGTCCACAAAGGATATTGAGACTCCTTGATATGCCCCATCTTTGTGAGCCTGTCAACCTCTTGCACTATGACATCAGCCTTTTCCTTGGAAAAATCCCTTCTCATTTGAACCACTGGTGCTACGTCTTTCCGGACAGATAAGTGGTGTGATATCACATCTGCTGGTACCCCAGTAACATCAGCATTGCACCAAGCAAAAACGTGCTGATGGTTCTTCAAAAACTTTAACATTTCGCTTTTCAGACCGGGCGACATTTTGGACCCTATCTTGACATTTTTCCTTCTTCTAGACAATGTGTCTCTACTTATTCGATTGGTATTAATACTCCAGGGGTCTCTCTGGGGTCATCAATTTCACCCTCACCCCCAGAAAGTCCCCCAAATTGCTATTGCTCGTTAATACGAACTGCCCCCAAAGTCCGAGGAGCCAGTGCTGTAGCATAACATTCTCTTGCAACCTTTTGGCTGCTCCGGACAACTCCCACATGTCCCTGAACAGCATATTTCAAGCACTGGTGGACTGTCGAAGCCACTGCATGCATCCTAGAGAGCCAAGACCTCCCTAGAATGGCATTATAGCAAGTGGGACAATCCACCACGATAAAAAGTATCCTGACCATTTTCTTGAAAGGGCCCTTGCCCAATAGAAATTCCTCTTCGAACTCTCCGATCACATCTGCTGAGCTGCCAGTAAAGCCCACAATTGATCTGTCCGAACTCTGAATTACAGCTAGATTTTTCATTCTCTTGTACGTAGTTAAGAAAAGGATATTGGCTGAGCTTCCAGTATCCACCAGAATTCGTCTTATGTCATTGCCCCCAATAGATGCTCCTATGACAACAGCTTCCTCATGAGGGCCAGCTATATCTCTTAAATCGTCTTCATCAAAAACAATGAAGGGGAATGGATTTGGTGACTGATAGGAAGTCATGCCTCCTTCTAGCTGGGTGGCTAAAGTATGAACGTGCCTCTTCCTTGAAGAAGCAGTAGGAGCTGTCATAGTATCCCCTCCAAAAATTGTAAGTGACTCAAAAAACTTAATAAGTCGGGAGACCGTCCTAGAACATTCCTCAATTGTACCCACTCTGTTTCGAGTTGGATCAGGATCCAAGTACTCAGATTCCACATCAAACCTCTCAATTATAACCATGGCTCCCTCCGGAGCAGCATTACTTGGACCAACCCGGTGAGTATTGTCAGGCCTGTTACCTCCTCTTCTTTTGACATAAGCCCCCAGCTTTCCCCTCTCAATCAAGTTCTGAACTTCTTGTTTCAATGCTATGCAATCGTCAGTGGTAGGGCCAATATCATTGTGATATTGGAAAAAATAGTTATTGCGATGCTCTCTAGGAGATTGCAGTGTGGCCGGTGTCCTATAGTGCACTTCTTCCTTTGTTTTATCGTAAATGGTGGCCACACTTTCTTTCAGTTCTGCGAACCACTCCGGCTGAACCCAAGGACCTCTCTTGTTTCTGGATTGCTGACTCTGAGCAGGAGCAGCTGGCTGAGACTGAGCTTTAGCCCTACCATAGAGATCAAACATGACCTTTATTCATATCTATAGAGATCAAAACCATGTTGAAAACTACATAGCTAAATGGACTCTTAAATGCAAAAATAAACTACACTACAATCAAAACCAGACTCATAGTCATCTATGAGCTATTACACTACTAGAAATCCTAGAAGTTGGATACCTTATAGTAGATGAGTGATAGCAATAATCTAGAATTATTTATCAAAGCTTAAAGGGATATAATACTTCTTAACCAACTTTTGTTTCTTTTTAGATCGGCCCTCATCACTGTTGGAGGACAAGGATTCTTCAACTCCATCTTCGCCCGAGGAGCTACTGGAAGATTCTGAATCTGAATCATAGCTCTCCGCCAGCTTGGAACGGTGAGACTTTTTAGAGCTAGGATGAGTCTTCTTCGTACTCACATGGGTTTTCGAAGGCTCATGCTCTCTAGGGTTGTCAGTATGATGAGCAACTGATGTCTTTGACTTCTCTTTTACGCCCATCTTTGCCCTCTCTGCCCTCAGAGCTTCTATCTCGCCTTTTAACCTATCACGCTCCTCAATGGTATTTCATCATTTTCTCCCACCACTTCAAGCAAAGCTGTTAGTACTTCCGGTGCGTCCGGATTCATTCGGACTGGTTTTTCTGATGGTTTTGAATGCTAGATTCAGGCACCGTCGTGCTACCACTGTGGTCGCCAATTTGATGTGGTTTATTTCTGGTTGAGGGTAAGTTTGTAATTTTTGTTTAGAGTTTTGTGGAATTTTGAGAGTATTTAATGCTTGGGTAGAATGTAAAGGGAGAATTGAGCTGTCTGGTTGTATTTAATTTTCATTACCCTCATTTAATGTTGGTGGTTGGGTATTTATACCCTTATATTTGGGCCATATGGGCTTTCGGGTCGTGTTTAATGGATTCGGGTCGAGTTTAAAGACCCATTAGTTTTAAGTAAGTAAATAGGCAGCTTAGTCAAAAAGTGATTAGGTTTTAAGTACTTTAGTTCTGTTCGGACAGTTCAGTGGATGATATTTGTCCGAACTGCCCCTGTCCGGTGAAGTTGACATTGTCCGAATTGACCATGTCCGGTTCCCATAAAGTGTGGTGACAGAATCCGGACTCATCAATAATAAATAAATATTTGATGGTTTTACCTTCAGTTTAAAGATATTCTAAAGTTCATTCTCAAAATGAATCTTCGTAACAATTCATTGACATCTCTGCTTTAACTTGTCTTCATCTTCATACCTCTCATAAAAACACAAAGTTAATAAATCCTGCTTTATATATTTTATTCTTCATCTTGATGCTTTATTCTTAATCATATTAGACTAGATGATTTATTTCTCACAAAACTCAAAGCAGGTAATAATACTTGACATTCTCCTTGATTGTAGAAACTTGTAATTTGTAAAAAATTGATATCCAATAAAAGAAATCATAAGGAGGACCAAGTGATTGATTAGAATACGGAAACAAGTCTATGAAAACTGGGAATCCGATTAAAAGCAAAATCTTATAAAGAGTTGATTGCGTGTTTGTTTGTAGCTGAGAATTGAGCTATATTTTAACCTAATTATTGAAATAAATTATTAATACATAAAACAAGAATTCAAAAATCATCAAAAATCAGCTTTTTCATAAAAAAAAAATTGAAACAAAGAAATCTTTGCAAACCTGTCACTAAGGTTCCTTCGCTCCTAAAACTGGTTACATATGTTTAAGAATGTTACATATACGGTCATTGACGTGTGACAGTTAACCATACAAAGACACGTGGAACCCAAAGTTATATTTTTTGTTACAAATACGGTCATTAGATATTTCACACCTAAAATACCCCTAAAATCGATTTGTTTCTTTGGGTTTAAAATGTCTAATTATCGTATTTGTAATAGCGCTAGTGTTGATCTACGCTCCAGTTATCATCAAAAATGGGTATTTTAGGAGTGAAATGTCTAGTGAACGTATTTGTAACAAAAAAAATTATAACTTTGGGTGTTACGTGTCACCGTATAGGTAATTTACACGCGACACTCATTATATATATAACATTTTTTAAAAAAATAACACGTTTTGAAGACGAAAAAAAATTAATAACAAAAATACAACAAATGTCAGATGACCCATCACAATTTTTTAGTGGAAACTTCTAATTAAAGTAAACGGCTTTAGATTTTGAAAGGAATACAAACGTGTCACCAAAGAAGAGAGCAGCTCCAAATTTTTGGCAAAAGAATTTCAGTTCTCTTACTGTTAATTGTTTTTAAACCTAAACTAAAAATCTTGTAGTATCCGGTATTGGTTAAAAAATAAATAAATTAGTACATAGAATTTGATGTGGGATATTTGCTTTATAAAGAAAACAAGTTTAACCTTCTTCTATCTTTAGTTAAAATATCACCCAGCCCAAAATAATGTAGTACGTTATGAAACTGTAAATTGCATTTCGGGTTATCACTTTTGGCATACTATTAAAATAGCTTTAAACGCGAGAGAATAATCCGAAATAATATGAGGAGTTGAGGACCATGATTTTACGTACATCAAAGTACTATGTTTCCTAAGAATAAAGGATTAAATTGGAGAGCTCCAAGAATGCTTCTTCATTCTTCTTCGTCTTTTCGTCGGTTCTTCTAAGATTGTCTCTGATCTTTCTGAGCTTTGTTAATTGTTCTTCTTCGTTTCTATTCCTCTATTCTTCAGTGGTTCATCTTCTGCTTGTCGTTAATCGTTTTTCGTTCGTCGTTGATCGGATCATCTGTTTGCTCTGTTCTTCAGAGTCTTCTTCTGCCTGACGTTATTGTTATTCATTGATTGTTAATTGGTTCTTCCTTTTCATCTGGTGTTCTGTTTGGTTGAATTGCGTTGAAAATCTGTCTGGTTTCTTCGTCAATCTTGCTCTGTTCTTCAGAGTTTTCTCTGTTTCTTGATGGTTTATTGAGGATCTGGGTTTCTTTCTTTGATGGATCATCTGTCCATTGAGGAATTTCCTCCTCTTAACCAAAATAATTTGGTTAAGAAGCCTGGTATGAAATATTCAGAGTTGTTCAAACCTGTTGAGGATGTTGCTTCTTTAAAACCGGAATTTGTGAAAGTTGCTGATCAGCATGTATCGGTGCAGTTTAGTGACCAAGATAAGCAATCTTTAGTCTTGAAGTCAAAAATAACTCTTATAGGTAAATTTAGTTCTGGTATTCCGAAAAAACAGAAGCTCGATGTCTTTTTAGATACTTTGAAGTTTAGAGGATCTTTTTGTTACAAAGTTTGGGACTCGCACCATATATTTTTCGAGTTTGACTTGAAAGAGGATGTGGCTAGACTGTGGTCTCGTAATGTTTGGAGTTTTGATGGTTCGGTGATGCGTATTCTTAGATGGAATCAAAACTTCAACAAAAAAGTTGAAGACCCTACTGTGTTAGTTTGGGTCAGGTTTGAGAATTTACCGGAATGCTTGTATAACGTTTCTTTGATCAATGGTATCGCCTCTGCTATTGGGCCGGTTTACAAGGTTGTGGTGCCGGATAATAATCGCGCTTTCTCTAATGCTTGCTACGCTCAGGTGGAAGTTGATATATCAAGGGAATTAAAAAGGAAAATGTGGATAGGTTTCGGTGTAAATGATGGTTACTGGGTTTCTGTTAGTTATAAGAATGTTCCTTCATATTGTTCTAGTTGCTTTCATATTGGTCACTCTCATTTGGTATGTAAGAAAGCTGTTAAGGAAAGGGTTGTTCCTAGTAATGAGATTGCAGTTGATATGATTGAGAAGATGGAGGAGAAGAAAGATCAATCTGTTGATATTTCTAAGAGCACGTTAAAAGTATATAGACGTAAACTTAAATCTGTTGTGACACAAAAAGAAACTGATGAAGGAAATAATGATACTGATGAAGGAAACAAGGAAGAGGTTCAGTTAACTGATTCCCATATTAAGAAGGATGAAAATTTATTGCATAAATCTGATAATAATGTGGTAGATGCTAATACATTTGATACTAGTATTGAGGCGATTGAAGCCATTCATAGGCTTAATGATATTACATATAGTGAGAATGCTTCTCAAGTTGGTAAATTAGATGTGACACTTTGTTGTTCTCCTGATCCTAATACTGGTAGCTGCTCTGCTACTCCAAGATACTCTCCTCAGCATGGGTTCAGTGAAGTCCTCTCTTCCAGATTAAAAGCTGCAAAAAAGAGAAGGTCAAAAGACAGATTATTGATTAAGTCTCTTAATGTAAGAGATAAAATTTACAAATCTTTCTCTGAGAATGATCAGAGTGATTAGTTGGAATGCTCGAGGTGTGGCTAATAAGCCTACCTTAAGAAGGCTTAAGTCAATTAAGAATTCTGAAAATATCAAGGTAATGATGATTCAAGAGCCTATGTCTAAGGGAGACAGGATTAAGGTTGTGGCTGAGGAGTTAGGTTTTGATAATTATGTAGCTAACAGAGTGGATAAGTTATGGGTCTTTTGGAGTTCTGAGGTTACCATCAATGTGATTCTGGATGTTGACCAGTGTATTCATATGGAATTATCCTATCCTGGTATTAATGATATATTTTACATTAGTGCTGTGTATGCTAAATGTAGCAGGAATCAAAGGATGGATCTGTGGAATTGCCTAAAGATGGTCAGTGATATTGATAAGCCTTGGCTGTGTGTGGGTGACTTCAATATTATTTCTGCTCATGATGAGCAGTTAGGCTGTTCTTCAACTTGTCAGGCTAGCATGGATGATTTCAATGAGTTTATAAGATGTTGTAGTATGAGTGATGCTGGGTTTTGTGGATCTAAATTCACTTGGGCAAGGGGCAGTAAGTGGAAGAGGCTGGACAGGGCTCTCCTTAATGATAAATGGCTATCTTTATTTTCAGACACTCGGGTTCTTCACATGGCCAGAACTTGTTCTGACCATGCTCCTCTTCTTATAATTGCTAATACTAATTCTAATAATGCTCTTAACAGGAAAAAGAACTTTAGGTTTCTTAACTTTTGGTGTGATGATGATTCCTTTTTAAGTTTTGTTAAACAGGATTGGAACAGGTCTCTTAGTAGTCACCCTAGTTTCACCTTTTGGTATAAGCTGAGGAGACTTAAAGGAAGTCTGAGGATTTGGAGCAAGGAGAAGTTTGGTAATGTTCTGGATAGTGTTAAGGAGGCTGCTAGTCTGGTCAGGGAGTTGGAGATCAATCATTATACTATTAATGATGGTCAATCTGCTGATAACTTATCTAAAGCTAATGCTTTGTATTTGAAGGCCTTAAGAAATGAAGCCTCGTTTTTAAGACAGAAGTGTTTTAATAATTGGCTCCATGAGGGTGATGGTTGTTCTAAAGTTTTCTATAGTTACATTGCTAAGAAAAAGAGAAAGAATGCTATTAACAGTATAAGAGATGGTGTTACCTGGATTTATGATAAGAAAGCCATTGGAGATTCTGCTGCTGCTTACTTCAAAGATATTCTTGCTTCTGTTCCCTATAAAGATAAGGATGAGGAAATTAAGTTGCTGTCAGATAAATGTTTTGATTGTATTCCTCATCTTGTGACTGGTGAGGATAACAACAAGCTTCTTGGTAATACTAATGAGGAGGAGATTTGGTCAGTTATTAGCAAGATGAAGAAAGAGAGTTCTCCTGGTGTTGATGGTTTTAATCTAGTTTTCTTCAAGCATTGCTGGCATATTATTAAGAGGGATCTTTGCTCTTCTTTTAACTCCTATATCAATGGTGGTCCTATTCCTACAGGTCTTTTCGCTACAGGTATATGCCTGGTGCCTAAGCATTCTAATCCTACCTGGTGGAGCAGTTATAGGCCTATAGGTCTTTGTACGTTTGTTAACAGAATCTTCTCTGGTCTTATAAACTATAGGCTCTCTAGTATTCTTCCTGGTATTGTATCTATCTCTCAATCTGCTTTTGTTAAAAATAGGTTAATTCATGATAATATTTTGTTAACTAAGGAGTTGCTTTTTGATATTAATAAAAAGCCTAGGAATGGGAACACTGTTGTGCAGCTAGATATGTCGAAAGCTTTCGACAGAATATCTCATGCTTTTCTTTTTAAAGTGTTGCATTGCTTTGGTTTTGATATTAAGTTTATTGAGCTTATTAAAAGTCTTATAACTGATGTTCACGTGTCTATGTTAATCAATGGTGAAACATATGACTACTTCAAGATGAAAAGAGGCCTTAGGCAAGGAGATCCTCTTTCTCCTTGCCTGTTTATTCTTGGGGAAGATTTTTTTAGTAGAGGTTTAAGTCTTTTGTATAATAATAATCCTTCTATTAACTATGTTTCTAGATGTTCTATGACTATTCCTTGTCTAATGTTCGCTGATGACATTCTGATTTTTACTAATAGCAAAGCTAATTCTATTGGTATTCTTAGTGACTTTCTAGAATTGTATCAAGTGTCTTCTGGTCAGGCTATCAATGTGCATAAAACTAAGCTTATTGTTTCTCAGAAGCTCAATGCTTCTAGGCAGCAGGATCTTAGATTACAGACGGGTTTTGAGGTGGATTTTTTACCTCTTTCTCACCTGGGTATCACTATCTCCAATAACAATAAAGGGAAGGTTTTCTCTTCTATCCTTAATAAAATTAATGACAGAATTACTGAGTGGGATTCTAAAATGCTGTCCTATGGTGCTAGATTGTCTTTAATTACTAATGTGCTGCATCCTATAGCCTACTATTGGATTCAATGCTGTGATATGCCTAATTCTGTTATTACTAAGATAGAATTGATTCTCAATAGGTTTTTATGGAGAACTAAGTTCAGTCAAAGGTCTATTCACTGGTCTTCTTGGCATTACATTTGTAAGCCATTCAGTGAAGGTGGGCTTAATGTAAAGAAGTTAAAGGATGTTCAGGATTCTTTCTCTTATAAGCTATGGTTTAAATTAAGATGCAATGAATGTCTATGGTCTAAGGTTATGAACAACATATATTGCAATGATTCTCATCCATTATATACTAACAAATCTGGTTCCCTTGTATGGAAAAGGCTCTGTTCTATTAGATTTCAGGCTGAGAAGAATATTACCTGGACTTTGGGAAGAGGCAACGTTGATTTCTGGAAGGATTCCTGGCATGGCTTGCCTGCTATAGCTACTGAGCAATGCTTGACCTGGTACATTGACGTAAAAGTGAATTCTTTCTGGCATAATAATAGATGGTGTTTGAATAATGTTAAAGACAGTATTGGTAATGATAGAATTGTTAGGATTATGAATACTCACATTTCTGACCAGGATGATGTAATATCTTGGACCCTTTCTGATAATGGTAAATTTAACTTTAAAATCACCTGGGATCATTTAAGAGAAAAATCTGTTAGTACAAGTCTTTATACTAAAATCTGGAATTCTAAAGTGCCTAGAAAGTACTCGTTCCTAACATGGAAGCTTTTGCAAAATTTTATTCCTGTTGATTCTATTATGTCTAAAAAGCATTTAAGTATGGCTTCTAAGTGTTTTTTCTGTGAAAACTGTGAGGATGTTAATCACTTATTTGTGAATTGCTCTTTCTCTTGGCAAATTTGGAATTGGTTTGCTAGTTCTTTTAAAGTCAGCATCAAAAGATCTATGGGTCTTTCCCATGTTATCAGGTGCTGGCTTAGTTTTTCTACTTCTAAGTTTCATATCACTCATCTAATTCCCCAGCTGATCTGTTGGATGGTTTGGAAGGCAAGGAATTCATTTAGGCATAAAGGGATTCTTTTTACTATCCCTAGGGCTATTGATTATATAATCAGTATTATTAAGGGTCTCGATTCTAATGGGAATTTCAGTTTCAAGCACTGGTCTAGGATTCATAATGCAGGTTCTATGCTAGATTGCAGATCATCAAACAGAAAGTGCAAGCCTGTTTACCTCAAATGGAGCCGCCCTGATGTCGATCGCCTGAAGATGAATGTTGATGCCTCCTGCATTTACAATGGGGAGGCTGCTGCTGGAATTGTCTTCAGGGACTCTGATGGCATTATCTGCGGTGCACATGGATTTCTTCTGGGTAAAACTTCTCCATTACAGGCTGAGACTCTTGCATTACTTCATGGTCTCTTGATTTGTCATCAGAATCATTGGTCTAATGTAGACGTTGAATCAGATTCTCTTGTCCTGGTTAACCATCTTTCTGATTCTAGGTCTATTGATGACATGAATCAGAGTTGCTGTAGGCAATTTTTGACCAAGGGAATGTCTCTAAAGCATATCTCGAGGGTCCAAAATCAGGCTGCCGACTGGCTAGCCAAATGGACCCTCAAGTGTAAACAGAAGATATGCTTTCAGAGTTCTTCTGTCCCTCCTGAGTTGCTTGCTATTTCCTTTCTGGAAAGTCTTGGATTAGGTTATCTTGAATGTTAGTACTGCTGGCGGTTATTTTCCTTTACAGATCTGAAGATAGGACTGCTATTTTGGAGGGCATCGATGATGACGGGTAGATTTGGAGAATAAAGCATGGGAGTTGGATTTATCAATGGCTGTCACTAGCTTTTGGATCTGCTGTGAAGCTTTCTCTGGTTTTAATGGAGTTTGAGGGTTTGTTCTGTCGAAGAAAAGAAGGGCGAAGAAGAAGAGGAAGCTGTTTGTTTTCAATTTCTTTAGAATTAGGGTTTTGTTTGACTTTTATGTCAATTTGGACCCCTATTTTCTTTATTGGGCTCATTCTTTCTATGGGTCTGCTTTTGTAATCGGTACAATTTGATTTCATTAATAATAAAGTTCTCTTGATTAAAAAAAAAAAAAAAAAAAAAAAAAATAGCTTTAAACGCGTTATCCAACCTCGATTTATAAATAGCTCCATCGATTCCAGGTCAAAATGGAATCCACATCATCGGAAAGAAAACACATATACATACACATACAAAGGACAGCGAGAGACATATACATATGGGGTGCTTCGATTGCTTCGGTGGAGAAAGTAAGCAACAAAGGAAAGAAGAAGAACGATTAGCTTCCGAAGAAGCTCGAGCCAGAGCTGCGGAGGCTGCTCAGAAAAGGTTTCCTTTCCTTTCTCCTCTTTCTAGTTTCTTCAGATTTTGATTCCTTCAAACCTCGCGATTATAAATTTGTAATCACCTCTACTCACAACACTTATTCGATCGTTCACTTTCGTGGGATTTCAGCTGATTCTCCTAATTAATAGTCAAGCTTCACTGCTTATTCGATTTCAATTTCGTCAAACAAATAAGTCGCATATGTATCTGTGCTTTATTAGGCTAAATTCCCCCAAAAAAGATTTATTTAGGGTTTTGGTTCAGTTATTCATATTTGGATCTTTGTATGATAAATCATACTATTTTCATATTTTGATATTTGTAAGTATAATTAGTACTTAATAGGTGTTTTGTTTAGGAATTTATTGTAGCTTTATTTGGTGTATGTGGGTTGAATTATGAACTCTACTAGATCATCTGCTTGTTGTTTTTCAGTTGACTTAGATATAGAATTATAGATGAAGCTGTGTGACTATGAGCTTTTCAATCTTGCCATGTTACTTATAACTCTGTATCAGCATGACATGCACAGATTTCCTTTGGTTGTAGTTTTTATAAACTAAAGTTATCCCTAACTATTTACTATATTGTTTTGCAGGCAAGAGCAGTTTGATAAATCTGCTGCAGGAAAGGCCGCGCGTGCATACACTCAACAGGTGGCGAAGCAGTCTGCTAATCCAAACCCTGGAGAACCAGTATTGAAGGTATTTCAGCTGCTGCTTTTTTCTGCATTCTTTGTTTGTAAACATTTTCATTAGGAACTTTAAGTGTTTATTAAGCAATACAATCCAGAGTTGCTATGAATTTGACTCTTTTTATGGCAATGCGATTTGCAGTGGCAAATGGGGTGAGGCTGCTCTTCAATTGTTGCTGTCTAAAACCCAACCCCGACCTTTTCGTGTGAGTCACCAACTCTAGCTACATTTCTTTTTCTTCTAGAATAGTTTAGATTGAAATAATTTAACTTGAATTCTTGGTTTTATTATTTTGCAGGTGGTTTTGTACAGATGTGCCAATAATCTGTGTTTGTTTTTTATGCCTGTGTTGAACATATAAATAATATTGTAAATTTTCTGAAGTACACAATCCCTTTCACTTCATTGTTTACTTAGGTTGTATAAATTTGGTCTTTGGGATTAGTGGATTTTTTTTGTTGAATTACTAGCTTGTTTTGTTGTAACAATTATTTTAGAGTTTCTTTATATCTGCAATTATGTTCATGTCTAAGTTGAATGAATACAATCTTGCTATTGATTTAGAATCACTTGCCAGCCTATGTTCAGTCCAGACAGCTGATAAAAGAACCCAAATACTTTTCATCTTTGGCCAATTTTTTCATAGAAATTAAACTTTGAAAAGTGCTAAGATGTTATCTTTGAAAACGTCAATAGATGAGTACAAATGCGCAGTAATATATAGAAAACTTGTTTTTCTGTAATAACGAAATAATTTATGCTTTCATGCGACTCAGTCTGCACTGCAACAATGACACAAAGTAATCCTACTCTCACTGCCGCCGTAACACGAAATCACTAGTAATCATACAAACTGAAGTTTTCATTCTTTCGTACGGTTGGGAGGTTGTACAGCAAATAGTGTTGCCATACAATCTTTTACCATTCCAGCAAGAACAATCTCCTCTTTCTGGAAGCCCTTTGTTGCACCAAGCTCTGCACAGGAGCTGAAAGATTTAGCTCATATGCAGCTTGAAAGGAGTCTGTCATCTGTTGAGACAAACATTGCATTTTTGAAATTGAGCCGAGACTCATCAATGCAATTTGGTTTGTGGGTTCTAGTCGCAATGCATTCATTAGAAGGCCTCATGAATTGAAGTCAAATGCTAGTTCAATCTAGTTCCATTAGTACCTCGGCAGTTACAACTATACTTGTTTCTCCGTTAAAAGAATGTTTAAATGATCCACCCACTCTCATAAAGACAAGCTATACATTGAGAAAGATGGCACGTTAGCCATGTAAAGGTGATTGCCATGTAAAGGTGATTGCCATGAAAAGTCACAATTGATAGACACTAAATCATTTGCTCGCTGTTGACAGCTGATAAAAAAACATCATGATATCTTTGAAATGTCCAATACACATTTCTCTCTAGAACAAATATGTAGAAGACCTGCTTTTGTGTAACATCGAAATAACTTCTGCTTTAAAGGCTCTTTTTTGCGACTCTGCACTGCAGCTATAATACCAAATCACTAGGAATCATACATGCTGAAGATTCATTGTTTCATACAATCCGGATTTTGTACTGCAAATAATGTTGCTATACAATCTTTTATCATTCCAGCAAAACCTCTCTTTTCTTTCTGTTCCTCCACAGTAGATGTTTAAGTCCACTATTGTGTGAAGCTATGTACAGGAGCTGACAGCTTTAGTTCATATGCAGCTTGAAAGAATTCGGCTGCCTGTTGAGTCAAACCTTGCCTTTTTGAAATTAAGCCGAGATTCATCCATGCATCATGATTTGTGGGTTCTAGTCGCAACGCATTCATTAGAAGGCTTCGTGCAATTGGAAGTGAATGGTTCCCTAGTTGCATTAGTACCTCGGCAGTTGAAACTATACTGGGCACGTGATCTGGTTCTATCGTCAATGACATAAAGAAGGCAACGAGTGCCTCCTCGTGCAAAGATTGAGCTTCAAGTAACACACCTATAAATTGGACATCAAAGGAAACTAATTATTATTTCAGTATATGCATGGTTCGAGCAGAATTTGAGACTTCGAGTTTACAGGCTGTCTGAACAAAATCATAGTTTTTGAAACACATAAATGTTACAAGTGAGAGATGTCATTTTCTTTTGCTAAAGTTTGTTAACCTTTCCTTTTACATATCTCATCTATTTATCTTCCTCCAAGCTTTCCTATAGCCTAACAAGGTCATGTATTTACTTGTCATTTCTTCACACAAGTAAAAAGGTAGATAGTATCTAACCTGTTCGGTGCCAACCTTTTGACGAATAGAATTCGGCTGATTCGGCTTTGCTTAGACATATTTTTGCATCAGGCCACGAACCAAGTTCTGTGTAAACAGTAGCTAAATCTTGCCAGGCTTCCGTTTCAAAAATTCTTTCTAGCAAACTCTGCAAAATACATAAGATGGAAAGATTCGAAGGAAACACGGAACTAAGTGAAAAGTAATTAGACTTCAAAAGATCAACAAAGCAATTGCTAAATGGGCAGCTAGTTCTTCGATTTGACCACACAAGACATGGTATGTAATTACTTTTTCACAATTAGATTTGAGCTTATATTCTTAGTTAGACAAGCTAAAATCAAGTGCTTTGTTTTAGGATCTAGACAGCTCCTGTATCTGCAATAATAATAGAGCTAATCACACATCTTAGTTACAATTTGTTTTTTTCCTGTTTCATCTTTTATTACATTCCATCCATTGCATAGTTTCAGAAGTTTTCTAATTTAATAAAATGCTAATAGTGTCATACCTCAGAATCAAAAGTGTTTTCAGCTTGAAGCTCTTTTTGCGCTTGGATCAGAGCTAAAAGCGTCCTATATGTTTCAATTGCTTGTTTTGGCTGCTTTTGAGCAATTTGTAGCACCGCTTTCAATCTAAGAAGTTCCAACTTATCTATCCTGCCAGCTTCATCTATAGCAAACTCCACTATGGTTTCAGCATCCACAAACCGTTTTTCCGCAGAGAGTATGAGGGCCAAGAGCTTCCAACCTTTAGCCGTATTTCCCACTTTAGTACTTGAGTACATGACTGCAAAATCAAAAGCCACATCAAGATTTCTTTGGACCGCATTTTCCAAACCAAGGTTAAATATAACTTCTGGATCCTCCTTCGATAGAGCAGCTTTATTAAGAGAGATCAAAGATTCTTTTTGAAAGGAAGCTCTCTCCGAATCAGATATGGAAATTCTTGCAGCATTTCCATAGCAAACACCAAGGAACTTGTGGGCTTGACCCATTATATGCCCATTTTGATCATTAGCTAAAGCAAGCACCTTTCGAGCAAAATGTATTCCGTCAATTGCATGCATAGCATCTAGAGAACCTAATTTCGCTCCAAGCAATAAAGAAGGGAAATGGGTTTTGTGCCTTTCTTCAGAATAACTTGAAACTTTCTTCAACAGGTTCAATGCGACTTCAATCTGACCTGTCGCACTATAACAAAGAGCAAGGAAATACCATCTCTCCGCTCTACTGTATACACCAGGAAGTACTTGCTCTACATGATCTGCTAATAAATCAAATTGCCCTGTAACCGAAAATGCATAACTCATGTGATTCATAATTTCAGCGTCCCATTTTATCTCCCCCAATGCCACCTTTTTCATGAGAATCAACATTAAAAGTATCGCTTCTTCTATATTGTCTTTTGGGGTTGATCTACTACCCATAACTGGAACTTGAGGAGGATGATTTGCTTCGACACCACCATAGAGTAAGGTAGCAGCTAAGTTTTTCTGTACATTTGCCAACCGTTCGGGCTCCAGATTCCATGGCTTGATTAGGACGCGGCGGTATGCAGTAATAGCTTCATCGAGGGAGCCAGCTTGTATCCAGAGATGCGGGAGCAACTCCAGAGCTTTATGAAACATCTCTTGCAGTTTACACGCCTCGCTTATGCCTTCGGGGATACCATTAGGTCGTGCCGATTCAACTATATCTAATATTATATTGCATTCCTTTGCCGCTTCTGGTTAAAGATCAACTATTAGAAGCATTCCAATTTGTATCCTACTACAACAAACTATAATTCAAACATTACCAGCAGCCTGGGCTCAGTCCAGCCTATTATAAATGAACCACAAAGTTCGAGCAAAAGACGTAAATCAAGTTTATATAACTATGTTGAAGTAGGAAAAAATGTCTTTAGCAACTTTTAGGGTTTGAGCTGGATTCAGGAGCAAACTCAATGTATTTGAGCTCAACCTCGAACATAGTCTAACTGGGCGGAACTCAGAACTATTTGTTTCTTTAGCCACCCCTATCAACAGCATAAACAAGCAAATAAGCATTTAGCGAGAGAGTAAGTAAATTATACCTGAATGCTGCCCAAGTTCCTCCAATGATTTAGCTTTAAGCAAGATTGCTTCAAGAAGCAAGCTAACAGAATGCATTGACATTACACTGGGCGAGACAATGACACCTTTGGCTCTAGGTTTTCGAGGCTGAGTTCTCTCCACGATAGCTCTGATCATCCTTGGCATTAAGCTTCTGATGTCAATACCACGAAATACCTGAAGAGCCGCATCAAAATTACCTCTCTGGTATTCGAGCCTCCCTAACAAAGCCCTTGCTTCCTGAAAAACACTAACAATTATCAAATCAAAAACACCAAACAAAAACCAAAAACCAAACTAGAAAGAGAACCAAACCCACCTCGTAGTTTAAGGAGAGAGCCTCTTTCAAAGTTGATTCAGCTTCATCAACCTGACTATCATCGAGCTTGGAATCCCATTCACCAACCCTTGAAGAAATCCCACTGGCCGAGAAATCTCTAGTGGCTAGCGACTCGGGCGACTGTGGGGCCTCGTCGAACTTGAACTGCTCTCCCGAACAAGCACACAGCATCTTCCACAAAAAATTGAACCCGTCTCCCTTATGCAACTCGGTCTCCAGATTATTCAACTAAAACTAAATTCAAACAGTTGGTCTTTAAAATCAATTTGGAAAAAAAGCACCACAATGATCGATTACGCAGATTCATAATACACATTATACATACGCTCAGTTTAAACTTAATCAGATAACGAATCACTACAGAAATCGGAAAGAATAAGAATTATACCACAACGTAGCAACAAAATCAGAAAGAAGAGAAGCAATAGAAAAGAAACACAGTTTGACATATGGAGCTACATGAAAAGACGCATAAAAAGTTAGGGACATAAAAAAGCGAAGCTAGACGAGTGTGCGACAGCACCGCAGATAAAGAAAAGTAACATAATTGCAGAGAGGAAAAAGAAAAAGCGAGACGAAGAAGACAACAGTACTTTCGGGTTTACCCAAGAAGAAAAAAGGTTGGTGAAAGCTACTGAAGTGAAGAACCCATTATCGTCTCTTTACTCAAAATGAATGAGATTGAAAAAGAAGAGATCCGACTGTGAAAACGGGTTTTGGGTATGAAGAGCATTAAATATATATAGAGTAGTAGTAGTAGCCGTATGGGTTTGATTTCAGTGTAAGTATAGCAGTAGCTGCCTGCATTCGGATTCCCTGGGTACTGTTTTGGTCATTTTAGCTGTATTGAAGATTGCTACAAGCCTACTATATTTCTACAACCAAATCATCATTTTGTTCTTTTTTATATAGGAGTACCTATTACTTTCAGATTATTATTGTATGCATACGGAATCAATACTTAAAATGGAGGCAATAGTAATGTTAATTTTTAATGGTACGCTCAATTATAAGATCCACATAAAAATTCAACTAGCGATTATTAATAGACATTTGAATTACGTTTTTTTATGGAAAACATCCTCAATTATACGAGACAATCAGATATATGTATTTTTTTTTAATTTGCGTTGAAGTTTTAAACATTTGTATTTTGTAAACGGGTAGCTGGCAAAATATATATTCAAAAATATTATTAATATTTTATTATTAAGAGCAACAAAATAATTTGTTGCAAGAAGTATGAGTCCTAATTTCAAACTCATTCTGTTTTTTTAACCTATTCGATCTTTAAGTATATTTCAAGAGCATGGCGTATTAGGAAGTCTGGTGCGATGATTATTTGAGTTAGGTGGATATAGCTTTTGAAATAAGTACTATTTTAAAGTTCAAATTCTATTTGATTTTTCAACAAAGGTTCATGATGGATCAACCCTTATTTTCTAGAGTCTTGTTTTAATGGGTAGTCCAGACTGCTGGCGGATCTAATAGTTTGGGCTGTGGAACAGAGTTTCAGTTGATAGCTCTTTCGAGGGAGGCGGTACATCAGGTCATTCGTTTTGGTTTCTAAAATTCTAGCAATGATGTTGGACTTCAGTTGAAATTTTTGTGTGGAGCTAAGAGAGTGAGATTGATAAGTGACTCAACTTCTCATCAAACATGCCAAGAATAGCATGTAAGAATCACATGATTAAGTATCTTAAGGTTTCGAAACAACAAGTCAAATCCTTTGAAGTTGTTTATTATGAATAAGTCCCAGAGGTCAAGAATTCATTGACTCACCTTTAGCTTTCTTAGCATGTTTTGAATTCTCCCCTTAGGTTGTCCTCTAATAGCTCTCATCAATTGATACATAGTGTGATCTTCTGAAAGAAGAATACTTAGTGGTGTGTATCATATACTTAGGTGACTGAAAAGTTGAGATAAGATAATTCTTTTTGAATGGTACGCGCCTTTCGGACATAAATTTAACATGTAACTTGATGTCCGTAGCTAGCAAGTTTATGTTGATACGAGGGGGTATATATAAACAAGGCATTAATTGTTTTATCCTTTGTTTCCTAGGTTTTGATGAGTCTTGTGTCTTAAGGAGGTTCATGATAGAGTATTATCCTCATTAACAAGAAAAATATTGTTAACAATATATTATTGACTCAAGATCCTGGTTGATGCTAAAGAGTTAATCAAGAAGTGTGATATTTGTTAACGTTTTACAAGTACCAGTTATCACCTGTAGTACCTCTAGAAACTAATTATAAGTGTTTTCATTTGATAAATGGGGTCGTGGTCTGGTTGGACCCATCCTTAAATCGATCGAATGACTTTATTTCATTGTAACACTCAACTACTTCTCAAAATGGGTTGAGGTGGAACCGCTTGTAAGAATAAGAAAAAAGAAAATTCAAATTGTTATATTAAAACTAAAATATGGTATAGTTTTTTTAATACCAAGGCAATTACCATTGATATGATCTTCAATTTCAGAATGAATAAATAGTTTCCTTCTGCCGAATAATATTATTTCTCAACAATTTTACATCTTCGTTATAATGGTTACCAACCAAAGCTTGCTGGATGGATTGAAGAAGGACTTAAAATGAGTGGTAAAAATGGTTTAACGTTGCTTAGGTAGTCATATGGTTTTATCAAACCACACCTCAAACTACTATGAGAAGAACTTTTTTCTCCAATTAATAAATTTGATGTTTTTGTCCATACTAAGATGTTTTTGCCTCCATTTCAAATTGATAACTATTCCTAAAAAATAAATGATACCATGATAAGAGTTGACTTAAATCTAATAAAATAAAAATAGAACTAAGGTTTACCTCAAGGTCTAACACTACCAAAAACTTAATAAGGAGTAAATACGTTTCACACATCTAATCTTGTGAGTTTAAAAATGGGGAACGTAGTTTCTAAAAATGTGTTTCTACCTATAAAAGACCATAAATCTTACAAGCTTTGAAAAATTTTAAGGGACCATGTACAGTTTTAGAGAAGGTCAAAGCATAAACATAAAAACTTGTGAATGATGAAGGAAGACATATCCTCCACCTTTGAAACATTAAACACCTAAATATATATTTGTATT